>JASAOG010000151.1:515000-1773109 GCA_030265305.1 Biomphalaria pfeifferi
AGAAACTCTTTTGCGTTATTTTCTAGGTTTAGGGCAAACATATTGCAGAACTCCCTCTATTCATGTACCAATGGAGAATAAAGTATGGTACGTGGATTAGTCAGGACTTAGGGATAAGATAATCCTACATATTTTAACGCCAATCCGATAACAATTCTTTTAGACACTTCGGGGTTTACATACTATGGGGGTAATTGTAAACAAGGATACGAATTTTTCTATCCCCATTTTTGACGTATTCTTTATGGTAGCTTATTACTTCAAAGACTTAAATTTAGTATATATATATATAGTATATAAAGTTAGTATATATATATAGTATATAAAGTTAGTATATATATAGTATATAAAGTTAGTATATATATATAGTATATAAAGTTAGTTTATATATATACTCTTTCTTTGTGAACATTTGACTCTGTCAAGTCTATCAGATAGACTTAGGTATGTATATACTGCAACCAGAACAGACCAGCCCTTCCGTCCCATACCCTAATGTGTTTCCTTTTCATCCTAGTTGTGTTGGTTACGTTGTTGATGTCTCAGATAACGTAATCCCTGTTAAATCCTCTGAATTGATCCACTACGCTGGGAATGTAGATTTTGGGTCGACTTGTCGTGTGGCTGCTGGTCGCTGGTATTGTGCTTTATATTGCCATCTTGCGATTTGAAGTTATTGTCTCTAACCTTTAGTCGTTTTATTTATCTGTGTAATTGTCTTAAGGGTAGAGTCCACGACTCTTGGAACTCCAGGCCCGTGGAACCTCCCCTCCATTGGCCTGTCTGGGCTACTGTTTTGTCTAAGCTACTGTTCTGTCTGAGCTACTGTTCTGTCTGGGCTACTGTTTTGTCTGAGCTACTGTTCTGTCTGGGTTACTGTTCTGTGTGGGCTACTGTTCTGTCTGGGATACGCTAACCAGCCGCAACGTGGCGCACTGGTGGAAACGTTCGTTCGCTAGAAGAGGCGACTAGACCAATAGGGTAGCAAAATAAGACTCACGTTGTGGCGCCTAAGAGCATTGTTTCATTGCACCGGAATGAAAGAAAGCCTCAACAACCCTGTCATGATTCGAACGCCGTTCCTCAAAGGGAAAATTTAGAATCTTCTACGGAAGGATTATAACTTTTTTGGGGGGCAATTTTTAGCTTTCAAGAACAAAAAATGAACAAAAAGTCTAAAGAGTGATTTTCAACAATCGTTCTTAGTTAATGACTTTCTCCTTTTAAAATCCTAAACAACCTATTGTCGATATTTTTGTAAAATAAGTCATTTGACATAAATCTGTTTTAATTTTAAAATCCAGAACAATATGATATCGATTATAAGCTAATGGTACGTATTGTCCAGGAATATGAAGTGTAATATAAGTCAGAAGTGCGATTTCAAACAATCAGTTGACGTATTTTTTTTAAAACCATATCCGGAACAACTTTATAGGTAATGAAGTAAAAAATTTAGTATAGATATTTTCATTTAGCGTTTATATGTTATTAATTTTGAAAACCAGAAACAACTTATAATTGATGTTTTTGTGATGTTTAAGAAAATGAAATGTTGTAACATAAGTTAGAAGAGCAATACCAAACATTCGTTGGCATTAATTCGTTGTTCAAAAAATATCCGGAACAACGGCGGAACAACCCAATATAGATACTAAAAATTACTGCAATGTTTTGGAAGGAAAATTTAAGGTGAAATCAGATTTTTTAAATGCCTTTATTCTTTTTTAACGATTTAAACGTGTTTGACAGACAGACCGACAGACAAAATACACTAAAGTAAGCGGATTTTACCCTGACGATGGCACTAACAAAAACAAAATCTGATTATTTAATTTTTTTGTGGGGACTAGCTTTGTACTTTATGGCCGTGTCTATGACTATTGAAGGATTAATTTGTCTTGTTGGTATCAAACAAAATAATTACCAGTCATTATTTAACTTAGTTATTTTTTTTATTAATTCATGTCTTGTCTATGCCAATGAATAATTGTGCAAAGTTTCAACTTGATCCGAGAATGAATGTGGGAGCAATAACGTGTACAAACTTCTGACCAGACAGACAGAGTGAGCTGATATTAGCTTTGTACTAATGAACATTTTTTTTTTCGTAATGTTGACCGTTTGACCAGGTGTGGGACAGTCTCTGGACGCCTTGCAATTTCGGGGATTAAAATTTGTTTGTGTGCTCTTGTAAATTGACCTAAATTCTAAATTTTTTAAAAAATGGAACAATACAAAAATAGATATATTGTATCCCTATGAAACCATTGGATGAATTTTTTCTGCTAGTTTATTCCTTCTTATACTTTAGCTTTAAAAAACAATATATAAAATAAAATTCTTCTAATCTTGTATACATGCGCGGGACGTAATTATCCTCTTTATTGAAGTAACGTCTGTAGTATATAAGATAAGATGATTTGTTCCTTTGAATGTATTCTTGACTATGACACTTTCTTAAGTCTCTTCAGTGCAAATTATTTCGTTACTTTATTTCCTCTTTTTAAAATAAAATGTTACCTCAGCGTTTGTCAAAATTAAAAAATGTATCGGCTGTTTGTCAAAGGACTTGGAAGACGATTTGATGTCGCCTGTGATGCTGAGTCTAACCTGAAGCACAAATGCAAATAGCTTCTGTTCGACTTGTTTGGTTGTTGAACGAAGCAGAATGTTTACGCGTTAAAAATAGAAGAAAAGAAATGGTGTCACAAATTGAGTCTACTTGCATGTTCTGATCACTTTAAATGCTGTCATGTGAATTATTAAATTTGATCACTGGTGTTGATTGGTTATTACATTGCGAAAATTCTATATGCAAATTTATTCACACAACATTCAAGTGTAGCCGGGGACCCGTTAAACGTTACTGAGCACAAACCTAATTTAGAATGGTGAATAATTAAATATCATAACCTTGGATTGTAGATTAAATTATTGATCTCCTATAATTACTTCAAATATAATGACTTCCCCTTCCTCTATCCCTTAGTCTGTTTGATCGTTGAGGCCACACACAAGATCTGTCAGCCGTCTTTCACCACTCTTCGCTGTCTTTTGCCTTGGATAGCATCTCTTTCTCATGAGTGCAGGCCCGTCTATTCTTTGATGTTGTCTTCCTATCGCTTTCTCTGCCTCTTCTTCTTTTTCAAGTACCGATATAATGATACAGCATTAAGTAAATTCAAGTCATTAATCCACAATTGAAATAAAACACAAAATACATGTTTTCGTCTATTTTTTCTTTCCTTTTTTTTTTAAATCTATACTTTAGTTCACTAGATTTTCCATTTCTATGAAAATTTAGAATCTTCTACGGAAGGATTATAACTTTTTTTTTGGGGGGGGGGGGGGCAATTTTTAGCTTTCAAGACTCATCGAGAGATGTCGTGTTTCTTGCATGCTAGATTGGCTTGCTAAATAATAATGTCACCAACCAACTGCCGTTGGAATTAGCAACCATTGATTCGTCTTTGGAATTGACACCAAGTAACTTGGAATCATTAAGCTAGGTAATAATTTGAAAATAGACTTTATTTGATCAGACTGAACGGGAATAAACCTTTTTTTTTCAGTAGTTAAACCAATAGGTTACACTTCTAGCAATACGAAGGTCCAATTAATTACAAACTAGAAACTATTAGCTTGTACGTCAAATTGTCTCCCATGTAAATTGACCTTTTCATTGTTATAGACATCTCTCTTCTCCCCCCCCCCCCCCCTCTCTTTTTCTATATATATGTATAACGTTTGCTCTCTCCAGAACCAGGATATGGTGGATCCTTTGTTCGTCTATTTAAACTGACATACGCTACGCATATAATGGGATATATTTTTTTAGTTCAGAATGTCTGTCTTATATCAGTTCAAAAGACCTAGAGAGTTGCAGTACTTGCACGCAAACCCTCCTGCCACCCACCCACACATAATATGGGGGTGTGTTGAAGTGATTTAACAAACTTATTCCATGACCTGTTCTTTGCCCTAAACCCAGCAAACCCCAAACTCACCAAACCGTATAGGCACTTCAAGTGTATTGACTTAAGCCAGCAGTCGACACATTTAAGACTAGAATGCCTACAGCTGAATTTTCGACTTGGTATGATTCATTTCTATAGATTTCTATATTGCTGTGTTTCTCGTACGTGAAGGACACTATTTATTTACACTGGAGATTACTTTATAGCCCAGTTTAGATTTACTAGATACTACTACGAAATGTAGTTGCGTTATATGCTTATAAATGTAAGGATTTCACAGGAAGTGTATTCCATGTAAGTAAACTGACTTGGTTGAGAAAAATCGAGTTTAAAAGTCGTATACATGTAGTTTTATTAATTATTAAGTGTGTGTTATATGTAGATCTAGATTATAGTGTAGTGATTACGTAGTGAATGAAAATAAAAATACCAAAATCAAAACTGTTGTTGTTTTGGGGGGGGGGGGGGGGAAAGAAAAAATTCCCAAAATCCTACTATTCTAGTCCTTGTTCTATACCAAAGAAAATATTTAATTATCATTAATTCATTAACTAATTGGTTATATTTTTTTAAATTATTGTTTTGTCAGGTACAAGAAATAATTGTTCAACATTTCACCTTGATCACAGACTGGGATTGGGAGAAATAGCGTGTACAACAAATGTACCAGACAGACAGACAGAGTGAGTTGTACTGTGGGAATTTATAAAGACAATACCATAATAGGAACGTCTATAGTGGATCGTAGAAATGATAGCTTGACGCTCTCATCTTGTTTCTTTTATAGATTTGCTTTAAAATGCCTCAACAACAAAATAGTTTGTCTATTATATATCAAATACATTGATGGTTTTATAATGAAAAGTATGTTAAAGCAACTTTGCAGCAATTGATTTATTCTAGAATAATGCCTATCACATTATTTTAAGTAATTAATAACACAATTTGTTTCTTTTACAATTATATTTTATTCATAATTCAGTCAATTTAAAATAAATTTTATATTTTCTAAAATGCTTTTGTTTTTCATATTTTCAGATGAACCCACTCAGCATTTTGTTTACTGAGTCGTCTTACAAAAGTTACATACGTCATAAGTTTTGGCTTTTAAATTTCATTAAAGTATTGCACTCCATTGCACACATCGAGCCTTGAAAAGATTCAAAATGTAACATTATTTTACTGAACTTTTTCTTTACTGAATGAAGACTAATTGGAGATTATTTTTTTAAAAAACCTGCAAGAACATGCAAATGATACAAACCTTGGCTACAATAATTTCAAGAAAAACATCGTGTTGAAACTGTGAAAAGCTATAGTTTATTTTATGAAAAAAATTCATGTGATACTTTTTGTAAATACATGTGCTATATCCAAAACACGTAGGCCTACTTTTTATTTCTGTAAAAAAAAAACATGGATACTATGGAAATGTCACCCATTTCTGATGGCAACGAGGCTGTGAGAACAAAAGTATCAACTCTCATAAGTCAGTTCAACAGTATTCAACAAAGCACACCACCAATCGCAAAATCCAACAGTTTTAAAATACCCTGCAAAATTCGGAAAATTGATCAAATACCATCAGATGTGACCAGATCACAGAGTTTGTCGTACAAAACTTCAGAGCCTGACGTCCCAAGAAAAGTGCATCATAATGACAAGAAAAGAAATTCGTTGACAGACAATGCTGAGATGACACACAATGGAGAGTATGCATTGAAAAAAGCGCCAATAAAAGAAAGCAAGCATGACACTATTCCTAAAGCTCCTAAAGCTGGGTTTGTAAGCAAGGCAAAGAAAGAGTTGGAACATATGTCTAAACTAGATACAGACTCTTATGCACAGGATGAGATTGCTGCAGACAATGCATCTGTTCAATTCCGTACGGTGACTTCCTGGTCAAAGATGCGAAAGAGCATAGATAAGTCATATGTGGCTAAAACAACGCACGGACCAGCAGCTATGTCTGACAGCAACGACCCCCGTGGCAATTTAGTCGTTGCAGACGTGAACAGTCCAACAGGTCAATCTGGCCTTGGATGGAAAACGAATCCTTTTGTTGAATTAATGAAACAGGCTAGCATTGAAAAAAAACCTGTCAGTCCTGACAGAACCACGACAAGCCTTAAGTGGAACTCGTCCAACATCGACAGAGCAGCTAACGCCGATAAGGCTACTGCAAACTATAAAATAAACTCGAGTCTTGGACGAGGCGCAGCCTCGACTTCCAATTCATCCATAGTCAAAAGCAATACAGATTCAAGCGGAATTAAATTTCCTCAAGTGTCATTGAAAAAAATAACAACAATTTCTCTTTCAAAGGAACATTCAGACTTTCTTGGAGGCACTAATTCATCTATTGTTGAGTCAAACTTAAGTCATAACTCTACAGAAAAACCAAATGAGCCTTTAAACATTTCAAGCATTTCTCAGCCAAATACAATAAATCAGAATAAAGACATGTCCTTCCTTACAAAAAAGAACTTACATGGTGTTAATAATAATATTTCTCTTCATTCTTATCGATATCAAGATGAACTCTCCGATACCGAGAAAAGTACTTTGATACGTTCTTCTGCTTTCAACCAAAGATTTATACCCAGCTCTGTATCCAACACGCCAACAAATAAATCAGTTCATTCAAACGATCATCAAAACAAAACACCAGCATATTTAGCCAATAGCAGAACAAAAACATTTCATACTGTAATCAGCGATCAAGCAGATATACATACCCAAACAAACGAGGTTAGAACAAACCCCCATGTTACCAGTGGTAAGCTAAAACAGAAATATGATGTTACCGGTAATCAAATATGTACATCAAGCACTCTGGACAATGATAAAGGGAAACAATTCGGAAGTTCAAGTGGAGATGTGCCTAGCAAACAAATATGTGATACAATAGATCCACCCATTGATAATGTGATAGTTTATCCACCCAGTGACAATGTGAGAGTTAATCCACCCAGTGACAATGTGATAGTTAATCAAACCAGTGACAATGTGAGAGTTAATCCACCCAGTGACAATATGTTTGTTAATCAAACCAGTGACAATGTGATAGTTAATCAAACCAGTGACAATGTGATAGTTAATCAAACCAGTGACAATGTGATAGTTAATCAAGAAAAACTAATGGGTCAAAAAAGCGACAATGAAAACCTTCTAAATGGACACGTACTAAATGACCAAACCAAATCCATAGGTAGTACAAGTGGAGAGAAAACAAAACATTCAGGACAATTAGCCACCAGAAAGCTGAGCCTCCCTAATTCAATATCTCTTGAACACATAGGACAATTGAGTACTAGTAGCGACAGTCCTTCAAGGCATCAGAGTCCCAGCGGCGAATATACACCAAAACAGTTCCATTTCTCAAACGATGACCACAAACCGAATTTAAACGCTATAACTGAAAAACAATTGAAGCCCCCCAACGGCATTCTCAACAGCCGCATTAAGTCATTGCGTTCTTCAACTTTCGACCAACCAGAAACCAATAGTCAAAAAAGCAATACTAAAAGTTTCACCGGTGACCAAAAAACAGTTACAAACATCGCCTCGCCGGCAGAGCAGGGCGTAACTCACGTTATCCCCCCGATACACATACGCGATGAAGGAAGAAATGGCGGACCTTTAGATCAAGCAAGCCAAGAAAATGACGTAGATCTTGATGCAGACCATGTCACACTGAGACATCCTAAAACCAAAAACACATCGAACATTGCAAAAGTAGCCTCCTATGGTTTTTCAACGAAACAATTCACACTGCCATCTCAGTCACACGTGACAGCTGATGTTAAAGAGACATTCCCAGACTCAAACTGTGATACAACAAAACATTGGCTGGATATTCAACAGGTTCAGACGACAAAATCGGAGTACTGTTCGGCTGCAGACAGAATTAACCGCCATTTGATCAAGTTAAAAACAGAACTGGTAGGTGTCTTTTATACCTTTTTTAGTTGCCTCCCAAAGGCAAATATTTGTTCTTGGCTATGTGTCTTTTTGAGACCCTCTAAAAAAAAAGCGCTTTTGAAAATCTCATTTTACTATCGTCTTTATCGTACTCAAATTAGTAGGTTAACAGTAGGTTACCAGTAGGTACTAGTCTACTTTTGTTCTAATGAAAGCCAGCCCAATTTTTATTAAGTGCAATTTTTTTTTATTTACAAAATTATATCAACTCAAAACGTCCGACTGTCCTTCAGTTTGTCTGGTAAAAAGTTTTAACACGTTATTTTTCCCACACCCATTCTGGGATCAAGTTGTAACCTTAGCCTAAACAATTATTTATTGTACCCAACAAAACATGATAAATTAAGCAAAATTTATCAATAACTTCTTGGTATTTTTTTTCTTTGTTTGATATCGAAAAAAGGAAACAGATTGTTTAACAGATTCTACATTTTTGAATGATATAAGTATAACTGAGGAGTTCTTCCCCTTAGATAAGCTTTGCTTTTTAAAAAGAATTTGGTATAATTTGTTTTTTTTTAGGCTCTGTGGCTGAACGGTAAACGCTTTGCTTCCGAGCTTGTGGTCCCGGGTTCGAATCCTGGTGAGACTGGGATTTTTTATTTCGAAATCTTTGGGCACCTCTGAGTCCACCCCGCTCTATTGGGTACCTGAAATTAGTTGGTGAAAAGTAAAGGCGGTTGGTCGTTGTACTGGCCACATGACACCCTCGATAACCGTAGACCACACTAGCAAATGACCTTTACATCATCTGCCCTATAGACCGCAAGGTCTGAAAGGGGTACTTTTTTACTTTTAGGTGTTTCTATTAGTGTTACACAATTTTGAAACATTAAAAAAATTTCATATTATAATTTAACGTACCAGGTTAAGTTTAGCGATTTGGTAATTGGTGTGAAACAGGAAATAATCTTTATATCTTTCATGTTGATTATTTATTAATAAAGTGTGTTATTTGCCTATTGAATTTAATAAATGAATTATAAAAATATATATATATCCTCCATCGGGATCGATAAAGTGCACATTTTTCATGTCCTATGGACTCGAAAATAGCTGTAATGTCCAATCCTCGCTTTAAAAAGCCCGGCCGCATACGTGGCTTGGGTAGCAGATAGGCCTGCTTTTTCTCTCAGCTTTTTGTTGGTTCGGTGCTCTTTCACCCTGGCCACGCTTCTAGCTTCATATCTCGTGACTCCAAGACTCACAGCTTCACACCATGAGAAGCGATCGATAGTTGGTGTTTCCCAGCCGTGATTGTCTTTATAGCACTTGTATTGCCCCCCCCCCTTTTTTTCACCCCTGGGAGCGCTGTCCTGCACTCCATGTATTATACAGTCTATATATATTTTCTTAGGTGCAACAACAAAACGTATAAAACGTAAAAATCTGCTTCGAAAAAAAAAAGCATATCCTATAAGTAGCCTAGATATAAATCACAGACCAACATATACTATTACCATGTATGTGTAGTATATATACCGTAGTTCTGAGGTATAAACGTATTTAAAATGAAATGTAACAAAGGTTTATTAGCCAGTTCGCTTTATTTAAATAGCCACACAGCATGCACACATGTTGACGTGGGCAACCTTCTGTCATTTGATATGTAATAAAATTTAAATATTAAAAAATGCTAGCCACTGAGCTATTCAATTACTTATAAATGTTTAAGATTTAATTCAATATTGTTAGTTGAAAATTTTTTAGCTTACGATCTAAATCTCTACACTAGGCATATCTCCCTTACGCTTAATACATTTTTCTATTATGAAAAAAAAAATAATTATGATTAATTGATTGAGTAATTGGTAATTTTTTTTATTGATTCGTGTGTTATGGTCGACAATAGATAATTTGTGCAAGGTTTTAACTGTATCCGAGAATGGCAAGTGTAAACGATTCTACCCAGACAGACAGAGTTGATATAAGCTTGATAGAAAACCAATTGACTCACACCCTTTAGGCATGCGACAAGTAGGAACTCGTCTTTGCTCTATTTTCACATGTCCAAGACTTTTGCAAAAGCATGTCTTCAAAATTGTAAATGTACTGTTTATCTACTTATATCATTGACATCTATTATTTTATATTTTTATGTCTGTGGCAGCTATTATTTTATTTATCATTGTCACTGACATCAATTAGTGTATCTGTTTCTGTCTTACCTGACCACGCTGTGACATCTATATTGTTTTATCTTATCATTGTCCAGATGTCCATGCACGAGCAAGACCTGGTCCTCCTCAAACAGCTCATCAACATAAGCCAAACCATCCAGAAACTTCAGCGCTCGCAGGTGCTGAGGATCAGCAAGTCATTGTCCTTTTCCAGCGGCCTTCTCCATCCTCAACCCCTCCACTCCCAAAAGCGGAGCCACAGCTCCTCCTTGGTCCGACAGAACAGTGCCCCATTCAGCATTGAGAAACGCCGCCAGTTGTTTAGCCTGATGAGAGCAAGCACGGAACACTGTTCGGATGGTCAGTACATCGTTTGATCGTGGGGATAATACAGGCCCAGAGGAGGAGGGTGGCAAACAGGACTCTAGGTCGTGGCCCCAACAAAAGGGGGCCCCTTCACGTTTTTATGTTTTATTATTCACCTTGTATACCAATTTAAAGCTTTTTTTTTTTTGGCAAGTGGGAAGAAGGCAGTGTGTGTGTGTGGGGGGGGGGGCACACCTAGTCAATTGTCATGGGCACAAATATTTCTGGCGGCGGGCCTGGTTAATATTTAAAAAACTCTTTGACAGGACGGTTTAAAATACAATAAATCTTGTCTGTTTGCGTTGTGCACTACATTTACATAAGTATCGTTATGTACCTTTACATAGCATCAGCAAATAGAAAACATTCGCTACATTAATGTCACTGAAACATTGAAAGAGGAGGTTTGGACTATGATGTAGATTATCTTCAATTCTGAAGGAACATCCGAAACATGCAAAGCAAACAAATAATAGTTGTAAATCCAGACACCAGACTAGTTTTTGTAAGAATGTATACCTAATTATCATTATTACTAGCATAATATGATACAATGCCATGAATGTCAGAAATTCACCTAAAATGAGGTTATGTATTTAAAAATTTAAAAGAGTATAACTAATAATTTGTTTTTCTCAGACGAAGTTGTTCACATTAACTGGACAATTTGAAAAGTTAAAGGAGCAAAATAATAGTTTGGCTAACCACAAAATAAAACTTTGATGACCAAAGATTCAATTAGTGAGCTACTCTGTGAGTCAATGATTCCAATGTGGTGTAAAATTGTTATTAAATTCAACACACACACAGTGAACAAACACCTGGGCAGGGAGTCAAATTCAGAATAGATGCACAGGCGTCGCTCTACTCCTTATCAAACATAAAAAAAATCCTTCACCAATACTAGCCATCTTTACTATTAAACGTGAATACGTTTTTTTTATCCAGTTTTTGAGTTTTATAAATTGTGTTATTTTTAATTATGTTCAAAGTGTTTCTGATGTGTAACTTTGTTCTGAATTATGTTGAACAGGTTCACTGAGTTCTTTTGATGAGAGCGAGTTTGACTCACAGAGCGAGATGGATGAATCCAATCCATCGCTGACCAGCCTCTATCCATACTTGTCTCCCAAATCCAACAGGGCCCGTCCAATGTTTCAGTACAGCACTTCCCAGATGCCCCTGTGTGTGGACATGGCTGAAGACCCGGATGAAACTTATGAGGACATTCTGAAGCGCAATGTCATGCTATGGAAGATGAGCCTCCAAAGACAAGCCTCTGTCATACATGAGGTCACCTGTTTGTTGTGAGGCTGCTTCGGAAGGCTTCTTTTACAGTCCATGTTTTTGTGCTAGGTTACCAGGTCCCTTGCTTGTGAAATAGCAAAGGAAACACTTTCAAATATGAAGTCATAAATGAAACAATGCACTGCTGGACTGTACCAGTTGGTAAATACTATTTAGTCCAAGAGGAAACTGTCTTAGCAACAGGCCAACAGCTGCTTTAAAGTCTCTTTTAACAGTAATGCTACCTCATAAGAGATATCACACATTTGCTGTGATGTTAAAGTACAATACTTTCTTACAATTCCATTACACTTTACTTGTGAGGTTTTTAAATTTATTATAAGGTGTTCGTATTTTGCTATGCTACGATGTTTACATGTGTCATGTATAATTGTTATGGATTTTCATTAAAGGGCTTCTCTTCTGATTGAAACAAACTAGAGCTTTATTCAAGCTTGGAAATTGCATTTTTGGGTTGTATTAATTTTTTATAGTGTTATTTATATTTTTGTATATAAATATAAAACTGAACAGTTCATTTTTTTTTACTTTAAAAAATCTTATGATTAAAAAGGTTTTAAATTTTGATTTCTGTTTGTGTTGTGTTTTTTTTGCTACATTAAATACTATGCATCATTTTTCTATAAATGTCTGTACAAATGATGAACATATCACCCAAGCTGTGCACAATATCACAAGTAGAGATGAGAAAACATTTCTTGAAGAGAGAAAGAAAAAGAAAGTAAATACCTCAACAAAATTCTTTTTCTATTTCTTCTATAATTCTTTTTAGTCTAAGAACAAAAATAGCATGAAAACTTTTATAAATAATATACACTTTTGTAGCTGATAATTAATTTCTTTTTAACAACTATTTTTCTCTCTTTCTGCAGTCTCTCTATTCAAATAAGTGTTTTGCTGTTTGCTGAAGTCTGTTAGAGTTGTTTTGTACAGAACTTGACCTTTTAAACTAAATGAAGTCCCAGAAGATATCTGGCAATACAAACAAATCAATGTAATTAAATGCACTCATAAACAGATGCAAATAAACCTACACAAGATCAAACACAACACATTTAAATAAATAGAGAGCTTCACCACAAAAGACATAAACCAGGCATGTCAAACTCGTTAAGGTGTAGGGGCAGCATTAAAAACTTACTATGGCCTGAGGGGCCGCAGCCAAAAATCAGTTGCAAAACAGCTTACTAGTTTTATGTAAATTAGAAACAATACAATAGTTAATGGCATACCTGTCCCTTAGTTAGGTAAATTCAATGTACTATTTGGTAATTAAAAATTATTATGATTGCGCATTTTTTTTCTTTGTTCTGATGCTTGACATCTTGATACAAGTTTATTAATATCGGGTGGAAGTTTGTTTGCCACTGACACTATCATTACAGATGACAAATTTTGATCTGATAATCTCGAACGGTGAGGTGATTTGTAACTTTCATTATAGAAAAGAACTGAGAGATCAGTGCTTGCAAAAATAGCTAGAATTCTGGCTGCAAATTTCCACAATTCAACGTACCGTTTAAGTAAATAGCTGTAAAATGTTGGCCTAGCCAATTCTATATACTTCGCTTTCAACAAAGAATCTGACTGCTATTATATCAGCTCTAGTTGCACACCAGCAGCATTTTCAGAAGCAAATTAAAATGGAGATAAAACAATGAAAATTCTTGCTCCTATGAAATGAAGTCATGAAAACAGCCAGTGGAAGCATCTACTAGCGATTCCAGGTGTAAGACATATTTACCAAAGTTGTAGCTGTATTTAATCTTTTTAGTTCCTCATATAATACAGACGTTACTTCAAAAAAGAAGATGATTACGTCCTACGCGTCATGCATTTAGTCAAGCATATTAACCAATGACTTAAATTCTGCCAAGTCACTGGTTTTCCTGGCTAGCTCAGGCAACCCATTCCTAACACGTTGAGAAGTGAACAAGATTTTCTCTTCATATTTGGTTTATCCACTGTCGTAATTTTGCTTGAAAGCACTTTATATCATCACACGCAGTTGTGACAATTTAGTCTTTACTTTAAAGTTTAAAATTCAAGTCTAGCAAGTGACCAGTGGCAGTGAGATCAATTGCAAATGCCAAATCCTGAACCCATTCGTCAGTGTGGAAATGTTCAACAGGTTCACCTTTCATGTTCAGAAACAATACAATTTCTTCACGCAGTACAACAAATTTCTTCAATTCTTTATGACAGGAGAGCCAGCAAATTTCGTGTCCAATGTCATTCAGAAACATTGAAAATTGGCGATGATTTAAGCCACTGGCACGGATAAAATTGATAGTGACTGATACCAGTCTTATGACATGTTAGAATTGTAATTGCTTTGTGCGCTATGTTTCTTGGTGAATGATACACTGAAAATGAGCAAATTTAAAATTAGCATTTAGTCTCTCCTATTTATGCAAGTAGCTTTGCATCAAAGTCATTTCATAATGGTTAGAGCGCCATCCGTTGTTAGACTAGCTAGCTTTACCAAAGGTAAATTGTACTAAATTGTACTGCAATATCACCTGTTATTTCTCAAAAACATCATCGTTTGTTGTGGCGTTATACATAGAACAAGTAGCTCCTCGTGTATCTCAATATTTTTGTCACAGGTCCTTATGAATATAGCCAACTGTACTACACCCTTTAGATCAGTTGACTCATAGAGAGCCAATGAAAATAATTGTTCTTTAATTGTTCACGCGAGCTGATTGACATGTCATTTATTCTATCTGCCACAGTGTTCCTAGTTAATGCTACTTCTTTGAATACTTTCACCTTTTCTGGACAAATTACTTCGGCAGCTTTAACGATACACTCCTTCATAAAATCCCTTTCACTAAATGATTGGCTTGCAATTAAGTTTGAAAAATGTAGCTGGCTTTCACTGCAGACTCAATCTTGCTGTTCAGTTTAACAAATACTATTTTTCAACTCAAGTAGCTTGTCATCGTTTATTTTCCAGCGTAATAGTTTAACATTATATTGATAATTTTTTAGGTGGCCAAGCGGGACGCATGCAAGATGGTCGCGGGCAGCATGCAGTCCCCGAACGCCGTGTTTGACATGCCTGGCATAAACATTAAAACTGTAAACACTATGTATAAAAAAAATATCAATAAAAAAAACATACATTTGATGATATAATCACATCATAAGGTAGACATTTTAGTTTTTAGAAATGGACACCTCAACAGTCTTACCAATCACACCAGTGGCAAGCAGAGGGATAAGTGTTTCCTTATTTTTAAACTGTGCATTGGGTAGAAAAATATATCGTCCCATTCATTTCAATAAAACAATTGACATTCAGAATGTTTTTTTTTTTTCTAGTTCAAATGGCTGCCTGGTCCCGTGGTATGCCCCTCTGTCATTGCCCTGATTTCCAAATCTGTCTGCCAACATACACAGAGAAGTTTAAGATTTTGGGGTAGGACATAATAACCTTTACTTTTAGAGAAACACCAAATACTTACAAAACAATATAAAAGTGCATCAAAATCAAGAAAGGTATAATCAAATTTAAATCTATAATTCCTGAATACATTTAAGACACCCTCAATTCAGTTATACCAAGCTAATATGCAGTCGTGTAACAATGCAAACTTCAAATGGGAGTTACCCTTCATGGGTATGCTTAAAGAAAACCAAAGCCATTGCACCAAACACATGAAGAGAGACATCCACAAACACATGGAAAGGATATTACAATAAGATTTCCATACTCACGAGTCCCATTTGAAAACAAATGTTTACAGGGCAGTTAATTGATAGTATTGTATTTACCTACACCAGAGCTCCCTATCCAATGGCCTTTGATTTTATTAGAAAAAGCAATACATATTTGATGCCCCCCTTGAAAATGTATGCCTAGACTATTGCCTTGCCTGCCGCCTTCCCTCTGCGAGCTACTGATTCATTACAAATTGTAGTGCAATTGATACATTTAGAACTGTGGAAGATGATATAGCAGTGACCATTGATACATTTAGAACTGTGGAAGATGATATAGCAGTGACCATTGATACATTTAGAACTGTGGAAGATGATATAGCAGTGACCATTGATACATTTAGAACTGTGGAAGATGATATAGCAGTGACCATTGATACATTTAGAACTGTGGAAGATGATATAGCAGTGACCATTGATACATTTAGAACTGTGGAAGATGATATACGAGTGACCATTGATACATGTAAAACATGTAGAACTGTGGAAGATGATATAGCAGTGACCATTGATACATTTAGAACTGTGGAAGATGATATAGCAGTGACCATTGATACATTTAGAACTGTGGAAGATGATATAGCAGTGACCATTGATACATTTAGAACTGTGGAAGATGATATAGCAGTGACCATTGATACATTTAGAACTGTGGAAGATGATATACGAGTGACCATTGATACATGTAAAACATGTAGAACTGTGGAAGATGATATAGCAGTGACCATTGATACATTTAGAACTGTGGAAGATGATATAGCAGTGACCATTGATACATTTAGAACTGTGGAAGATGATATAGCAGTGACCATTGATACATTTAGAACTGTGGAAGATGATATAGCAGTGACCATTGATACATTTAGAACTATGGAAGATGATATAGCAGTGACCATTGATACATTTAGAACTGTGGAAGATGATATAGCAGTGACCATTGATACATGTAGAACTGTGGAAGATGATATAGCAGTGACCATTGATACATTTAGAACTGTGGAAGATGATATAGCAGTGACCATTGATACATTTAGAACTGTGGAAGATGATATACCAATGACCATTGATACACTAGTTGAGTTTTCTACTTACTTCTACAACAACATAGTCTCCAGGCTGAAATAAAAATTCTGGTGTTTTAGGAAAGACAACTTTTGTGTTCACTTCATTCCTGCCAACTAAATCTTCTGAAGATCTTTTACTTTCCTAGATAAAATAATAGTGTTATTTGAAAGTAAAGTGCCATTTTAAAAAAGAACAATAATAGTCATCATCATCAAATTCCACTGATTAAGAGCTAGAGAGGCTCAAGTCATTTCTTGGGACAGAAACCTTTACTGTTGTGCATGCATATTTGTCAACATAAAGGTCGAAAACTTTTGGCTTCCCAGACCTGTGGAGACTAAGATCAGCAAGTCTGGGCAGTCAAAAAGATTGAGACAGTTTCCGCTTTCTCCCCGCAGCTGGGGCACCCAAAGTTGAAATTCGGACACAACCATTCGAAATATGAACCAACAAGACAGTGACTCATCCTACTCTATGCTATAATAGCGTGTTCAGGCATGGGCAACCTCCAGCATGGGGAGGCATGGTCAGGGCAACTCATGAGCACTCAAACCTTTAAAAATGATTTTATCAACTAAATGTATGCATAAAAGGCTGAACATTATGAACAAATTCAGCAACTGAGTAAAAAAGGAAATAAATTATGACTGTATAACAACAGTTTTGATCAGTTCTAGCAGTGCTCCCCAAACTTTTTCTTTAACAGAACATTCTGAGAATTGAGCGGAACACTATTTGTTTAAATAAAAAATAAGAAGAAAGTAAATAAACCTTATTCTAAATTTAGCATTACTTTTTATTTTCACATATAAGACTGATAAAAGACAAATTAGGGTTTAATCACTATGATGGTGATCATGGCATTGAGTCTTAGAAAAATGAAGATGCTTGGTATCAGGCAAGATATCAATAAGCTGAGTTCCAATATCTAGTGTAGCATCAAACCTATATTTTTTATTTGTTTTCAACATAATACAAAAATGCTGCTTTGCACAAATAGATTTTAGGAAATGGAAGTAAAATACTGATATTCTTTTTTAAAATATTGTGGTAGGCAACTCTTAGACAAACTAGACTAGAAATCATTTAATAGTTGATCTATGTAGACCTATCTTTGTTTCAAATTAGAGTAAAATCGAGAGCAGTTCAAAGTTCATAGTGTGTTGTTATAGAATTTTTTCCGTTGCCAAGATGAGCTAATAAAATCGATTTTTTGGTCTGCACTTACTGTGAAATTAATTCTTCTAAAGGCTTACTAGTGAATTACTCCAATAATTCGTGGAACACAATATCAGGCCTCATCGAACCCTAGTGTTCCTTTGAACACAGTTTGGGAAACACCGAGATATAGTGTTAGCAATATGGTATTTGGTGACTTTCACAATCTATGTCCATGCACTAATAAACATTTTATAAAATAATATAAAAATGACAAATTCCAAGCTATTAAAAAAGAAATTTAATTTGTTCATTACAAATTAATAAAGAAATTATCAAATTAAATACAATATTAAATATATCAGTAATGGGAGTTTAAATGTACTCTAAAACTATGGAAAGTAAAAAAAATATTTATTTAAAAAAATGCTTCTTATAAAAACCTATTAATAATTATTAAAAAAAAGAACACAATAAGTCTAGTTCTGACAGAGGAATGGAACTCACCCCTTCAATAAGTACCAGTTGTTTTTGGCCAACCTGAGATTCATGAAGTTCCCTAGCATGTAGCAAATGTCTGTCATACAGCTCAATATGTCTTCTAGATTTAACATCTGATGGAACATTGTCTTCCAAACGGTGATATGCCCTTGTTTTCTGTAATACAATAGAGTGTGATTAATACATGATCAAAGTATCTAGTGTCAGTTTAATGTGTAAAAAAACCTGTTCACAAAGTTTGCCAAAGACAGGCAGGTGCCATTTACGTAGAATGTAATGAATATAAAATGAACATAGCTCAAGACTATCATTTTCTGTGTTTTAAATGTGTTTTAAATGTAATGTTTATGAAAACATAAATATAATATAAAAAAAATAATCTTTATTAATTTCCATCTAGTTTAGAGCTAAAGCTAGTTAACATGTTGACAGTCTGTAAGTTTTCGTTTTTATGATAGTATTGACATGGATAATAAGCTCAAGATTTCCATTTTATGTGTTTTAAATTGTTATATATATATCGTTTTGTGAACATTTAAATAAATATACTAAAATACTACCTAGATCTAGTCTAAATACATTGAGACTAGACCAGAGTCAGTTAGGTTTTTCATTTTTAATTTCCATAATCCAAAATTTAATTAATTATTGGTTTTATAAACATTAATTTGTATTATGTAACAAGCAAAAGGAAAAATATTACTTAAAAAAAAGCAAAGCTTATCTAAGGGAAAGAACCACTAATTACTACCATTTATTTTAAAATGGCAGGGTTTAGCTCCATTAAAATCTCTGTGCCAAGTCAGGATAAAGGAGGAGGACTGGGCATAAGTCTAGCAACCCCACCCTGGAAAGTAAATAGCTACAGAAAGCCAACAAAAGATAACTGAAAACTTTGTCCTGAGAACAGAAGAAGGCTAGTCTACCCAAAGAATCATGAAGCAAAGTGGTGAAAGCCAAAAGGATGTTGCTAAGCTGAGGATCCTTCTAGTGACCAGGAAACCAATGCATATAGAAACATAAAATGTGAAGACCATGTAAGCCAAGAGAAAGAGAGGGCGTAACTAGAAGTTTGGTTACACCTGGAACAAGATGGAAAGGATGGCCCAGGACAGAGGACTATGAATATCATATTTTGGTGGCCAATTCTCTAATAGGGATAATGAGCTGTAAGTAAGTAAGCTCCCTTTCTGCTGTAAAATACAAAATTAACTAATGAGTACTAATTTGGTTAATTGTTGAATTGATTAGTGTATTGTCATTGACTATGAATAATTAAGCAATATTTCAACTTGATGAGAGAAAGGGAATCGGCAAAAAAAGCGTGTCAAAAAGTAATAAGGGGATTAAATTCATATATACATCCACATCTTCAAGTAGCATTTATTCCCTTTATTTATGATACAAAATTATTAATCACCAATAATTAATGAACTAATTTTTTTATTGATTGTCAGGTACAATGAATAATTATGCAAGGTTTCAACTTGATACGGGAATGGGAAGTGGGAGAAAAAACATATTCAAACTTTTTACCAGACAGACAGAGTGAGCTTTTTAAAAAAGAACATGCATTTCCCTATAATTCTATATTATATATAACAATTTTTATAACAAAAAGTTACTGAAGTTTGATCATAACAGGGTAGTAAGCTACAAATGGGCAAAACGAATAATTTTTTCGGTACTTGGAGAATAATTAGGGAGAGAAAAATGTTAAGAAAGTCAGGTGGCCTAATGGTAAATCTTCTATCTGTAATTATCAATATAATTATCATAATCTATAATTTCTATCTATAATGGCTACTTTTCAAATTGACCACATTAATCAACACAAACTTTGCCGCTGCCTATACAATAAGCTAACATGTTATGCACAAGATGTGAAGCAGGCTGCAGACTATAGGGCAGCCACTTGTCTTAAGCAAAAAGAAAATCAAACAATACAAATGACCAAGAAAAAAAACCAGAACATACCTCTCTCATACTGTAAGGGAAACAGAAGGCATAATTATATTTGACTATATCCATCAGAGACAAAGTGTCTTGGTGGGCTTCTTCTGTCTCACCACAAAATCCAGCAATAAAATCACTTGACAAGCCCACATCTGGTAAGAAAATTTAAGATAATTAAAATAAAAAAAACCAACCATCTAGCTTTAAACACACACATAAAATGTAACCTATGTTTGTAAAATGAAAATTTTTGCAAGCATTAACATTCACAATAATATTTACCATCGTGTAGGTGGAAAAAGTGACTTAACATAATTTTTAAAATTCTGTTCAGAAAAAAAAAATCAAACGAAACCTTTATTTTTTGGGCCATCTTTTTCTGAGGGAAAACAAATGGTCTTTATCATTTGAATCATAGCAAACAAGCTCACCTGGCAATATTTTTCTAACATTTTCCACCAGTTTCAGGTAAGCTTCTCTGGTGTAGCCTCTTCCCATTGCAGAGAGAACTTGTGAGTTACCACTTTGTGCAGGAAGGTGAATTTGTTTACAAATGTTGGGGTAGCTCAAAATGGTTTCTAATACCTAAAAGAATCCATCAGAAACAAAAACTCAGTGGATTATGACACCAGAGATTATGTTTCTAGACTTTCAAGAATTATTATTAAATTAGCCAAAGAAATATTTAATGTCAACAAAACATAAAGCATTAGAATGAAGCAATTTTTAAAATTTCTACCTCATCTGGAAAGTCTTTTGGGTGTGGAGATGTAAATCGTATCCTCATTTCTGGGTTTATTTGTGCAACAGCTTTTAACAATGCAGCAAATCTTTGACCACCCAATTTGGGTTTATAGACAGTAGAAAAACCTGATTGAGATACATTATAAAGTTTTTTTTGACAATGATAAATTACTGACTAACAACGAAAGTGGAAAAAAAGCCAGATAATGAGCTCACCTGTACTTAACTGGGTTACATCTTCTGAATGGCCAGATGTTATGTCCCTGTAGCTGTTCACATTCTGGCCCAGTAGTGTCACATCTTTCACACCCTGTGAGATTTTATCATGAAACAATATACTTCAATTAAAGTAATAGTATTTTTTAAAGTTTTTTTTTTTTTTAGACCTAGAGGACAGCAGGGCTTGTGAGTTTAAATGCTGAAGCAGTTATTGGTTTAGGAGCTAGCTCAGTGATCGGTGGTAATCCACTCAGCAAATAAAAATAAACTCCATAGAATCCTAAATGCTGCTGGTAAAGTCATTAGCCAAAAACAAATCCCATTTGGGCAGCTGTTTAAGACAAACATCCATAAAAAAGCTAAAAAGATTCTAGAAATAAAAAATCAGTTTCGGTCAGGATTTTGTGATTTTACCATCACAAGACAACTATAGTAAAGACAAACAGACACAAACACTCTTTTGTTCCCCTGGCAATCAAATCATTAAATAGAAACAATCTGATATAAACTTTTCAAATGTAAATTATGAGTGAGTCTGGTGTGAATGTACATTTTGTTTTTTTCTAGTTACAGTGTTTTGTTTAGCATAATGCACAAATTGTAAGACAAATTTCTTTACGGACAATAAAGATTATTATTATTATTATTAAATGTAGTCTAAACTTCAGAGCTAGATGGAATCAGCTTTCCAAATATTAAGGCTAAAAATCCCAGCATCCAACAGAGATTCAAACTTAATACCCAGTATGGCTTTCAAAACACTCAGCCATGCAACAATCAGTGAAAAGTTTCCTCCCATGTTATGGTTTAATCAAAACATGAAGCATTATTTAGTGTGTTAAGTTTGTTGCAATGAGATATACCTGATCTGCAAGAGTGTGGATCTCTTCCAAGATAGAAGTAATGGGACGACTTCTCTCACGACCTCGAGTGAAGGGAACTATACAGTAGGTGCACATATTGTCACAACCTCTCATGATAGAACTAAATAGAATACAGATATAAGATATACTAGATGGATTTATCTGCATTATATACATATATGCCATACTGTAATTCTAAATATTAGATGAAGACTCTCTGGAAAAAGAGGATTAGTTACTGTGATGATTTATAGTATATTTGATTTGATCACACACATTCAAAAATAAGAAATGCAATCCAAAAGAATTGTTTAGAATTAAAATTGATATTACTCCATAAATTAAAACCAAAACTCAAAAATGGCGGATGTAATAAGAATTCATGTTGTGTGTTTTCAGTGACTTTGATATTATCCTCCAAAAACAAAAATAATAATAATTTTAAGAATGTCCCCTCAAAGTTTAGGAATATTTAAAAATTTCTTTTATTTGTGACGATCAAATTTTTTTTTTCTGGATTATGTTTAAATTCATACACATTCACTTATACTTATGTCAATAATATCTAAACAATTCAGGCAACAGTGATTTCTAGAATGAGCACTGTAACTTGAACAAATTATAAGATTCAAATGAACTCACACAAAGGCTGATACACTTCCTGGGTTTAACCGAACAGGAATAACATCGGCATAGGTTTCTTCCATTGAAAGCTGCACATTTACTGAATTAAAAAAAAAGAGAGACCAAAAAAAAAAATTGTTGAATGTGTCATTAAAATGATATATTTCCAGATACTAACAAATGTAAAGAAAATAAAAATACCACTGGCTTCATCTGTAGCAGAAGTATTTGACAGCAAACGAGGTAGATCTCGATAAGCATCTGGTCCACATATAATATCGACCATTTTCTCCTTTTCCAGTATTTTAGTTTTTAATCTCTCTGCCATGCATCCTAGTTTGACAACATATATAATAGTATTGTTACAGAATTATAAAATATGCATTGCAATTGAAAGAAAGAATTATT
This sequence comes from Biomphalaria pfeifferi, assembly GCA_030265305.1. NCBI lineage: Eukaryota > Metazoa > Mollusca > Gastropoda > Planorbidae > Biomphalaria > Biomphalaria pfeifferi. Next base: position 538,026 of record JASAOG010000151.1, read on the forward strand.
TCCATAGAAAATGTATTGTGACTGAAATAAAAACCTAGTGGTAACTTTTTAAGGTATTAACAGCCATGTATCAACAAGTAGTATATTCACTTATATTATGACACTAATACAAAATTCATGTTTTCATGTTATGTTCTGGTAATGCTTCGCTTGAGACCTCTCACTTTTTGAAATTTAATTAATTATAAAATAATTTAACAAATATAGATAAAATTACAGCCTACTTCAGTCGTGAATCAATTATGGAACATCTCATGGAAATGAGATGAATGCCTGGGCATTAGTTGTGGTTAGAACGATGTCGTCTACACATCAGTTCCCCCCTCTCCATGCAGCTGATGCATGCAGCATGTCTGAGCTAGATGTGGGGAAGGTTTCACAATACAGAATAGACTTTTATGTCATTTTGTACTGTTGCTGTATTCTACTTATCTTTAATTAACAATCCAAAGAGCTAAACATTATTTCCAATCTTTTTTAATAGATCGATTTTAATTATGTACTCAAGTTTAAGTACCAATACTTTTGAAACAAAATGATAAATATTTCACACTTTCTATCTGGCAGTGAAATTTAATTGTTGCGTTTTTCTTGATAGCGTATATTCTCGGTTGCAATGATAGATTTTAGCAGATTCTCTGTCTTTATTTAGCACAATATATTTATAATAAATAAAGAACTTATTGACATAAGAAATATACAAAAGTAAAATGCACAGATTTTTAAAGAATAAAAAAAAAATCACATGTTTGTATCACAATACTAAAATCACATAAAATAGATTTGTTAAGCAATATTAGTTGTTTACTTAAATGTACCGATTGAATCAATGATAAATGAGCCTTGACAGATGGCTAGTGTCTCCTTATACATAGTATTATAGTATTTCAGAAGATGGTCTGTCCTAGACATTTTGAGATACAGATATAATGTAACTGTGAGAATGTACTAGTTGCAGTAATCAAGATTAAAGAAAGTCACTTCATAGAATCCGCTTCTAAATGTGCCATTAATGCTTTCTAAACTTTCACCAAATGCAAATAAAAAACAAGCAATAAAAAAGATTACATTATTAAATACAAAGCTTATCTAAGGGAAAAAACTGCTTATTACTGTCATTTATTTAAAAATGCTATATAAAAAAAATATAAAAAAAAACTAATAATTAATTAGTTAATTTTTGGATTGATTCCTGTATTATCATTGACTATGAATAATTATATAAAATTACCATAGATCCAAGAATGGGAACAAGGTGATAAAAATGTGTCAAATTATAATATGGGGATTAAATCCATACATGCATTTACAAATCTCATTAAGTAGCATTTATTCCCCTTATTTTGATATCAAACAAAATAATTAATCACAAATAATTAATTAGCTTATTGGTTAATTTTTTTGATTGATTTATTTATTGTCAGGTACAATGAATAATTGTGCAAAGCATCCACTTGATCCGAGATTGGGAAATAAGAGAAAAAACATGTTCAAACTTATTACCAGACAGATAGACAGACATAATGATTTAATATAAGCTTGTAATAAATAAATAAATAGAAAGTCACAAAAGACAGAATGTGGTATTTTGAATTGTAAAGGAATCAGCTACAATACCTAGCAAAGGCTTTAATCTAGCCAGATTTTTGTACATATGAAATTTGATTGGGAGAAGTTAAGGCATTGAAATAGTCTGGTCACATTTAATCCAGTACAATTTATATTATCTGCCCATGGTTCCACAGAGTCAACCAAAACAGAAACTTATGATATGAGTTGATTTTTTTCTATTTTTCACAACATGTATTTGTACCTAGAATTCCCAATTTCAAAGGACTCTTTTTACCCCTTTTTCTTTTGAGGCCTTTCAGAGTAAGAAGTTTTGACCAAATTTTCTCTTCTGCACCTTCTCTTATTGAACAGGTGACAAGTAAAACCACATCAGCCTAGAGTGAAAACAAAATCAGCCAAAAGATATCAACATATTTATTAAAAAACTTAAGTAGTTTATTGCAGCAGATTAAAAAACAAATTATGGCAGAACATTGAAGTTGAACAAACCTCTGCTATACTTAATGCTTTGTGAAAACCATTTTTGAGTAATATTGACCAAATGATCTCTGTATCATTGACATTCATCTGGCAGCCATATGTTTCAATAAAAACTGAAATGTGAACAAGAAAAAAACTCTATTTCATCATTCATTTAAAAAAAATTACTAACATTTCTGCCTAATATAGTTGTAAATAGAAGACTTAACTAATGTTGATGAATGGTGTATAATGTAAGCTAAAAATGGGACTCCCACAGAGCCTTTATGAAGTAGAATGATGGCTGACTGTTGAATTGTTTTCCTACATAATGCGGACAATGGCAAAAAACAATTATTAAATTTTATTTATAGAGAAAAATTTCCTCTTATGTGTGATAGGCCTTGATCTTGTAATTGTTGATGGCTGTCTGACTTCAATAGATTACTTTGGAGATGTCTGTGTTTCTTGTACGGGTGTATTAGATGCATATATATTACTAAGAAACAAGGCATACACATGTATGAAGTTATACCCTTGATGTCCTAACAGGAACTTACTAATAATAACATAAACAAACTAGAATCCACTAAACCTTGAAATCACTAAATGTCGCATTGATAGTCCATCAGGTAAAGTGTGTCTCTATAGTGTCTAACATATGGTTAGTTATGAAATACTGGTATTAGAAAAAGAGAAATTGAGGGCAATTCTAAGTAAAACTTGATAGTGACTGATATAAGTCACAAAGTATTGAATATTATAATTACCACTTCTGTTAAGTCAAAAAGGTCAGATTCATATTCACTTCGCTTACCCTGTCTATTATTTCCATGAAATAGATGGGGTTCCAGGTAAGAAACCTCTTCAGCACTGTCATAATCATGTGACTTCAATCCACTAGCTGGCTTTGAAATGAAATCTGATAATGAAGGTCCCTCCTGAATATTTCTAAATAAGTTTGATGATTTTTCATTTGTCTTTGAAATTTTATCCTCAACAACATTTTGGAATGGTGAAGTATTGCACAGTCTACAATTTACCTTGACTACATTATAAAACTTGAATGAAGAAGAACATTCTGTCAAATATTTTTGATTAATAATTCTTTTAAAGTTAAGAAAACGTTTGCACACTGATGAAGAAGTCATTTTTTTTTATTTAGAGTCTGAAAAAAAAAAGAGTTTAAAACATTAAATCATGTTAAAAGCTAGTTTAGACACTCATAAGAAATTAAACCTGAAGTAAACAAAAACAAAACATATTTCTAATGGGTGATAAAATTCATCTTCAATGATTCTTGTATTATTTAAAATAAAGAAAACATTTTCACCAAAATTAAGAAGAAGATGTGCCAATGGAAATAAGGTTTTAACCCATTTATGCAGTCTTCCTTTACTGGAACACCAACCTTATGGTAGTTGTTTATATCATACTGATCAAGGCCAGTGCAGAAATGTGATTTTTTACTCATGCAAGCTTACTTAGGATATAACTTATAAGCAGGGTTAGTCACAGCATTGCAGAGATTGTATATTGAGGTATGCGTTCCTTGCCAGAGAAGAATGTATTTGTTACACACAGTTCATGAGAGCTACAGAACTCGAGTAGCCTTTGGCCATTGTCATTGATTTTGCCAACACCATGAGATCCCAAGCATTGTGGCCATGCATCATTTCCATCACCAACACGGGCATTAAAGTCTCCATTTATATAGAGGTGCTCGGATTTTGGAATACTATTAATTACGTCCTCTAGAGCTTGAAAGAATCTGTCTTTGTCCTCTTCCGGTGCAGCAAGGGTTGGTGAGTAAGCACAGATATTAACTTTGCCTTGCGGTGATGCAAATTTCATGTGTGCTACTCTTTCATTGCCAATGGGAAACATCGCGATGCAGGGGACGAGACTGTTTCTTATTGCAAAGCCGACGCCATGTATTCTAGGGCTTTGTTCTGGTTTTCCTTGCCAGTAGAATGTATAGTTGCTTTCTGTAAGAGATCCAATGTCTGCCAGTCTGGTTTCTTGCAGAGGCAGGCCACATCAATGTTTAGTCTGCTGAGTTCTCTGTCAATGATAGCTGTTTGACGCATGTCGGTGACGAGTTCAGGGTCAGTATTGAAGCCAGGACACATTGTCCGTATGTTCCAGCTTGCTAAACGCATTAATGTTGAGGGTTTTCTTTTGGTTGTATTTGCAGATGTGGGTGAGCAGCTTGCTTTTTGATTTTGTCTTAGCACCAAGCACCCAGTGGTGCTGCAAGCTGTGGCGGGATAGCACTTTATTGTCAGAGGGCTGCTCGGCTTAAGGCAGGCAGTAGCTATCCAGTGAGGCTAAAAAGCCCCTCCTACCGTCAAGAGTGGTCCCTGGCGTTCCAGCTTACGCCAATCAGCTAGGAACTTATCACCGGTAACTACGACTCTCCGTGTTTTTCCAAAGACATTACTGTCATAGATGGTCAGCAGAATTGGCCTTTTCAAACTCCTGAGGAAAATAGGTTGCCCTCCCAAACTACTGCAGTTCATTGAGTGTTTTCACGAGGAAACTAAATGCACAGTCAATTTCAATGGAGCCCAATCAGCACCTTTTGAGGTTTGCAGTGGTGTCAAGCAGGGATGTGTGCTCGCACCTACTCTGTTTGGCATATTCTTCTCCTGTCTACTGCATTATGCGTACAACGACATAAACGAAGGTGTGTTTCTCCATACAAGATCCTCTGGAAAACTATTTAATGTATCAAGGCTGCGGGCAAAAACCAAGGTTAGGAAGCTACTCGTCAGGGAACTCCTGTATGCTGATGATGCAGCTATTGTGGCTGATTCTGATATTCAGCTACAGTGCCTGGTTGACAAACTATCTGCTGCTTGCCAGAAGTTCTGCTTAAACATCAGTCAAAGCAAAACTAAGATACTTGTCCAAAACACAAACACTGCACCTCAAGTAAGCATTAATGGCCAACCACTAGAAACTGTTGATCCCTTTTGTTACCTTGGCTCCACCATATCCAACAACACTCTACTGGATAAAGACATAAACAACAGGATAGCCAAGGCAATGGCCACCATGTCACGGCTGCAGAAAAGAGTCTGGGACAATATATTGCTGAATAGAAGTACTAAAGCCCTAGTCTACCGGACCCGTGTGTTGAGCACCTTGCTGTACGGAAGTGAAACATGGTCAACCTACTCATGGCAGGAAAAAAAGCTGAATGTTTTCCACCTCTGATGCCTAAGGCGGATCTTTAAAATAAGGTGGCAAGATAAGATAACTAATGAGGAAGTGCTACAAAGAGCAGGGTGCCAGGACATCCGTTCTGTTATCAGCAGCAGACGCCTTAGCTGGCTTGGCCACGTTCGTAGAATGTCAGTAGGTCGACTTCCACAGGACATCCTGTATGGCGGTCTAATAGAAGGCAGGAGAGCCGCTGGTTGCCCACTTTTACGTTATACGGATGTATGCAAATGCAACATGAAGCTCTTCAAAATCGACACTGGCAACTGGGAAGAGGTGGCACTGGACAGATCCTCATGGAGAGAGAGCATAAAGGAAGGGTCAAAGATTGCAGATGTCATACACAACAGAAGCAGAAAGAAGGGTGAAAATGCAACGGCGCCTGTTGATTATATATGCCCAACCTGCGATCGCAGCTGTGTATCAAGGATTGGCCTCTTTAGTCACATAAGAAGTTGCAAAGGGAAAAGATCGTCTCTTGAGACGTAAAATGCCACACATATTGAGGCCACCTCAAAAAGGTACATTTTCAATGCAATTATGAAGACCCAGTTGAATGCTAATGAACTATGTCATGTAGAAACATTATTTTTTTCTATTATTTCTGTAATAGTGGTACACATAATGTACTTGCTAGGAATGCCATGAGACATAATCACTTTCGAAACCATATTTTCAATCTTGCATGGCAATGGAAATGCAAATTTATATTGCTAACAATGCAAATTTGGATCCAATGGATAAGATGTTGAAGCTGTGACCTCCCATCAAAGAACTCAGCCATAGGTGCATTAAATTTATTTCAAATGAAACATATTATTTTAGTTTTGATCAATCAATCTATAGTTCCTTATTTTGGTCATCATGGGTTTTGTTAACTTTTTTATGCGGACCATTCATTTCGGCTTCGAGCTTTTGGTTGGGTGCCACTCAAATGGGCTACAATTGCTGGTTTCAAATGTCCAGTGATTATGTCTAGGCACCTGTTACCCTGCATTTCAGTGAGGCACTTATGCAGGCACACCATGAACAATACTATATCTATTTTGTATTTGATACATTTTTCGCTAGCATCACAATTTTAGATATATCCACTGATGAAGAAAATAGAAAAAGGCACATTCAACAAATTTTAAAAAACTGAAACAATCATGATCTAAATCTATCATTTCATTGGGGGTGTGGGGGGAGAGAGAGGAGTGTACAGAGCTGATGAAAACATAATCAGACTTTACAGACTATTTGATCCATTTCATGGAGGTGTAAAATTTTATTAAAATTAAAGATTTAAACATTATTTACATAATATACTTATAACAAGATAATGGATCTAGAATTCTAGAAAACTAGATTGTTAGTAATGGTACTATAAGTAACTATATTATTAATTATAATAACAGATCTATATAGTTTTATAGACATTGAATATCATAGATGATAGAGTTAATCTATAAATATAGACATAAATTTATCATGGCCTATCTTATAAAAACTAAAAAGTATGTACCCTATATATGTATACTCTATTAACTCTATACCTATGGATCCTATATATAATACATAATACATTACTTGGTCTTAGTATACAACACTATACCTATACTAATACTAGATTCTATATAATATGTAATTATGTATAGTCACAGTCTATATATATTAGGTAAGTATTGTAATTGAAATTGTATAATAAGTCTAATAAGAAGAAAAGATATTAGTTTACATGACTAGAAACGCTAAATCAGGTTTCTTTTATATTTTAAGAATATGCTGAAAAAAATGCAGATTAAAAATATGTAATTTGATTTCCTCTGAGATAAATAGTTTTTAAAATACAAATTTAAAAGTTTTATTTCTTATTACCATATATTGTCATTGGAAATATGCCATTTTGGTTTTAAGGCTTAATACTAGACTATCTCCCTTGAATTACTTGCCAACATTTTTCTGTTGCTGTTTTGTCTTTCTTTCTAGCAGCTATTAGATCTAATATTAAAATTCATTTAAAATGATAGCATTAGAACAAAAAACTCTCTTTAAAAAAAGAGATTGAAAAAATGAAGAAACAACTTCATCAATTTATTATTAACATTTTTTTAGACCTTCATTTCAGTAAATACACTTAAAATTTCATAAGTTGACAGCATAAGAACAAAAATCTCTTTTTAAAAAAGTTATTGAAAGTTTAATATAGATAAGGGAGATAAATATGCTTAAAAACACATGGTGGTCAGTAAAAGTATCTGGGCATCTAAACTATTACCGAAGAAAAGACTTAATTACTTAACTTGAATCTTGATTCATTAACTATGATTAACAATGTCTTAACTGTCTTAGTCTTAAACTTTAACTTAAAGTTTACCTTAAGACTTAAGTCTATTACTTATTAGTACTAGTAGACTCTAGTAGTCGTAATAAGTAGAGTAGAGAGTAAAGTGAAAGTGACTTTAAAAGTCTCTAGACTAGTCACTAAAGTCTAAGTCAGTGATACTAGAATACTACTAGATTCTATTTCTAGACTCTAATTAGTCTAATGTCTCTAACTAGTCTATAATTAATATTAATAATTTAATACTCTGTATTGTCTCTAGTTAAGTAGTAGTAGTCTATCTACTCTATTATTGAAATTATTCTAGTATTAGCATTGTCAGTATTGAGTATTGACAGTATTGTTACTGTCTCTAAGACTCTATTCTCTAACTTAAGACAAGTTAAGACTTAAGTTTTAGTTTAAGTCTAGACTCTTCTTAGACTTATGGGTTAAAGATTAGAATAACTAAGACGTCTAAGACTAAGAATAGATTACCTTGAGGTCTATATCATCTAGACCTATTGTTCTATTAATAATCTCTAACTTATGGACAGTCTATTGTCTAACAAATTAAAGGCATTAGGCTTAGCTAGATTAGAGGCCAGACCAGAGGGTCTAGATATGAATCTAGAAACGGAAGTGTCTAATCTGGTTTTGTTTTCTACCACAAACATTTTTGATTTTCTTTCCATAAGAGTTGAACAGACGCGTAGCGAGGTAGGCCTACAAGCAAGGGGGTGCATCATGACCAGGGCGCCACATAAGAGCGCCAAAAGATATTCAAGAAAACAAGATTTTCTTTTGAAAAAATGTGTTCTGGAAAAAATATTTTAAATTAACAATTATTGTCAGATAATTACTTCGTTTTTAGATGGCTGCGGTACGTAGGCCTATATGCACGCTGGATTGTCGTTTAGACGTCTCGATGGTCCCGGGTTCTTATCCTGCCCGCTGCCATCCCCCGTCGTCCTGTGGTAGTTTTGAGCTAGGACGTAGATTATCTTCAAAGTCTGAAGGAACATTCAAAATATGTAAAACAAACAATAACATATGCTTTAAAAAAAATTCTACTTGCGATTTCGATGTAGTCTAACCACCGTGCTAGATGCACTGCAACTGCATTATGTTAATGTCAATGTGTAGGCTAAATGTAGATCTCTCTCTCTCTCTCTTTATATATATATATATATATATATCACTCTTTGTATATAAATGTATATATAAATATATTGTAATAACTGAAGGGAGATAAACTCAACGAGACATATATAATTATTTACAGGACATCACAAATACATGTAGAACAACATGTCTTGAGCACAGCATCTTTACATCAGCTCTCACTTGGGCGGAAATTGTTCTCCCTCTCATGTCAACATCCTTCCAGTTTAGTCACAGATAGTGCGCACCTTCTTTCTGCACTATCTTGGATGGCGGTGTGCATGGCAAGGTTATAACAATATATATATAGACAATGCTTTTTTTGTGACGGTACGCACCGGTTCGGCTTTCCGGCACCTTTTTCAATGTGGGGAAAAATTATTACTTTTCTTGTATTTTAACTTTTATTATTAATTTATTAGTAGTTATATAAAAGTTAGGCAATCCATCACTGAGTACGGCACCTATTTTTTTACATATATATATTGTTATATATATATATATATATATATATATTTGGCGTAACCAGGATTTTTTTTCGGGAGGAGTAGGGGGGTATTTTTCTCCCCCCCCCCCCCCCCGCGAACAAAAATATTTGTATGTATGTATGTGTGTGTGTGTTCATACCCTTAATTACATTCTGACCCTTCATTCTTTCGGAACACATTTATTGTGTCCTAGAACAGGTCCTTTCTGTAGTTGGTGGAAAAATTGTTGACTCCCCGCCATTGCTAGCAAGGGTGTCTGGGGAATCGCTAGGAGCTCCCACAGCGCGGGGCGGAGCCCCGCCGCCAAGCACAATTTTTGGTATTGAATTGCAACAAAATGCATATTCTGAGGTATCTACAGTGCATTTTTCTCCTATTAAAATGTCTTATTTCATAAACCTAATGTGCTATTCTTACTGACTTAGACCCTCGCGCGCTGTTCGGCGCATTTGCCGTTAAGCTGTTTCCACAAAAATTTGTCACTGCGGTTATGTCTGAAGCCTCTTCTCACCTGCTGTGAGTCTGATGACCTCCATGAATGTGTGGCGCCAAGTTGTACTAGGATGTCATCGCAACTCTTATTATGCGTAATTTATTTTGTCGGAGAACATGTCCCGCAAACCTCATGCGACGCTCTGTCACAATCTTACTAGGGGGTCGACTCCCAGTTCGGCATGGGATTTCCTTGATTTAAACCCGATTTCTATAACTGACTATTAAAATCTGTCTTAGCCATCTTTGTGTTTTTCAATTTCGGCAGATGACCAGGGGCGGACTGGGTATCAAAATCGGCCCGGGCATTACCATATAAACCGGCCCACAAATGGTATGTCATATATTTTCGGTGTGAGGGGGGATTTTTACCCCACTTCGCTATTTATATATATCTTAGTGTGTGTGTATATGTAATTAATCTTCATTACATTCTGATCATTCATTCTTTCAAACGTTTTTTCTACCCTAGAATACTCTCTTCCTATAATTAGTGGAAAGAAAAATAGACACATCCAAATGGCAGCTAGGCAGTCCGGGGGAGCGCTGCGAGCTTCCCCCAGTGGGGTCCCGGAACCCAGCATTATTTCCGTTATTTTAAGCTTTAAAATGCATATTCTGAGGTATCTACAGTGCAATTAGGCTGCTACTCTTCCGCTAAAAAAATTAAAAAACCAAATCTGCTATTAAATGGAGTTTAGCGACTGGTAGACAAAGGTAAAATGCCTTAGTTTTTGTATTGGAGGGGGAAGGGAAACCACAAAACCCCTTTTGGCTACGCTCATGAAATTTGGTGACTGTAGTTTGCTTAAGTTGGCTGCACTGCGGCTGTAAGTAAAGTTTCCCTTTCAGACAATGAGGTCTGAGGCAAGTGATATTTTGAAGACCCTCCCCTGCCGGCTACGCCCATGTGTTATATAATAGGTGTAGGCCTAATTCTCTGTAAAATATATAAACTGGATGTATGCATTCGTAGCATTACATAATGTATTCTATTTATACATGTATGTAGACTGAAAACTATAAACAATACAATAGCAGCCTCAATGAGTTTGAAGCTTTTTGGTATTACTTATAGATTACAGACGTTTCTTCGAAAAGATTGTTACGTCTTACGCATTTCATGTGTCAATCTAGTCATGCATGTTGATCTGTGACTTAAAATATGCTAAATCATTGGTTTTCCTGACTGACTAAGGCAACCCATTCCATTAAAAGATAAGAGAAAGCAGAACGGTTACAGAGGCACTTACTTAATGTGAAAAGCTCTTGCTTCCTCGTAGTACATTCTCAAAAAACGCGATTTGTATATGAATATACCATGACCCATTATTTAAAATATAAATCTCCTTTCATTAAATATCGGATGTGACAGCGCTATATAAATTATTGTAATTAATGTAATAATTTTCATCATTAATACTAAGCATAAGTTTGCCATTAATTATAATAGTATAAAAATTGATTTGGATTTTGATTTATTTTTTAATTAAATAATTTTTTTTTTGTAAGCCTTAAGTGTAGTATTTTTAGATCTATGTTATCAAAAATAAACAAAAAGAAACTTTTTTTTTCTTTTCAAATCGCAGAAAGTAGAGCTTCATACCCATATTGAGCTGTGAATAAGTCGGGTGGTTTGCGCGGCTGTGTGTATGTGTTAAAGTTAATTTCTATTAAGTGTTGTTAAAGAACTAATTGTCGCGCCTATCTTTTTTTGCTGCGTTATATCAATGTTTTCTAACTTAACCTCTCTCATCCCTCTTTTTGGTTAAATTTCATTGGAACCATTAAAAGACGAGGGAGGGAAGGAGCAAAAAAAATGTGAGTGCCATCAAAGGCCCATGCCGACCAGCAAAATGATTAGGCCAAACACAACCTCGACGACATCAAAGCAGTCCATGCCGCATAGTGCATAGCAGAAAGTACGGTCTAACGTTTTGCAAATGATAATATGTATAGTGTATTAATTTTTTTTGAATTTATTGAATTTCAAACAAAATTAATAGTAATAAGAATTAAAAAACAACAAGAAAATGTGTTCGGGCCTTTGTGCCTTGCTGCTGTCACTTTTTTTTTAAAGTCGTCAGCATTGAAATTTTTTTTTCATTGGTCGCGACCAGACCGGCCCATTTGGTACCGGCCCACAGGGCATTTGCCCGTTTGCCCATATAGCCAGTCCACCCCTGCAGATGACTATTCACTGCACTTTATTAATGGAGCCCCGCCACTGGTAGAAATGTGTAACCTCTCTTGAATACCTTCTTGGAATTAGGTGACTGTAGTTTACTTTAGATTTTATATCGAAAAGGGAAGTTTTATCGTTAAAATAATCTGTTGGGGATTTTAAACTAAAAAATCTAAGGACTTAGTTGTTTTTTTTTTAAATTCAAAACCCTATTTAGCTACGGTCATAGAATTTGGTAACTGTAGTTTGCTTTAGAATAATATTAAAGACAGAGGTTTTCCCACCTCAAAACGCTCTGTATGGGGATTTTAAACTCAAAACCATCTGGAGGAGAGAAGTTTAAACTCAAAACCCCCAATTGGCTTGGCTACGCTCAAATAATTTTAGTGTGTAATTTTTTATTTTTTTTTATATAGGAGAGTTTGTTTTTTTTTTTTAGTATCAAACCCTTCTGGTTGGGGATTTAAACTCAAAACCCCTTTTGGCAACGCTCATAACATTTTGAGTGCATAATTTGCTTTTTTTTTCATATTGAAAAGGGGGTTTATTGTAAATTTTTAAGGGGTTTTTTAAATCAAAATCTTCCTTAACTGTGCTCTTGGAATTTGGGGATTGTCGCTTGCATTTTTTTTTGTTTTGTTTTATAGAAGAGGCTGATTAAACTGCAAAAACCCCTGGTATGAGGGTTTTAAACTCAAAACTCCCTGGTAGGGGTTTTAAACTCAAAACACCCTTGGCTACGCTGGGGCAAGTGATGGTTTAGTATTAAAATCTCACCAAAAATAAACAAAATCAAAGCAAAATATTAGTCACTAAAGCCCGTCACCCCACCCCCCTTTGGGTGGGATTTCATTTCGGGGGGGGGGGTTGAACCCCAACTCCCACTCCTGGCCACGCCCATGATATATATATATATATATATTGTTGTAAACCTGGTGGTGACACAGATGGGGGTAGTGCTGTGTGTTTTTAGCCTACCCGAATCGCCACAGTCCAGCGCAGGACGAGCGGCCAACCGAGACCAGTGACAGTACACGCCAGTTCGGCAAGGACCAGTGTCGTAAATATTACGCATGCAAGTCACGGCGAAAGTGATCAACTGGAGTGGTCAAGAAGGTTCGAGTAGGCCAGTAGAGACACTATATAAGAGCGAGTGTGTTAGAAAGACTTGACTTCACGTTACCTCGCAATGTGACCAGTACGAGGCGAGAACCAGCACGGTGTGTGAAGTCAGGTGGAGCAAGGCTAGGTTTTTGGACAGTTATTGTAATATTGTTGCCAACTGTACAGTGTTGTAATGTATTTGAAATTAAATTGCTGCTGTTACTTTGGAGCCCTGAGTTGTGAGGCTCTTTAAGTTCGCATTTTTTACATAAATTAGTTCATGATATCTGTGACTACAGATTTCCTGGCGAACATTCTTTCATTAGACAATACCGTAATGAATCGCGTTCTAAAAATTAATTCGTTTAATTGTTTACTTTATAATCCCATCCCTAGATCTAAAACTCTAATTCAACTCTAAGATGATAAAACTTCTCTTCGCACAAATAGTTTTATACTTTAACACATGAGCATACTAATTATAGTCCATTCATTTCATATTTTGATCAAATAAACATTCAAATTTGGTTTTCTAAAGCATTTTTAATAGACTACATTCGTTTACGAAAGCTGCGAAGCCGTGTTGAGGTAGGCCTAGATCTATATTCATTCATGAATCGCGTACTAAAAATTATTTCGTTTAATTGTTCACTTTATAATCCAATGCATTTAACGAATCTATCGCTCTTTTCGTTTTTAATAGATATGAATGTATCGGCTTCTGGTAAACCCATTTTCGCAAAACTAATTTTATTTTCATAGCTAATGGGAACAAACTTTAACATACACCTAAATCCCATCCATTAGATTAGTAAACACAAACTTAGACCCGCAGGCTAGTAGTTTATATTTTTAAAAACAAATTATTTTATTTGAAACAAAAACGTTAATGTATTTCAGAACTGACATTATTGAACCATGTCCACTTTATGAGTATTGTTATATTTTTTATTAAGATGGAGATTTAGTTTAAACTTCTTGTTGGACATCGTTTATCAGCGTCGACTACCTTTATATTGTTTGCATTTCGCCTGTGTTGTTTCGATATTTAAGTGTTAACTCCGTTTGGCGTATCTGGAAAAGACTTAGCGCGGAGGCGCATAACAATATTAATAGAAATACAGGTGTAGCTTTTACTATCCAGTTTACTATCCGGTAGTGATATCCGACCGGAGCCGGATAGTGAAAAAGTGCCGAATATTCGGCAGAAGCCGGAGCCGGAGCGACTATCCGGTGCACCCCTAATATATATATATATACATGTCACAATCTTTTATGTGCTAGATGTCACGTTGAATGTTATCTTGATCTAAACAGCACAATCTATGATCGTGGTTGCCGAGGATCTAGAAATCGTCAGTTGATAAGATGATCATTTAGAAGTTGCTAGTTGATAAGATGATCATCTAGAAGTTGTCAGTTGATAAGAGGATCATCTGAAAGTTGTTAGTCGATAAGACGATCTAAGTATGTTATGATTATAATCAATGAAGAAACTTCTCTTCGTCAAATACAAATACTTTAATTCAAAACTTGGAAAAGCTATTCACAATAGTTACAATGATATACTGTGATTGAATAAAACAAAATATATATTTCTACTAAATTAAATGATCTACACAATCAGGGCCGCCGATACCTATTGTGCAATGTGTGCATTGCACGCAGGCGGCCGACTTTAGGGGGCAGCCAAATCATTATTTTAATGTTACTTCTTTTTTTTTTAATTAGTTAAATAAAAAAATTACTTAAATATTTTATACAAATTCTAATGAATCCATTATCCTTTGAAAATATAAACGATATTCGTGCTAGTTCCTCTCACGTGGAGGGGGAAGGGCGCAACGTACTGACAAAAAGGAGTGTTATGGTATTTCCAATGGCGGAGGTAAGAAGAGGTTAAACGATTTATTGGGGGTTATGCAGTGAGGATTCTGAAATTAGCGTGCCTAGTGCAAATGTGAGACGATCTTAAAAGATGAAAGAGTGAAGATTTTATTTTTGAGTTAGATTTTGTTATGAATCTGTTTATTTTATTACTATTAGATCTATATTTTATCTCAAGTTAAATCGTGAATAACAATTATATTGAGCTTTTGTTCGCAAAGAAGTTTTTTCATGTTATTTAAAGTTTATTTATTTTTAAAAATATAAAACGCTTACATCAGTTCAGTTGTACTAGCTGTCTTGAGCTACAAGCCAACAACCGACCAACAACAGGGGGGGGGGGGGGGGGGCGGCGAAAAAAATGTTGACCCCTTGCCGACTTGAGCGGAAGCCTGCCGTATCTTCAATTCTACCTCCAGAAAGAACTTTTTACTACGCTTAAAAATTATGTAGATAATACTATTTACTCCCTCCCCCCCCCCCCCCAAAAAAAAAACACAAAAAAAAACAACGTTTTAGTGAAATTTCATGACGTTCATTTGGTTTCTATATAGTTTTCAATAAATATTGGCTAAATGAAAAATAAAACCTAAAAATTTTGATTTAGTTTTTTTTCTTTTTTATTACATTCATTCGAAATTTAAAAACATACTCACGGACCTCACTGTGTAAGCCTACATTGTTACTCTGGGCTCCAACTTCTAAAGGGGGCTCGAACAAAATTGTAATCTAGGGAGTCGCCACCAGGGAATGTGAGAAACATTGCATTACTGTGTTTTATTTCAGGTCATTGTCTAAGTGACTTGTACTTTGGATTTTAAACTCAAGAAAAATATTCAGCACTGAGTTGCTTCGTCTGTTGGATTAATTTGTAGGCAACTCTGAATCCGTGTATGTCAGATGATAGTGTATACAATACACATCTCTCCAAAATACAATCGTGATAACTATTATGAAAGTTTAAGGAACGTTGAAAAAGTTACACTGTCAATGGCTTTTGTATTTCGAGCTTTTTTTTTTATGATTGTACTTATACTTACAATAACAGACAAGTTAACATATCCAAGTCCAGACGCAACACTGTTGAACAATCGAAGTTATCAAAAAATTGTATAGAGATCATGATCATTTACACGTTCATTGTAATATACCCGCCGCAGCTCATCAATTATAATGGTCGCAACTACAGGAGAATAAGCCAGTAGTCATAACGACAGTAATTACTAATGTTTATCACAAAGAACCAAGATGTCAACATTTTCGAAATTGTTTCTAGTGCATGTTTCATGGTTGTACTCGAGGGATACAACAATGGAGTGAATATGAAAAGAAAAAATGGAATGGTCAACAAAAAAATGGATTTAAATCAAATGGAACTTTTAGAACAGTGTCCATCTCAGTCTGAAAGGATTTTTTTTTCTAGAGGAAAAAAAATGGGGGTGGCCATAACCCTCGCGGCGGCCCTGTACACAATAATATGATCATGTCATCTTCCTTTGAGTTCCAACACGAGACTGGCGGTAATATCTAGAATCTTTTCAGACGTTTGGGCGTTATCACGTTACTAATCTCTTCTTGTCGCTTGGTTAATCAATTGACCAATAAAATACAGATTATCGTACAATAATCAATATTTCTAACCAATCACATTTATTCCAAAACAGAAGGTTGCTGCATGCTTGGAATCCCCCGACCTAGCTGAAAACTTGCCGACAGACCTTAGGCTAAATATAGACAAATCGTACGTGACATATTACCCCCCGCTTTCTTAAGCATTTGTATGGTAATAGAAATGCGTATAAAATAATGCATGTAAAATGTCATCATTTTGCGATATGAAAAATAATTATGACATTATAACTCATTTGGTTAGTACTAATGTGAAAATGTACATATCTAAAAACATTACATATGAAAATAAAAAATGGTTGAGATACTACAAAATGATTGTAGTTGCAATATGTAATCATTGAATAATTACATTTGTAGTCATGGTTCATAAAATAGAAATATGTGTAATGTCCTTAAATATAACTACTTTACGCTTGATGTGACTTTAGAAATGAAATAAAATGCTAATGAAATATGATGAAGATGAGTGTCTTTTCATAAAAGGTACTTTGGATCTGTAATAAACATATTACAAACTTAACAATCTGATAATAAAATATCTGTGAAGAGAAAATGTAATGACGAAACTAAGTAATTAACTATATACATCTGGATAGTGTGTCAGCGAATACATTCAAGTGACCTGGTATTGTCTTGACATCAAACTGATAGTCCATGAGTTGTAGACTCCAACGTGTTAATTGTCCGTTCGCCATCTTCTTTGAATTCAGGAAAGCTAGTGGTGCATGGTCTGTAAGTAGTGTGAAGTGAGCACCCAATAAATATTTGGTGAATTTGGAAATATCCCAGACATTCACGTTCAATAGTGGAGTATCTAGTTTCAGCTGGTGAGAGTTTCCTGCTGATAAAAAATACAGGATGTCAAGTCCCTTGGTAATCCTGCATTAAACATGCTCCTAATGCCGATGAAGATGCGTCGGTGGCGAGATGAAAAGGCTTTTCTCGGTTCGGGAGTTTGAGTATACTGTCTCTGTAAAAAGCTGCTTTGATATTTTCAATTGTGTCATGTAGTTCCGCAGACCATGGAATCTTGATAGGTTGACCTTTCTTTGTGAAGTTGGTCAAAGTTGATGTGAGTGCTGTGTAATTAGGAATGAATGTTCTGTAAAAATTACACAGTCCCAGAATGCTTCTAACTTGCTTCTTAGTTGTGGGAACTTTGATGTCTTATGTGCGTTTGATGATATCTTCTTGTGGTCGAAGTGAATTGTAGCTAACTCGATGACCTAAGAAAGATACTTCAGTCATGGCTAATTCAACCTTGCTGGGTTTTATCGTGAAGCCGTATTGTTGTATTATTTTGAAGACTTCATGTAATCCTTTCATGTGCTCATTCCATGTTTTATGGAATATGCAAATGTCATCTATGTAAGATACTGTGTCTTTCGTTGGTTAAGTATTCTATGCATACCTCTGTTAAAAGTGCTGCTGGCGTTGACCAATCCGAATGGCATGTAGTTGAATTGGAATAGTCCGAAAGCTGTTGTAAAGGCTGTAAAAGGTTTGGATTCCTCCTTCATAGGTATCTGGTAATAACCTCAAGATAAATCTAGTTTGGTGAAAAATCTTGCCACTGAAAATTGTGTCATTAGATCTTCATAGTTAGGCATGGGATATGAATCGAGGCGAGTTATTTTGATTAATTGTCTGAAATCGACAAACATTCTTGGAGTTGATGCTTGTTTACGTTTGACAAGTACAATTGGTGCAGCATATGGTGAACTAGAATGTTCTATGATGCCTTGTTCTAAAAGTTGATTAATTTCCTGTTGAAGAAAATCTCTGTAGTGTATTGGTAAAGGATAAGGTCTTGATTTTGTAGGCTTGGAATCTGTATGATTTCATGTTCGACAATGGAAGTTTTTCCTGGAACACCTGTGAATATTTCTGAATGTTCTTTGAGAATGTTTGTCAATTCTTTTTGTCTTTGAGGTGATAATTTATCAATTTTGATATCGTGCCAAAATTCAGTTTGCTTCGTAGATGTATCTGGCATTTTGAAATCGTTGCAATCAGCTATATCGTTTTCTTCTTCTTCAGGTAAAACTGCTAAACATGACATAACTCTTTCTGTTTGTTCTGTACTTGTATCATCATCTGTTTCAGTATTGTACTTTTGTAGCATGTTGATATGGTATATTTTCTTCTAGTTATGAATGTCAATTTCATAATCAACATCTATGATTTTTCTGAGTACTGGGAATGGACCTTGCCATTTGATAAATAGATTGTTGTTCTTGTCTGGTAACAATAAACATACTTTGTCTCCTGGTTCAAATTGTCTGAGTTTTCTGGTGTTATTGACTCTAATTTGAGTATTTCTGTTTGGTTTAGCTGTTGCTTCTTTAGCTTGCTCACATGCTGATATGACAAAGTTCATGGTATTTGAGACGTGCTGAAATGCTGTTTTTGTCTCTGGTGAGTTCGAATCTGGTTGTATTGTGGATTCTTTGATATTTGCCTTGTTACATTGGCGATCTTGTTTGTCGTATAAATTGTCTCTGTATAGTGCAGCACTAAAGGGTATTGTTCTTGGATTCTTGATTAAGACTTGAGATATAGAGTCTTTGTTGCCAATGATTAAGGATGGACATGTGGGAGATATGGATGGACTTGTGATAGGTGGGGATGGGCATTCAGTGAGTAGGGATGTCCATGTTGGCTTGCTTATCAACTTCGTGGCTTGACTTGATTGTATTGTATTGCCTTTAAGACGTTTCATTTGGCAAACATGGCAAGAGCTTACATACTTCTTGACATCTTTGGTGATGCTTGGCCAATAGAATTCTTGAAGGATTCTTCTCTTCGTTCTGGTTACACCCATATGACCTGCGCGTGGAAGATTATTTCCTGTTGCCAATATTTCTTTTCTGTATTTCTGAGGTACTATTACTTGTTGTATTGTTTCATTTTTATTGTGACTGTTCCTCATAAGAAGACCATTTTTAAAATATGGTTCATTTGTGAATTTTGATTGTTTATTTGCTTGCGCTTTCTTGTAAAGTCTTTGCAATGATGAATCGATCTTCTGTTCATATTTGAATTCATCATGCTTGAATTGTGGCAGTACATTGTCGTTGTCAGGTAATGCTCTGATTACTAGTTCTGTATCATTCTGAATGGTCTGTACCTGTGTCTTAGGTATTGATTCATTTTGGCTTGCTCGTTCGGATTCGAAGTGTTCTTTTGGTTTGGTCATTGATCTGGTTACTACAGCATAACATTCTTGATTTAGTTCAATGTTATTTGCCCACTCTAAGAGTTCTTGTGGGGTGCAGTCTCTGACTCCTTCAATGTTGCCAATGATAAAATCTACTGGTAAATTGCGGACAACCAAGGCTTCAGTTGGACCACTAAAAAATGGTGTCGTAATGTGTATCATGGCTTCAGGTAGACTGCTAACAGTGCCATTGAATGCTGTGGCTTGAACAAATTTGCCTGTTGGTTTAGCGTGACAAAACGTTCCTTGATTATAATAGATGTGCTTCCGGTGTCACGTAGTACCTGTACTTTCTGATTTCCTACCAGACCTGGATAAAATTTAAGACCATTTGTTTTAGCTATGACAGTCATGGTTGAATGTTCCGCGCTATCATTTCTGATAGAAAAGTTCTTCTTGTATACATAGCGCGGTTTAGAGTCTTGAGAGTGGCTTCTGTAACGAGGTCTGTCATTATATCTTTGATTTCTTGTAGATTGCTTGCCATGGTATGGATTGCTGGTGTTGAACTGTTTCCTTCTGCATTAGTGAACTTGATGACCTCTCATATGACAATGTGAGCATTCTATAATCTTGGTGCGGCATTGAGAAGCAATATGTCCTATATTTTTTGCATCTGTTGCAAATTATTTTGTCATACTTTGTATTCTGTGAATTTCTTTTGTCTTGTGAAAAACAGACAAAGTTTTCGTCTGCTGCTGGTTTGACTGGCTTGTTTGGATAAGCAGCTTTATATTGTCTTATGATTTTGGTTAAAGTTGGAATATCTGAAGGACTTCTTTCAATAATATAAGATTGGATGTCTTCTGAATGAGCATGAGTGATGTCAATAATGATATGTTGTCTGATAGCTTGATAAGTGTTTTCCACTTTGGCAAGAGATATCCATCTGTCGAACCGCATGGTAATGTTGGAAACGAAAATTTGAGGATCGTCATCTTTTCTTGGTCTTGCGCTATAGAATTTCTTTCTGTAGTTGTCTGAGGTTGCTCCGTACTGGCGTAATAATGCTTCCTTGATATCATGATAGTCACTGCGCTCGTTGACTGACAACTGCGAACATATGTCAATTGCTTTTCCTGTCAGTAAACTAAGGAATCTAATAAGGTATGAGTCCATGTTGTCTGTAGACTCATTGAATGAATGTATCTTTGACATGAGTTTATATCGATCAAAGACATTGGAACTTGCTTGAGTAGTGTTGGCTTCTGTTGATTTTGGATCTGTCTTGAGTTTGTTTTCTTCAAATTGCATTTTCAGTTTTTCAAATTCCATTTTTGCTCTTTCATGTTCTCTTTGTCTTTCTGCTTCTTCTTTATCTTCTTGGCATTTCTTTGCTTCATATTGTCTTTGTTTCTCCTCAGCTTCTTTATCTTCTTGACGTCTTTTTGCTTCATATTCTCTTTGTTTTTCTTCTTTTTCGTCTTCTATATCTATTTGCTCTTTTGCCCAGGCCTGTAGTTCATGTGGCGGTAATTTAAATATTTTTCCTTTGTCAAGTAATTCTGAAATTCTTTGTGTTCTATCTCTAGGCCTTGAATCCACTGTATAGTTCTAATATGTTTATGAAAATATGAACTTGAATATATAAATATAGTACTATTTTGAATATAACAATGTTAGTTATGCCGTCACTGGCTAGTAATCTTAATCAGTAGGATTATATCTACTACTGGAGTCGCCGTGGGAAGTGTAGATTTATTGAACAGTATCAGGTTAATGAAATATTGCTGAGCCGTAATAGGCTATAAACTTTTTCTCACTTGATTGTAGATCTAGTAGAAATTGTCGTCGTTTTGTACGATTGACTTGATATGTAATAGTAGAAAAATGTCTACTTGATAAATTATAGTGCCAGGTAATTGCTACTGGGCTTATCTATAATAATAATTCCAGTTAAATGATACTGGGCTTATCTATAATAATAATTCCAGTTAAATGATACTGGGCTTATCTACTGTCAGTTAAATAATACTGGGCTTATCTGTTATGCCAGTTAAATATTACTGGGCTTATGTATCGTGCCAGTTAAATGATATTGGTCTTATTGACTCTGCCAATATAAAATGATAATATTAGATCTCGAGAGTTAAAGTGAAAACTAGATCGTAGATCTATATCTATGATAAGATAAGATATCGATAACCAAACTGACCTTTGAACACAGTAAAACTATTCTCAAGTTGAAAAAAATCAAAGTACTGTAATTGACGAAGTTTTGAAAATTTTTCCTTAGATCTTGAAAAAAAAAATTGATGATCTTTTTGATGATCTTTATCGAATGTCGGAGGTGCCAATGCCACGATCTTTTATGTGCTAGATGTCACGTTGAATGTTATCTTGATCTAAACAGCACAATCAATGATCGTGGTTACCGAGGATCTAGAAATCGTCAGTTGATAAGATGATCATTTAGAAGTTGCTAGTTGATAAGAAGATCATCTAGAAGTTGCCAGTTGATAAGAGGATCATCTAGAAGTTGCTAGTCGATAAGACGATCTAAGTATATTATTATTATAATCAATGAAGAAACTTCTCTTCGTCAAATACAAATACTTTAATTCAAAACTTGGAAAAGCTATTCACAATAGTTACAATGATATACTGTGATTGAATAAAACATAAAATATATATTTCTACTAAATTAAATGATCTACACAATAATATGATCATGTCATCTTCCTTTGAGTTCCAACACGAAACTAGTGGCAATATCTAGAATCTTTTCAGACCTTTGGGCGTTATCACGTGACTAATCTCTTCTTGTCGCTTGGTTAATCAATTGACCAATAAAATACAAATTATCGTACAATAATTAATATTTCTAACCAATCACATTTATTCCAAAACAGAAAGTAGCTGCATGCTTGGAATCCCCCGAGCTAGCTGAAAACTTGCCGACAGACCTTGGGCTAAATATAGACAAATCGTACGTGACAATATATATATATATATATATATATATATATATATATATATATATATATATATAATTTATAAAAGTCATCTGACTTCTTACAGCTACTTAGCATTATTCAAAACGCTCCAATAAGACATTTCTTGATTTAATTATGCAGGGGACAAAGTAGCTATGTCTTCTTCTGTCGATTATAAATTTGATGTAAACATTTGGAAGGGGGTACAAGAGACGTGAGGCAGAAAGTATATATGTGTATTTTAGTGAGTTTATACTGTTTTAGTTATCATTTCATTTGTTTCTACATATATATATATATATATGTTAAATATTCTGTAGCATGGCATTTTACGTTTTGAGAGACGATCTTTTCTTTTTGCAGCTTCTTGTGTGACTAAAGAGGCCAATCCTTGATCTGAGCGAGATAGAGTTGTCCCTCCATTACTCTACATATGCTATAATAATTTAATTCCCCAACATCAGTAACTTGCACTAGCTGTAAAAAGCTACAAATCAACGACCGAGTATTAGCAATAAGAGAAATTTTTATAAAAGTGCTCAATAAAATATTTAAGAGATTATGGACAATATTTAAAAAATACTATTCGTAGGTGTCACCTAGGTCTAGAAGATAGAGTTTATATTGTCTGCAGTTTTCTTCTTTTAGTGTCCTTTTTAAGTTTTAAGACAGCATTTGTCAAACTATAAGCATAGTGGAGCTACTTGCGGACAAATGTGTGTGGTTCTGGTCATTTTAAGGACATAAAATCTGCTGAGATGAAAAGATTATCCTTTCTCTTCCTCTGGAGCCTACATGAATGATGAATGTAGGCTCTCTGAATTTTAAACAACTTAGATTAAGTTAGATCTATAGGACTATTCTGTCTATACACTATAGGCCTATATATATATATATATAATATAGATCTAATAGGTCATAAATATTTATTTTTTTAATTACGCGTTTTTTATAATATAATATTTTAACCTAAGGCTTAGATCTAGGTCAGTGATATTCATGCATAGTTTAAAGCTTCCGGCCGCGATTTTTGTTTTTCCCAAAGCGCTGTTTACAAATATTGCTAAAAATCAAAACAATGAGTGACATAATCTAGATCTATATATCTAGCTTTAGATTCTACCTAAAACTGTAGATCTAACTGTAAGTATAATCTAGATCCTCTAACTAAACTAGATCCAAAATCATTCTTACCCTAAGTCCCTATGAGTATGACTTTACTTTTACATTCAAAAAGCTTCTTATAGTAAATAAAGGCTTAGCCTTAGGAATCCTCCAACTCTGAGTCCTACTCCTGCTACGCCTGGTTATGTGTGTCATGTCATGTCATGTGTGTTACACTGTATGATTCAAGATTATCACAACTACCTACTAGTCTAGAATAGTCTAGATCTAGACTCTAGATAGACTTAGACTAGAATGACTAGATCTATCATCTAGTAGTAGATTTAGATTCTCTAGTACTACTTCAACTACACACAAATGATATTCTGACAAGCAAGTGTTTTTAAAAAACGAAGCAAAAACAATGAACAATATTATACAATAAATCAAGTAACAGTACTAACACGATGTCCATGGGCATGGGTTTGGAAGTCTAGCTTAGTAGCTATGCTTTTCAAAATTAGATCTATTAATCTATATCAATAATATCATGAGTATGTCTAGAGCAGTCTTTTAAACATTCTAGATAGCACACAGCAGTTAGTCTAGCAGTAGCAGTTTATAGGTTAGTAAAGTAAGGATGTCAAAGTATGAAAGTACCCACAGTCTAGCAGACTAGAATCTAGAGAAGTTCATAACTCTTTCTACTCTAGATCTAGTGTACTCTAAATCTAGTCTAGTAGAGTACATTCGGAATGAGTCTTATGAATAACAATGTTACATGTATCTAGATCTAGAGTGACTAGAGTCTTTATTTTTAATTCATACAAAAAGTAAAATTCATACAAAAGGTAAAATTGAAAAGTCACTAAATCTAGAATCTAGAGAAGTAGAAGACAAGTCACTAGTCTAGATTAAGATTCTAGAATCTACTAAATCTAGAGATCAAGTATTATTTTTAATAGTATAGTTTTAAAAAGTATAGCTACTAGAAGCTGGCTATATATTTTGTACTATAGACTATGGCATCTAATTCTAGATTAATCTCTAGAGATTAAATTCTAGATTTTACTTCTAGTTCATAGTAGATTTAGCTCTAGATCTTAGTTGTCTTAGAGAAACTTATAATTTAATATGCTAGTCAACCGGCGGTGTAGCATACACTGCTTTTTTGCAGGGCTGGTCTTATGCCACTGCAACCTATGAAACTGCAGTGGGCCCCACACTTTCATAGGACCTGCACTAATTCTAGGTGTATAAGTTATTAAATTAAGCCATTTTATAACTTATAACAGATTTCCCGCAGCCTCCTGACAATTTACCAGAAGCTAATGGAAATTATTAAAATCTTTTGAAAACTGAAACAAATCTCCTAAAATATATAGACAAAAATTGTCATTTTGGGGTGTCATTCAATATGGAAAATGCCAATCCTACGCACGATTAAAAAAACGTCATTATGCAATACCTGTAATTGTGGAATCTAGCGAAAGAAGCTTCTTGCACCTCAAACTAATGAAGAATTACTTGAGGTAAACAAATCTCGTAGATAGATCGAAACATTTGGTAATTCTAGTTATTGAGCGTGATCTATGTAGGAAACAGAATTCTTATGATATACTACACTGTATGGCTTCGCTACACGCAAGGCTCGTAAAGTAATTCTGTACGTACGAACAAATAAAATGCAAAGACACATTTATTTTCTGATACAAACTCTTAATTTTCACTTATTATCTGTATCCCTACACAAACTTGGCCCCGCGAAATCCGTTTTGCATTGGGCTCCACAATGGTTAAGTCCGGCACTGCTATTTAGTGACAGGTAAATACAGAGTAGATTACTTGTTCTCTTTCCATGACTTCTTGGTCACAATGGTTAAGTCCGACCCTGCTATTTAGTGAAGGGTGAATACAGAGTAGATTACTTGTTCTCTTTCCATGACTTCTTGGTCACAATGGTTAAATCCGGCCCTGCTATTTAGTGAAGGGTGAATATAGAGTAGATTACTTGTTCTCTTTCCATGACTTCTTGGTCATAATGGTTAAGTCCGGCCTAGCTATTTAGTGACGGATGAATACTACTTGTATTTTTTTTTTTTTTTTTCGCCTCTTAAATTACGTGTAGTGTAACTCTAGTCTGTCCGACTTACGAAAATAAAAGAGTGATCTTTCCATTACGTGGTGTTCAAACTCTTGAGCCATGAAGAGAATTATATATATATATAGATATATATATTTATTTAATATATTATTTATATCTATAGTTAGATTCTAGAATCTACAATTATTTCACTTTAAATGCTCAACTTTGAAGTCATTTTTATGGTAATCTCCTATCTAGTCTTACTCCTTGTCTAGATTTTGATCTGGATTTAGTATTTAATTTTAGAATCTTTCTGTATTTGTCTGTAATAATCTAGAACAGCGGTTCTCAACCTTTTTAGCTTGTCAACCCCTTTCTTAATTTCCCTACTCTGCGGCGCACCCCCACCTCCAATGCAAAACTATTTTTGTTTAAAAGCATTAAAGATGTAATAACTTTTCGTTATGTTATAAAATTGAAATCTGATAGAAGGAAATTATATTCTTCGAATATATCTCTTCTTACAATTAAATTACAAATAGATATGTCACTTTGCATATTTATATGAAAATGTGAGATACATGATGGAGCACCGGAAGTGAGCAGGACAATAGTAAATTACATTGCTACAATATTGTTGCGATTGTCTGAGTTTATTTCTGTTTTATCAGATTAGGGATTCTCTGAACAGTCTTTGCAAGATCACAACTACTGTCATCTTCTGCATCAAGTCTACTACTTAATTTAGATTTGAAAACTAAAAAACTGGAAAAGCATGTTTTGCAAAAATACTTATTTGAAATGGAGAAAAATCGCCATACAGACCTATTATGATATGACTGCAAACGCTTTTGATTCAGATTTATGTAATTGATATTAAAGAGAAATATTTTTTCTCAACATCTCTATTAATGAGCTCAATAAGCTGTCTCCAGAACATCTTCATCTTTGTAAATGAACTTATGGAACGTATAAGCAGCAAACAGGTTGTCAGGTAGATTTGGAAAGTAGGATGAAATTTCGTGCGCATGAAATTAACAAATGTTCATTCAGATTTTCTGTTTGTCAGGCTCACTCTCAATTTCCTCATAAAGAGTAGTTAGGATTGGCAACATGCAACTATTTTTCTAAAATGCTATCTTAGTTTGCCAATTTGAACTTTCATTAATAAGGATCTGATTGTTTGAGACAAATTGAGCCATGTTACATTTCATCCAGACAGTTACCCTTTTAATTATTTGTAATTATTGTGGCAGTGTCTTTCTTACTAATATTTGTTAATGAATCATGCAGTGAGTTCCAATGACTTTTGATGACTCATTCTTTACCAAACTTTGAAATCAAGACCAACATACTTGTAAAATTGAAACACCATCTGTGTTGACACCATTAATATTTTTCAATAACATTTTTTACTTGACCAAAAAATCAGATTTTCTGTAATTGTTTCCAGTTGTTTGCAAAAGAGAAACTCGGCTTTAAAATCACAGTCATTTTAAATACCTGTCTTTACCATAAAGTAATGGATATCCTGTCGACAAAGCTCGGATGTTGAGTATCAAATGACATTGCATTTATTTCAGCTTCATTGATTCAGCTTATAGAGCCTCGTTACAACTAACGCACTGGGATTTTTCAATTTGTGTTTAAACTATTGAAGTAAAACCATATCAACTTTATATTTTCTTTTCTTAGCGTTCTTTTGTGCAAGAACCATTGTCATGGGGGTTTTCCATAATGAAAATATTACCTTCAATAACATGTAGGCCTACTACTAAACGATGGTGTATTAATAACTTTAACGAAATATCTTTTTAATTTCGCCAGGACGTAACCATTGAATATCATAGATATTATATCTATGAATCCACACTATTGTAACGATGTGGTCTGCATTATTTTACATTCTACATTAATTTAAACTGTTAAAAATAGTTAAGCTGAGACAATTCAAATGTTTGAGATCATTCTGTTTTTTGTCTAAAACATCGTTCCTAGAATGACAATAAAAAAAGTAACTTAAAATGGAAAAAAAAGTTTGTACAATATAAAGTTTTACATGTTAGAATAGACAAAACCAATCCATATTTTCGATGGTCTTAGACGACTTCTGGCAAATCTACTTCTGGATGACTACCTGGTCATGACAGTCATGTGCATTTGTGTATGCATTCTGGACTGTCTTTCTGTAGTCTCGAAAGTCCCAAGTTTGAACCCTGACCGTTACGATCCCCCATAATCCTATGTAAGGTTTGGGCAAGGATGTTATTATCTTCTAATTTGATGATACATCAGAAACATACAATGTAACAAAACATTTTGCAAATATTTTAGTAAATTTAGATTCAATTAAAGCTAATTTAATTGAAAGTGAGAATGAGCTCAATGGAGGACTATTTTCAAGTAATAATTGAAGTTACAATTCTTAACAGTCCTATATATATATATATTATATATATATATATGTTTAGTTGTTAAATATTTAGTCAATGTGTCTATAGTATATTTTAATTAAAGATTTTCTACTATATATATATCTATATTTTTTATTGAATTACTAGACTCTTTTATTTAGCATTACTTGCTCTTTACTCAAGCATGAAATGCAATCTTTTAAATTTTATAGAGACTTTTAATTACAAAATATTTGTATTGTACATTTTTCACAACATTTACTTAAAGCTTCACTGAGCCAGGTTGAAAAATCTAAAAGAAAATGAGGAAATCATCCATTGGGGGGCCTCCTCAAAGGGTACGTGCTGATAATACAACTCATTCAAGAAATCCATCTAGAGAGAGGCCATCATTGATCGGACGACCCTCCATTTCTGGATATGGAAATTCAAGACTTTCCAGTTATGGGAACCAGCGACAATCTTCAGTAAACCAGTTTTCAGCTATTCCAAAACTGGGGTAAATATAAATATTTATAAATAAATTTTATATCAATTAGATATGCTTTTTTTTTTGGCAGTAATATACAAATTATGCATAATTTAGCAGCTTGGGTGGACAGCTTGCAAAGTTTTAAAGAGGCTGTCTTGCTGACTAGATCGAAGGTCCCTTATCTATATAATTCAGTTCATTAAACGCAAATGTACAATGGCATCCTTTGTTTTCTCTACTTTTCCTGCAGCTGACAAATGGAAAATACCATGTAACTTGTGGATAGACCTGATTAGCGAGTTTTTGTAGTCTTGGAAGTAATCAGTGTCACTTGGGTAAAGACTTGCTTACAATACTTACAAAGCTGTCGCTTCTGGCCCCTTTGTTCTTGTACAGGGTGACGAATTTAGCATCCCGCAGGTCCTGTGGCACAGCACCATCTTGCGAACATTCACAGAGCAGTTCTTGTAGAGATTGTCGTAATGTAGCTTTTTACTAGGCTTTTGCATACACCCATCTTGTCTATGGTTTGGTTGAGTTCTACTATGTTGGGTACTTCATCTAGCTCATCCATTGTGGGTAATTCATTGTTAGTGTTGAGGGCTGAGGTAGAGACTGAAATTGTTGTTGCATAGAGTTTGGAGTAGCTTTCAACCCATCTGTGCATTTGTAAGCACTTGTCTGTGATGATTTCCTCAGTGGTTGATTTGGTAGGGTCCAAGAGCCTTTTTGATTCCGACATTTGATTTTGATGTTGCCTGTTTGGGCTGCAAGCTTAATACTTTCGCTGAGCTTTACCTAGTATTCATTGGCTCAGATCTGTGCTGTCCTCTACACTGGGTCTCTAGCTTCTTTCAGAGTTAACAGGTTGCATTGAGTGGGCTTTGTCTTGTTTGTATATATCGAGTGCATCCCTCTTTGCTCTGATGACAGGTGTTAGTGTAGCTGATTTAAAGCAGTACAAATCATTTCATTTTGTAATTTTTCTACAAAAGATGTCAAGGAAAGTCTTTTGTATGATGGATTTAAGGTGTTCCATTTTTCAAAAGATTATGCAAATTAATTATAACCTAACTTATTCATGCACTAATATATCTAATTGATTTAGGCGTCCATCAAGTGGTATTGGTGTCCGAGGGAGAACAGATGTTATAAAAGACACAAGACCAATTTATGATAAAAAGTATCAAGCTCAGTGCATCAGACAGCTTTTAGAGGTACTGGAAATGGCTAATTTTTTTTTTACTCAGTGCCACTGATTATTTACAATTAATGGTACTTGCCCTTTTGTAAAAAATGCCTTCTTATGAATTAAAAAAAATATTAAAATAAATTAAAACATTTACACATGGTCATGGTTTATAACATGAACTCAAGACAAATTTATTAAGAACATGTTTTTTACTAATAATAAGTTATGCAACATTGTAAAATACAGTATTAACAAGTTTTAATTTAAAAATAACATTTGTCAGGCAGCTGTATGCCACGAAAGTAGGATGGTCTCACTAGCATACATGACTTTTGGCTGTATGATAGTTATGTAAATGTTGTTTTTTTTTATGTGCTTTCCTTGAGAATATTTTGCTTTTAAGTATGTGGTGAGTGCTATTGAACGCTGTGTTACCTGAAGGTATCCTCTTCTTTACTTGTATGATTATGTGATTAGGGAAATGTATTGTATATCCTTGACATTTAGAAGTTTATACTTTGACAAAAAAAAAAGGTCGATAATTTTAATATTTTGTTCCTCTGTTCAACTTTTGTCAATATAAGATGTACTTAGTTTTTCTGTCATACACCTAAAGTCCTGTTAATAAAGCAACATATTTTTAGTTCTCTAAAAGCTCTAATAATATCAGTGATGTGCTCTGCATTTAACTTTACTAACCAAAAGTGCAGTAAGAAAACTGAGCTGCCTGACTACACACTAACTGAAATATTTTACATTCTGTAATGTAATGGAGACTGTAAAGCAGCGGTTCTCAACCTTTTAAGCTAGGCGACCCGATTTTTACAATATCCCACTCTGACGCGACTCCCCTCCCCCATACACACACGTACAGCAATAGAAGAATAGACAATAATAATCCTTATTTTTGATGGTCTTGCGACCCCTGGCAAATCGTCAATAGACCCCACAGGTTGAGAACCCCTGCTATAAAGCAAATTAAAAAAATTTAGAAAAACAAAAAAGCAAAAACTAAGTTTATATAAGGAAAAGAAACTGCTAATTAATGCCATCTATCCGAAGATGGCAGGGTTTATCTCCCTTTCTGCTATATGAAACAAAATTAATTATATAAGACTAATGTATTAATTAATGTAATAAGGAGATTAAATCCATACATATATACATCCACATCTCTCATTAAGTAGCAAGTAGCATTTATTCCCCTTATTTTGATATTAAAAACAAAATAATTAAACACCAATAATTAATTAACTAATTGATGTTAATTTCTCATGTCTTGTCTGGTACAATGAATAATTTTGCAAAGTTTCAACTTGTTCCAAGAATGGGAAGTATGTTTGATATAAGCTTTGTAAAAAAATAAATATATTGTATTTTCGGCTCATAAGACACATGAAAGGACTCATGTATACATGGAGGGAATCTACTTGTAGTTCATTTTCTTTAGCCAGACAACAGGAAACTCATTGAATGCACCAATTGTATTTGAACTGACACAATTGTTCTTTAAGATTTTTCCATCTATTTCATAGGTTAAAAAAAAAAGTTCAAATGTTATTTTAAAAATATGAAAATTTCTTAGTTTTCTTTTTGGCTATAATGCAAGTCAGATAAAATATATTTGTATTGCTGTTATGCTGTATAAATAATAGTATTATAAAAAATACATTTTAATTGTTTTGTTTTTTTATAAATTTTTTTTTTTTAGTTTTTGATAAGCCATCAGTATCCACATCCTATTTCACAAAAGCTCCTGGAATTGCCCAGTGCAAAAGATTTTTTCAAAATCTTTGAGGTAATATAGTGTCAAAGTGATTATGTATAATATTAAAGTATTCAGTCAAACTGTTGATAAATAGGACATTATGTTCATATTATGTAAACATTTATTCATCATACATGTACCTACTATACCATTGCTTCTTTGATGTTGAAAGTTAAAAGATAACATTAGAAAGTATGTATTTCACACTTATTGTTTAAAGTTTATGCTTTTAAAATGATTTTGTTTTGTGCTGAAAAAGCACATCTGCCTTAATAATACAACCCATCTTAGTGAAAGAAAAGACTCCAAATCTTCACTTTGTGGTGATATTCCTATTGTGTGTATCAGGGTGTTGGAAATTACCAAGGGTAAAAATAACCCCATTTGCCTGTTCCATTTCCGTTTTGTTAAAGACCAATAAGAGTGGAAGGCTTGGATTGTACTTTCCCAGACAAGAGGTCTAGATGTCTTTCTAGTGCTTTTGTATATGTTGTTAAAAAAGTCATCACTGTAAGGATAAATGTAATGAAATTATATCAATGATCTTAACTGTATAATTTTTAAGGAAATTCCTTACATTAGTATATCTGTATGACATATTATTAATTTGTGTTTGTCAGTTCTGTGTTGGACAGTATTGGTTTGGTTATAAACAAGTGCCAAAGATGGAAGAAGAGGTACCTAGGGTGCTTAAACTAATTGGCTACCCTTTCACCATTTCAAAGACTCAGCTAATGTCTGCTGGTAGCCCTCACACATGGCCTCATCTGTTAGCAGCACTCATTTGGATCATTGAGACACTACCTGTAAGTTACATATTCTTTGTTGGTCTCCATCTGTAGAGTTGAACTTTTGAATTGGTGCAAGGCTCAGAATAGTTAAGTCCTAATGAATCATAAACGTAGTTGAGGCTGGTCTGCTGCTTAAATTTAGCCCTTGCAAGATTATCACCTTTGAAATACATACTTAAATATATATGAATGTAAACAATAGAAATATATAGAGACTGAAAACTGTGTACTAACCACAGTTTCTAATTAAAGAACATGAAAGAAGTAGATAGAACTATAGCACTGAAAAGGCATACTTCCCTCAAGTGCAATTAAATGTTTACGTTGAGAAATTAAAGGAAGAGTTTATATGCTCAATGAATATTTACTCTAAGGTGATGGGGTAGAGGGGGGGGGGGGCTATTATGAGCAGGGTAACCTGAAGATTATTAATAACCACTTATCAAATGTAATAGGCTCAAGATTAAGCCCAAGAGATGCAATGCTAACCTTAAAAGTGCTGAGCTTTATGACAAGAGTGCATACAAAATTACAATTATAGTGTTTAGAGGCTAAACTACCACATTAAGAGCATAATTTTCTTTTTATTAGTCATTGTGATAGCTATTAGTGGCTTTCTTGTGACATCTTAGTTGCAAACTTATTTCTACTTTTCTTGGCCACGGCTCTAACTTAAGATATTCAATAATGTTTTAATAAAAGAAAAGGGACGAGGGTGAGGGGGGAAAGGTTTCTAATTATTTTAAGTTTAATTCCTCAGAATTGTGTATGCAAATATTTCTCAGACAGTAGGAATAATAAGTTTGTGTTTTGTTTTTCTCAGATGACCGCTCTCAACATTGAAAATCATGGCGGCATTGATGCGTTTATCTTTGAGACATCAGAATCAGAGACTGTTTCTCTAGAGAAAGTAAAAACAAAGAACAATTTGAGCATTGGTTATATCTATAGTACATCTTAAAACTTTTTTTTTTTAGAGCATTTGTTATTTTCTAATTTAAAAATTTTAATGTTTGAAATTTTTAAGAGTACATTTAGACTGGAGGATTTTCTTAAATTTGATCTGTTGTAAT
The DNA here is from genome assembly GCA_030265305.1 of Biomphalaria pfeifferi. Lineage (NCBI taxonomy): Eukaryota > Metazoa > Mollusca > Gastropoda > Planorbidae > Biomphalaria > Biomphalaria pfeifferi. The sequence continues at coordinate 571,598 of JASAOG010000151.1, forward strand.
ACTCCATTTGCTCCAGATCATCTTTGATGACAGTATAAGAACATACCTTGCCTTTATGTCAGGTGCTGACACATTTGAAGAACAAAATACATGTGTTGAAAAAATACTGTGTAAGTTCTTTTTATTAGGCCTCATTTGGCCTGACTTGTAGTAGATTATAAGAAATAAGTTTATAGTTGTATTTAATTTAACTTTATAAGTAACCTTGCTAGCATTCTGTAGACAATATCTCATGAGTTCTGATATATTTATTTATATGTAGATATAGCGCAACCATGCAAATATCTGTTTGAAAGTATTATAAATACTATTCTTTTATTAAATCTGTATGTTAAAATGGAGATGCAAATAGTAGGGACAGAAGTGTAAAAGTTATCAATTTTGATGTAAGCTGTGTTTTTAAGAATGGAACATGACTATTCTTTTCAATATTTAAAATTAAATTCAAACTTCTGCTGTTTACCTTCTGTACACAATCAGAAATGAGGATCTATGACCTTAGGCAGCTTGCAGCACACAGTGCTACACCCTAGAGAACCTGCAACACTGCTGATCTCAAACTGTATTGACACCTGCTGCATAGAAAGATAGTATGGGTGACATTATTCCAACCATAGCTTAAGCCCAGGCTTTCATCTCATTTCTGTGACATGATCCATTGAAGCTTGTTGACTGTGTGTGTGCAGGAAAGTTTTTTTGTGATATACTTTCAGAAAGAAATTTATTTCAAAATTATAGGGTTATAGTTTTCTATTTTAATGTTTTTTAAGTGCACAAGTTGCAAGGTTTTAATGTTGAAGAACTGAATGATGAAAATACAAGACTTGAAACTGAATTAGCCCTGATGGAACAATCAAAGGTAAACAAAAAAAAGTTTTAGATACAATTACTATTACTCTTATTTTTGTATTGTTGCTTTTTTTTTTTTTTTTACTGAATTCTAGCATTGTAAACATGATTTTATCCCTTATAGTATTTACATGCTAAATTTGATGACACATCACCTTGCAACTATCTGTAACAATTTGACTTATTCAAGTATGCTCTGGAGGTAACAATCAGCTGTCTTGTTGATCCCATGTCTGATATCCTCGGTGTAACATATGGCTGACCCCATCCAGGCTTGCTGCTTTCTGCATACATTTCTCTTACACATAGCAGTTGATTTGTTTCCAAATAATTGTGTATGTAGACTTGATTTTTGTCCCTTATTCCACAAATTTGAGTTGCTATCAAAAGTCCTTATTTTTGTATGTCTCTGAAGTTAGTTAACTGTGCCCAAAACTACTATGATAGATTGCAACATGCTGGCCACAGAAATATGTTAACTTAACCTTCCCTATGGATCATGAGGTCTTGGGAGAAAGCCTGCTTACTATTTAATTTTTTAAAATATACTTTTTAAAAAATTATGTTATACTAATAGTATTTTTTTTCCCCTCCAAAATAGAAAAAAAGGCGCAAAATTCAAGAGGCAATTGAGAATTTAAAATGTGACTTTAAACTTTTATCAGCTTATGTCTCTAACCTCAGAGACTATAGAAAAAATATTGAAACAGAAAATAAAACTTTGGAAGATGAATTGGGAATGCTGTGTAAGTTGGAAATCTATTACTTTAAATCAGCGGTTCTCAACCTTTTATGCTCAGCGACCCCTTTTTACAATCCCCCACTTAGCCGTGACCACCCCCCCCCTTCCCCCCGTCTGCACACACACACAGCAATTGAAGAATAGACAATAACAATCCATTTTTTCAATGGTCTTTGGTGACCCCTGGCAAATTGTCAATCGACCCCCCAAGGGGGTCGCGACCCACAGGTTGAGAACCCCTGCTTTAAATAGTATCCTAAGACATGTATAAGACCCCATTCATTTCTCTGAACATTTAAAGCCTACAATGACATTGTTGAAAAGACAATGTTTACGCAGTCGAGTTGAGATGCTTTGGAAAGTTATCAGGCATCATTTTTTAGTGATTAAAAAAAACAACACTACTGAACTATGAAACATAAATTTAATAACATTTAATTCAAAAGAAAAATGTTATCATGTTTTTAAAATAAATTTCTGAAAAAAAAAAACAACACCACTGTTTTTCTAGACGAACATGCAACAATTCTAATTGTTGCTAAATGTATAAAAGAAAAATGCGTAAAAACTTCACCTGATCTGGTTACAGAAAGAGCCATTTTGTACATTTGTGTACAAAGAGTAGGAGAGGGTTTATAGGGCAAATGATGTAAAGTTCATCTGTTTTTGTTGCTTACGGTTAACAAGGGCATCATGTAGCCAGCACAACGACCAACCGCCTTTACTTTCCCCAACTAATGTCAGGTACCAATTAGAGCGGAGTGGACGCCCAAAGATTCTAAAGTTAAAAATCCCATTTCTTCACCAGGATTCGAGCCCGGGACCCCCGGTTTGGAAGCCAAGTGCTTTACTGCTCAGCCACCGCACCTCCCCTGGCCTAACTGATGTCTTATAATTGATCTAATTGTTTTGAAAAATGTACAATCTCTTATTCGAATCGTCGAAAAAAAAAAAATTCTGCTAAGAAAAAAAGTTTATGAAAATGAAGTTTACAAGATTACTATTCGTTATAAATTAGGTCTAACTTATAATGCATACTAATTAGCTTTTTCTCTTTAAAAAACTGCTTGCATAACTGATTTTCAGAAAAAAAAAAAGTAGCCATTGCATCAGAACTTTGAATGGTCTAAAATATTGTGATGTCGGATTTTCAATATCTTTTCTAGTTTACGAGATCTAAACGGGACAGACAGACAGACATTTCGCACAAAACTAATAGCGTCTTTTCCCCTTTCGGGGGCCGCTAAAAACCAACTTACTGATGTCAAATTTACATTAATGTTTGAGTGAAACTGTGGTATGAATTTTGATTGCTATCATTGTTAGTAAAATCACTATCTTAGACTACACTCCAGGACAGAAGAATAAAAAGTAAAGTAATAATACATAAGATACTAAATTATAACTCCCAAATACAAAAAACATATTCTGAGACGCAAAGATATTTCTTACTCAGTATTCTTCAACTAAGATAATCAAAAGGTTTAACACTTTATATATACTGTGCAAAGTAAAGTACACAATGTCACATTCTCTCCTTTTTCTCCAAAAAAAAAAGCTAGACTTAATTAAATATTTCTTGTTCCAGCTGCCAACCTCCAGTCTGAAAGAGAGAAACTGACCAAATTACAAGAGGTGTATGAGAAACAAAGTCTGAGTCCAGCCGATGTGGAAAGACTGAAGGCAGAGCAGGACAGTCTTAAGCTTGAAGTGGACAAGCTAGAGAAAGCAATTGCTAATATTGATGCAGACATTTGGGAAAAATCTATGAAGCAAGCCAAAATAAATGAAGAGGTTCTTTTTTTTAAAAAAAATTTTTAATTAGGTATATTAAAAATGAAAAATAGTTTAACAAATACTTTTATTGTTTAGAAAAAAAAAGTGCATTTTTCTTCATAAATTATTATTGTTTGTAATAAAAATCATTAGAAGAGTATAGAAAATGGCCCACTATTTTAATAGCTTGTATTATTTAATTAATTTCAATAGCTCATCTTAAATTTTGTATTTCTCCTTAGGTAGAGAAGGAGGCCAGCACCTATAATAGAATAGCTATTGGGTTAAAGCTGGTTCCAGAAACCACAGAGCTTGCCAGGGGCAGAGATTTTAGACTTTATTCTGGCTTCTCTTCTGATCCAGTTGGCGCCTTTGACAATACAGTGAAGGTAGCTAGCCTTTTTTTTTTTTATCATAGACACTTAACTTTTGTATCACCATTATGAGCTTAAGTGGAAAATTATAAAATGATTGAGTGGGCATGCATTGAAGTATTTCTTCTACCTAACAGTACATTGACCTATATTTTAGAGGTTCCCAACCATCACTTTAATGAATGTTTATATGACATGAATAACATTGCTAAGAGGACATCCCAAAGAAGCATTAGAAAAACAATTATTGAAAAATCATTTATCCGTTCTTTTATTTAAAAAGCAACTTTTTATTGGACAGTTTTCATTTTAACTTCAATAGGAGTTAAAATCACTGAATGAGATGATTGCTCAAAGTCTTGAAAATTACTGCTGTAGAGTCTGTTGCATTTCAAGCATCATCTCTTCACTTGGGATTACCAACCAACACACATTTGTAGATATTAAATGGAGATAAACATTTCAGATAAACATTTCCCTCTTTTTTTTACTTCCTCCCACCATTCTTGTGAAACTCACATCCATGCAGTCAGTTCATGATTTTACATTGGGATAGGATCATTTCTTTTCTGCTCCAATAGCCAGAAACAACAGATTGGACAGATAAGATTAACTATAAGCTTATTTCTTCTTATAATTATAGATGATGCAGAGGCCTAGTGAGCAAAATGTGCGCAAGAAAATGTAATTGCACCCCTCTATTTTCCATGAACATCACATAGAAATATAAGGCTTATAGATAAAAAGCATTTATTAATAATATTAAGCTTAGGATTTATTACCTAACTTTAATGTGTGCGCATTTTTCTGAGTGTGGCATCGTGGCGCGCGCACCCCCCCCCCCCCCCCCCCCCCAACACACTATGCCTCTGAGCTATTGAAGCCCTCATGGTCCAGCAGGGTTTCCTATATTTATGTCTAATGTATTTCATTTTTACCAAATTTATCTATTTGTCTTTTCCCAGCCAATGTTGTTGACTTTAAAGAAGTCAACAGAGGACTCCATTCGAAAGAAAGAAAAGTACTTATTCCAGCTCAAAGGTGATAATGAACAGGTATATTTCTTGTAATGAATGTCAGGAAACTATGTTCTGAGCACTTAATAAAAGATCCCCTCATAGTTTTCTCATGATGTTAATAGATGATCAAAAGATCTTTTGAATTACTTTTTATATAGCACAAAATTTCATGCTAAAAAAATGCTCAGTGAGCTATGATCCAATCTCTTTTGTGGACATGTGGGTGAGGGGTGCCCTGGGAGAAGGTTTCCAAGCTGCCTTTAAGTGCTCAGCAAATACAACTCATCTCAAACTGGGATTGGTATTTAAGGCACTTTTGTAGGTAACCAAGAGATTTGTCACTCAGCCACACATCCCACAATTGTAGAGCATTAAAAAAAGAATGGGACTTTTCTTTGAGTTTATCTAAACTTGAACTTAAAGGAACTACAAACATCTCTATTTGTTAGTCTAATTCAACCTTTCTTTATAACCATGAAATGCAGTTAAGGTTTTATTTTAATTATTGGTATCTTTCCAAGATGCTTAATTGACAACTGGTTCAGTAACAGTTCATTCTTAACAAAAGGTTTACCAGTCAACAACTGCTAAACCCATTATTGCTATTAACTAATTCTTTCCAAAAACTGAACTACTGTAAGCCAAATATGATTTGACATAAAAAATAACAAATTTTATTGTGCTCTGCAGTCCATGTTACACAATGCTAACTTATCTTTTAAAAAAAAAAAAAAGAAACTTGTAAATTTAATACAGTATTTTTAGTGCACAGCGATTCAGTTCTTAGTGAAAATGTTCAAAATCATGTTCGTTCTGATGAAAAACCTTGGTAATTATAAGAGTTATTGGCAACAATTCTATAAAAGACAAAGGCATAAACGTTTTCTTATTCCAGTGTTCTGAAGGCTTGACTGAACTTAAAGCCACTTTGGAAAAAATTGAGAAAGAACTTCACAGCCTTGATGAGGAAATTGAATCTCTCAAAAAGGTATTTTATCTTCTAAACTGATTAAAGTTACAGCACTAGAGACAAATTAGAAAATGGTGAATTAAATATAGAAAAAATTTGGACAGCCCTGACTCAGTATTAGTTATATATATATATATATATATATATATATATATATATATATATATATATATATATATATATATATATATGTATGTATATATAACTAATACTTTCAGAAATTCTAGGCATTGCTTGAGTCAATTTAATTTTTTATTTTTTTTTTTTTAGATTAAATAAAAAAAATAAATAAACTGATATAAAAATAAATTTTTAAGCTATATCTTAAAAGCACATAGTGTAAGGGTTCTATCATATCTACTGCCTAAACATAATATACTCTAGAAGGGTGTATATGGGTTGAAGTTTTCCCACCTCTGAACAGGTTTACACAAGTGCATAATGGGAAATCTTGACAGATCTAAATCTACTCTACCCCTCTGAAACCAATATTTGTCTCTACTTTGTTTTGACCTTCAATCACTTTTCTATTTGTTAGCTATCCCAATCTGATAAAATGTCTGTCACCAATGAAATTGAAAGTGTACAACAAGAGATCAGAAATCTTGAAGATAGACAGAGGCAAGTGTTAGAAGAAAAGGATAGACTTACAGAGGAGCTCAAAAGGTTAACAGCTATGTAAGTCATATTTTTTTAGCGGCCCCCAAAAGGGGAATAAATGCTATTAGTTTTGTGTGGCCTGTCTGTCCATCCCGTTTAGATCTCATAAACTAGAAAAGATTGTGAAAATCCGACATCGCAATATTTTAGACAATTCAAAGCTCTGATGCAACAACTACTTTTTTCTTCTCTGAAAGCGAAAAATCTAATTTTTTAAATCACTTATGCAAGCAGTTTTTTTTCATAAAATTACTCCACTTTTACAACTATTCACAATTAATAGTAGCAAACACTTGAGGCTCTTTATTAGGGGAGACAACTTTATACCATACTTTTAACACAAATTTATGCAAACAGTTGTAGATTTTTTTTTTTATATTTGTATTCATATGTTATGTAAGTTCTGTTATAGTAAGTATTATATTTGCACACAAAAAAATGTTTATTATTTTTTAAAGAGAAAAAATATATTTAGTATACATATAAGTAAGACATAATTTAAAACAACAATTAATAAGTAGTTTTTCATATTATCGCGTAGACTACAATAGCTATAGAAAACCCAACCGAAGAAAAAAAAAAATTTTTTTTTATGAAAATGTTTTATTCTTGAGGAATAAGAGATTGACCCTTTACAAAACAATTAGATATTCATTATAAGACATCAGTTAGGCCAGGTTCACATCTAACTTCACATTCACTTTCACCTATCCTTGGGTCTGCTGAACCTCTGGGGCACCACACGAGATCAGTTAACCTTTTTTTTCTCCATTATTTTCTGTCTTTGATTAGAATTTTATTCTGATAATATTAAAACCTGCCTGGGTGGACCACTTCAGGGGCTGATTTTTAGTTTGGTTTTTACACACAAACTGTCTTTGTAACCTTGTTTATCTCTTTACTTCGACCTTTCCCAATTGAAAGCTAACAATAAATTACAATAAAATGTACCCTTGGTGTTTTTTAAAGGTTCATCATCCAACTTGCATTATTTTTTTCTTCTTTTTTGTTTCCCATAACAGTTAAGAAAGGGGAGAAAAAACTTTGGGGGGAAAAGAAAGGAAGATGATAAACAATATAGCTTTTTTTTTTAAAGAAAGAAAAGTAAAAAAGAAAAAAAAAGAAATGCAAAAAAATCTTTTTGTCTTACTGATGTTACAATTTTTTTTTTTTACTCTATTTAGATTTTAATTGTTTTTTTTTTTTTATGTCAAATTTCAAGAATCCAAAACATTTTTTTTTCTTAATTACCTGTCTCACAATAGTAGTATCTAGAGGTTCCAATGAAAGAATAATAGGGCAAATCAATTTTTAGTGAATATTACTTACTTGATCCTTTTTTTGTTTATTGAAAGCATAACTGGTTTAAATGTTGCCTTTTACTGAACATTTAACTAATAGTGCTAATGGTATTATTTGAGGATATAGTTAAAGTAATCATGAACAATAGTTTAAAACCATGTTTCTATCAAGTCAATTGGAATGAAAAGCAGTTAACAGTTAAGTTTTGAATCAGCACACTTTTAAATACATAGAAACGACACATATACTTAAAGTTTTCAACAACTGTGTATAAATTAGTTTTATGTACTGTGTTTTATTCTGGAATGACCTAAACTATATCAGTTTTATCAGATTATTTTTCTAGAAAGTTTAAAAGCTGAAAAATAAAAAAGCCAATTTTAGGAAGACTGATAAAAGTTTAGTTCTTGCACCTTTTTGAAATTCTAAAGCAATACATTGAAATCATAATGAACATTTTTAACAATCCACTTTCAATATATAAGTTTTCTTTTTATCCTTTCTTTTTTTGTTTTTTGGATTAAAATACCACAAGTCTAAGTGTCAATGTATTTTTCTGCTGCTTATTCTGGTTCATGGGGTGTTGTGGTTGAGTGGTAAAGTGCTTGGTTTACGAACCTTTTCAAGTTCAAATCTGGTTGAAGACAGGGATTTCGAACTTCATGAATTTTAGTTTTATATTGACAAATCCTTAGAGCAGTAAAAGAAAAAATGTGTGGACAAAAAAAAGTCATGAAGACTTACAATGTTTTTACTTGTAGAGAGAATGTCAAGAAAGAGGAAGTAGTGGAACTTACTGCTACACTGGACAAAGATTTCACCAAAATTTGTAATGATGCAGAGGATTACAAAAACAGTGTTGAGGTATACACAAATATATTTAAACTTTTTCTTAAAATATTAATTTTAAACATTTATTTTAATATTTTACAATTCTTCTGAAAATAAAGCAACTAACCTCAAACTCAATACACAATACTAACTATCAATTTAAACACGATATTAAGCTATTTACTTTGATTGGGTGTATTTTGGTTGTAATAATCCAGGGATAGAAATTTCTTTACAATAACATCACAACCCAAATCAGAATGAAGAAATTACAAAGAATACATTTGTTAAGCCTATCCAATTAAGTTCATCTATATAACTTTTCCTTTGAATAAATGAGCCAAAGACTCAAAGACTTCCCAATTGTATTTCCTTAAATTAATAAAATAGTTTTCTTCCATTTGCACAATTTACCAAAGCTGATGTCACATGAATATTCTTATTTGCATAATTTACCAAAGCTGATGTCACATGAATATTCTTAACACTCCATTAGCTATTGGAGAGCGAATATATGATTTAACAATTACTATGTTTGTTTTCTGGTTGAGATCCTTGTGGCAAATATAACAAATACTTTAAAACACACCTAGATATACATGCATCATTTATATTTTTTTTATTTTATATACTAAAACAGATTTTAGACCTACCGTATTTTTCGCCGTATAAGACGCACTTTTTCTTCTCCAAAACTGGGGGGGGAAAAGTTGGTGCGTCTTATACGGCAAATACACATTTTACATGCATTAAAACTGCCCCCAACTTTGTGTGGCGCTTACTCGCAGTCCTTTCCTTATGCAGTGTGTGCTGCGGGCTGGATTTGGGGCACGTACTGCGGGCTGTGGTGACTTCTGTGACCCTCCCTGCACGGCCAGGCTGTGTGTGTTCGGGCTTCCCTCTCCCTCCTATAGCGCGCCATGCCCCCCTCCCGACAGTCTAACCATGTGCTGCACGGGCATCATGCTGAGCTTACTGCCGGTACCTCCATCCATCAGCGCAGGCTGCGTCTCCTCATGTCTCCCAGAGCAGTCTCACTCCTTGCTGGGCAGTGTGGGCACAATTTCGCCGCTTCTCTGCATATCTCCCGGGCACCCGATCAATCCATGCTGCCCTGAAATGTCCGCATGTCTGCCTCCTGGTTCCGCCTCCTCCAGCCAATGCTTACTGATGTCCGTACTCTGCCCCGCCCCGCTGATTGGATGCCCGTGATTGATGAGCAGAAGGATTGCTCCGCCCCCGAATCCTGGGGAGAAGATACCGCCCTCCCTACCTCATATACCAAATATTTTAGTACAGTATTTGGTTCAGAATCTTTTTTTTCTAGATTTTCCTCCTTTAAAATTGGGTGCGTCTTATATGCCGGAGCGTCTTATACGGCGAAAAATACGGTATTTCTTAACAAAACTATTCATTCTTTATAAATGCTATTTGTTTACAAAAACGTAATATCAAAAATATTGGCATGGCTTAGATCTCAAAAAGAACTGCAGTAGAGTTTAAGTTTGAGCTACACCTCTCTACGCACCTCTAATAATTGTGTTGCTAGTCTTTCTAAGAAATTTTCTTTTAATGGTTTTGTCGTCTTTCTTGAACTGTTTAAAGTAAATTTGTTTTGCATTTTTGTGTGTCTATGAATAGAGCTAAATTGTTGCCATTCTTTTAAAATCTATTCATGTCTCATTGGAAACAAAAAATTAAGTTTTTTGTTGTTAAATAACATTCCTGATTCTCTAATTTGGAAAGTCATTTGTCAAAATTTGTCAATTATCTTTTTTATTTATAGCAACAAATGGATATTTACACAGAAACTCTTCAAGCCAAAGTGATGACCAAACGGGCACATATCAAACAGCTTCAGGAGGAGTCTAGAGATAGAGAACGAAGGCTGGATCTAATGTTTAAAAACTTACACTAAAGTATGTTACATACGTTAAAAATTATAGGATGTTTTATTCATAGTAGTGATTCTAAAAGATGAATTGAGAAAAATCATTGTTTGCAAAATATAATTATATATGAATATTTTATGGGGAGAAAAAAATGAACATGGTCACTTACTACTTTTTTCTTTTTTTTTTTGTGGTAAGTTTACTACTCTGCAAACTATTGTGTCTGTTTTAAAACATCACACAATGTAATGTAATAATTATTATTGTAAAAAAGTGCAATGCATTAAAAAAAAAATTTTTAATTAAAATATGTCCAACACATTTTTCTCAATGTGTTGAGAATTGTATAAATTTACTTAAAATTTACACTAAATATACAAAAATACTGAGTAACAATTGAAATAGTCTATTTTTCTTTGTTTTTAAAAGCTTTCATTGTAGAACTTTGCATATTCCACATAACTATTTCTCAGTAAAATATACAATATATTGTTGTTAAAATATTTCTCTTTTGTGTTGTGCCTACTGTTTACATTTATTTTTGTTTTATTTAGTGATGATTAAGTTTTAGGATAACATTCTGCAAGAATGACATGCACAGGCACAAAGAAGGCAACATTGTAAGTTTAACTGTATGTGAAAAGAATATAGTCAACAACTGAAAAGTTTTCTAGCTATTTATAGGATGGTATGTTTTCTAGTTTTAAAGGTAAACACCTCACGAGTGCCCTATACCCAGAGGAACAACCATCTACCAGTTAATTTTCTTAAGGATTTCAAAGACAAGTCTCTTGGTTTGACAGATATTACATTGCTTAAATGTTTCAAAGGCAATAGTTAGCAAAGTAAAATTATGGAAGGTGTTTTTCTTATATTTTTTTTTTCTTTCTGGGAAAGATGATTAAATACATTCATTTAAAAAAATTTACTATACATAAAACACATTTGGTTGTAATATACAGTTGTGTAAAATACAAAGAGTTATTGCAATGCTATCAGAATTTTCTATTTGGTATTGATAATTTTGTTCACATACATAAAATATGTAAAGTAATTCTTTTTTTTTTTTCATTATTAATCACGGATTTTTAAATTAATTTTAGTGGAAGCATGCTTAAATTAGACCCAAGTATATAATAGACACTAATTTCATATATGTAATGTGTTGTTTTTTTGTGCATGTATTTATTCATCTGTTATAAGATGTAAGAACTAAACTTCTTACTTATGTTTTACTATTGTATTTATGTATAAAGCTTATGTTTAGTTTGAGCCTTACTAAATTTGAGTCATTTAAATTGACACACTGGGCCTTACTAAATTTGAGTCATTTAAATGGACACACTGGGGGAGTGGAATGAAGGGATGTCTTGTTCATACTATGAAGTACAAGAAGTTTGGACAGGAATGTAAATCTTAGTGAATGACTTAGCCAGATTTGATATTTTCAAAATTTATATTTACTAAATTGCATTTAAAATTTTAATATCTGTCTGCTGTCCAAACTATGAAGTTTTTAAGTTGTTGTTTTTTTAATTCACAATTATTGTCTACAATATAGAGTTAAGAAAACTTGTTTTTCCTGTTTTCTTGCATTGTCCTGAAATTTTTTGTCCTAAAATTTGATTTTAATTCTAAATGTAAATGTTCTAAAATAAAGGTAGACAAAGTAAACCTGCAAATGTTATCTTCTCTTTTGTGTTTGTTACTTTTAGTATGAGGGTTTATGGTTGAAAGTGAATATATTGCTAGACTTTTTCCAGAGCAAATGCAGAGTAAACATTGTTGATGTAGTCACTAGCTAGATAAAATGACCTATATTTAATTAATTTAAAGCCTGCCTATCCAACAGATTAAGGGATAGGTAAAAGTGAAAGTGTAAGAAGGTAACCAACTAATGGGAAGTCTTAAACTGCTTGTACTACTGCCTTGTTTAGATTTACACAAATGAGAGTACTGTTCATTATTATTATTTATTACTATCATTTGGTGAACTCTATATTCTAAAACAGTTCTTAAGACAGAAAAGTTTTACCAGATAGTTAAATCAGAAGTAAATATTTTCATTTTGTTTTTAATTAATAGCCTATTTTAAGCAGAATAAAATTTAAAAGATGACAAGCTATAAAAATTCAATTTCTATTTTTTTTTAAAATTATTTCTGATAATCAACTGTAACAAATGACCAGCCCAAAGTCAGGGTACACTGGTTGATAGATCAAGAGAGATTCTGGTCCATTTTTGTACGTTGTCTAGCCAGGATGATTTAGTTTTTCTTCTTGAGGTAGAAAGCAGAAAAGGTCACTAGATCGACTGGACTTGGACTGCTGTAGTGCATGTGGTGGGCACTTTGATAAGACATTTTGTTTTCGATTAGCTTTTTTTTTTTTTTTATAGCATACGTAAATGGTTAAGAGCTAGGCAACAAGTACACGTTAACTAGCTTGACTATAACTTTACTATATATATTCTATATATGCTATAACTTTACTATAACTATATATTCTATATATACTATAACTTTACTATAACTATATATGCTATAACTTTATTATGGCTATATCTTCTATATATGCTATAACTTTACTATAACTATATTCCATAAATGCTATAACTTTACTATAACTATATTCCATATATGCTATAACTTTACTACTGTTTCACGCTGACACCACTACTACCTGAAAGGGCTATACACATGGGCCTCATTTGGGGGATGAACGTTGGCCCAAATGAAGCCCTGATGGAAACCTAACGGGGCTAGTATAGTGCAAATGTTGATGGGCCTGTAAGGGCTAACCTTATGGGCCCCACTTGGGGGATGAACATTGGCCCAAACTGGGATCAGTTATGGGGCCCAGATGAAACCCTATTGGAACCCTTATAGAGCCATTGTGAGGAAAACACATGGGCCTCATTTGGGGGATGAACGTTGGCCCAAACGGGCGCAATTAGGGGGAAACCTAATGGGGCTAGTATAGGACAAACGTTGACAGGCCTGTAAGGACTAACCACATGGGCACCATTTGGAGGTTGAACAATTGCCCAAAAGGGCGCCCTTAGGACTGAGTCTGGGATTTTGGATCCCTGTTATTTGTAGCAAAGATTTTGGGCCCGGTAAGGGCCCCAACTGGGCCAGCTCATACTAACCACATGACCCCCATTTGGGGGATCAACATTGGCCCGAACAGGCGTCTATAGGGCTGAGTCTGAGCTCAGTCATGGGGCCCAGAAAATCCCCGTGTGAGGCATGCTAGGGGAAGGACTTGTGGGCCCCAACAGGGCCAAAGATACTTGGCCCTTTGGGGGCGATTAATGAAAGCCCCAACAGGGCCCTTAAGGGTCAAGATGAAGCCCTGATTGAACCCTCATGGAGCAAGTGTGGGGCTAACATTGGGGAGCCTGAAAGGGCTAAACACAAGGGTTCCCATTTCGGAGGTACCCAGATAAAGCCCTGATAAAACCCACGTGGGACCAGGGATGAGGGCAAACATTGAGAGGTGAGTTTGTGCTCAATAAGGTACCAGATGAAGCCATAGGGAAGGTTAGTAAGAGTCAAACCTTGGAGGAGGACTAAAGCGCTTAACACATGGGCCCCATTCGGAAGATGAATGGGAGCCCTTAGGGTGAGTCTGTGCTCAGTCAGGGGTCCCAGATAACACCCTGATGAAACCCACATAAGACCAGTGATGGAGGCAGACATTGAGGGGCCTGAAAGGGCTAAATACACGGGCTCCATTCAGGAGATGAACGTTGGCCCAAACTCAGGCTTCGCCATTGGTGTGTGGTGTCCATAATTAATCCCTATTAAGACTAAGACTAAGACTGCTTTATTGATCCTTACGGAAATTTGTTGTGATTACAAGGACTCTTTTCTCATATAAAGACAACACAACAGAAAAATACACACAAATACAACAGACAACATAGAGTTCATTCAGCGACTACACACAGGTATCTTGGTGCATTTCATGTTCCCTGATCAATGAGTGGCGGTGATAGAGTCTGACCGAGTGAGGTACGAACGAGTTTTTGTACCGCTCTGTTCTTGTTTTGATTGACAGCAGTCGCCCACTTCGCGACGACCTGTCGTAGTTCTGATGGAGCGGGTGGCCGTTGTCTTCCAAGATTTTTTCGATTTTTCTTAGGCACTTTTGTTCAAAAAGCTCCTTTAAATGTGGCAATGTTGTAAGTGTTATTTTAGATGCTTTTTTAATGATTTTTTCTAGACGTCGCAACAGTTTAGATGAGGCGTTGCCTTGCCAACAAGTTATTCCGTATGTTAGCAGATAATGCATAGTCGCGCGGTAAAATGTCTCAAGGATCTTCTTGCTTAGTTTAAAGCTATTGAGTTTGTATAGAAAAAAGAGTCGCTGGGCTGCCTTCTTTGTCAGAGTTCCAAGGTGGTCTTCCCATGAAAGCTTGTTGTTGATGATAACACCTAGATATTTATATGCCTTTACTTGTTCTATAGATGTAGTGTTTATTTGCAGTTCACGTATAGTATGTTTTTTCTTTCTAAAATCTATTATAAGTTCTTTATTACATTATGACCCTTCATTCTTCCCAAAGATTTTTATTGTACCCTACAATATGTTCTTCCTGGAGTTAATGTATAGAGTATAGACATCCCGCCCTTGCCAGCGAAGCAATCTAACTAAAATAAACAAAATTAAAGCAAATAATGTCACAAAAATCCTCCCACCCACTGGAGATTTCATTTCCGGGGGTGGGCTGTCGAAAAAAAAAAGATTTGGGTTTCTATGAAGTCCTGATAAAACTGAAGTGGGGACAGTAAGAGGGGCGAACATTTAATTAGACATATAATTTATTTGTTCTGTTCTGTTAGACGTTGATAAAGAATTTACACGATCGGAAATATTTACGGGCCCTAAATATGAGAGCGTGTATGTGTCGGGTGCGGCTCCCCGACAAAATAGCGCCGCCAGAAAATGGCGTGAAAAAAATCTCTTAAATTTAACATATGCAAAAATTATGCAAGAATTATAATAAGCTGCTGATTTTTTATGATGGAAAATAAATGTTAAAGTACTCTCTTTCTCTGCAAATATGGCATACTTTTAGAACTATTAATGCTGAAGAAGATAGAGACCAAACAAAAATGCTCTCCAGGACCTTCACTTAAATAAGTCCGGTACTTTTATACACATTATATATAGCCTAAGTATGCCCTACTTTGTCGGGAAATTATGTCGGCGCTATTTTGTCCGCGTTTTTTGTTTCGGCGCTATTTGTCGATTCGGCGCCGGCGGCGCATTATAAAGCGGGTTTTTCCAAATTAAGTCAAAAGACTATGTGGGAGGAATAACGCTGCGCAGGTAAAAAAGAAATGGGGACCTAGAGAGCGAAAGAACGAGAGAATGGGCCGTGAAATTTCATTGAAATTCACATTAATTCTCGGGTTTAAAAAGTATGTTGGGTTGATCGTTAAAGCATGGCCCGTTTATTAAAAAATGCAAAGTAAATTATGCGACTTGCTCAATCGGACCTGGACGCAAAGGAAATTACCAAAGGCCTGGATAGTGGCCACGATAGTCCACGATAGGAAAGGCGGCCTACCGACCTGACAGCTATAGACCAATATCCCTAACATCGTGTGTAGGGAAAACAGCTGAAAGGGTGATAAACAGAAGGCTCGTGTGGTACTTGGAAGAAAGCAAAATCATCGCACCTGAAAAGGGCGGGTTCAGGCAACATAAAAGTGCTAATGATCAAGCGATGGTGTTTATGCAGTCAGTAGCTGACGGTTTCCCGAGAGGTACGGTAAGACGCAAGGGCGAAATGACAATGTCAGTATTTTTGGATCTTAAACAAGCCTATGACAGAGTTTGGAAACAAGGATTATTGCTAAAATGAATGAACCTCGGAGTATGCTCAAATATGTATCAGTGACTAAAAAACTTCCTAACAGACAGGACAGTCCAGTCGCGCTACGGATCTAGCGTGTCTCGCAAAAGAATACTTGAGCAAGGTTTACCGCAGGGCTCATCATTATCATGTACGCTTTTCTTAGTCTATATAAACGATTTGACAGAACGATTGAAATGTTGATCTCTGCTCTTCGCCGACGGCCTGCTAATCTGGCAGACCGGGAGATCCGCTGCAGCTCTCACGGCGGAAATCCAACGTGAACTCGTCACGATTTCGTTCTTTACCCATATGTGGAAAATGGAAAAAAATTGTACAAAAAAAAAACAAAAAAAAAAACAAACGGTTCAGACCCTATTCACATTGGGAAAAGACATCCGCAAAGCAGCCATAAATCTAAAAATTGATGGGACCACGCTTGAATTGGACCCACGGCCCTGGATCTTAAGCTGGTTATGTCTGATCATGTGTAAGAAGTACGACAAAAAGCCTCATAAAGATCGAACGTCATAAAGCGAATGGCGCGGTAAGGTCGCAAATCAAGTTAACGCCTCGCAAACGTCTCTAGTGGGCTTAGACTTTTGAAAAAATGATGTATTCGCCCCACGCCACCCCATCCAATTGGCTAACAGGGGAACGACATAATATAAAGATCGGTGTTTTAATTTTAATTATATATATATTTAATTGATTCTGTTAACATGCTGTGATTTCTACAAATAAATTAGAACGCTCCCCCTCCCCCCAGATCGAAAGTTTATGCCATCGCCACCTCCCCATCCCACCAAATTGGCCAACATACTAGATGGGGGGGGGGGCGAAATAATCTAGAAGCAGGTTGAAAAATAATTAATTAGTATATATTATTAACATAACTAATAAATTCGTACACAGATTGTGTGATTTCTTTACTAAAATTCGTCCCCGAAAGGGGGGGGGGGATCGCCCCTACCCCCCTGGATTCGCCAGTGAATTGGGGCCACTGTTTTAGCCCTTTCAGGCCCCTTAAATGTTCGCCCCTCTTACTGTCCCCACTTCAGTTTTATCAGGACTTCAATATTTGCCCCTCTTACTGGCCCCTCATAGGTTTTACCCGGAATTTATCTGGGCCCCCTAACTGAGCTACTAAGCCCAGACTCCCCATTTAGGACCCCTGTTGTTTGGGCCAATTTTTACCCCCCAAATGGAGCCCATGAGTTATAGCTCAATATTTGCCCCATTACTGGCCCTATGAGGGTTTCATCTGGGTCCCCCGACCCCAAGTTCACCCCTAATGGCACCCTTTTGGGCCAACATTAATCGCTAAATAGGTCACATGTGTTTAGCCCTTTCAGACCCCTCAATGTTCGACGCTCTTACTGGGTTTTATCCGGCATTCATCCGACCCCCCAACTGAGCCAAGGCTCGCCTTTCAGGGCACCCTTTTGGGCCAACATTAATCGCTAAATGGGTAACATGTGTTTAGCCCTTTCAGACCTCTCAATGTTCACCCCTCTTACTGTCCCCACTTCGGTTTTATCAGGGCTTCATTGGGCTCCCTAACTGAGCCCAGACTCACCATTTAGGACCCCTGTTATTTAGGCCAATTTTCATCCCCCAAATGAAGTCCATGAGTTATTGCACTTTTAGGCCTCTCAATGTTTGCCCCCTTACTGTCCCTAAAAGGGTTTCATCAGGACCCCCTTAGCCCAAGCTCACTCAACGTACGCCTTCGATTAGGGCCATTGTGTTTAGCCCTTTGAGGCCCCTTGAAGTTTGCTCCTTACTGGCCTCCACTAGGGCTCCATCTCCGCCCCATGATAGTGCCTTGAATCATCCTTTAAGGACCCCAATTTGAACAACGATCCCCCGAAATGGGGGCCATGTTTTAGCCCTTTCAGGCCCCTCAATGTTCGACGCTCTTACTGGGTTTTATCCAGAATTCTTCCTACCCCCCTATATGAGCCAAGGCTCACCTTTCAGGGCACCCTTTTGGGCCAACATTAATCGCTAAATGGGTCCCATGTGTTTAACCCTTTAGACCCCTCAATGCTCGCCCCTCTTACAGGCCCCGCATTGGTTTTATCCTGTATTCATCTGGGGCCCGTATTTGAGCCCAAACTCACACTTAAGGACCCCTGTTGTTTGGCCAATTTTCATTCCCCAAATAGAGCCCAGAGTTACAGCCCTTTCAGCTTTCTCAATCTGTGCCCCCTTAATGGTCAGGCCCACTATCTGAGCCCAAGCTCACCCCTAAGGGCACCTGTTTGGCTCAATGTTCGTTCCCCCAGATGGGGCCCATAAATTAAGCCCTTTCAGGCCCCTCAATGATCACCCCTCTAACTGGCCCCACATGGGTTTCATCAGTGCCCCTTAATTGAGCCCATGCTAACCCCTAACAGCCGAATGGGGAACATGTGTTTAGCCATGTCAGACAACTCCCAAGTTTGCCCCTTTCATACAGTAGTGGATATGGGATAGATCAATAAAAAAAATATGTATAGATCTATCATATAGTACCGGTATTTGATATAAACTAGGTTTAGATTTGTGTGTGTGTGTGTGAAAGAAAAAAAACTAATTTAAATAGACCATCTAGAATAATCTAGATCTATATAGACTAATGATTACATTTTAAATAGATCTATTTAGTAATATTTTGAATACGATTTAAATTAAATAAAGTTGAGATCTAAATTGGCCTACAAGTCTTAACTACATCTATCTAAAACTATTGATTGTTGTGCCAGTAACTGTTGGCGCAAGTCTTCTATATGTACTCTTGAAAAGAAAAAAAATCCAATTTTAATTATAACCATACCAGTACCAGTGTACCATACACACGTTCACGTGCTAATGAAATAATGCATCAACATAGAACAGAAATAAGAAAAACCAAACACAAAAGACAGATCCATAACATTTTATTAAGACATATAAATTCTTAAGAATAAAGACAAAAAAATCATTACAAAAAAAAAAGTTAGATCTATAAATAATCTACATTTGCTCTATTATTTGCACTAGATCTAGTAAATGTATGGGTTGTTTAAATAAAATAGATCTACATTTTCAAACGCTTTCGAATTTTTTCAGAACTATATTTTATAGTTGGCAACAAAAGAGAACTCATTTGATTTTATTTTTTGGTTTGAGTGGTATATCTAATTTATCGGTAACCAACCAAGCCAATCTGGCATTAGTTGCAGTTTGTAAATATTGACGCTCATTGCGGAAATTGCCCTTTATTTGATTTAACATTATTTAAAAGATTACAAAAAAAGTTCGATCAAGTAAGTTTTACTATTCTCTTTATGTAAATGAGGTCACCATTGTAACTTATATTTTTCGTTTCTCAAGCAGCTTGTGAGAATTGTTGCCATGCTTTAAAAACTATTAGTAGCTAATTGCAAATCTATATTATAGTCTATATAATTCTCTTCCTGGCTCAAGAGTTTGGAAACCACGTAAAGGAAAGTTCACTCTTTTATTTCTAAAAGTCGCACTAGAGTTACCTTACAAAAAAAAAAAGAGGGGGGGGGGGGAGAACAAGTTTTATTCACCCGTCACAAAAACGGATCCAGAAGTCATGGAAAGATCACTCTTTTCTTTATTTCTACCCCACGTATTTTTAGCGACGAAAAAAAAAGGGAGGGGGTAGAAAACAAGTAGTAATCTACTCTGTATTCACCCGTCACTAAATAGCAGGGCCGTTGTGGGGGCTATGCGAAACGGATTGCGCAGGGCGAAGTTTGGATAGGAATACGGATAATAACTTACAATTAAGAGTTTGTATTAGAAAATAAATTCATCTTTGCATTTTATTCATTCTTTACTACGTACAAAACTACTTTACGAGCCTTGCGTGTAGCGAAGTCATACAGTATATCATAAAAGTTTTATTTCCTACATAGATCACGCTCAATAGCAAGAATTACCAAATGTTTCGATCTACTTACGAGAATAGTTGACCTCATGAAAATCTTCAATAGTTTGAGGCTCGAGAAGCTTCTTTCACCACATTACACGATTACGTAATGCATAATGCCGCTCTTATTTATCGCGCGTAGGTTTGGCGTTTTCCATAGTGAATGACACCACCAAAATGACCATTTTTGTCTATATATTTCAGGAGATTTGTATGAGTTTTCAAAATTTTTTTTATAATTTCAGGAGATTTCCATGACTTTTTCGTATATTTTGCAATTTCAGTAGATTTCCAGGAGCTCCTGGTAAATCAGGCGGCCGCGGGAAATCTGTTATACGTTATAAAATAACTTCATTTAATAATTTACACCTAGAATTAGTGCGGGTCCTATGAAAGTGTGGGGCCCACTGCGGTGGTATAGGTTACATGGCATAGCCGACCCTGCAAAATAGTGGCTCTCAGGACTGAGTTCTGGTCAGCCTGGGTCTCCTGTTTACTGTAGAGGAGAAGGGGGGCAATTCAGGTTGTTGACTTCAAAACTGTTATTGTTTTGGATTGTTTTTAGTGAGATGTTTTTGTTGAATATAATGTAACTCATAATAAGGCAGTGTGGTTTTGTTCCTAGTCCAGGACAGTTGGACTTTTGGATATAGATATAGTCGAAGTGTAGACTCTAATTATTTTTCTGTGTTGTCACTATTCAGTCTATGGAATATAAGTTGTTATATTTTTTAATTGATACTGGATATTTCAAATGTCTGAACTGATTCTGTATTATAGTACAGATAATGTAATAAACGTGTTATATGTCTGGATTGGCATTCTGAATTTTTAGTATGACGTTGTATGTGTCGTTATGGTATTGCCCAGGACTTGGGTACATTTAGTAATACACATACTTATACTAGTATAAAATAATTCTCTGTTCTTGAACAACACTCAAAATGGAGTTATATTTTTACAAAGCTTATACCAACTCACTGTGTCTACATAGATTGGTAAAAATCTTGAACACTTTATTTCTCCCACACCCATTCTCTGATCAGTTGAAACATATTGTGCAATGTGTGCATTGTACGCAGGCGGTCAAATGTAAGGGGCGGTTAGATCATTCCTAGGTTTTTTTTTGTTGTTTTGTTTTGTTTTTGTTTAATTTAGTTAAATAAAAATATACTTAAATATAAATTCTAATTAATCCATTTTCCTTTAAAAAACTTTAAAAAAAAAACAATAGAAAAAAAAAGCGATATTCGTACAAGAGAAAGAAGAAATAAAATAGTGCAGCGCGCAAGGGATTCAAATGTTTTTTTTTTTCCGTAGGCGCCTACTCATTTCGGGCCTCGATTTTTCGCGGGCTGTTAGTAATATGTTTTGAGACGAACAGGCCGCATTGTAAGAAAGCCTAGATGTAGTACGGATATTTGGGAAGTCAGTTATAAAAACATATTCACTTTTACTTTAAATGGCTGTTAGTTTAGCATAGAATATTATCTACATTAAGTTCTTTTGAATTCTGGCTGTGTGAGGGGTGGGGTGCAACTCCTAACAAAAAAAAAAAAAGGTGTTATGAAGTGTTTTTGTCTCCTAGGCGGTGGTAAAAAGAGGTTTAAGCGATTGATTTGTGGTTATGCAGTGACGAGGATGAAGTTAGCGTACCTAGTGGAAATGTGAAACGGCAGATAGATCTTGAGACATGAAAGAGTAAAGAAGTTTTTTAAAATCAGTTTATTTCATTACTATTTGATCTTTATCTCATCTAGATATGTGAATACTAACATTTTTATTGAGTTTTTGTTCACAAAAGACGTTTGTTCAAGTTATTTAATTAAAGTTTATTAATTAATAAATAATAATAATAATAATAATAATTAATATAACGCCTACATTGGTTCAGTTGTGCTAGATGTCTGGAGCTACACGCCAACGAAAAAAAATGTTTTATTTTCAATGTATTTATTTATTTATATCTGAATATTAGTACAAATAACATTATTACCAATGTTTTAAAAATAAAAATATCTTAATTTTAAGTAAGAGACGTCGTTTCATCGTCTAGTAAGACCTTGTCAAGAGGCGTATGCTAAAACGGGTCAAAACTTTTTGAAGAAAACATTTCAAAACGTCTTCGCTAGTGACATTCTTCTGGATTTGTGTTTGTCTCTGAATGGTCGAATTTCTTCCCGACCATTGCACTTTATAGTGACGACTTTTGTGTGAAAAAACAGTTCCTCGACAGAAACGCCCATTACAGACGTCCGTGCGCTATAGGTCTATGTTCCTAGAATGTCCATCGCTTAATACTATTGACCCAGGCTGCCTCTTTATTATTAAAGTTAATATGACCCTCGACTTAAAAAAAAACTAGGATGAATAGTGCGTTCTGAAAGGAAACACAAGCTTCTTAGTGGATTCGAACGAAAATTTTGTTATCTAAGGGGTCGCCACCCTGAAATGTGAGAAACACTGCCTGCTTGTTTTTTTTTTTATTTCACTACGTTGTATTTCGTATTAAACTCAAGAAAAATATTCACCGCCGAGTTGTCTTTTCTGTGCTAGTAGTGTGTTGGGCAAATTTGTAGGCACCTCTGAATCCAGGTAGGCCTATGTCAGAAGATTGTGGATACAACCGTATGACCTCCTATGTCGAAGGTGCCGATACCTTTTCGTTCACCCAACAATTCGTTCAACCGACATTTCGTTCACCAGACAACTTGTTCACCGACACTTGTGTGAACGAAATGTCGGGTAAACGAAAAGTCGTGAACGATTTGTCGGTGAACGAAATGTCAGTGAACGAATTGTCGTGGAACCGGGTTTGATGTGACAAAATATGTAGCTTGCAGCTGGGACTATGTAACCAACTGATATACTGCATTCCTCATTAATCATCAGACTCGAAGACAAGCAAAGAAGCTTTATCTTATGGCTCCTACTGTCTCGGAAGACAATGAATGTACCCAGATCATGAGTCACTGGTTTTGTAAACGATAGACCAAAGAAACAGTTCAATGACTTTTAAATCGTCTTACTTTTTATAGATCGCTGTATATGTCTCCAAGTGGGGAAAAAAGTGGTGGAAAATGTTTTTTTTTTTTTTTTTCTGAAGTTTTACTAAAAGATCGAAAGGGGGGAACAAAAATAAAAATATAGGGCTATAGGCTAGAATCTAAATAAATATTCGGTATTTTCCGAAAGTTAAAAATATTTTCTGATGTAAACGGAAGTAGACTTGGAGAGCAAATCACCGTAAAGTCTGCATCGATTGTTTCCCCTTTACTTATATAGATCTAGACTCGAGATCTAGAGTGAAATTAATAGAGTAATCTAGATCTACTTGATTTTGTAATCAATGCGTTTAGCCGAATTAAATCTAGATTCTATATCTAATCTAATAATAAGTGAGTACACGCTGGTCTAGTCTAGAATAGATTTCTTTAATATATCACATGTCTTACTAATCATGATTATCATATTATCATGGTCAGAGTCTGAGGTCTGAGTAGTTTAATTTAATCCGGACATTACATGAATTCGAACTCTCGATGTTTTTGAGATCATTAAATCTTTATTTTGATATTTAATATGAAACTAGCGTGCTGTATAATGTGCTTGTCCATTTTCCAATGATTCTGAACCAATTTCCCTCCATTTAGTTGTCTTTTTATGTGAGAAAAAAGAATTTCAAATCATACAAATGTCTAACTCTAAGAGTCTAAGTCAGGGTTTGTTTTTTCCTGATGATGTTACCAGTATGATTTTACCTCAAGATTCATACTCCTAGGGCTAGGGTTAATATATATTTTTTGGTTGGCTAAGTATATACTGATGAGCCGGGCAATATTTATTCTGTTTTTGGAGCTAATTTATTTGATTCATAAGCCAACTTGATTGATTCCATACAAAATAAATTTAATAGTAATAATAAGGTGTTTGATTGTATTAAATTTTGATTTTCATACCAAAATTTATTTCAAACAGCCAGTTTTGGACATCATTGATAATATTTTATTATATTTGTTTGTTTGTTGTCGTATTTTTATAAAGAATAAATGGCCAAATGTTTGGAGTGAGCTTGCTTGATACATTGAATGAAGTTAAATGGCTAGATCTAGACCTATTAGATAGATCTAGGTCTAGATTTATATAGAGAGAATATAGAGAGTTCAGCTATTTAGGCAAGAATGGCCATCCTAGCCTGTACTATACTACAAAAGATCATCTGTATTAGAAATTTATTAAATGAATAAACAAAAAACACAAACATTCAGCACACATCTAATCATGCAAACATAAAATAAGTCTGTGTAGAAGTGGTAGAATAAGTGTGTTCATATTTTTATTTTTTTTTTTGTTCGTATTTATGCATAATTTGAAAACATCTTAATGATGTGAGGGGCTATGCCTGGGGATCTTAAAATTTAGTTAATTAGAATTAAAATCTAAGTTTATTGATGCCAAAATATAGAGACTGTTCAAAATAAATTATAGTGTCCAGAATCAAATAATGTGAGTCAAATTAGTCTGAATTAAATGAAAACACATGGCCTCTTTGACCGTAAATATAATAACAAATAGAGGTTAGGGGTACAAATATGAGGTAAAACTTCCCATCGAAGATCCCTAGTTTTTCAGGTCAATTATTTGGCAACTGTCTATCCGCACGTTGGGAGTTTTACCCAAATATAAGTAGTCATCCTTATTCTCCTTAAACTATCTATTAATAGAAGATTTTGATACTTCATTTTCTTTTCTATGTCAAACCATTATCAAATAAATCATTAATAATCATTAAAATCATTAATAATGAGTTGTCAAACTCAAACTTTGAAATTTTGGCCTATAGGCAGGTGTCCGAATAGCATAAACTACTCTATTTATTAAGTCTATTAGTCTAGTCAGTGAAGACAGAGTCTGAGACTACTACTAGTACTAGATCTAGATGATGGTAGATCTAGATCTAGTGACTAGTGAGACTGACTGTCTGAGTGAACATCTGACATAATCGTGAGAGTATGATTAGATTTAGATCTAGATTATCATTTTTTTTTTCTAGATCTAGAATCTATGATTCTATCTAGTTAATCTCTAGAGATTATTCTAGCTTATCTGAGTATGAGATCAGAGAGTCATTACAACTCAGTCACAGAGTCACTGTCTTTAATCTTTAAATAAATCATTAAATTATTATTATATTGAATGATTTATATCTTATCTAGATCTAGACACTAATAGATTCGACTGTACTGTTACCATGTTCATTGAGATCTACATCTTGTCTATCTTGCATCCAGCCTATCCTACATCATTTACACTGCATAACCACCAACCAATCTTCTCACTGTCACCATAGAAACACACTCGTATTCCATTGTTTATATAGACTGCCACCAGGTTGTCAGGTAAAAAATATAATAGAATGAAATGGCAAAGTTTTGCCAGTCTGTCAGCGGTCTGGACAAATGATTAGTGAATGTTCCAAACTACGCGATCTAATAGAGTGAGACATATGGGCGATTAGATTGATACAGAGGGGTAGACGGTAGATCTTAAAGATTAAGATTATAAATTTGCACCTTGGGATGTCAAGAGGAGTGCTAGAAATAGATTAATCATCTTACCTGTGAGAGAGGAAAGAGGTGTTGAGTCATTTGTTTGAGGAAAGATGTGTCACCAAAATCACCTCAATCCTAACCCAATTTCTCAAAATATATCTTTTTGAAAGTATCTTAGCTGGTTCAGATATTAAACTAATGTTAATTCTTTTTTTTTTTTTTTATATGTCGTTTGGAAAGAAATCTAAGAATGTCCTCCAGTGTGCATAGCAGAACTCACATATAATTAAAGGGGAGGGGATAGCATGTCATTACCATTCAGGAATCTGAATTATTATATATTCATGAAATAAGCAAAACCTTTCTTAAAAAAACAACCTTCGGCCGCTCTCGGAATTAAAGATTAAGATTATAAATTTGCACCTGGGGATGTCAAGAGGAGTGCTAGAAATAGATTATCGTCTTACCTGTGAGAGAGGGAAGAAGTGGAGAAAAGAGAGTTTACAAGGAGTGAAATGTGCCCAGAAGAGAGGGGGCAGGATTGTAGTCTTGTCACAGTTAATGACCTGTCCGAAGGAGATGATCGCCAGACACATGACGCCAACAACCAGTGCTTCGTGCTGGTCTTGTCTTCATTTGTTTGACTTAACCTGCGTCAAAAGGATTTCTGTCACCCAAATCACCCCTAACCTTAACCCAAATTCTCAAAATATATGTTTTAAAAGTATCTTAGCTTGTTCGGATATTAAACTAATGTTAATTCTTTTTTTTTAAAATGTCTTTTGGAAAGAAATCGAAGAATGTCATGTAGTGCGCTTAGCAGATCTCACATATAATGAAAGGGGAGGGGATAGCTTGTCATTACCATTCAGGAATCTGAATTATTATATATTCATAAAATAAGCAAAAAAAAAAAACCTTTATAAAAAAAAAAAAAATTTCTCTGGGCAGTGTTAGAATTCATTACTATACATACAATATTATAGTAGAGTGAAATAAACATTGCTATAAAAGCTACGTGCTTATTTAATTATCATCAAATTATATCTTGCACCAAAATGTCGCGCGCTAAATCAGTCATGCCAAAATGGCTGCGCCAAAACATCAAGTACTGATGAGGGAAACTTTCCATGGTTTCGTATAGCACTTTATGAACTTATCTCAGTTCAATTCCCATTCTCAATGCTTTAGTAAGACTAAAATCTTGTCATTGGTAATGTTACATAATAGCAACACTAACTTTTTGTTTCATTTAATTATGTTTTACATATTTTAATTACATATTATTATTTACTTTTAAGAAAGTTGATGTCCTATATATATATGTTATACAATTTTTAATATACAGAATCAAAGTATATTTAGATTCTAATGATGAGTGATATTCTAACTTAGCTTTACAATTATTTTTATTTCTCAGGCTGAGTTTCACATCTGATATAGTTTTACGGTAAAGACAGTCAATACATTGTTGAGTCATGGTCTGATGACTCTAGATTTCATAGAGGAGTTGGCAAAGGTATGAAATTACTTACAAAATATTTATCTTTCTTATCATCATATATAATTTTTATAGGCCCCATCTTTGTGGTCACAATGAGCTCATTCTCATTTACTCATTTATTCTCATTCTCATTTATTTTTATTACATTATTATTATTATTATATTATTTATTATTATTTATTACATTTATTTATAATGAATAACAGCTACCAAACAATTTTGTATATTCATTTTTGTTTTCATTGAATATTGCCTTGTTTTAGTTGGCTTTTCTTTAAAATTTTTTTTTGTTAATCAATTTGTTTAATGTTTGTTATTCTATTTATTTTTCAGAAATTTTCAAGACAGTTAATTTAAGTCTTGCTAAAATGGCTCTTTGATATTGCATTTTAGTTTTTAGACTAGAAAATTTAGCTTTTTGACTTTCAGTCAAATTTTTTTTCCGATGAGTATACGCAAATTGGAAATATACTAAATGAAAATATGCTATTAATTCAAATTCAAACTTAACATTTAGTTTTTAGAAAGATTATTTTACATTTGATTCCTTAAAATATGCCATTTCTGAAACATTAATTCATGGACGTTTTGGACTAAATTGTGCTAAAAAAAAAAGACATTTAATCACCATGTCAGACCATAATGATTCTGTGGAGTCTATGGACGATGTTGACTTGCTGTGTGATGAAATGGAGAATTTAACAGAAATGCTTGATATTGAGGATGTACCCTCAGCACTGATCATTGCTAATATTGATAACAGTGTTTTTGAAGATCCTGCTGCACAGGTAGGTAAAAATATTAATAAATGAAAAAAAACCCATCTATTAATGAAGTTTAAAAATAGATAAATTAGTATCTTGAGTTGTATGTTTGAAAAGTAGTTTTTATTTTTTTTTAATTGAAATGACATATGGAGTGACTTGCAAGTTGTAAATTTCAATGAGAATTAAAAAAAAACATGAGACATCTTGGTGTGCAAATGTGATTTATAAATGAAGAAAAAATTGTTCATCCAATATTAGAAATTTAATTTAATTAGAAATTTAAATGGCTCAAAAATTTGTCTTAAAAAAAACAACATGATAATGTCTGTAACACAACCTAATACTAATGATGTGTGCCCTTTTTTCTTACACTGGTGCATCTGGTAGGTAGGTATTCCTTCCAAAATATCCTTCCTGCACTCATTTTGATGCTGACTGCCTTCTTAATATTCTATTTTAGAGATATACTAAACAAATGAATTATTTTAAACTGCAGTCTTTAATCAGCTGATGACACTGGTAGTTTATCTGCTGTTAGTCCAAACCAACAAAGTAATGTATCTTTTGTAACATTATTTTCAAAGATAACAAATCTTAGCATTAAATATTTTTTTTTAAAGTCTTTTTTTTCTACTTCATTTACTCTCTATCTATAATCTCCTCTGATTAAAGTTATTTTTGTTAACTGAGCGAAGAAGTTTATTCAACTATTGAAGAAATAGAAAGTAGCATTAAATCATATCCTTTACATTAAAAAGTAAAGCATTTTAACTGTCCTAATTAATTTTAGGTTGTCCTACCTTACATAAATAAATAATAAATAAAGTCCTTTTTCTTGAAGTCTGAAAGGATGGATTGTATTTTAAAGAAATAATAATAATAATCTTTATTGTCCGTAATTTGATTGCCAGGGAAACAAAAGAGTGTTTGTGTCTGTTTGTCTTTGCTATCGGTGCCTTGTATCTCTTTTGTGATTGTAAAATCCTGACACAAAGGGTGATTCTTTATTTCGAGGATCTTGTTAGCTTTTTTTATAGATGTTGGTCTCAAACAACTGCCCAGATGGGGTTTGTTTTTTGCCAATGATTTTACCAGCAGCATTTAGGTTTCTATAAAGTTTATTTTTATTTTAATGCTCAGATTGCCATACCAGGCAGTGATATTGAAACTTAAAATATTGCAGATATGAGCATGATAAGACATAGCCAAGGCCATTTCGCTAACGCTAATCGCTTATCACTATGCAAAGGTTGTTCATGTCTGCACATTTTCCTAATGAATTTTTGTTTTTAAATTCTAATTTCAGACAACCTTTGAAAATATATTCAAGGAAATTGACAAAGGTGTTACTTTCATTTACTTAAAAAACTTCAGAAGAGCCCGCCTTCAGTTTATTTCTTCAGAATTGGCATCCATAGCCAGGTTGCGTTACGATGGTGTTTCAGTTTGTGGACAGAGTATAAGATGTTACTTTATTCAGGTAACATTGAATATTGCAGTTGCTATTTATAATTCCACCTCTGACTGATTCACTGACTGGTTTATCTCTAATTCTCCCACTATGACCATTAAAAAAAAATATTACCTGACCTTGTATTTAAAATAACTAAGCTTTTTTTTTTTTTTTCACTTTCATTCCCCACTAGAAATGAACCAATGGTTTGTGTCTGTTACTTTCTAGAATACATATCAAAGGCATTTAATAATGGCTAGATTTACATTAATGTCTAAAATTGAAGGGCTAAAGTATTGTTGCAGGGTGTATGAATGCCTTAGTGTTTGCTTTGTGTTGTTTTTGTATAGGCAGGGCATAAGGAGAGAAGCCATCCAAAGTTGTCATTTTTAAAAACTACTTATATTCACAGAAGAAAGAATGGATTTATTTATTATAAAAGCACTCTAGAAAGCCTTTGTTTACTTAGTAATAGTGGATGGGTATTGGTGGATATACAAATATGTCCTTAGATTTTGAACAATGGATATATATGAAGATACAATCTCTCCAAATTTAACAAGGCTTTGTTAATTCTTTACAGAGTAAACTGAA
The DNA here is from genome assembly GCA_030265305.1 of Biomphalaria pfeifferi. Lineage (NCBI taxonomy): Eukaryota > Metazoa > Mollusca > Gastropoda > Planorbidae > Biomphalaria > Biomphalaria pfeifferi. The sequence continues at coordinate 601,679 of JASAOG010000151.1, forward strand.
ACAACTTTGTGTAGATGTGGGAACTAATGATGCAAGTTGCGTATTTAAATATGACAAATTACCAATATAATAAAAAATCAAGGCTTTCTTTCAGCTTGTACTAAATATAATCATGTGAAAAAGATATTTTGCTAAGTGTAGAGCATGTATAGAAGTACATAGTGATAGTGATCATGAAAAATACACAATGGCTGAACATTTTGTCAATTTCTGGTAGAGGCTGGATTTTGGGACAGGGATCTCCTATTATAAGCCATTGTACTTTAATTATTTGGTGAAAAAAAAGGACACGTTCATTGGAAATTTATCATTGCAATCTTTCACCTCTAGATCAGATGGATTATCTATTTTCAGCGTATGCGAAAAACCTTATTAATATGATTCTGTGTTTCAGCATGTCCGTCTGCAGAACTCAGACAGCAACCATCTGCAACCACCAGCACCACAGAGAATGTTTCTAATTTCCCCTCCTGCCTCGCCTCCTGTTGGATGGGAACCTGTCCCAGAGGCGGAGCCTATTATTAATTATGACCTTCTTCATGCTATTGCCAGGCTCAATCCAGGTAATTTTTTTAAATATTATGTATTACTTTCATTTGGTTTGTATTATCTGGAAACATATATGATGTTAGACATTTTTTAAAAAATGGCCTTGGAAGCTTTATGATTCAAAAATTTTTTTGTTTTTTCTTGCTCAAATGTAAAATGTTCTCATACAAATTGTGGTTAGTTATGTTTTATTTTATTTGTTAACATTTTTTATTATAAATGATAATTAGCAAATGCTAAAAACAGTTTGATATTCAGATATTAATGTTAATATCCTAAGACATTATTTGATTTAAAATGTCTAAAAAATCAAGACAAACAAAAATTTTAAAAAAGTAATATTGGAAAAGAGAAAAGTTGCTTTTTTATTGGTACCTGTGTATAAAAAGAACAGGTACCTTTCTATTCTAACCACCTACCCCAACTGTCGCGGCGTCACTGGCATACTGTTGACCACGTTCTTCTTTTGCAATGTTTTTTTTTCAACTCTTTTACCTTTTTCTCTTTTACTGCGGGTGGAGGAGTCTCACCTTGGGATTTTGTGACATGATAATATCACCATTTTTTTTAATCAGTTGCCAGTCATTATGCTTTTTGGTTGAAGAATCTATCCTGTTGTGTCTTCTGAGATCAAATCTTTTTGACGATTCATGTCCATGTTTAAATATAGCATTTCTCTCTGTTCTAAGAGTTTGTATTATACATGCATGTGTTTCCACTAATTTTTCTATGACTATATCTCAGCACGACTTGTAGCAAATGGATATTCACATCTATGCAGGGTAATTTTTTTTTTCAGGATTTTCTTGTGACTTTGCATGACTAGATTGACCTAGGGAAACATGTAGGACAATCATCTTCTTTTTGAAGTTATGTCTGTCTTTGAGGAAGCTTAAAGCTGGAAAGTCCTTGTGCTGGCCACATATTACAATCTTAAATAAGCTTTTTTGAAATTCAGTCTCAAAGGAAACTTTACTTATTAGTATTTAATCAGTTATTCAGATGTGGGTGGCTGGCCTGGTCATGTGTTATGCGCTCTGAACTGTCAGCTTGATGGTTCCAGGTTTGAAACCTGCCCACAGCCATCCTATGGGAGGTTTGGGCTAGGAAGTAATAGTCAAAAATTCTGAAGGAACATCTGAAACATGTATAACATAAAACATTACTTCAGTTTAAGTCACTGATTAAGTGCTATCAGTTTAAGTCACTGACTAAGTGCTATTAAAATCATTTCATTTTAAATTTTAGTTTCTTCAAGATGTTGTTTTTTCAATTTGCCTAGGTGATGTTCATGAAGTGCATGCATCAACCGTTGAAGCTCCGGCTATTGTTGTGCATCTTTGTGAAGATCCTGAAGGTTACGAGCCTGGAAAAATGAGGCAAAAAATCACACAGACAAAAAGGCCTGATGGCACCAGTTAAAGTCTATGTATAGTAAATACTTTTTGATTTTTTGTTTTCTTCATTTGAAGCAACAGCAGAGAGATTTTTTTTTTTGGATGTGATTAGCATACAGGATTCCCCATCTAATTTAGTGTGCCTACAGAGATATGGAATTAATGTAATTCTGGGGCATATTTATCTACATAAAATCAAATGTTTTGTATTCAGCCCTGCAAGGATTAAACATTTGAATTGACATTAAGCTCAGATTAAAGTTGCAGTATTGTCACTAGTAAATTAGAAATATATGATTTGATCCTGGGGGTACAGGAGTTAAATTATAAGATTATGTCATTTTATTTTTAGGTGGGAATTTCCTTATTTGACTGTGCATAACTGTGATTGGAAAAAATGTTCAAAGCTAATTAGAAAAAAACTTTGAGCTGAGTAAATAATTATTAGTCAAGAGTCAATTAATGAATTTCCTTGTCAGAATCTATGATTGTTCTCATACATCTACTTTTATTCCCAACATTGACATTATGTAAACAACTGTATTGTCTGAATGTTTTATCCCGATAGTTTTTTTAAGTTTTAAAGAGTTCCATCTTTTTATTTCTGATACCTATAAACGTGAATATACCCAACAGTCATTTTGAAGTCTAAATTTTTGTTTTACTGAATAGAAACTTATTTTTTTTGTACATGCTTTTTTTTAATTTTTTTAATAAATTTCATTAATTTAATAACAATTATGAGTCTTTGAAACCACTGGAACACTATAGAAATGTCTTAGTGCTCTTGCAATAGTAAAGTTTTTACTATTTATTTTATGAATACCAATACAATTTCACTCAGTTGAAACAATTTGACTTGTTGCTCCACTGAATGGCTGTCAAAAAAAAGCAATCCTTGTTGTAAAATTTGTTATAATATCTTGATGTCTAGCTGATAGCTGATGGTGCTAGATTTGTGTATATAGTGTAGCGCTGCGTAGAAGAGTTTGTTATATCTAAGTGCAGAACATGTTAGTTGTTGTCATTCCATTAGAACTTAGAAGCATTTCTTCAAAATCTCTGTCACTTTGCGTCTTCCTCTGAACCCTTATCATTGCATAATCTATTGATGGCCATTAGTTTACACATTAATTGAAAAAAAAAACATCATTTTCTCCATGAGGTTGTAGTGAGCTCATTTGATTTATGCAACCATTTCTGGGAGTTAGAAGACTTAATTTCCTGTGGATTTTAAACAATATTTTAGATCTTATTTAGAAGCTTTTTTTTTTTGTGATTCTATATAGGGACCCTTGGTCAGATACATTATGTAAAATAAGCCCATGACCAAAAAATAAAGAAACTAGTTTTCTTTGCAAATATTTTTTTTTGGTTTACATTGATAGTTCAACCCAATATTGAAACTCTCCTGCAGACTAAATATATTCCACTTACAGATAGTGGTTTTATTATATGTACACTAATTTATTTTTGAAGTATATATTTTTAAATCTCATTTTAAACCTTCTTTACTGAAATTATTTCCATTTTATAAATGACTTTTTGAAAGGTTATCCAGTAATCTTAACTTTTCATATCTAAAATGTACTTGTTGCAATTATTTTTTTTGATATATATCTATTTTTTTTTTTATTCAAAGAATCTCTACTTTTACGTGGCTTAATTATAAATGAAATCTAAAAAAATGTTTTTTAAAGTTTGTGCATTAAAGTTTTGTTTTTACAAAAATTGCTTTCACAGATTATCTTAGTCTTATACATTGTTTGGTTACACATTTACACTGTGCCATATGGAAACAATGTTTTTTTTAAAGACAATAACTTTATGAAATAACATTTTTACTGGTTTTTTAGCTTTTAATGACCCTTTGTGATAAACTCCTGACACATTAATGATTTTTAAATTTTTTTTTTTTTTTATTTTATTTTTATTTTTTACAAAACAAAGGTGTCCATAATTTTTTAACAATACAAAATATAATATGTAAAAAAATGTTTTTTAAAGTTTGTGCATTAAAGTTTTGTTTTTACAAAAATTGCTGTCACTGATTATCTTACTCTTATACATTGTTTGGTAACACATTTACACTGTGCCATATGGAAACAATGTTTTTTTTAAAGACAATAACTTTATGAAATAACATTTTTTACTGGTTTTTTTAGCTTTTAATGATCCTTTGTGATAAAATCCTGACACATTAATGATTTTTAAATTTTTTTTTTTAAATTTTATTTTATTTTTTACAAAACAAAGGTGTTCATAATTTTTTAACAATACAAAATATGATATCAAATTTTATAGATTGCTCTTTTTTTCTTATGTTGAATTATATTCAATTAAAAAGAAATTATTGAAAATTATGTTAGAACATAAAATGCTGTTTTTGCATAATTTGTCCTAGTGTTCGATTTTTACAGAGCTTCATGCAACTAAGATTTTTTTAAACATTTTTTGTTTTGTTGAATTGAGATTAATTTTCTTTTTTTTTTTTTTAACTTTTTTTTTCTTTCTGTATTTTTATCTCAAAAAGTTTTTCTTTCTTTGTGTATGCTGTTAATGGCCCTTAGAATGAAACAGAAAATTCCATAATGAATTCTACATGTTTTGAAGTGATTCAGTATTCAATGCAGTATTTAATGTGGTTATAGTTCCTCATTAAAAATCTACATAAAAACACTTTTATTAGTAATTCTTAACAAAAAAAATCAGCAGGTTTAATAAATAAAAATTTAGAATGTACTGAAAAAATGCACACCTAAAGTTTTAAGCTTTTAAATACATTTTGCCTTCTTCTTCTAGCTTAACTTTTTGCTGTAGAGCTGTAAGCTGTTTTGCAAATTGTACCAAGAAAAAATAGTGTGCTGTTCTCTTCAGTTGTTCAGCACTGCCTCTCAGAGTGTTGGTTATGTTGGGCTTTAGTGGTAGTAGGGTCTGCATAAGGTGAAATACATTGTGCCAGTATATGGATCATCTTATTAACATATCAATTATAGATTTTTCAATTGTTCTTAGAAGAAACAAGATGCTGTCAAAAAGTGTCTTCAAAGTTTAAACTACATTCAATCTTTTGTGACCAGTGATAAAGCACTCTCTTCTCTCTCACATTGGATCACAATTTTTGTGTTACTGACTATGTAGGGACCTTGACTGAGGATATAGAGCATGTTTACATTGGTCCTATGATACTTTTTTTTTTTTTTTTACAGTATCTGTTGTACAGTAAACTAACACTATGCCACCAGTAAAATAAATATTTTATCATGTTAACTTTAATTACACTGTTCACTTCAAAACCTTTTGGATCTGAATTTGTTGAAATGCTAAACATAAAAAAAACAAACAAAAAAAAAGTATAAAGATATTTAAATGTCCATGCATGTACTGGCTGAATTAAGCTGTTTCCACTGTGTGCAGACTTTTTTTTTATTGCAGCCACAAATGCACAACATTCCTCACATTATAACGTGCTCCATGGGGCATTGGAAATGTTTTTTTTAAATGTTTGTTTGTGTTTTGTGAGAGAGTAAGCAAAACATAAAACATTTATTGATATTCCTGAGGTAACTGGTTTGTATTTGTTAAACTTGTAAAAAAAAATTAACTAAATATCAGAACATTTCATTCGGTTTAGAAAAAAATGAAAATAACTAAAATATTAAAATTGTTGCTTTAATTTAATTAAAGTGCTTGAACTATTTCACTTAATCAGTAGTCCTCTTAGCTTTTTCCTCCATGTAAAAGGTAGAATAATTTACTACTCACTTTTAATATAGGTGGAAAGTAAATCAAGTTATGTCTGATATATATTACTGTTACATAAAATAAAGCAAGTAAAGCATGCTATATGTTTCAACTACAAAGTGCATATTCCAGTTTTCTGTATATCACAAACAGCAACAACTTAATGTATTTGGAACTTGTATTTCTTTTTACAATAGAGATTAATTTATTTAAGTATATGTTTCTATTATTTTATTTTTGAAATGATTTAATAGAAAAATGTTTTAAATTATTTATTTTATAATAGAATAAAGAGTATATTTACAAAATAAGCAGGGCAGGTTCTACATATGTGACATAAACCACAAACTCAGCTGCATAAAATTGTAAGGAAATACAATTTTAAATTATTCAGTCAGTATTTTGTTTAGTTATTTATTTTTGTTTTCTTTGATAGAAATAAAATTCCTTTGTCTAAAATTGAGAATAGACAGAATAATTAGTTTATCTTTAAAGTAATGTATTTAAAACTTTAATTTTTTTTTTTATTGAGATTGAAAACTTTATATTAGCAAATATACTTTGTAAAAATAGGCCTAGTTTTTATTAGTCATTGTACATGACAAATCTGTTTCTATGGTCTGAAAGGAGTACTTTTACTTTACTACATAACTAATCATATAGGTCATCAATTGCTTAGATTTTATTTCTAAAAACTGGTAATTTGACTTTTTTTGTATGAATTAAAATGACACATTTTTATTCAAAATAATTTTCCAAAACATTCAAAATGTATATGTGTCAATGTTTCTCTAGGAATTGATTGTTTTTATGTTCCTTGATCGTCAAAGTGAACTCTGATATGTATTAAGTGTTAGTGAAGCACATTTAGTCTTACCACAACACCTCTAATGATGCATGCAGTGATACACTAAAACATGTACAGAATCTTTTATCATGAGCAAATCACATTAGTCTAGATAAGATTCTGTAACACAACAGCATCAAGAATGCTCTGTAAACCATGACTTGCGTTCCCATTTTTTTTAAAAAGGAAGTAATTTCTGAATTTTCTTATGAACACAATTTTTGTCTTGTTCCTTTTTTATTGCCCAATCTTACTCATTAATCCTATTTTTAGCAATCTACAAATTACATATTGCTGACACATAGCCGTTGCCTAGAACTATCCACAACTTTAAAACCACTTGTATTTCAATGGAATTAATAAGACAGAGACAAGAAAGCCAACATCTAGTATTCCATAGTCATACATGAAACAGTTTGTACAGAAGTAGGAAAATTATGTACTTGGGATGCCATTTTGGCTTGTATTTGTTTTTCTTGTGACCAATTGATCTCATATGAATTTAAACCCTTAAAAAGCTATAAGGCATTAAGTTTTGTTTCCTTTTCTTATTTTGATTTATTTATGCCTGTCTAATCTCTAAATGTTCAGTCTTCTCTGTCATTGACTAATTAAATGTAGTAGAATAAGAACAACACTTGGAACGCTTTAATTGTTTGTTTCACTGTATTGTTGTCTCTGGATAGCAAAACATCAAGATGTGGTCAACATGCATTAGGAATATCTCTTCTATAGTACAATATCTATTTGTATTTTGTAATAATATTGAATTAATGATAACATTTATTTGTTTAAAAGTAAATCTCAGTAAATGTTCACTTTTCATACAAATTAGTTTTACCTTCTTTTTCTTTTGTGATTTCTTATTATTTTTGTTCTATATACTTTGATGCAGCATTTAAAAGTGGGAATAGGTCTTTGTTAACAACTGATTGTCATGTTCACTCATTAGTATAACTTGTTTCATTTGCTGTCAGTCCCCACTCCTTTCCAAAGTTTTGAATTCTTAGGAAGAGCTTAGATGAAATCTTTTAGTCAGTGTGGTGTCAAGGAATCTCACAATATGATTTGTACTATTTGTTACATGGGCTGGTGCAGCTGTTGTTTTTTCCGTAGGACTTGAACAAGTTCTTTGTTCCTCTGAATGTTGTGCAACATTAATCAACCTGTGGTTTGTAGATGACCCAGTAATTCATATCATTCTTTGTTGCTGCTGAGTAGAATCTTATAGTGGCTTTGTCACTTTTCATACAATCTGTCTAATAAACTAAACAAAGTCTCAATAGTCTTGGGGAAAGCAAGTGTGATGTTCTGGTACTCATTCATTATTAAGTATCCTACACTTTAGTACTTGAGGGATCTAGGAAATCTTTCATCACTTACTTAATAAATGTCCAGATCACTACTTTCATCTAGTCATCTATTTATATTTATGTATCATCCTTTGTAATTAATTTTGAAGCACAGCCTTTGAAACAAAATGGAGTTAACTTATGCAGTGTAGTGAATATATCTAGTCATGCAGGTGGATGAGGGCTTTGCACTAGGGTTTTGTGCCTCCTCATGTGGCTGGTAATTGCATACTATATGGGAAGATTGACAGGCCTAGACAGCTTTCTAAACTTGTGACTTTATTACATCCATTGTTGCCTAATGTTCATTTACATTGTTTTCCACCAAATTCTATTACAACAGCATGTTTTTAAAAATATAGGTATTAATCTCTAGTCATTAGCCTCAGTAATCTCTGTCGACACTGATGTAATGGATACATGTCACTGAATAATGCTGTAATATAAACCCAATATGTTAAGTATTTATAATTGTCTTATTTATTATTTTCTTAACTCATTTGTACAAACAATTTGACATGCTTAATGTTAATAATGCATTTCTAAATTGTACAGTTTTTGTTCACTGTCTCTAAAGAAAGGAAAAAAAAAAGGAATGTTTTTGTTTCAGTGTGATTGGCACCACTTAAGAATTGGCACTGTTAACCAAGCGATAATTTTTTTTTTACATTTGCTTTAAAAAATGTTACTATATAACTATCAAAATGTTACTATAAATCTTACCTCTTCTCACTGCATCTTACAAAATATGTAGAATGGATTCAAATTCTGATGTTTTCTAATCTGTCTTAAAGGGATTTTTCTATGTTTACTGGGCAGTTATATTTTTCTTTCTTTCTTTTCACATTTTTTTAAGCATTGGGATAAGTTATTTCTCTTTAATTAAAATGTGTGTTTATCCATTTTGTATAAACATTTTTATGCATATATATATATATATATATATATATGAACATACACTTTCATAGCTGTGGATGAAAAGAATTCCATGTTTTCTCATTGTCTTTGTTATTACCATATGAACATGCAGTCAAACTATTTTATTGATGCTGTTCTATCAATGTTCAGTTAGTGTTGTAGGAAATTCAAATCAATAAACAATTTTTAATATTACACAAGAATGTTTCTTTCTTTCTTTTTTTCCCCTGGTTTGTTTTCATTTTATCTTTAATCTTGTTATCCAAATTCTAAAACAATGTTTTTTCTATTTAAATATAAAAAAAAAAAAGCTTATGCATTTTGGTTCCACACAATCACATTAATTTAAATTAATTAAATTTAACTTTAGCTTATTCCATATTTTTCTTTTTAAAAATCTTGATGTTGTTACTGGCTACTAATGTGGCAAAATATTAAGGTTACATCAGCACAACAAAGTCTGCTATCTTTGGACCTACAAAAAGCTAATATCTTTTTATAATTTGAGTTATCAAGTAGAAAATTGAGAAATATTATTGCTTTATTAGAAAAAAATTTTTTTTGAAGTAATGTCTGTAATATATAAAATAAGATCAGACCAAATATTATTTATTATTGTTATTAAGTAATGCTAGTGAAGAAAACAAGACATTTCAAAATATTAAAACTAATTATTGATTTAAAAAACAAAATTTTCATAAATAGAACTAGCTGAACTATAATTCCTAAAAATCTCTTTTTTCTCATTTCTATTTGGATCTATTTCTTTTCATGAATGTTTAATTACACTAATGATAGTGAGTTCCTCTCTAATATTTGGAGATATCTTTGAACATGCCTTAGATTGAAGCTGTTTTCTGCTTAATCTTAAAATTGTTAAAATATTCTTAATATTTGTCAAGGTATTTTCAATTAAATAATTTTGCATAGTTATTATAAATTGACATTTATATATCTATATAGACCAAAATATTTTTAAAAACTTGATAGCCAAGATAGGATAGTTTTATGGAATTTACATCTACTTTTTTTGCAATTTTCATCAGTCAAAGCAAAACCATTATTTTTAGATTTAGGTCAAGATTAATTATTAGTTTAGAGTTTAGATCTATTACAAATGACTAATCCAAACTAATTGATACAATTACACTAAATATAAGCTATTTTTTATTATTAAAGTATCTTAGTTTTTCTTGTCACTAACATTGCTTTTATACATATTTGAAGGGAGAGGTAGGGGCCCACATGTAACCTGTTTTCTGGGCTCAGATATTTCTGGCGACTTTCTGTTATAATGCACTCTTACCTTCATATAACATGCGTACATGTATTAATAAATTTTTATACAGAAAAAAAACCCAGATAGTAGCTTCTGGATTTATTTATGTTACATATATAGATTCATTTTTGTAGTTAAATATAGTTCAGTGATACTAATAATAAAAATCGGATTTCTACATTGGAAGAGTTCCCTATCACCGGAAATCAAAAGCGTCATTAGTGTCAAGGAATCTCACTGTAAAGCGATTTTTATTTAATCGTAGTTAGTGTCTATGTATTTTATTTAGAATCTAGATCTTCTAAACTTGAGTCAAGATTTCAATCACTTGGGTAATTTCAGTTCTTAACATTGGCATATCGCAAAGGAAATTTTGAAAATGTCTTTTAAAGCATTACCATTGCTGTTTATGAATCTTGGTGGAGAAATGATTTACATTTTAGATCAACGATTAAGCGCTCAGAGCATACCTAATGAAAAAGCGAAAAAAGGTTAGTGATTTTAAACAATATAATTTAAATTATTACATTATTAGTTTAAATTTAGATTTTTGTTTCTGCCTTAATCCTTTCAGCACAGCAGCTATATTATGACTAGAATCTTATATAGATCTAGCTGGCAATATAAAAAAAAAATAGATTCTACTAGAGTTAGAGCTAGATAATAGATTATTATTACATATTGACTATATGAAATAGATCTAGTATAGTATAGATCTATAGATATAGGTCCAATTAATATCTAATTTTGATCTCAATCATTATATTTACCTTTACCTATCCCTTAGTCTGTTGAACCGTTGAGGCACCCAATGGTTGGCCTGTTCATTCTTTTATATTGTCCTCCTATCGCTTTCTCTGTCTGCTTCTTCTTCTTTTACCTGGTACTGTTTCCTGAAGTTTTTTTTGGCATTTATTTGCATGCCATATGCTACTGATAAAAATTATATTAAACTGGCTAAAACCAATAGCAGACAACATCATATCAGAAGAACAAGCGGGTTTTAGACAAGGATGCAGCACAACAGAACAAATCCTAAACCTCAATAACTCTGTGAAAAATATCTCCAACACCTAGAGAATTTTTTCCATGTCTTTATTGATTTCAAGAAAGCTTTCGCTTGAGTATGGCACGGGGCACTCTGGGCGACAATGGAGAAGTACAACATCAATAAAAACGTAATCAAAGTTATCCAGAACCTCTACAAGGATGCCACCAGTGTGGCATACTTCAACAATAATATTGGGTACTGGCTCAAAACCACAGTTGGGGTAAGACAAGGCTGCCTACTTTCACCAACAATCATTATATATGGCCTTCTAAAGATATAATTTTATCTCCAAACCTTATACTTATAGTTACAGTAACCATCTCTGTAAGCCCTCCATTAGCATTGATAGTAATAGATCTATAGCAATGATAATTATGAATTACAATTCAATGGACAACTTTTTCCTATAACATATCATTCCACTTAAATAAGGCTCATAATAGAATATGCATCCTCTATTTGGGACCCCTCAACTCAACAAAACATTAAGAAACTGGAACAGACACAAAAAAGAGCAGTGAGATTCATAACAAAAAAATATTCACATTTGACTCTAGGGTAACACCTTTAGTAAAATCACTAAATTTAGAAAGCCTTCAGGATAGATTAAGACTCAAAATTAAAGTAGCAATTATACATAAAACCTGAACCATAATCTTCAAATACAAAAACAAAATTTAATAAAATACTCAGAAAGACACAAAGATAAAGACACACTTGAGTTTACCCTTTTCAAATAAACTAATGAAATCTTTTATAAATCTGGTTGTATTTAAGCCCTTTTATTTTGTCTTATATGACAGAAACATTTTATAGTGCCTCAGAAAGCCCAAATATTTTTTTTTTACTTTGATTTAATAATGTGTTTTTCTTTTTGTTGTCTTTAGTACTGACAGACATTGTTTCTACCATGTTTAACAAAAAGTTTATGGATGAGATTTTCAAGCCTCAGAATTTATACTCCAAGAAGGCTATGCGAACAGTGTTTGATAGAATAGCTCATGCATCCATTATGAGATTGAATGCAGCTAGTATGGATAAAGTAAGATGTCATATGTAAATTTATATTTTATTTCAATGTTGATTTAATTTCATGACTCAAAATTTTGTCTTATCTCTTTTCTTATAATTTACACAAATACTTTGAGCACTTTCATAAACTTGTTTATTATTCCAGTACTTTAAAAGAACTAATGACGATAAGCTATATTAATTTTCCTTATCCATTTATGGTATACTTACAAGATGTTTAAAGTAGAGCTACATCTTATTAAATCTGTTACAGTAATGAAATGCTTTTACTTTTTTGACTAAAACTTGATATCCTCAGTCTGACAGACAAACTTATTTTTTTAAATTTATTACTTATCATGTTAAATTAGCAAAAGCTTTAACCTAATATTCGATAAATGATATAGTGTCTTGATTATTAATAATGATTCTAGGAATTTAGTATTAGATACATGAATATTAATGATTTTTTAATAGTTTAGAGGTAGAATTTAAAAAAATGAAATGCTATATTTATATAAATATATAAACAGTATTCATATTTTTATATAATTCATGAGAAAGTTTGCAATTTAAAATTATATGAAATATAATTATAAAATTGTCTTGCTATAATCTCAAATATTTTCCCCAGCTATATGACCTAATGACTATGGCAGTGAAGTATCAGATATCACTAGCCTTGAGGCCAAAAGACATTCTACTCATAACATTGAACCATATGGATACTATTCGCAGTCATGTGGAGGACAGCTCAGTGAGAGCACAAGTGGAGTACGCCTTCAAGATTCTCTTAGAGGTTTTAGACTTTGAATTTTAACTATTCAAAAGAGCTTCAATCAATCAATTTTTTTAATTCAAAATTTGAAAGTTTTAATTGTGAATAATTTTTAACTGTAGCATATAGATCTATATAGATATATAATAGATACTCTGTGCATGCAATAATTAAATATTATTTTTACATTTTTTAAAATCACTACAGACTTATGCATCTCTTTCTCATGGAGAGTTTCAGCTGATAAGACAAACACTTCTAAATTTTTTTCAGGATGTACACACTAGAGTAAGATATTAATCTCAAAACATTAACTTTCTTTTTTTTTAATTGAAACTATATGTAGCCTTATTTTTTGTGCAGTTTTGCTAATAATTCTACATTTACTATATATATATATATATATATATATTAAGAGAATTAAATTATTAACTCTTTCTCTCCGTAATTATTTACCACATGCTGGTATCGTCAGTTAGGAGAGAAAGAGTTAAGAGAATGTTAATTTCTAATAGTTCCAATCATTCACCTATAGGTGTCCATATTTCTTAAAGACAAGGTACAGAACAATCATGGACGCTTTGTTCTCAAACCTGGTGGAGTGCTACCTTATGGAACAGATATACCTAATAATATCAAGTAGGTATTCAATTGTCTATGATCATATTTGTTTTCAGATTTTTTTTTTATAGAATGTGCATTTCGAGAAAATAGGTAATTACTCTTACAAATTCACAATTACTATATTCATATTTTCTTCTTTTTTTTGTGCGTGTGAAAAAAATAATCTATAAAAAATTTGTACTTTGTATGACATACATAATTTTTTTTTCTTCCGACAAAATATAAAAATATATACACCATTTGCAATGGTAACCTACACTATAATTTAAAAAGCTAAACTCTTGCTAGAAGTTAAAAGGTGAATTATTTGGGTTTGGGCAGCTTTTCCATATTGAACTGATGTCTTTCTATGGTTTGACCCTACTGATGAAGTCAGCTTACTAGTACTCTATTATATTCCTATAGAAGTTTCAGATCACAGTAATTCTTTTTAAAGGTATTTTTTAACTGTGAAATTTATTAATTAAATGCCTTTAAAGGGTGCCTTTGAACAGAAGTAGTTAATAAGGCTTTTCTCTTTACATCAATGTCCTGCATGTGAAAAATGTGTATCATCAGGTTGGGTATGTGTACAAACATTGAAATCCGACTACAACTGATTGTTGACACAGTTTTACTTAAACCTTACATTTGAAGTTTATATCAGAAAGTTGGATTTTATTCCTTGATTTAATTACTGAGGGACAAAATAAGTTTTTGTTTCTATTTCTTTTCTGATCAGTGTCTCACATCTCCTTTGTGATGGTAAAATGTTAAAATCCTGACCCATAGGTTTCTTTTTCTCTGTTGAAAATCTTTATAGTATCAGCAAAGTACTGTAAGCTAAATAACATGTAATCATTAATAACAAGAGAGCATGATATATAGGCATATATATATATATATATATATATATATATATATATATATATATATATATATTCTGGACATCCTCAATATTGCATCTTGAAACATGACATCCATAACACTGGACCAGCAGGTGGATCCAACCAATCATTGGGATGCAGTGTTTCATGAAACTGAAGACACCATGAATCCTAAAGCTGGTTGTACTATAGTCCTAAGACTGTGTCCTTAAAACAGGATAATCAACTCTTAGAACTGAAGACCTACAAAATAAGGATTGACCCATTCAAAGTAGACACAGATAGTAGTCATTTTGACAGGCAGCCACACAAGGTTGGACACAAGGCCGAATGACATACCATAAAAACAAAACATGCTAAGGAAATAAATAGCATTAACTCATGCCTCAAATGGTTACTCCATAGAAAATCATTATACTCACAACATTTATTCTAATTACTTCTTATTTTTGTTATAAATTAAAGATAGTTTGAATTGAAATAGCTTGAAGGACATACTTCTATCTTAAAATTTGATTTTAATAACTTTTATAGTTTTGTAGGCCATCATCATAATCATGACAACATAATCCAAAGACAGTTCTCAAATGACTTATTGTTTGAAGCAAAGACAATCTTCTTATGATTCTTTCTTTAAAACTAAGAACAAAGACAAACTTCCTATGACTCTTTCTTTAAAAGAAATTCAACTCAGGTCATTCATTATTGAAAAATAATCTGTTAATCATGTATGGTTTGAGTTTCAATATAAATAAATCTTATGTTTTCTTACTAGATAGATTGAATCTATTAAAAATTGTTAACTTAACTGAAATAATTCATTCATTCTGTTACAATCAATGCTTTCTCTAAACAGATCTTTTGATGATTCAGGAAAGTATCGAAACATAGGGTTCTCTTGTGTTGCCAATTACACTCTGGCATCAAAGGAAGGATCCTATGAGTTGAAAGGGGACAGAGCAACTAAGCTTGGTACAAATATGTAAGTACAGGAAGATGCTAGGATGTATGTTTCTCAAAATATTATGTCACTGTAAAATTTTGGACAGATTCTGAGTATTTGTTATGTAGCCTCAATTGTAGCTGATATATTTTTAAACTTCCCCAACTACCTAGTTGTATTAGCTCTATCATTGGGATACTGAGTTACCATTCTTTTTTATGTTTTGTGTGAACTGCAAAATGCACACTGTTGAGCACTAAAGGATTGGTGGTTGTATTTTGAAACTTTTGTTAAGATATTACTCATGTTTTTAAAAATCCTAAATATAGCATTTTTATCTTTTTTTTAAAAATTACTTTATTATTAAAGTACTGTGATGGTTTTCATAAAAAATAATACCAAAGGTTTGAAAGAAAAATTAGGACTGAATAAATAAATAAATAATTGAATGAAGACAAAAGTTTTTATTTATTGGACTTCATTGGAATATATTGTTTCTTTGCAGTGATATTTTGATCTCCAATTTTCAAAGTTTTCATAAAATTGTATTTTATAAATGCTCCAAATTAAGAGAACACGTTTCAGTTTTAAAATATGTTAACATTTTATTAAAATTAAAAAAAAATTATTTGTTTTTTTTTAACTAGTTAGTTTTATAAAATACAGTTCTCAGAAGAAAATGAAAAGTAATTATTTTAATATAATTTGTGGACCACACATCATAAACAAATCAAAAAGTTTGGTTAATATTATTACTTTTTTAATCTAATAGATGTTTTGAGGAAAAGGCTCAAGAAAATCCTCTAACCATTATGGAATTATTTTAGGATTATTGATTGGTAATTACTTGTATCAGAAATCCAGTTGTATTAACAAACCCAAAGTCATTTGAAAATGTTTCAGTAATAATATATTACTGTTTGTTCTTAGATATTCAGTGTCAAGAAATGTAGAGACTAGTGGACCTGGAGCTTCTAGCTTAATGAATGCTGGCGACATGGTAAAATAGTTTCCTCAGTTTATTCATTATTACACCTTATCTTATATTGATTTAAATACCATTTATTTTAATTATCGAAGCTTTGCCATAGATCATTGAGATACTTTTCATGCAAACAAAAGAAAGTTCTTACAAATATATTAGGCATTGTTTGCTGTTTTATTTTAAAAACTGATCTTTACCCAAGTCAAGAGGAGACTGGCTCAAGACAAAATTTTAAAATATGAAGGCACAGATCATCATCATCTTATCACTTATTTACAGTGGAAATAAACACAATAAAAGTTTGAATCCTTTCTTGCAAAAATTCTGTGCTTTTGTGCTATGCACATATTGTACCATACTGATCAAGAGCATATAATTTCTTAAGCCTGTCAAAATGAAATTCAGCATATCTTGGACAGTCAAAGTTTGACCTAAACCTTGCAAAGTAAGAACCAAAGGGACAATAGCCCATTCTGTACTGTGATATACCCATAGTTCATTCCTGGGCAGCCTCATATGTTCCAAGATTATAATGACTTTTTATGAGAAGTGAAACCATAGTTCCCTTTCCATCTATTATAGAGCATGATGAAAATTCATAGGCTGCTCAGTGGGTGGTGTTAGCCTTCAATGGTGCAATAGTGTTCCCAGTCACTCCTATGTGACTAGATACCCACTGTATTGTTACCAGGATGCCATAGCCTTGAGCCATTTTGTGTGAGGTAATGATGAGAGTGTCAATCTTGTGAGCGCCAAGGTTCAGGGCCTTGCACAGGTTTCAAGTCAGTGATTATGTCAGTTTGTATTGCCATGTGGTGCCCTTTGCTGATTTGAGAGTTCATGATTTTTAAGGGTTCACTGATCAAAGCTGCAGATACTACCACATAGACCTTGTAGTTTATTGAGTCAGAGCCGGGGAACTCAAAACTTTGTAGCAGGTTCTTCCAGTGTCTACTGATTACAAACCTATCAGTATATGCAAAGATTATACTGGGAGGGAAGGCAGATACATCCAGATACATCTTTTGCATCTCCATCCATCTCCTAGTTTTTTAGCTGATTGTTATTCATCTGTTCTTTTGTACTGTTCAAAACACTGCAAGACTACAGACTGCAATATAGTCTTTATTATAATATGAATAGTTATTTTTTTCTTCAGAGATTTTTCTGTAGCATATTCCCTTTTATTTTATTTATTTTTTTGAGGTTTGTTTTCTTGACACAAATGGTTGAGAACTCTGGCCAAAGATTTCACCTAGTCTATGGATATTTTAAACTAAAATACTCTTTAAACAGTATTCAACTTCTCTATGTTTAGACTTCATAATTTCTTTTGAAGAAATGTCTGTAATTTATAAGATATGACTTTAATTTTTACATTTTACATTTTTAATCTATAAAATACATCATGAGAGAAAAAAGATAAAGCAATTTACAAAAATGTGGCAATACAATGGAAACTAAAAAAAAACAATATAAGAACATGAAAAGAGGCAGATTATGAGAGGTTTTTAATTAAATAGACAAAAAAAAGTCAAGGACACCATATTGAAAGATCACTGTTGCCAACTAAATAGTACAAAATTCTTTGTGTTACAAGCGAAAGACTTAGAAATTTGATTCTGCAATGCTGAAAAGTTCACAAAAATTATTATTTGTTTTATTATAATGCTTCCTTAATCAATACTTCTGGATTTGTACACCAAAAAGCTCACTAGTTGTGGATTTGTCTTCATGTATACAAATCTCTAATAATACTTAGAACACTTATTGAAAACTTCATATATTTTTCCTTTTATGATTAAAGGAAATTTCTTTTATTACCAAAGGATACTAGTCATCCAGATCCATTGGCAAAAGCTCATTTAGATCTCTTGGCACAGCTTATTGGAGCCCGTGTCACAAAAAATGAGTTCAGACTGAATTTGTTTAAAACTGACCAAGAAGAAGAGTAAGTTTGTGTTTGTTGTAGTAGTCTTAAAAAAAAGTTGTATTTTTTTCTAGTTCCTTGAAGATTTTGTTAGAAACCTCTGCATATACATGCATATATAAATGTCACACCTACATAAAGAATACCTGTATTTTCAATGCTTCTGGCTAAGAGAATCTGTCCAATTCAGACTACTACTCAAGTTTTAGCTTTTGTTTGATTTTGTAAAAACAGATTTGTACTTTCTTGTCTGAGTAACTGTCACGATATGTTTATAATATAATTATAGCTTTTATATAGGGCTACTTTCATGCTTATAGTATGCTCAGAGCGCTATGGTCCAATCTCATTTGTGGACCAGTGGGGGGGAGGGTTATTTGGGAGAAGGTTTTTCTGTGCTACCTTTAGGCACTCAGTAAACACAACTCTGCTCGAGTCGTGTGTCGAACTTCAGGCTCCCTTCATAAGTAGCCAAGCCAAGTCAAGCATACTTAGCCTCTCAACCATGCTTCCCCCAGATGATAACGGTGTCTTGATTGATGTTACAAGGAGATTGTGTTGATTAGGCAATGTGTTTCTGATGTTCCAAATTTGTATAGTTTTCCCTTTTAAAACAATTTCAAAACATTCAAACAATATTGTGATGCCGGAGATACTACTTTAGAGTGTAAGCTCAAAAAATATATATTTTCCAAATAAATACAAAAAAATTATTCTAGAACTTGAAATCATTATGATGATATACACACTTCATAAATGTACAAAACAATTTAATTTAAATACATTTACTATAGTTGCTAATCTCTTCTCCTCGAAACTGAATATCCCAGTCCTTATGTACCATTTATCAATCTACATCTTTCCTCCTTTTTCTGGAACCATCACATCTCTTCTTGTGCCTGGAATTTCCCACCCCCCTCCTTTTATGTAATTTTTAAAGCTGCGGAAATCCATTAACAACAATAATCTATAACCTTTGATGCAAATATTTAATCTAAAAATAAACTAGTGCAAGAACTGCTTAAGTAGCTAAGAAAATATACATTTCTTTTTAAACATCTAATATGTTTTAACATTTCTTGCTATAATAAATAGGGAAGCAGCAACCATTGAGCCCGTTCAAGCCATCAGGTCACAAGTTGTGAATATAGATGCCTCCAAGAAAACAAAAAGTGTGGAACTGACCAAAATATTTGGAGAGATGACCATAGATGACAGTAAAAGTAAACATGATAATGATCTGCTTGACCTCATGGATAGCTAGATTATTTATTCTCTCTGGTTCATTTGTATTATGTATGCATTTTATTGTGTTATTTAACAAAAAATTGTTATGTCTGAATTAATTTATTATTCTAATTGATGAATTAATTTATTAGTCTGATTAGATTTATATTGTACAATACTTTACAATGAAAACTTTTATATGTTATTGCAGCCTGTAAAGTTAAATGACTGCCACTAATTGAAATGTATATTCAAGGAAGAAACTGACTCAAATAAAGGATTCAATTAGTGGCACTGATTCAATTAGACATATCTAAGATGGTTAACAATAACTTTATCCATCCATATACCTATATTTAAAATGTACTTGACCAATCCTAATTTGTAAATTCATCCAATTCACATTTTTGTTTTGCCAAAGATTACAGAATTATCTGTGCACATAAAAATCTCTCACTCCACTGCCATATTGTATTAGCATTATAATCTACTCTAACCATGATGAGCTCAGTACTGAAAATTTACTTCTGTGGAATAGAATTGATAGGCTGTACTCATACAACTGATATTTATCAGATTGTTACACAATATGTGGATTATAAAACTTTTTCATAAACACTAGAGCAGTTGTACAATATTTCCTTAGTGCTAAAACAATGTTCTATTTTATTCTTATTCTATTAATTTCACATACAAATTTATTGATTACAAACTCTGATCAAGTCATTCACTTAGTAAAAAGATTGTTGACTTTAAGCTTTTGTATTTTGTTAATGGTGAAGAAAATGTAATAAACATATTTAGCATTTGTGTGCTGGTCACATGGTACCCTCATTAACCTCATGGAAACAAAGAAGGTTTAGATTATCTGCCTCATAGACTGAAAAGTTTGAAGTGGAAAGGCTTAGTTAATGTGCCCCCCCCCCCCCCCCCCCCCCCCCCGCTCATCAATGGTGACATCATGTTAGTGTTAGGAGAAAGGAAAAATATGAAGATAGAAATGTAAGGAAGGGAAGGTTAGGGTAATTTACTTTTTGGGAAAAAAAACAACAACTAAATTTGAATTTTAAAATGTGATGTACAGATCTGTTAGATTACAAAGTCATTGATCAATGGAAAACAAGCTTATTTTCTTGTACAGAATTGGATTTTTTGTCTTCATTGATGCTGTCTCTGAATACAACATTTTTTTGTTTATTATTATTTTGACCACATAAAAACTTATTTTTTAATATTAATGTTCTCATCCAGAATAATGGAACTTCACTTAATGTATTGGTTTATCAGTCCTTTTTTTTTAACTTTTATTAAATCTGAAATAAATTACACACACAATAGTTATTGGGAATTAGTTTTAAATCTTTTTTTTTTATTTTTTATTTTTACAGCATTTTCACTTAAAGGCTTGTATATTTATTATGATGTTTTTGTATTTATTGATGCAAAGTTATTGCCATAACTTAAATAAACAGTAGCTATAGGGACTTCTACCCATCAGTTAAGTACTTTTTTTCAAATTGTAAGATTGGGGAAAGATTAAGATCACCATATTGCTATATTGCTTAACAAACTAAACATTCCATGCCATGTTTAATGTAAAACTATTTTGCATTTCTGTGATCACTTGATTTTTAATTGACAAAATATTATTTTTTTTTTATGAAAAAGTATTTGATGGCTTCACTCCATTGAGTATATTTTTATATTGTAAATCAAGTGACGGACATAAAGTGACTCAATCAATTGTAGTTTGATGTGCATTTTAATTTGTCATTGTAATAAAAAATTGATAACTTTTTTTGGGTCAGTTTACAATGGAGAGATCCACAAGAGGAACAGATTCTTATTGTTTTAAAATCAATCTTAGGGATTGTCTTTATGGCAACTTTTCTTAACTCTAAAAGTTTATTCTTGACTGTGTTTTTTTTTTAAATTGTTTAAAGTCATGTTTTAATTTAGAAATAAAAATGTAGTTTGTATGTGCTATGAATACATGTCAGTTATTGAATTTAATGTTTATTTAATGGTTTGCGTTTGGTAAGTTGACACACTTCTTACTTACTCTCTTATCACACATTATAAAGGATCTATTTAGGATGAGTGATGCAATTACATTTAAAAAATGTTTTATTTAAAGTAGCATTTGCATAGCCTGTTTCTTTGAGTACTTCAAAAGTTTTTGTTAGCAGTTTGTGATCCACTCGTGTGTGTGCTGTTTTACCTGATGTTACTCTATACTTTTGTTGTTTTTCTTCCTGTGTCAATGGTGTGCTATTTCTTCTGCTAGCCAGCGTTTTGCTGCTGAGCTGTGAGCTCTTTCAATGGTGTGCTAGAGACTTTGTGAGTTGTATTCCTTCTAGAAAACTATTCTGTTGCCTTTATATCATTTGATTCATACATTTGATATTTTTGGTCACATTCAATAAATAGGATTTTCTAAAACAACAGTTGAAGTCAATTTTTTTATTTATTCAGACACCTCAGTCCAATCATTCAAACATCTCAGCCCAATCATTCAAACATCTCAGCCCAATCATTCAAACATGTCAGCCCAATCATTCAAACATCTCAGCCCAATCATTCAAACATCTCAGCCCAATCATTCAAACATCTCAGCCCAATCATTCAAACATCTCAGCCCAATCATTCAAACATGTCAGCCCAATCATTCAAACATGTCAGCCCATTCATTCAAACATCTCAGCCCAATCTTTCTTTATTTTGTTGTAACATATTACAGTTACGTAATAAAGCTAACAATACAAAATATTTCAGTCAAAAACAGTCTGAGTTGTATTTGCTACCAAATGTCTTTCACCTTATTTGGCTTCTTTATACAAACTATTTGTAAGTCTCTTTCTAATCACTGTAATTGTTAATATACATAATTGAACCATTTGAGAAATGGTGAAGTTTATTTCAGGAGAAAAATATGTGATCACTACAATTAACAAATAAACACATGAAGGCCTACTTTGAATAGCTTATGGTAGGCACGGGATTAGAAACTACAGTGCAAGTGTCCACAAAAGAATGAACTCTGATAGACAGTCTATGCTACTTAATGATTCGACAACTCTCTAATATGCTCGAAGAATTTAAATGTATCCTTTTGCTTGTCTTTCTAATTATGTAGCTTGTGCATTTTGTTTTAATTTATCGAACACATAGCACATTCTTCTAGTTCTATCAGGATAAACCCTACAATAGCAAGTTTCAGACCTTGCAATCTATAGGGCAGATGATGTTAATGTCATTTGTTTCTGTTGCCAACGGTGGCCAGCACAACGAAAAAAAACAACTTTCCACAACTTAAGTTAGGTACCCATTAGAATTGGGTGGACTCATGGGAGCCTTAAAAATCCCAAAATTCGAAAAGCGCCTTACCACTCGGCCACCGCCCCCCCCCCCAAACCCTACACTGGATGTCTGTGTATTTGAGATTGATTTTTTATTTCAACAAAACAAAGTTCTACACACATGACCGGCAGGTACGCAGCTCATTTCACCTGCACTGTACATCTGTACTGCAGACAACGAGCTAGACAGACGCCTGCAGGGCTATTTTTCTAACCATGACTCTCCCCATCCAGTTAGATATATCACGTTTTAAAAAACAAAAACAACCTTGAAATAAAAAAAAAAAAAAACAAGAAAAAAGAAATCTGAGTTACAATGCACAGAGTGTGCTAGAAAAAGTTCATTGACAAAAATATTTGTTCAGGAAAAAATACGTTTTACCTGAAGATAACTTCAAGGGAGGTAGTTTCAACAGACACGTATATCTAGTGAAAGAAAAGTAGAATAAAGACCTAGTACCCATGAAATCAACATTCATCAAACTAGAGAGAGTAAAGTTGATATTATAGGAACACTTTTTCGTTTTGTTTCTTACACATGCATCATATTTTGAGACGAGGGAACAAGTTAGGTTTGTATTTCTTGCAGACGTTTCAATAAAGGTATACTCCTAAACATATGCGTAGCTTAGATATTGTTCGGGAGGGGTTCGGGGAGGAGTTTTTTCCTTAGGACAGGCACACATAAACACATTCACAATATATAACTGTTGTTATAACCGCAATCCAGGCTAGTGCAGAAAGAAGGTTCGCACTATTAGTGACAAGACTTAGTCGGGTGTTGACATTATGAGAGAGAAACGATTTCCGCCCAAGTCTAGAGCTGATGTAAAGATGCTGTGCTCAAGACATGTTGTTCTACGTGTATTTGTGATGTCCTGTAAATAAACATCTATGTCTCGTTGAGTTAGCCTCTCTTCAGTTATTACAATATACATATATATATTTATATATATATATATATATATATATATATATATATATATATATATATATACATATTTATATGGAGGTCACTTGCAAAGGCCGCGGAGTACACATTTGAGACCAAAAGAAAATTCGCTGCCCTCGGTGGATATAGCAAAGTATATAAGTCGCAGCTGGGGCTGCGTAACCACGGGAAATACTGCATTCCTCATTAATCTTCGGACTCGAAGATAAGCCTTATTATTATGCGTAATTAATAATCATTACATTAAGTCCACTTTACTTTAAGATAAGCCTTATTATTATGCGTAATTAATAATCATTACATTAAGTCCCCTTTACTTTCTCTGACGTCTTTTCTACTTTAGAATATGTTCTTTCTGGAGTTAGTGCAACGAAAGTAGACACAGTATTAGCTCCCTTGCCAGCTGTGAGCTCCCTCAGCTGGGTCTGCAACGTCAAGCATTATTGCCTGTATTTAAAAAGAAAAATGCATGTTCTGAGATGTCATGTGTGAAATGCTTTATTTGGGGTAGGGATGAACCTCAAATAGTCTGTAGTTTGCTTTAGTTTTTTGTTTTAAGTCTGTGGCTTGAACTCTCGTAGATGTACCTTATTTATGGGTACTAGCAATTGACAGAAAATCCCAATAACTAAACTAAAATGGTAACAATAGTTTTACTTTAGTTTTTTATTGGAGGGGGTAACTACAAAACCCCTTTTGGCTACGCTCATGGAATTTAGTGATTGTAGCTTTTTTTTAAAATAGGAAATTGGTATTTTATCATCTAAACCCCCTTGGCTAAGCTCATGGGATTTGGCGTAAAAAAGGGAGGGGAGACCCTCTTGAGGGGCTTTTAAACCCCATACCCCTTTGGCTACGCTCATGGAATTTGGTGACTGTAGTCTGCTTTAGTTTTTATTATTATTATTGAAGAGGGTTTTTTAACTTAAAAACCCCTTTGACAAAGCTTGGGCAAGTGATGCTTTCATATTAAAATTTCCTCTCCTATAAAAAAAAAAAATTAAAGCAAAACAATAGTCATTTCGGGGGGAGGGGGAAAAGCCGAACACTGATCACTCCCCCCTGGAGCGCTCATATTTCCGGATTACCAAAAAAAAAAAAAAAAAAAGAATCTCCTATAAGACAATAAAGGAAAAGTTAGATGGAAACAGGAACTAGATTGCATATAGTCTGTTGTTGGAAAACTCGATGACCCGGACTTCTGTTCCATAGAATAATTTGGTACCAGGATGATAGCACTTCAACTAGGAAGGCTTTAGATTAGTTTAGATCATTACGTCTTATAACGCAACGCTGCTATTCAAAATAAAGGTAAGTTAGACAATGAGACAGAGAGAGAAAGAAAGCAAGACAGAAAGAGAAACAGAGAGAGGCAAAAATGTGAGGCACAGAGAGACAGAGACATAGAGAGAGAGACAGAAAGTCAGAGAAAAAACTAAGAGAGACAGAGAGATAAAAATTGTCCATAAATTTCATAACAAAAAAAAAATCTAGCTTTATAAACAGAACGAGTGTATTGCGCGAAACGGTTTGAATGGTCATGGAAATACTTATCTTATCTTATATAATACAGACATTACTTCAAAAAAGAAGATGACTACTGAACTAATCCTTACTTTTCAGAATCAAAGACAATATGAGTCACTGACGTTGGTTACGACTTGAGATAGAGCAGAATCTGGAGTGACTGATCAAGCCAATTCTGGAGCGGCAGAGTTTGCCACAGTTCGTGCTGTTATATGCATCTGTACTAGGGCTAGCTGACAGGGCAGCTTTCTTTTTCTTTCTCTTGGCTGACGCAGCTTCTTTTCTTTTGCATTCGGCGAAGTTCGTACCGTCACGTACACTCTGTCTCCATGCTGTCCGGTCAAAGACAATGACTTATTATTAAATCTGGAAAGACAACAAAAAACAATGAAATAGTAGGGCCTACACTAAAATAAAAGCTAGACAGTCATTTGAAATACTCTGGAGTCGATCCTTTCGTAGAGCGATGCAAAGATGACAGATGCAGTTCCTTCTTCGAAAATGTAACCCATGCGGTATTGTCTGGTCACGTGGTATTGCTCTTAGGACTGTCATGATGGTCCCAAGTTTGAACCCAGTTCTCCGCAATAAGTTTCTATCTGAAGACATTCATTGATTTCACTGGGAAAGGTGTGTGTGTGGGGCTCTAGTTCACTTACTTGAAACAACTGGAATTTTTTTTAGTATAATGAAAGACAGCCTCCCCCCACACACAAAACAAAACAAAATGTAAACTTACAAAAGTAACAAATACATCGTTTCGAGGATTGAATGAACCAAGGGTGACAATGATGTTTACATCTGGAAAACTTTGATAATGGCACAAAGAACTGGGTGCTGGTATTCTCCCTTGTCTAACTGAACTCGGCGAGATATTTTTAGATCTATTTCTTCCTTGATTCAGTCCGAGGGAAATTCCACTACAAGTCGGAGAGACGAGGCTTAAAGGAAGGAAAAAGAAACACATTTGAAGTGATTTGAACAACATTTGTCTTTTAACTTCACGGTAGTCTTACATCCACGTTTCTCTCTCTCTCTCTTCCCAGCTCTCTCTGTCTCTTTCCATTTCTATCTTTCCATCTCGCTCTCCCCAGCTTTGTTTCTCTCTCCCAGTTTCTGTATCTGTCTCTCCCAATCTCCTTTTCTCTGTTCATCTTTCTCTCTCTATGTCTATCCCCATCAATCCTCTTTCTGTCTCTCTCTTTCCATATATCTTTCTCACTCTACGTCTCTTCCCATCTCTCTTTCTTTTACCCAATGTCTCTCTCTGTCTCTCCCAATCTCTTTCACCATCTCCCTCTCTCTCTCCATCTCTCTCTCCTCAACCCTCTCTCTCTCTTCCTCTCCATGTCTCCCCCAATCTCTCTCTCCATTTCTCTCTCTTCTAGTTCTTCTAATTTCTCTTTCTCTCTCTCATCTCTCTAAGTATTTCTTTCACCATCTCTCTCTCTTTCTCTGTCTCTCTCTTCCCTATCTCTCTCTTTCTCTCTGTCTCTCTCTCCCCTATCTCTCTCTTTCTCCCTGTCTCTCTCCGTCTTTCTCTACCATCTCTCTCTCTCTCCCCTTCCTCTGTCTTTCTCTCTGTCTCTCCCTCTCTCTCTTTCTCTTTCTCCCCATCTCTCTCTTTCTCTCTCTCCCCATCTCTCTCTCTTTCTCTCTCTCCCCATCTCTCTCTCTTTCTCCCCATCTCTCTCTCTTTCTCTCTCTCTCCCCATCTCTCTCTCTTTCTCTCTCTCCCCATCTCTCTCTTTTTCTCTCTCTCCCCATCTCTCTCTCTTTTTCTCTCTCTCCCCATCTCTCTCTCTCCATCTCTCTCTCTTTCTCTCTCTCCCCATCTCTCTCTCTTTCTCTCTGACTCATCTTCACTTTTTGTTCTCATTGTGTTTCTTAAGTTCCTATCTCGTTACCTTAATGTGAACTTCTGAAGTCCTTAGAGCCCAAAGTTAGATCAACTTAAATGCCGTCCTCCGTTTATTGAAGTGAAATGCTTATAAGCATTCTATTTGCCCCTGAGACAGGTGGGAATGTATCGTAGATATGTTGTCTGTGTCTAGCATTGATAACAGCAGTGTTAACCAATCCAAAGTGTAAGGCTGTAAAAGAAATAAACAAATGTCTGTGATCACCAAAGTTAAAACTGGTCGCGCTTATACTAGACATGCCCCTAGACAACCCATAAGGCATGCTGATACAAACTGATACCAGTTCTATATCTCAAGAGATTTTATAGCCAGAGATCAATTCATCATTTTAAAATGGCAGTGCAAGGATAGATAACACACAGGAACATGTTCAGTGCGTCGGGTAAACAGAGGTGTAACCAAAAGGGGATTGGATAAAGTCATTCTATTGAACGAATAATGTATAGGCTTATACATATATGCAATAAGTATTTCTGCATATGTGTATGCATTTACAGAAACGTGGACAGTATACGTAAGACAAGGGAAAAAAATCTGAACCACTTCCACATGATCTGCCTCAGAAAAAGACTGAATATAGATGGCAAGACAAAATATCAGACACAGGCGTGCCATCGAACCGGGCCTATAAAGTCATCCAGACAACCCTGATGCAATCTCAGTTGCGATGGGCAGGCCACGTCTGCAGAATGGAAGACTCATGCATCACTAAAAGACTCCTCTAAGGCCAGCTAAGGGAAAGAAAGCGGGCACAGGGTGGACAAAGAAAACTGGCGCGAAAATTGCATAGGACAAGAGAACGGGAACACGTCAAATTGTTCACAGACATTTCGTTCACCGACAAATTGTTAGTAGTATATTCTCATCGCGTGTTTTATTGAATTAGTTTTACATTGAAAGTACATATAAGGGACTGACACACTATGACGTTTATTTCCCCCAAAATGTTGATTGCTAGAGGTTGGGCCAAATCCGAGTTTCTTTGTTCATTTTTTATAAAGCCTGAGGACAGTATGTGATTAAAATTATATTATATAAATTATGTGTAAAGTAACTATAGTAGTAGCACAAGTAAACAAGAATTGAGTTCATGTAGTTTTACAAACTCGTAATCACTGTTTTTCTAGGCTTTATTATTACCTAACTTATCAGCTGCTTAGTCGTGCTGGACTGTCATTTAGTTGTCTCGATGGCCCCGGGTTCATACCCTGCCTGCTGCCATCCCCCGTCGGTTTGGACTAGGAAGTAGATTATCTTCAACTTTAAAGGAACATCCGAAACATGCCAAATATTTTTACATTTTTAAAACATCAGCGATCTACTGTCAAAATTGCTAGTGCCCAAGGCAGGTTTCTAAAAATAAATAAAAAATCTGTAGATCCAAAGATATCTTTAAACGCCACAAATTAAACAGCATTAAAAATGTATTATTACTATTATTAGAATTGACATATATCTAATGAAGAGATGAAGACATCCAATTCCCAGCCCAAACTTACTGCAGGACACCAGGAGATAGCGGCGGGAAAGCTTTGAAACTGGGACCATTTTCACGACTGTCAGGAGCTAATACCACTCGACCAGGCTGCCATGAGTAGATTTACTATTAAGAGACGAGACGTGGAATTTCTTTCGCCACATTATCGTTCGTACTAATCACTCAGTGATCACACCCCATCTCGCTCTGCGCCCTCCACAGGAAAGATGTCAGGTCACGCCGCTGCTGAGATCGCGTGATTCTCCGCGTGCTAAATAAACTGCAAACAATAACAAAAACGCTGTGATGTCTTCAGCTCTCTGATTGGGCTTATTCGCAAAGACACTTTATCGGTAAAACATTTTGCTAGGTCCTAGTGTTCAAGTATGTCTCATTTGAACACATATTCAGAAACTTGACTTTAACTGAATTTCTTCTTAAGATCTCTTTATCTGTGTGAACTTGGGACGCTTTTATCTGCATGGCTTAAATTTAAACTTAATTCATGTCCATGTGTAGATCTATCATGCACGGGCATTTTATTAATGACATTAAAACGCATTTTGTCTTTGTAGGAATAAAACATTTAATAGACATTTTTACAATGAATTTGAAACCAAGTAATCTCCACTTTGTTCAGCTTTCGATTTTCAAGATTCGTTTTGCAATATACTACAGGAGCAGAGAAGAGAAAGCGATCTAGAGAAGTGTGAAGGCTCTATAAGGGAAGTCTAAAGAAAAAGAAAATAAAAGAGGAAGATGGGGAGAGATTTGGGAACGAATAGTAACAGTAGAGAACGTAAAGGACGCCATATTGAAAGATCACTGTTGCCAACTACAAAATAAGATTGATACAAACGAAAGAGCTCAGAAATGTGATTTTACGGTGCTGAAAAGTTCACAAACTTATCAATTAAAATCTTTAATTAATAGGTTAACACATATATACGTATACGATGAATAGGACGTTAATTGGCTTCACGTGAATGCAAGAATCGGTTACAATGTGGCCACACTTTGTCATCAGTGCATCTATAAACAAGAAATGCTCTTGTGCCTTAGTGAACTGATCACTCCATATGTCCCACAGAGAACACTGCGCACAATGGACTTCTAGTCGCGCCAAAAGTTACGGTTCGCTGGATTTTCAGTGCACGGATCCAAGGTTAGGAACTCACTCCCCATTGATCTCAGACAGACAACATGCTACACTATATTGGAGAAGAACATTAAGACCTATCTTTTAAAACCTTTTTTTTTTAGATTGGTTTTTCATTTGAACTCTTTTACTTATGTCTGTTATGTTATCACAGCGCCATCAGCCTACATTATGTTTGTTAACAGCGTTTTATAAATAAGATAATAATAATTATAATTATTAATTATCCTGTTTTTGAATGAATGTCTGTAATTTTTAAAAATAAGATAGGATAATTAAAGAAATGCATAAGAATATACCCCCCCCCCCTCAGGCATTCACGACTTCCTCCTCCTCTATTGATCCCACTTTTGTTATTTTGTATGGAGACCTCGAGGTAGAGGGACAGATCGGAGAACAGACAGACAACGTTAGTGGAAAAAAAAAAATTTCTCCAAAACTCTTCATCGTCACGTTCATTGTTGAGAGTGTGCAGCGCAATGACAAGACGCTAGACTAATGACTAAGGTCTTTTGTTATTCCATCTGTGAACAATGACGTCATTACAAATAGCTGTTTCTAGTGTCTGATGACACATACCCCCATAGCCTTATTAGCGTTGAATTTGGAGCTTCACTATTTTCCCCTCTGAAAATTGTTCAAATATCTGCTCAACATAGAGCTACAATATTAGAACAAAAACTGAAACTGTAATAGTGACCAAACAACAAAAAAAGAAGAAAAAAAAAAGAAAAAAAAATGAGATAAAGAAAAAGATAAGATCATACAAAAAAAGATAAGATCATACAAAAAAAGATAACATCATACAAAAAAAGATAAGATCATACAAAAAAAGATAACATCATACAAAAAAGATAACATCATACAAAAAAGATAACATCATACAAAAAAAGATAACATCATACAAAAAAGATAACATCATACAAAAAAAAAGATAAGATCATACAAAAAAGATAAGATCATACAAAAAAGATAACATCATACAAAAAAAGATAACATCATACAAAAAAGATAACATCATACAAAAAAAAAGATAAGATCATACAAAAAAGATAAGATCATACAAAAAAGATAACATCATACAAAAAAAAAGATAAGATCATACAAAAAAGATAAGATCATACAAAAAAAGATAAGATCATACAAAAAAGATAAGATCATACAAAAAAAGATAAGATCATACAAAAAAAGATAAGATCATACAAAAAAAGATAAGATCATACAAAAAAAGATAAGATCATACAAAAAAGATAAGATCATACAAAAAAGATATCATACAAAAAAAGATAACATCATACAAAAAAAAGATAAAGCTTTTATACCTACCTAATGCTAATTAAGACTTCTTTAAATATTAAACTTATATTTAAAAAAAAATGCTGCTTAGGATATCGGAAAAAAAAGTCGTTCGAACTTTTTTTGGAATGCCGTGCATGTTATTTTAGAAGTTCCTATAGTCTTATAATGTTTGATCACACTAAGAGTATGGAAAATGAGTTATTATGCAATTTTATGGACAAAATATAAGGGAGCATTCAGAACCATAATTGTTCCACCGATCTACTAAGTACTGCAATGTGCTAATTTAAAGAACAAAAAAAGATTAATTTATTCTGCTCAATGTTCTTATTTTTTGTTTTGCTAACATTTGTCGTCTGCATTGAACAGAAACAAGGAGTAAAGTCCCTTTTGCCGAGCCGTCATTCTCTCGTCATTACACGCATCGCCCCCGCACGTCGGGTGTTTTTTTGCGTCTGAGTCAGCCACTGACGTAAAGCTTTAGAACAACCTATTGCAAGAGTCGCCCCTTTTCGCCAGTATGTCCCCACCTCTCCTCCTTCGCCCTCTCTCTCTTTCTTTTTTTTTTTTGTTACAATACCGGCTCGTTCGGTTACAGTTAGTAGCAGTTACAAAACACTCCACTCTCTCTTTCTCGCACTATTAGGAAATGTTGCAATTTTTTTCTTCCCTTATTGACATACTGAATGAGATTCGCCTTTTAGACTTGATTCAATTTAATCCTTATTAAAATGTGGTGCCGTGTTCTCGGAGCTTTTTGAAATATCAAGGCCGCACGGATAATAAATTATTGGAGCTATCGGCAGGGATACAGAACTGGATTTGACGGCAGTGTGTTACACGCACCTGGGAATAAATGTGTTGACCTAGAATATTGAACTGCAGGCAATTTGTGTGACGCAGTAGGGCAAATATGTAAGTTGCATTTTTTCTCTATTGATGGAATTCTCTCGTTCACCTTCACCCCCTCTCTCTCTTATCTTCTCTTTTTTCTCTTTGCCTCTTATAATTCTCTTTCAAATCTCGCTTATTTTGAAATAACTAGACTACATCCTAGACTTACTTTATTTACAAATGGCATTTATGCAGAGAGGTTTTAACACCAATAAGCTAAATGTCTTATATCTGTATAGATCTAGCAAGTAAATTATCGTATGAACAGGTTATAAAATTGTTATTTAGTGTGAACATTTTCTATAGTCTCAAAAGCCCTCGGTCACTACCCTCACCCTTTCATTTTCCAAACGACTTGAGATGTACAGTTGATTATCGGCATAGACACACACACAACAATAAAATGTGTATTTTGAAAGTCTGCAGAGAAATGGGTGTAAAGTAAAGTTGAAACTAAAGTTAATAAATAAAGATAATTTTGTTTGATGATCCATTCCAGAAGATTTACATTGTAGCATCCATGTACGTCAATGTCAATAGTTCTGTGGCTAATACAAATAATGTAGATATAACTCTGGTCACAGACCACTGTAGTCTGATCGCTGATTGCTGTCCAAAGTACCGGCCTTTGGCTGCAGCCCTTAGTCAATCGTCGCTGGTCACTATGTGTTAACAACGAGGAATCGTGAGGGGCCACGAGTATACATTCCTATCTGTAACTTTTTGAGGCGAGATGTTCTCTACCCTTTCCGAATAGATTAACATTCACTTAAGTTTTCTATCCTAGTGACAATGGCGTGGTACAGACGCAGTGGATGAGTAAGAAGAAGTATCTTTACAAGAACTGTCATCACGTCTTCATTCTCAGCAAAACTTTATTCACATTTTAGTTACCTACAGAATGTTTAATGTGTATAGATGTAGTAGCCATTCTCTTTCTCTCTCTCAGCTTTGCAAGCCTCCGCAGCAGAAAAGGTCTATGGGACTCACGTGGAAATTTTCTCTCCAGGTGCCCAACCTTTCCCCACACGCAGACACACATTTACTTCCTTATGTTCTGATGGACCATCGCATACAAATGTAAATTCTATTGTATTCTAGTGAAACCTGGTTTGAAAATCAAGTACATCATTATCAAACTATAAAGCTGTTTAAACGCGAATCTGTGGACATATTTAAGAAACATACAATCACGGTTTTAAACGACTTTTATATAGTGCTTCACTTTCTCCTGGCACTACACTTGCAGAAGACTTTGTGTGATCTAGTTTTCATTCCTCTCTTTAGCTGAAATTACAAGTTCCTGTTTTTTTTAAATACTCACACTTCCCTGATGTCAATACCAGTAATATGTTTTACTCATTTAATATTCACAACCCAGATTAGAACGATCGGGATTCTTTCTTACAATGAAATTAAACAACTCAGTAATAGACAACCAAGAGGTTAGCTTTCGATAGAGTAAAGAGTAAAGTACCAATCTTAAACCTTGCGATCTATACTGAAAATGATGTAAATCTAATCTGTTTCAATTGCCGATGGTTAACTAGGATGTCATGTGGGAAGCACAACGACCAATCGCCTTTAGTTTCCCAAACTATTAGTATTAGGGCTTCTTAAAACTTAAAATTCCGAAACTCACCAATATCCCGGTCTTCACTGGAATTCAAACACTAAACCCCTCGTTTCAGAAGCCAAGCGCTTTGCCATTCAACCACAACAACCCATTTAGTTTCCATAGTATTATCATATTAGTATTATATCATTTAAAATAATGATAGGTCTAATATCTATCTATCTATCTATCTATCTATCTATCTATCTATCTATCTATTTATCTATCTATCTATCTATCTATCTATCTATCTATCTATCTATCTATCTATCTATCTATTTAATGCCTTCTAACTTGGTGTGGACCTAACACCGAGATAGTTAGGCACGCTCTAATCTGACAGTTAAAACTAAGAAAGCGGAAGTAAAGACAATCCTACTTTCAGCGGCCATTGAAACACTTAACAAGACATTCGTACCGTGTAGCCTCGAAACTTTGTTTACTGTTAATGTCTGTAACACTCTCTTCTCTTCTTCGAGTGAGACCTGAGCGCTGACATTTTCAAGGCCTTGCCATATGTGTCAGCCAGCTAAAGATAAATTGTATCCAATATTGGGCGTCGAAAGGGCGAAGAGATAAATTGCACCCAGGGGTGACTGAACCAAGAAACGAAACTGCTGAAGTGAAAAGTAAAAAAAGACTTGCCAATGAAAAGAACCACAACTCTATCCAACAAATCTCTTGATGTTTTCCAAGTTGCTTTAGTTTCAATCTATGTATTTTTTTTTCTTATTTCTCTTTTTTTTTCTGTCTTTGTATTTTCTCTCTCTCTCTCTCTCTCTCTCTCTCTCTCTCTCTCTCTCACTTTTCTTACTTATATTTGTCTTTGTCAATTGAAATCTTCAGTGAACGCGATGACGCTTGCATCTTGAGTTCGATTAACGTGAACAGCCATTATGAGTACTTGTGTTTAAGTTGTTTGATTTAACGCAAGGAGACTGTAGGAACACTTTGGATGTATATTTCTTGGGTCTTTACATCTATGACATTGCCTTCCGATGCTAATAAGGAAGAAGGCAGTATATATAGAGGATATGAAGACCCCACTCTGACTTACGTACTTTATTTAATATATAAAACAGAAAGTAAGGTGTATGTATGTATGTATGCATGTATGTCCCTAATATAAATTAAAACTGTCTGACTAATATTGATAAAACTTGGCATAAAAGCTCCTTAGATCATGGCGGAGGCCGTAGTATATGTTTAATGTCCCACCCACAACCGGAGGACCCTAAAAAAAAGATAAAAAGTACATGTATTAAATAAGTAAACTCCTTTTTTCCTAGCGATTCGAGTAAATCCGTTTTCACAATAATTTCTATTGGATATGAATAGGTCGATTTGTGGGAGAGAACTAGACAAAAGCCCATAGCCCAAGACATCACAAAACGAAAATGGAGCTGGATAGGACACACCCTGCGAAAACCAGCTACCAATGTTGCAAGGCAGGCACTTGACTGGAACCCACAAGGAAAGAGGAAAGTGGGCAGACCCAAGCAAACCTGGAAGAGGTCACTCATCAGTGAAGCTGAGGGTACTGGAATGACATGGGAGCAGATGAAGAAAGCTACTCAGAACCGAGTTCTGTGGAGAGGTGTGGTTGCGGCCCTATGCTCCCATGGGAGTGCACAGGATTAAGAAGAAGAAAAATGAATATGTTGGCTGAAAGGTTGAGCCTATTTTCATAAAGTACTTTTAATTTTGTGTCAAAAAAAAAGTGAAGTGAACGTTCTCCAAGTTTGATCTAAATTTAATCTAGTAGATCAGTAGTACCCAAACTAAGGCCCGCAGGCCGCGAGTCATATCCGGCTGGTAAGTGTACAAATAAATGTATAAACTTACGAACTTGTATTTTGCCATGTATAGATGTATTAAGTCATTTGATTAGTTAGCTCATGTACGTTATTTTTAATTCATCACATGACCTTTTTATTAGTTGTTATTGTTTGATCAAGAAATATTGAAGACCATTCAAGGATCAGAGATATATATGGCTCCTTCTGTATCGGAAGACAATGGATGCGCTTTGGTTACATCTTGAGATGGAGCAGAATCTGGGTGACTGATCAAGCCAATTCTGGAGCGGCAGAGTCTGCCACAGTTCGTGCATGTATATGCATGTGCATGTATATGCATCTGTGTTAGGGCTAGCTAGCAGGGCAACTTTTTTTTTTGTTTCTCTTGGCTGCAGCTTCGTTTCTTTTGCATTCGGCAAAGTTAGTACCATCACGTACATTTTGTCTCCCTGGTGTCCGGTCTTGGGCTATCTCCTCCCACATACTTTGTTCGATGCCAGTGGCTCTCATGCAGACATAAGGTTAGTCTTGGGCGGCCCTTGGGTCTGACTCCTTCTGCAAGCTCAGTGTATAGGATGTCTTTAGGGATTCTTCCATCTGGCATGCTAGTGACATGACCGAGCCAGCGTAGTCTTCTCTGTTGAAGGAGCGCATAGATGCTGTGCCTTTTGACCCGTTTCAAAACGTCGCAGGCAGCGTAGGTGGAAGCTATTTAATATGTGTTCTTGGCGCATGTAAGTTGCCCAGCTCTCACTGCCATAAAGAAGTGTGCTCAGAACGCAGGCATTGTAGACCAGGATTTTTGTTGCCGTAGTCAATTTGGTATTTTCCTACACACGCTTGGAGAGTTTTGCCATTGCTGCAGAAGCCTTTCCTATTCTTTTTGTCAGCTCAGTGTCTAAATTTAGGTTGCTGGCTATTGTTGTCCCCAAATATGTGAATTCCTGCACCACCGTTAGTGTGCGATTTCCAATATGTATCACTGGTATTTCTGAGACATCTTGTGCCAGGATTTCGGTCTTGGAGAGGTTTAATGCAAGGCTTGATAAGCATCTGCCAGAGCATTCACAAACCTCTGCAATCCTTCTCGTGAATGAGATATCAGTGCGGCATCATCGCGAACAGCTGTTACGCCGTCTCTTTGTTTTAGCTTTAAGGCGTGCCAGGTTAAATAGCTTTCCATCAGATCTACTGTGGACATATACTCCATCTTCCAGGGATTTAAAAGCACTGGTGAGTACAACTGAAAAGAAGATGCCGAATAGTGTTGGAGCCAGAACACATCCTTATTTAATTCCGCTCTTGATGGAGAATGGCCTAGAGGCGAAACTGTCAAACTGTACGGTGCCCTGCATATTTTTATGAAAAGCTGACACTAGTTTCCGTAGCTTGTTTGGACAGCCGATTCTCTCTAATACGGCAAACAAGCCGGTTCTGCTGACAATGTCAAACACCTTGACTTGACCAAGGCGTTTGACCTTGTCATATATATATATCTAAAGAGAAAATTGAATAGTTAAAACAAAAGGAAAAAATAACTTCTTAAAATCGAGATATGAGAAAGGGAATGGATGTAATCCAGTCATTGTTTAGATGACAAACTGTTAGGAACCAACTTATATTGGCTCTGAAGGTCAAGGGTCATGTATTGTAAGCATTTCGATTGGGAGGGGTTCGATGGGAACTGGAAAGGTGCTAGATGTGATCCATGGCTGACATTGTTACGCGATCAAATGTCAGACTAACACATTTTACACATTTGCTTTGCCTGGCCTATGGCTAGGTCGTTGCTTTCTTTTTTTATTTATGTCCTTGGAGGAACGGTTGTCGAGGGGTCCTTTAAAAAAATAATTTTTGATCTTTTTAAAATGTAGGCCTAATTTACTGTGAAGAAAGTTTAACTCAATTGAAATATTTACAGATAAATTACTATATGTGAACATGTATTTTTGTATCTTTATGTGTACATGCTGATCTCTGTGTGTGTGTGTGTGTGATAGCGCGCATATGTGTGAGTGTATCTTATCTTATCTTATATAATACAGACGTTACCTCGAAAAAGAAGATGATTACGTCTTACGTGTATTAATGCATGTGTGCACATATCTGTAAGTTAGCTACAAGCAAGACTTACACACCTACGGGACTCATTTCTTTAGCTGATCAAAAAGAAATCCTTAAGGTTTTTTCTTTTCTTTTTTTATATAAACCAATCTAACCCCTTCCCCTTTCATTGTTTTCCAAACCTTGGTATCGTCTTACAGACCTAGATTGATTTGAGACCACGCAATTTTCTAGTTTAGTTGTAAATGGAAGGAAAAAAAAGAAGTTTGAAATGACAACCGCCATTGGGACAGAATTGCCAAATTTGCAGTTTTTTTTGTTTTTTTTCGAAACATAGTATTATATTAGATTACATTTTTCAGCCCTTGTCCAAGATCTAAATGTAAAAGAAAATATATTACTTACAAATCTTATTTAAAAAACAAAGTATCAAAAGGAAATAGTAGCAAAAATCACTGACATATTTCTCCATACAGCAGGAATAAGCTCCCTTTCTTCTAAGTAAAACAAAATTATTTTTTTTTAAACCACTCATTGATTAACTAATTAAAAAAAAATTAATTCACTTATGTATTGTAATCGAGCATGAATAACTATCAGCACAATTTCAGCCTAATCTGAGATAGGAAAATGGGAGAATAAAGAGAAATAATCTCATATATACAGCAACATCTCTCAATATGTAACATTTATTTCCCTTTTTTAATACCAAACAAACAAACAAAGAAATGAATTTTCAATACTTAATGAACTAATTGTTTAATATTTTTATTGATTGATGTCGGGATTTTGATTGATTCATGTTTTTCTTTTTAGGTACAACAAATAATTGTGTACAGTTTCTACTTGATCCGTAAATAAGTGTGGGAGAAATAGTGTGTAACATTGTATAGTCAAGAAGGTGTCAGTCACAAGTAGCGCCCCATTTAGATGTACATTGAGTGGACAAAAAACAGTCTGTTGTTTTCCCTATTGTCCTTCTTTCTCTTAGGTTCCAGTTTTGTCTGGGTTTTATTTGACTCATTTTGCGGTTGTCTTATTCAAATCTTTGAATTCTGTCACTTGTACCATGAAGGTCTATGTAATATCAGTGTGTCCGAAATCTCAAAGTTCCATTTCGCCAAACTTCCCCTCCCATACAACGATGACCAAACTATTACCTGTCGGGTTTACATCAGGCCAGTTTAATCCTGCATCTTGAAATTTTTTGCCCACCCACGCTGCATAATAAAAAAATCGAGGCTCATTTACATTGAACGCGAAGTTGTTGTTTTTTTTTCTGCTGTCGGAAATACCCCCCCCCCCCCCTTCCTACCCCATTGGCTCATATCTTTTTTTTTGTTTATCTCTTGCCACATGTCCAGATAAAACAAATCAATACCAGAATTTTGAAACAAAACTAGTTCCTAAAAACATAACATTCAAATCGTTTCAGACTCAAACAAATCAATAGGTTCATGGTTTAAAATGCTGCTTTTTTTTTTCTTTTAACATTACATGTATGTTGCCAGGTATGAAATAATATTTCAGACCTCTCTCAACTATCATCTCTCAGAAGAATTTTCTATTTTTCTCCTCTTTCGCATTCTATATCTCTTTCTTTCCCCTCTCTTTTTCTCTGCCTCTCTCTGTTTTCTTTTTTTTTTACTTTGAGAAGTGAGTCATTTATCTATTTCTAACCAGACAGAGTGACTGATGTAACGTAAGTAAGAAGCGTACATCAAGACTTGGCCAGTGGGTGCTGTTAGTTGAACATTACATTATGACGATAGGAACTTCAGCAGGACCCCTTTCATATTTGTTTTCAGAGGGAATTAATTATTCAAGATCAATAAGCAAATTGGAGAGGATGTAGGATCATGGAGGTATAGATAGATCTATTTGTGGAGGATGGTGGATAAGTAACTTGCTGTTTTGGTGTCTCTATCTATCTATCTATCTATCTATCTATCTATCTATCTATCTATATGTCTATCTATCTATCTATCTATCTATCTATCTATCTATCTATCTATCTATCTATCTATCTATCTATCTATCTATCTATCTATATGTCTATCTATCTATCTAATCTATCTATCTATCTATCTATCTATCTATCTATCTATCTATCTATCTATCTATCTATCTATCTATCTATCTATCTATCTATCTGTCTGTCTATCTATCTATCTATCTATCTATCTATCTATCTATCTATCTATCTATCTATCTATCTATCTATCTATCTATCTATCTATCTATCTATCTGCTATATGTTGTCTATCTGCCACTTTTTGTGAATGTTTGTAGACTATTTGTCTGTTTATCATGCTTGTTTAACCGTCAATCTTCAAACTCTATCAATGTTAACGTTAAGATTGTTGGCTAGTTTTGTCTGTAGTTTAATTATGACAAACTGTAAAGAGAAATCGATGAGAACAAAACTACAAATTTAAAAATAGAAAATCAAAATATATAACGTACACATTAAAAACTTCGGTACCGTGGGGTGAAGCAGATCCATCAGAAAGTCTTACATTAGAAATGATCGTGATGGGTTACAACGTGAAATTATGTAATTGGCTATTTTTATCTTATCACCTGTACGCTTGAAAGGCTCACACAAACAAACAAAAAATATAGATAAAAGTGAAAAACAACCCACCACATCTGTTGTAATTTTTTTTTTTTTTTTTTTAGGTGGGGAGCTGGGGTGTTGGGGAGGGGAAGTTACTTAACATTGCTTCAAAGTGCTTATGCTTTTATTTAAAGTCGCCTTCATATCACGTAGAGAATGGAAGCTATTGTCTTTGGGAAGTCTATCTTTGGGAAGTCTATCTTTCCGACTGCCAT
Organism: Biomphalaria pfeifferi; assembly: GCA_030265305.1. NCBI lineage: Eukaryota > Metazoa > Mollusca > Gastropoda > Planorbidae > Biomphalaria > Biomphalaria pfeifferi. The sequence goes on from JASAOG010000151.1 coordinate 642,082, forward strand.
TTAAACTAAAAATCTGATTTCACCATCTCCTGTATTGCCTAAAAATAAATGCAACAGCTGTTCGTGGTCTTCTAAAAATGAACTGGTTTGTTGTTTTGATAACAAATATGTATTTTTTTAAAACTTACATTCACACCATATTTAAAACATGGCTTAAATAACTTATAAAGTTTGCATTGCTATTAAAACAATGCCGCAAAACATATGCAAGTAATTATAGATATACTAATGTAATTTTTTGGTATCTTTCCAATGACATAAATAAAACTAATGAAATTATCTTCTTATAAACAAAACCTGTAAATGGCCTTCTTAATGCGTGCACTTTTGTTTATAAAATTATGTAAGCATATACATATAAACCATTTTTAAAGCATGAACTAAGTGTCAGGTCATGTTACTCTGCAGCTACATATAAAGGATGCACCATTCAGTTACGCACGTACTTACACAGGGGACACTTTCTTATTTGCCTTACAAAATCTTTTCTCTTATATTCTTCTCTTTTTTATGAATTTATTAGATGGCAAAATTAAAATGAAAGTAGTTCCATTGATGGCAGGGTGGCAATTCTTCCATATGTTTCATTCAAATGTTTGTTATGTAAATTATTTGGACGTTATTCTATATGTATGTAACTATCTCAGCATACTGAGATGTGGTTGTATCATTGTATTTTTCACAGTTCCTTAACTTGTGAGGATTAATTATTGTTTTCTATTATAATATAACTTTATGCCACTCTATGGTTTGTATCCTGTCTCTGAAGCTCTTAAATTGCATCTCAATGGTTTGTATCCTATGTATTTAAAGTTCTTCAATTCCTTGTAAATTTTTTTATTGTGTGTGAATAAATAAATAAAAGAATGTTGACCATGTTCAACAACACCACAAGAGTTGGTTCCCCTGGAGATGTTTCCTTCCACAAGCCGCCAAAGTAATTTCTTTTATTTCTCGAAACTGGAATGGTGAGTTTTCCACAACACTTCGGCGTCTTAGCGGTTTAAACCTTTTGTTGTAGTGAATTCTCACATCAGAGATGAGAGTATGGTCGCCATGTTTCACAGGCATATAGTCGCTGTGGTGCCTTGAATGCTATTTATCTCTGAGTTACTTATGTGGGAGTCCTACTGATGACATCTGCTGTTGGGCCACTTGACCAGATGACCTTTTGATGACATTCATGTTGGTGACCTAGTGGCTTTGATAGACTTAAGATTGAAAAATGGGGGTGGGTGGGAGTGCCCTTCGTGTCTGATGAATGTGAAACGCTCTTAGCAGTTTCAAGGGAGGGGTAAGGGGCACAAAATGTCGAGATTCTCGTCTGCTTTCTAAATGTTCTTTTTATAAGGTACAGTCTAGTCTTTTTTTAGTAAGCGTAGAGAGGAAGCACACATCCAATGGACCTCATTCACCAATCGTAAACAAACAACATTTAGCCAAGTGATTCTCTATATCTTTTATGTAAATTATGTAATCCATAAAGGCTGTCACGTGATACGTATTTTTCATTGTTTTATCAATATTATGACGTGGTTAAATATGTTTATTTACAATTGGTGAATGAGGTCCATTGAAAAACCGTATACAATTATTATCAAATGTTTTTCAACTACACGAGGAACTGTTTCCTAGAAAATGCTATTCTATGACATTAAATCATTAAGCTCGATTTGCAACTATTTACAGCACAGTTCCATCTGATCCTATCCAGTAAGTCTAGAACGGGAATTTAGAAACTGTTTTTTTTTTTATTTCCACTATCAGTCAGAGTGTTTCACTGTCATTTGTCGCTACCGACTAGACATGGCGCCCCAGTGACAAATGTTTATTAGTACACAGAGGGTGTGGTGGCTGAAATAGTAAAGTGCTACGCTTGTCGAAGACGGGCATTTTGAATTTCATGATTTTTAGGACGCCCTCAGTCCACCTAATTTTAATGGGTAGCTGATATTAGTAGTGTAAAGGCGGTCGGTCGTTGTGCTTGCTAGATGACACTCTCATTAACCTTGGGCCACTGAAGCAGATGACCTTTACATCGTCTGCCCTATAGATCGCAAGGCCTGAGAGGGGAACTTTTTTTTTTTTTTGAGTAGTACTTACTTTTACCAGTATCGGATTCATATTTGATATGCTCTATGAGATATGGGGCTCCTTGTAGTCAACATAACTTTCTTTGTTCAAATAATTGAAAATATCCCAGAAACCATTTTTAAAGGAATCCAAGCAACTAGAGACCATAAGATGTAGCTTATATTGCCTATAGGTAAATCCAGCACTGACTTTGACTAAACAAACATCTGTTTGGACTCTGCCGAAAAGATCGTAACAGGAAGTTGAGATAGCAGCCTTTTAGATCTATGCGTTAACTTGCAGACCTAGACAAAAAAAAATAGATACACTGTTGTATTTTTGATGCACCTAAAGTTAAAGTTAGCAAGAGACTGAAGCTCTGCTCATATATTTGTTGAGTCGAAAATTTATAGACAAAAAGAGCCAGTATTTATTACAGGCTTCGCTGGTTCGGTGTCACTCTGCGCTGTTTGGTAATGGTGTGATCCTCATCTCAATCATTTTCAAAACATTTAAACGAAAAAAAAAGAACTCTATTTTTAAACTCGCAGAAGCTTGTTTATATATCAAGATAGTATTTAAAAAAATTATTTAAAACCTATGTTTAAAAAAAAAAATGAAAAGCTAGATAACTATTTGTCTATCATTATGACTATGTGGCTATCTTTATGACTTTGTGGCTATCTTGATGGCTTTGCTGCTATCTTGATGACTTCGTGGCTATCTTGATGACTTTGTGGCTATCTTGATGACTTTGTGGCTATCTTGGTGACTATGTGGCTATCTTGATGACTTTGTGGCTATCTTGATGACTTCGTGGCTATCTTGATGACTTTGTGGCTATCTTGATGACTATGTGGCTATCTTGATGACTTCGTGGCTATCTTGATGACTTTGTGGCTATCTTGATGACTTTGCTGCTATCTTGATGACTTCGTGGCTATCCTGATGACTTTGTGGCTATCTTGATGACTTTGCTGCTATCTTGATGACTTCGTGGCTATCTTGATGAATTTGTGGCTATCTTGATGACTTAACCTTCACCCAATGTGTTAGCTCAACTATGAGTCAGTACAACAACACATCGTACCCTGGGAACGATGCTTCTTGGAAGAACTTTTGTAATCTGTAAGGAGAGAAAGACACCTTAAGACAGAGATGACTTACACATAGTAAACCTTCATTGATCGAAAGACAATAAGATGGTGAGCTTGATTGTGGGATTGGTTTGAAAAAAAGCAAGGCCGCACTGTTCTAAATGTGTACATGATCAATGTGTATTTAAAATGACTGTACACAACTTCTTAGCCCACATCAGTTTGAGAACCTCGCTTGACTCTTGTCCTGTGACCGTGTCATCTAAACAAACACAATCTGGTCAAACCTGCACCTTAATGAATGTGTTACTTTGACTTACCTGAGTCTACTTGTCTTTAAATTTTTTTATTTCTTTTTGCAAAGCTTAAATTAACTCACTCTGTCTGTCTGGTACAAAGCTTATATCAACTCACACTGTCTGTCTGGTACAAAGCTTATATCAACTCACTCTGTCTGTCTGTCTGTCTGGTAAAATGTCTGAACACGTTTTCTCCTCCCACTTTCCATTTTTGGACCAAGTTGAAACTTTGTACAATTATACAATGGCGAAGTCAATTCATGAATCAATTTAAAAAAAATAATCGATTAGTCATTTAATTACTGGTAACTATTTTCTTTCATACCAACACGGGAAATTAATCCTTCAGTATTCACAGATATGGCTAAATATGTGGGGCTTTGTCCTCTTAGATAATTGTACACGTAATTTCTTCCACACCCATTCTCGGATCTAGCTGAAATTTAAACTTTACCTACAAAACATGAATCAATCACAAAATTAACCATTTAGTCAAGTAATTATTTTTTTTTGGTATCGAAAAAGTGAAATAACTTATACATCGTTGAGAGATATACTTGTAAGTGTGGAGTTCTTCCCCTTAGATAAGCTTTTTTTTTTTTAAAAGTTATTTTTATATTTTGCTTGTCTTCCAACTTTGTTTTCTGCAGTATGGTAATCTGTTTCGAATTGTTTTATTTTTTCTAATATTATTTTTCTAAATATAAATATGATACCTTTGTGTTGAATTATATAATATTACAAATGTTTTATTTCTTTCATAACGCCATTAATGGTATTACACGATAATAGGATCTGATCATTCATAATTCAGTTATCTCATATAAATAACGTAACCAACTAATCAGTGCATCTTGTAGATTTTCCAGTGCTATATCTTCCAGATAGGGTTAGGTTTGATTTTCGTACAAGCGATATGCTAATTTTATATAAAAAATTATGGTCCATGTTTCTCCATGTATAGGAGTAATTATTTGTTGTTGCGGCTTAAGGTAAGGGGTAAATCAATTCAGGGGCCTAAAGACTATGTGGAAGAACGTGAAAAAAGTTCCGGCCGTAAAGCAACAAAGAGCCTATCAAATATTTCAACATAAAACTGAGATGTCACGAAGGGCTTGAACTCGCAGGCCAAACGTATTTATTTATTTATTTTTTATTATTTAAAGTGATCTGTTCCAATTCAACATAACAGATTTTAGAATTATCAGGCCAATAGTATATATGTGTGAGTGTGTGTGTGTATGTGTGGGAGCGTTAAAATGAGGCCCGTTCTATTGGAGGTGCCAAAAAAAAGTGGGGAAGGGGAGTTCTGCCAAAAAGTAAATGTCATTTTTAGAGATAAACGCAAGAAAAAAAAGAATAGTTTTAAGCAAATTTATTTAAGGGGAAGAACCGCTAATTACTGCCATTATCTCAAGATGGCAGGGTTTAACTCTTTTCTGCTATATAAAACCTAAATTAATTAACTACTACTAATTGATTAAATATTTCTTTTTTTAAAAATTGAATTGTGTATTGTTATCGACTATGAATAATTCTGCAAAATTTCAACTTGATCCAAGAAAGAGAAGAAGAGAAAAAAAACTGGACAAAACATAATAAAGGTAATAAATCTATACATACATCCGCATCTCTCATTAAGTAGCCTTTATTTCCCCTATTTCGATATTGAACAAACTTTTTAATTGCCAGTAATTTATTAAATAGTTGGTGAATTTTATTGATTGATTCACGTAAAATGAATAAGTGTGAAAAGTTGAAACTTGATCCGAGAATAGGAAGTGGGAGAGAAAGCATTTTCAGACTTTTTACGAGACAGACAGACATAATGTGTTCCTATTTCCTCTGTAATATTAAATTACTATAAACCTTTGTAATTTAATTATGGCTATAAGGCTTCTTTTTATTGGTTTGCCAAACATGCATAATTTATTAGCCTACATTTTTTTATTTAAATGATTTCAAGATTCGCCAATAGAAGTTTGACTTTTTATGTCACAAAGACTTAACATTTGTGTAGTGCACTAATAATCAGATGTGTGTTTGTCAAAGCGAGCGTCTCAAGCTGGTCAGAGCATCAGGTGAATTTTCACTTACCATTTCCTTTGAACCTCAAGGAATTGAGTACTCTATGTTCTAAAAATAGATCGAAAAGGTTCAGTGATGTTGGCCATCCATATGGTTTTCTGAATGTGTTTGTACTTAATAACAAGACCTTTAGGAGTTGGCTGTCTGGGAAGTGCAACGTGACGTAGCTGTTGTTGAGTCAGTCGTGACATGGTTTCAGGCGCCACATGTTTTCATGCAGACTTGTGAGTCAGCTAGGTACGTAGATCATTGTGATATATTAGTGGCCAGGATATAGACGTGACTAGAAACATTAAAGACTTTACCATTTTATTTTGACGTTCACATGAAATAAGGAGGCCAAAAAAAAAAAAAAGCAATAAACAAACAAAAAAACAACATTGGTTTTTACTCGTTCTATCGCTCTTTCTCTCTCTCTTTCTCTCCCTCTTTCTCTCTCTCTCTCTTTCTCTCCCTCTTTCTCTCCCTCTTTCTCTCTCTCTCTTTCTCTCCCTCTTTCTCTCTCTCTTTCTCTCCCTCTTTCTCTCTCTCTCTTTCTCTCCCTCTTTCTCTCCCTCTTTCTCTCTCTCTCTTTCTCTCCCTCTTTCTCTCTCTCTCTTTCTCTCCCTCTTTCTCTCCCTCTTTCTCTCTCTCTCTTTCTCTCCCTCTTTCTCTCCCTCTTTCTCTCTCTCTCTTTCTCTCCCCTCTTTCTCTCTCTCTCTTTCTCTCCCTCTTTCTCTCCCTCTTTCTCTCTCTCTCTTTCTCTCCCTCTTTCTCTCCCTCTTTCTCTCTCTCTCTTTCTCTCCCTCTTTCTCTATCTCTCTTCATTACTCTTTACTCGTTCTATCGCTCTTTCTCTCTTTCTCTAGCTTTTTATTTTTGGTTCTCTCACCCTCTAACTCTCTGTGTTCACAAGATGCGGCCCTGCGTCCTCTCTTCACCTCCATTCATCACATAGTCATTGTCTCTCGTTCAGTATGGTCAATTTTTTGTTTCTTAGATTTGTACAATAATTTGAAGTTAATTAATTTTTGAATGGTCAGCATATCACAAATAACAGTGGGAAGGTTCTTGAAAATGTATAGGCCTAGACTAACCCTGTAATCACTCCGACACCACAGAAGCATTATTAGTACTAATATTTATTACTAATATTTGGGAATCCAATTCAACACCAAAAGATCAAATTTACTCATGACCTGATAGTTCTCGGTATAGACAAGGGTCGTTTTGTTTTGTTGTCAAATTCAAGGCCATTTTTAGAAAGACATTTTGATTTGAATGTAAGAAACATTTAAAATTCATGTATCTGAAATGTGATATGTGTAGACACATGAAATAATATTAGCACAACATTTTTAATGTATTTCAAAGATTTAAATGTGTTCAAAAAATGAGCAGTTATTTTATTAAATACCTTTGGAAATCAATGCAGTGTTAATTGTTTTTCTACCTTTAAACTTAATCCAAATAACAATTTTCTGCTGATAAACTTTGTTCGATTTTTTTTCTCGCTTTCAATCATACTATATTTTTTTATGTCTTTGAAGATAAAGGCGCAGATATATTTTTTAGTTTTGTTTTATACCTTCACTTTGAACTTAAAGCTAAATAACACTTTTCACAATTAATAGAGCACAAAGAATGTCCCAGGTGTTTTAATTTTTAACTCTTGTAGATCAAATTTATACAATCTTTTAGAAATATCCATAACTTGTGAACAAATATTTAAGTCTGCCAATTTCTAGTTGTTTTAATTAAGCATGCCGTTAGCTAACTTTTTGTTAATTGTAATTTATAGTGTATTTTTTATGCATTTGTTGAAGCTGTACATGGAGAAGTAAATAATACTCATTTTGATTTATATTTTGTCACACTCAGATTTACACGGAAATAAATGATGAGCATAAAAAGAATAAATTGAAATTTCAAAGTTAAATATTCTTAGGTCAGGAGTTGTAATGTTGACGTGTTTATATTTTATAACAACCGTTTTTAAGTTTTTGAATTAAAGAGTATTACGTCATAACCCAAATCTCCATCAGGGCGACACGGGATGGCAGCGGGCAGGGTTTGAACTCGTGACAATCCAAAGCGACATCACACGGCCAGGTAGCAATGTTTGCTAGTGTCATATAGTTAGCGTCATTTTCACTCCCTAATATATTTATACAAATAGAAGAATAAATAAAAGACCCATTCTTACAGTCAAATGTACATCTTAAAGACCCATTCCTACAGTCAGATGTAAATCTTTAAGCCTCATTCCTACAGTCAGATGTAAATCTTTAAGCCTCATTTCTACAGTCAGATGTAAATCTTAAAGACCCATTCCTACAGTCAGAGTTAAATCTTAAAGACCCATTCCTACAGTCAGAGTTAAATCTTAAAGACCCATTCCAACAGTCAGATGTAAATCTTTAAGCCTCATTTCTACAGTCAGATGTAAATCTTAAAGCCCCATTCCGACATTCAGATATTTGGAACATTTGATGTAGTAGAAAGCATGGATGCACTCTGGCAGGAAGTGAACAATTGAGTCTGTGCCTGAATCTCAACTGTTATGATAGTCCTTTATTAGTCACTGACTAAAATGACATAAACGCTGACAGTGTCATTACCAGCTTCCCGCCACCCCCCCACACACACCTTCACCCACCCGCCCACCCACTTTTGTGTTCTTGGCACTTAACAGCCTCCCTCTCCACCTTTATGCTCACTAAAACTATCTCAAATTAACGAGATACAAAAATATAATTAGACGCTGGTTTTTTTTTTTCTGGAGCGCTTGACGAAAGACATGATTGTATTGGACTTGTGCGTGCTATAGAAGGGCGAGCGATATTATAATTAATTGTCGTGCGAAACTTGGATGGAAGCAAGGGTTAAAGGTAAATGAAAGACCTACTCATACATTATAATAATTAGTAGACGAACTTCTATTTCAACTAGTGGTGCTTAACTACGAAATAGAGTCTCTTCCCTCCCCCTTGCTTTAGTTGTGGTCCAGGTTTGAGCGGGGAGTTGGTGTGGAAGCGGTATACATGGAGGCAGTGAAAGACGATAAGATTGGGGACAGAACACTAGAATTGAACTCTAATGAACACATTATGTTTACTCAATTGTTTTCTTCATCTCAAAGAAATTCTCTGGAAATGTTAACAGTGGAAAGAGAGGAGGGCAGCCCTGGTTCCAGAGTTGAAAGGATGGATGGATTCCATGGCCCCAGAGTTGTGAAAAGGTTAAACATCTTCTGGCCTAGATAATTTCACGCCTCTACCGCGTTTATCTTTCTCTTCCTGGTGGCGTGGGTGTTGAGGCCTCGTTGAAAATGTCGTGCCTGTTCCAGTTTTGTATCATTTAGATTCTAGTTTTACACTCTCTGTCCGTTTATGTTGTTATTATGAACTCACGTGACCGGATCAACTCCATACCCTCCAACATTATTGCTGGTACACGAAGTGTCAATACACTTTTATAACCTGATATCATCATAATTTAAATTATTTGTGTAACCAAACTGCATGCACTGTTGACTGGGTAGTTTCAATTTAGAGTAGATCTATTCACACGGGACAAGTCATATTTCCTCTAAAATTATAATCATACATTTATTATTTGAGAAGTAACATAAAACGTTGTCCTGACAGTTGTAATTTCAATTTCTTCTGTTTTTAATTAAACGTAGGTCTATATTTCTTTAGGCCTACAAAGTCAAAGATAGCTACAACGTGTTAAACCGAGACCATTCGTTATTGAAGGCCTCAACACTGATCTGAGACGTCGCAACCTGTGATGTGGCAACGAGCTATTGGTCTAAACTGCCCACAGGTTGCAAAGTTGCAGGTCAGTGTTCAGGCCTTTTATGACTATTGGTCTCGCTTAAACGTACACAAACTTGAATAGCTTTCATAATTTAGAAACATTCTTGTTTTCGGATTAATTCGGACTTTTGTGTGACATTGAATTATGCTATGAAAAAAATTAAACTTTGAAATATTAGTTTAGTACATTTTTTGACACAAAGAAAAATGCTGATAAGATATCTAAATACAATTCAACGGCTAACATTCTAATGTAAAGTTGAATTCAAATGTATCCAATGCTATTGATAGATTAAGCTGAGTTTGGAGGTGATAGCTGCCCGGTCGTGCGGTACGCGCGCTGGACTGTGTCAATATGGTCCCGGGTTCATACCCTGCCCGCTGCCATCCCCCTTGTAGATTATCTTCAACTCTGAAGGAACATCCTAACATTTTTTTTACTCTTCGATAAATACATTTCCTTTTTACAAAGCTTTTAAATATCAACTCAATCCGTCCGTCTGTCTGGATTATTTGACATGTTTTGTTTTCTCCCACTTGCCATTCTCAGTTCAAGTTGAAATTTAAACAATTATTCATTCGAAGACAACACATGAATCTATACAAAAATAAACCAATTCGTTAATACATTAATTAATTTTGTTCCGTATAGAAAGCTATTGAAAAATATGACCGCGATTGAACGGACCTCTCCCTCTACTTAATGTAAGCTTTGTTTGTTGTTTTTAAAGTATGTTTTTTATTTGGCTCGGTGATGTTATAGTGACCACGTGAATTCCCCTGCACGTATGCGGAGTGTGCTGTAATAGAGCTGGCATTAGTGGTGACAAAGAAATGATATTCCTATATTTGCTTCCCAAAATATACATACACATGTTATTTAATGGTAATCTTAGTCATAAGTACGTGACTCTGAAAACTGGTGGATGACTTGATTCAGAACTAATGAAATCTTGACAATGCTTTTACTTCCTGTGTTCTTTTTTTTTTTTTTTTTTTTTGACGCCATACACCATGTTTTCTTTTGACGTTTCTTTGTTTTGACACTATAGTTGTAGTTTTTGTTCTTTGTTTTGAAGTTGACACTAGAATTGAGACATGCTTACGTACAAAATCAAATCGAGGCCCACACTCTGTCAATCATGCCGATTTTCTAAAACATATTTTCAAACCCAATAAGGATGTAACTGCTGTTAAAATTAATAACGTTATATAATTGCGTGACTCTCTAACCTGTAGTAAAACAAAAAAACTATTTTAATCTAACGCCTTATGAGTTAAATTCACCAAACAAATATAGGCTCTATATTTCTTTAAAATATCATCGTTGTTATTTTAACTTCGGTAAGCTCAAAATGAAAGACCTGGGCACTGATCTCGAAAACGGCTCTAAATATAGAAATCTAGAAATTTTACAGTTGAAGTATATGGTTGGAAAAAGAATAACTAGCTCGTTGGCCACACAGGGCCCCCCCCCCCCCCATCTCCTCTAGTTTGGATTAGTCGTTATAGTTTTTCAAAGTAAAAAAACAAACACCAAAAGACATTTAAATTTGGCTAGAGAAGGAGAACATTTTTATTCTGAATAGACTTCTGGTATTTCCGCAAATTGGCCTTATTCGTTCAAGGGTTTAATAAATTAATGTTCAGGAGCATTTAGCACATCGTCTTCTAATGGCCTATCGTTTTCTAGGTTTGGATCTAATGGCCTATCATTAGAATATTATAAAGTGTAGTAGACTTATACATTGTCCCATGACTTTTTTATTTTTAGGAAAAGTATTTTTTAAAATGTTTTTTTTTAAAGTACATAATTAAACCAAAAACAAATATGACGAAGCCCTAAAGTAAAGTTGTACGCAAATCGTTTCGCCAAAGTAAGATTAACATGTCATTTGCTTTCGTTCATTGGATTGCGTTCGCCCATTCGTTTTAGAATTAAATTATGTTTGAACTGCAATGAAAAAAAAAATGGTCCCTCTATTGTATTTTTTAAACCGTCTCTAGGCCAGTGGAATGTGCATTGTATGTTGATCTCTTTGCCATTCTGTTTTAAATTGAATTATTTGAAGCCTCACACTTACTTATTGTGTCCTATGAAGACTCAATTTCTCTTCTTGTGTCCTATGAATCCTTAAACTCACTTATTGTGTCACATGAAGCCCCAGACTCACTTATTGTGTCATATGAAGGCTCAAACTCACTTATTGTGCCATATGAAGCCTCAAACCCATTGTGTCCTATGAAGCCTCACGCTCACTTATTGTGTCATAAAGCCTGAAACTCATTTATTGTGTCTCAAGAAGCCTCAAACTTTTATTGTATTCTATGAAGCCTCATCCTCACATATTGTGTCCTATTAAACCTCACATTCAATTATTTTTTTCACGAAATATGTCCTCTGCTCTAGGCAACTTCAAAAATGATTACATCACCAATGAGGGGGTGTGTCCTCCTTATCTGAAATTTTGTTCGTGACGAGACGAACATGCTTTTAGCACATGTCTCTTCAATGTCCCCGTGTAGCCTGATTCGGACCACCTGTCAGCTCTAGTGCAAGACTCAACATCACGGTCTGTGTTTTGTCGTTCTCTCTGCAGAATCGCAGCTCTTCTGAATCGTCTAGAGTACTCGCCTCATGGACAGTGACTGACTCTAAACTGGGCTAAAATCGCCTCTTGGCCTGTTCATCTTGTTGGGGTGCTCACCAAACATTCTTACGGTTTTCATTTCTAAGAATGGTACCAGCTATCGAACCAGAGACCTGGCTAACGCTCGAATTCTATTCTGTAGTCTTCCTTTTATATTTTGTGTTCACATGGCCTTATAGTGTTGTTTATCTTCATTTTCTGATATCAGTTGTAAAACCCAGAAACATTCATGTCAATGTTTAAAACAACGACACGTTATCAGATTCTTTAAAATCTTACAAAAATATTGTTCTACTGTTTAAAGTTTGTGTGCCTCTCAACAGCACAGACCTTGACGCGTCATCAAACAGACTTTGATGTGTCCCCCACATAGACTTTGATGTATACCCACACAGACTTTGTTGTGTCCCCACACAGACTTAGATGTCTCTCCACACAGACTTTGATGTGTCCCCACACAGACTTTGATGTGTTCCCCCCCCCCCCCCCCCCCCCACAGACTTTGATGCTTCCAACTCTCCAATGTTTTAAACTTTGACGATATTATGATGAATTTCTTCAATTTCGTCATTTAGGTCAATTACAAATGGCCGCACTTCCAAAAGTCATTAGAATCCAAATAAAAATCATTGCCATGCAAGTTTATTTCAATCTGGCCAATCAATCACCCAATAGGGTATACACGTCAATAATAGTTTCTTATGTTGTCTGACGTTCTTGTGTTGTCAGGAGCTGTACGATTTCTGCCTTGTTTAAACTCAGCTCCAACTCCTGATAACAATATCCCGCTCCACGACTCACCTTTGTGTATTTCTACTTCTACGAAATAAAAAAAATGCTGGTTGCCTACTTCAGACATGGCTAGAGTAGAACTAAAATAGATATAGCACGAATACATTTTACGTGAGTAGGCTCTATTAAAAAAACATAGAATCTGGGTATTTTCAATAAATACTGAGATCCTTTTTCTGTAAATATGCTGCAGGCAAGTAAATATTTTATTTATTTTAAAGTTGAAGTATAAGTGGATAGTTTTTATAAAATCTTTTGTTTGTTATTTTAACAATAGAGAGAAAAAAAATCCATATGTAATAGAAAACGAATTATACTTATATCCCTGAAAATATAGCTAGCGAAAAAAACAACTGATCATGGTCATTGACCAGATTAGTGTTAAAGAGCTTAACCAACATATTTTGTACAATGTGACTCAGATGACTAGATCTACCACGTTAAGGACACAGCTGACGATGAAAAAAATAAACAAATTCAGCATCCTTAAGAGTTGGCAACACATGTCAAAGTGTTTCAAGTAGAGAGTCTAACTATAGAGCTGACGTCACAACCATGTCGTAGCTCTCTCGGGCATGAGCCGTCGATGGATAAACTATTTATAGGATGTGTGAGGAAAAAAAGAAGAAGTTGCTGAGGGGGGAGGGGAGAGAAAAGGGTTGAAGAGGTATAGACATCTTTAATGACTAGGGCTGTACAGTGTCTGACATGAAGACAATTGGACCAAAGTAGGTTAGACCTACATCGGTGATGCTCGACATATTTCGGCATACGGGGCCAAAAAGATTTCAGAAACACTTTTTCATGGACAGCATCACAGTAAGAAAAAAAGTTCTAGTCCAAAGGACTCGATCATCTGCTGTGTCAGCATGCCGGATATGGCCTGCAGGCCGTAGTTTGAAAACGAAATTGTATGATGACTCAAAAATACAAATTTTAATGAGAAGAAACAATGTTTTGAGAAAGACTGACAGATTTGTTTCGTATAGTGAGACCTAGTGACACGCCAAAACAAAGTAAAGCCAAACCAAACATGTTATTACTTATTTGGCCTTATTTCACTTCTGCAACAAGATAGCCAGGGCAATGGGCACCATGCCACGGCTGCAGAAAAGAGTACGAGACATAACCATGCTGACTATCGATACCCGAGACTTAGTCTACCGGACCTGTGTGATAAGCACTCTGATATACGGTAGTGAAACTTGGTCAACCTACTCTTGGCAGCTGAATATCCTCGACTTCCGATGCTTAAAGTGGATTTTAAAAAAAAGTGGCAAGATAAAATAACTAATGAGGAAGTGCTTCGAAGACAAGAATGCCAGGTCATCTGCGCTTTTATCAGCAGTAGACGCCTCGGCTGATTTGGTCATGTTCACAGAATGCCACAAGTTCGACTCCCACAATACAGTCTGTATGGTGATGTAATAGAACGCAGGAGAGCCGCTGGTCGCCCTTATAAAGGTATACTGATGTATGCAAACGCGACATAAAGCTCTTCAAAATTGACAACGAACAGTTGGGGAAAGGTGGCACTGGATAGATCCATATGGAGAGCAAGCCTAAAGGAATGGATGAGCATGGCTAGAGGTGAACTCGTTTCCTAAGAAATGCAACTCTAGCAGTGGAGTTTTTGACATTGAATGTTATTTACTAAGATAATGTCATTGATTGTGTTACTACTTGATGTTGTAAAAGTCATTTCATGATAATCAACACAATGTCTGTCTGTCTATTTAATCTAATGTAATCTAATCCTTTCTATGTTTCTATGTATGCATAAATGTATGTATGTATGTATGTATGAATGTATGTATGTATCTATCTATCTATCTATCTATCTATCTATCTATCTATCTATCTATCTATCTATCTATTTATCTATCTATCTATTTATCTATCTATATTATACCGAGAAACAAAGAAATTTATCTTTAGTCTACCTATACCGTGTAGCATTATGGAAGCCTGGCATAGGTTAATTAATGTCTAGTTGCTAATTGCTTTATAAAAACGTGATTTAAGTACAACAAGTTGTCTGCTAGGACTAGTCGAAGTGGGGGATGTAGGGTTGGAAGCAGATGTTTGTTTAACTTTCCCTAGTGCTTATGTTAGAAGCTAGGGGTGAAAAAAAAGGCTATTAAGGTTTTTACTTTATGTCTTGTAATGTATAGTAGAATAGAAACATAAGCTGAATGCTCAGAGTGCTGCACAAGATATAACAATTTGTGTACACTAGGATATATATATATATATATATATATATATATATATATATATATATATATATATATATATATATATATATATAATACTCTTTTTAAAAAATAGGATATACATATTACAATCTTTTTACCTTAGGATAAACTCTGCGTGTATACTTGTGAGTTACTGAGAGAAAGAGGCAACTTGCATCCACACATGCAGACAAAGAAGGGCGAACTGAAAGTTAAATGAATACTTGTGATCATAAACATAATTAAATAGGAAAAAAAATGTTTTTTTTTTAAATTTATACAAAGTTATAAAAAATTGTTATAAAAAAAGCAACCCAACAGTTGTATAGACAAAAATACATATCTAATAGATGACGGTGATTCTATATTTTAAGAGAGAGAGAGAGAGAGTAAGAGACTGAGACTAGAGAGAGAGAGAATGAGTGAAAGAGAAGAGAGAGATTCATTGCATAAACTAAGAAATGTCGTGTCCTGTGTAAGCATCATTAAATGAGGACACATTTAAACAGGGCTTAGCCCCCAGGCTGTTACATAACTCAAATGACAGCATTCAAACGGTTTAACCGCAGCAGTATTCAAGCAGGGCTCACTGTAAAGGTATTTGTCATTACCTGTTGAGTTACCTATTTGTCTCAACGCTGGTATATGTATCTGGTAGTGTGTGCTGACAACGCTGGTTGATTGGTTGGCTTTCTAGGTGACCAAACCAGTTTATTTAGATGTTTTGTTTTTTAACATACGTCTGTGTTGCAGCACCTCTTATACATGGCATTGGCTACCCTACTGTCACCCTCCATCTGGATAATTGTGTTTTCTAACTGTTCGCAAGCTTTAGTCACCTCTACCTTGTTGACAGCTTCTTTGAGTCCAACGTGTTTCATGCGCAAAACAAAAACCTTTTTCGTAATTCGTCTCAAGTCTTAATGATAAATGACTAGCAGTAACTAGATGACTGAAGTGCACTTGCACTCCAACAATACACCCTCTCCTCTCTGTTGACGCACACACACATACACACAATAAGAGGTTAGCTATGATAGGCATAATCCAAACAAAAATAATAAAATAACAATATACCCTGTTGCTATATCAAGATCTAACATCCTTAAAAAGTTTCTCATTGCCTGTCGGAGGGTGGTATTGCTGCAGATTTACCACATCATTTGAAAATTCCTCAATGGACACTGTTAAAGGGACTTCAATGAATTTTTGTTTCTCTTTAACGAAGCTTGACGCTGGCAGTGCCAGAGAATGAATATTACTTTATTTCTGAAATAATAACAATAATGATCTTTATTATGCTGCAGGAAATTTGTCTTACAATTTGTGCATTACATATACCAAAACGTTACAACTATAGCTACTTTAATATACGTTCACACTAGTTTCATCCGCATATCACATGTGAAATATGTATACAAAATTCATACTTGCATTTCACAATTTAATTCCTAGGGAAACATAGATCTTTTGTGATGGTAAATTGTTAAATGTTTCAAGCCTTTCTAGACCTTTAGTTTAAAACACATAATATTTTATCTATTACAGGAAATGTTTCTATTTTACATGCTCTTAATTGATAAATACCGAAATAAAATCTATCTACACAATCTGGCCAATGATTGGAGATTAAAAAAAAATCTCCTCACATTATCTCCCCTTCAAGTGTTGTCACTGACCTGAACTTACAGTAACCCCCATCGCTTCCTGTCTTTTCCGCTGACTTTTGTCAGCAGGATCTCAGAAGCAGCTCTCTTCTGACAGCCTGCACTAGAGTTCGGCACGTGAAACTGTACGGGCAGATCCTTTGAGTTCATTAAGTCAAGATTGTGTTGTTCTAGGGGCCGGGCATACCACTTGAAAGTGTGTCTGGTTACTTGCTGGCTGAGTAACATTTGCACTCTCTCAGCCCTCGGTTTCGTGTCGGAGCTTGTTAGGGATGAGTGGGCGCGTCCGTGTTGACATTCTAGCCTGCCTATTGTATACGTCACCGCTAGAAGTATGAGTGATGTTTACGTCATATTGTTTACTTACCTCATTTTACTCATCCATTGTATACCATTTAAATCTTTTTAGCACTCCGCATAACTCTTGTGAGTAGTGCTGCTTGCTTGACAAACATAGTAAAATTTAATCTTTTTTTTTAAGTTATCAAAGTTTGCATAACTCTACCAAATATGACATCAATTATCTTTTTTTCTTTCAGATTGAGGCCATATGTGTATTCAAAGAAATGCTGTTCTGAGCCCAATCCCAAGCTATAAGTCTTTCATCTCAGACCTCTGAGTCGTTTCTTCTATTCTTGTTGTGTTACACTAGACGGTCACTGGGAGCAACAGGCGCCTTGAGATGCAGGAACTTTGAACATGTCTGAGACAAAACTGAAAAGAATAGACATCTCCGGTCCTGTTTTGCAAAGTGCAACTGATGTTCGAGTCAGTCCATCCTTTCGGGACGGGACCCAGCATTCATCCACCGAGGATCTCCTTCTGCAGCAAAAGCAGCCTAACGGTTCTGACGACCAGGCTGTGCAGCGCTTTCAGACCAAATACGCATCGCCTGACCACTTCCAGTTCTCTTCCAGCACCATCCCATTAAGCATTGCCAACATCGAGGCCGATGCCGTGCGATCCAACGGTAGCTCTGCGTTTTCGGACACATCGTCTGAGCTGTCCGACGTCCCGTCCACGGCCCCAAGCTCTGGCCCTATTGGGTTCGTCCTTCCACTGGTGGCAGGCATTACCGAGGACGACATCAACCAGGTAGAGCTTTTTTACCGCAGCCACAAAACTGAAGTGAAAGTATGCCGCTCTCTGGCTAACCTTTATGTTTCGGTGCCTAAACTAACAGACAGGGCAACGATCGTCCAGAAGACAGTAGAAAACTATAAAGACAAAAAATCTAAAAATGCTACGAACACTCAGACGCCTAGTCCTCCAGAGCCGTCAGATATCGGCAAAGACGAGTGGGAGTTTTCCAAAACGGGAATACCCGTTCTAGTGCTAGACACGGGCGAACATGTGCGCCAGAGACGCCTTAGCATGATATTAGCCGAAAAGGGAACCGGGTTCACGTTGTGGCAGGACCAAATCAACCACCTGACCCGATACAGCACGCCTCACTCCAATTTTCACACCGTCTCTCTGTCCACAGACTCGACCAGGCTGATAGGGTTCAGCTTCGACGAAGGCAAAGCCGCCACGGAGTTCGCCGAGGCCGTTCGGACTTTCACGGCCAATCCCGACGACGACCTTTTAAATCTTAGCAACAAGAAGAGGAAGTCGAAGAAAGAGAAGAAAAGCAAACAAAAGTATAAGCCACCCAAGAAAGTGGACATCTCACAGCCTTGTTGCTTTGTTCACGTCACCAAGCTAGAGAGACCCAATCTACTGGGCGGATTTTTCCCACCTCCCCCCAGTGGGGCAGAACTTGCTGAGCTGGGAATAACCCGAGCCATGAGTGAAAGTTCTGGAATTTCCGAAGGTTCTACAACGCCATCTGTGGACTAAGTTCTTTCGTTTTGAAGTTTATGATAATCACTTCGCCTTTTTCAGATAATCCTGTTTAGTTGTAGTTATTCTAGTTCTACATAGATATGTGATAATTTCTACAGCATTACAAGAATACTAAAGTCAGTATGTAAATACATCCGTCAACTAGGTCTTTGTGTAGTCACTTTTAAGGAGTTGGTTTTTAGTCATAATATAGAGCTAGGCTCTATTAGCATCGCAGTAATACATAGGTGGTGCGGGGTCTAACGGGCAAAAACTATTCCCCCGTCCTCTTATAAAATGTCATGTGGACACATAAATAAGAAGCATAGCACTATACACGTACATAAGTTCTTTGCACATATTCTAATTATCAACAAGTGAAGGTAAAACTATGAAAAGATCGCTTCAGAATGTTTGACAATTTTAGTTAGATACTCCCAACTAGTTAGGCGTTGTACATTTATTCCTCATGAGGAGTTTAAGATGTCTATTGTTTTCATCAGTTTCCTTGAGATCACGAGTCAATACTATAGAAAAATGCATTTGTTACGGTGTGAACTGTTCTCTAAGGAAGAGTAGACAGACACTTATATTACTTTAAAATGTATGTGAGGCGCATAAATACCTATTATATAAGGGAGAATTGGGCTTACAGAGCCACAATATAAGGAATAATTAAATCCAAATGGCCAACGAACGGCCGGCCAAAGATAAGAGAGAAATCACAAAATGAGGCCTTGAATCACACCGTTCTTTATAATGTATTTAACTTTTGTAATTATGTAAAGGATCTAAATCCCAACCTGTCTCTAACTACATTTGGGGTCAGCATATAAAGAAAAAAAAGTTATATCGTGGTCATAATGTTACTTTCCTAGGAAATGACAACACTTTCAATGCATGTAATCTGAATGTTACACAATTGTCTTGAAATGTTGTATAGCATAATTTGGTTGTACTTCACCTCTTTCTCAAACTTTGACAGGGTTCGACAATAAATCTTGACCCATTCAGGACAGGGTTCGCCAATAAATCTTGACCCATTCATGACAGGGTTCGCCAATAAATCTTGACCCATTCACAGTAGAAAGTAGACGTGTTCAGGTTTTTTTTTTAAATCCTCAGTCTATGGAGTACGAACATTTAGAATTCAGACCATAGAATTGAAGTTCTAAGACAATCTAAGAGAATAGTGTCTCTTATTTTGTTCTAGCGTGCACTGGTTCTACATTCTGTTTCTCTGTATTCATATATCTAAATCCGCTACTAGAATTTTTTTTTAAAGTTCCTCTCCTGGTGTAAAGCATGGGCGTGTATTGAAAAAGACATAGACTTAAACAATAGAGGAAAAAATATTTTTTTCAGAAAACTTCAATGAAACTTTTTTTGACTTTGTTATAAACCGGATAATAATTATAAAGCAAACTGTTGAGAAAATCACTAGAACACATCCCATAGTTACCGAAATAAAAGGAAGAATATAAAACATTTTTTTTTCGGATTATAGAAAGCTTGTTGTATTTAAACTTCAAACCTTTTTTTTTTTTTTATATTTTTATTTTGTCAAAACTTTATTGACAGTTTGTTTTCTCGAAGTTGAAATAGCAACAATGATGTAAAATTGTAGCCTGTCCATTTCTAAGGTCAGTGTTCCTATACAGTTCAAAAAGAAAAACTCTTTTGTCGGGAGGTGGAAGAAAGTTCTAATCATATTTCTTTTCTGTCCATGTTGACATGCCTAGCACAAGATTGACTGACGACCTTGTTAGAAAAAGTTTGTTTACAGGGCATCTCTGATATCTACCGAGTTTAAAAGCCTTTTATTTAGGGAGAATCTCCTGAACTCATAACAAAGACTTCGCTATTTGTACTATATATACACACACAATTCATTTCGTTTCCTTCATAAGGTTTTCAGACAATCATAGCGCACTTCCAACAAAAATTATGCGATGTGTGTATTTATAACTGTCTATCTATCTATCTACATCTGTAGAATGTAATACAATGGACAAGACATTTCACTTGTGCCTCTTACACTTCTGAAACATATATTGTACATAGACGACTGGCGTCATAGTCAATGCAACAATGAGCTCGGTGTTCTGAGAGACCAAAAAACAACAAAATGTATGAAGTGTTGCTTTAATGCGATTATTTTTTTATTGTACTATTGTATGTCATTATTTTGTTTTATTACGTTAAAATCTGTGTACAGCTTGCTGAAACTAATAGATCTATGCATTTAAAAGACTATACATGTGCTAATATGTAACGTCTGTATGAAACATTGACAAACTGGAATGGTTAATAGTGTTTTCATGTGTGTTTTTTTTTATTCTTAGTGTACATATGGAGAATTGTACATAAAAACATAACATATTTATGACTTCTAGCCCTGGATACAAATCAGTTGTATGTAGATGTTGTACAATGTAGTCCTGGATACAAATCAGTTGTATGTAGATGTTGTACAATGTAGCCCACACACCTTCACGAAAATAGAAAGACCCAAGATACCATGCATATTAAACTAGTAGGCCTAATGGTTGAAAATTATGAGGCTACATTCATGACTGGTAATTATTTTGATTCTCTTGAGACTTATTTTTAGGATGAAAGTTACAGAAGTGTTGGTTTGGTTTTTGTATCTCGCTAGTGCACTCTGAATAATCTCATGAAATCCTGTTCAATGCATTTCTGGGTTTAATATTGACAGTCATATGGCAAGTCATTCAAGTATAAATAAGTCATGTGATTGTAAAGAAATTTCATTACAAAGTAATAGTTCTTTTTGCATTGTAAATTCAGAAATGTATTAACAAAGTTCAAAGTGTGACGTGATGTTACTTGAATGTAAAACGATGTCTCTGTTTTAGTCTGCCATAGTTCGATTTGCAGCGGCAATAGTTGCAGGTTGAGGTAGTAGAACACTTTTGTTGATGAATCTATACATTGAGAATATAATGAGGAAATGCAATCTTTTTTTTTTAAATGTTGTACAAGATTTCGCTCTCACATTGTAAATCATTAGAAGCCAGTGATTCTTAAAATGTTGAACACCTCGACAAAGGGATGCGAATGCGGTCATTTTAGCTTCACATACAACAAATCTTTTTTTAAATCAAAATTGTAGTCAGAAATCTATATTTTAGAATTAATAAAGCTGGCTAATGGGATGAGGGTGGCCGTGATAGTATTTTTTTTGTCTGGAGGGCGTCACTAGTAAAAGTTTGAGAAACACTGCTGTGAAAATTCAAGGTATGATGTGGTAATGTTATCTGCCATTCTTTGTTTTCTAGTCGGATTAGATTCAACATGTTAGAACAAACGCTCTGGAGAATCCTGGGATATGGGGTGGAAGCAGTAGGTGTGAATTACCCTCCCCCCTTTCACCTGTCAAGTTGTATGCGGACGTTTTATTTATTTATTTTTTATTTGTGGGAAATTTACACCATTTACGTAAATAACAAGTTACTATTTTAAATAATGTGTTGTACTTAATCTTAACTCTAAAACGTGGAGTTTAAAGCAGGTCTAAAAAGAATGAAAGAATTATATGTTTTGATATTTCCAATCAAGCCTCCTCTCTTTACCATGAATGGATTGGAGATGAGTTGTTGGTAGATGCATTTGTTCTACCACACTTTTCATAAACCTATCTAGGGTGGCACACTTTCGTGGAAAAATAGTATAAATATTTAGTGAATAATGCGTTACTATACCATCGACCTCACATGCGTTTTTATAGAAAAATTAAATATATAGAAAATTTGATTTATTTAATATCAGCCTCTTTTTCAGTTGTTCACTTTTTTTTAATAGTTTGGTTCCACTCTTGTTAGAACATATGTTTGTGTGTCCTGTGTTTGAGTGTGAGTGTTTGGAGTTTACCAATATGTGGTCGTGTAATTAATTGAACATGTCAATGCAATCTTTTTATTTTTATTTTTTTCATTTCCTTTATTAAGGTGCTAATTGAATTGTCAACACTATATAGGTTCTATAAAACAGTTTGTTATTAAACAAATTGCCAATAATTGGATTGTTTTTTTCTGTCTTTCGCAATAATTTTTTTTTTAAAATTATTAATGTAGCCTATAGCTTAGTTGATTCTACGCAGTGAGAAACTTTTGTTAAATCGGAAGAAGGGTTAGATGAAGTCTATAGAAACTATAACATTAAAATAAGCCTGTTTTCGACAGAAACAGCATTGTGAAGTGTCCCGTTCCAGACAGAGGGTATCGATTACATAGCGGTAGTATAAGCGTTATATAATAGCGTACACATATAATGATGAGGACGTCAGAGAAGGATGCGCCTTGGGCAAACAAAAAAAATGCAGCTCAAGCATGGATTATTGGAAAATCTGAACATAAAAAAAGGAATTCGTTGGATTTGTTTTGTATGATTGCACTTGAAATCTGGAATATAGGAGCATGATCGTGAGGTTTCAGAGACAACTAGATCTAGTATTATATTGAGATAATATACGCGCTTCTAAAGTTATAAATATGCATTTTATTCACTTCGATTCAAGCGTAAATTATAATGTGTTGCGTTGTTGGCAGGAGGAAAAAAAGAGGGGGAGGAAATGAGGGGACGGAATCACGCATAAAGAATGTGTTTGAAGGGAGATAATCATATTCTCCTGCCAAAATTATACCAAGATTCTGCTAAAACAACGTCGTGGTGGTCTGTCCGAGCGTTTACCCCCACGAGATTACCCAGTATTACTTTCAAAAGAAAGACAATAGAAATAGAATACAATAGAAACACTGTCTCATTTTGGTGTGAGAAGAATATTGGAATAGGCCTACATATAACTAAACAAGCCTCCTACGTCTCTCTCTCTCTATATATATATTTGTATTTGTGTCCCGTTCCACTGTATATGTATAAATATACAGTGCTTTTGTGTAATCAAAATTTCCGGTACTCAGTGATAAATTGCCAACTTTTAACTACTAATATATTAATAATAAACGTTAAAATACAAGAAAAGTAATAATTTTTTCCCCACGCCGGCATATATATATATGCAAAAACAGTGTCTTTAAAGTTAAATCACGTAAATAATATTAACTACTAACTGCCCCCTACCAGCAGTATACAAACAGATATGGGTAATCGATATCCTGAGTTGAATAGTTTATTGGCTAGAGATCTCTCCTTGAAGTGACAGACACGCTTGCAGGTGCTGACATTAAACGGTTGCAGCCATCCTCCTGGCGGCAAACAATAGCTCATTGTCACCCCAGAGCTGTTGTATCATTTATCAACAGCGTCTGTGTAGATGGCAAACAGTAGTTCGGTGATGGGAAGAACCCCACTATGACCCAAATTTATTTCTCGAGATTTCTCAAAAAAAACAACACAACACAACTTAACTAGTCTACTCTCATTGGACTTCATTTCAAAATAGTATTATGCAAATAACAAAACAAAACAACAACCAAAAAACAACAACAAAAACCTCACAGTCTTTCTGTCTTTTTTCTTGGGAAAAATCTTCTTACTAGAATATACTCTTTTCTTTCTGTCTGGTCTCTTTCTTCTCTCTTTCTAGTTCCGTTTTACCTTTTTATAATACCTCCATTTAAGTCACACTTACGGAGTATAACCTGTGAAGGGGGGGGGGGGGGGGAGGCCGATCTTACATTTTCCTTGAAATTTGACATTAATGTATATCGTTGGTGGAAGAATGACTAGCTCGTTGGTCACAATGGGAAAACTCTAGTTGGACCGTTCACAATTTTGCAAAGTATAAAATAAAAAAATCTTTCAGACAAAAAAAAATCTAACATTGATTAATTATAAAGAGACAAATATTCGCTCTATAAAATGTACAAACGAGATTATTGTTTTTTTTTTTTATTATAATAATTTTGTTTTTCGTTTTTTCATTCTTCTTCTGTTTTTGACTATTTATTTCCCTTCTTTCTTTCTTTCTCCTACCTCTTGAGAATGCAATCAAAAAAGAGCCCAAGTGAAAGAACAATCTCATCCATTATTTACTCTAATCAGAGCACCAACAAGGAACCTTTATTGATTCAGCATATCAATTGAGTCAAAGTCTAAACCAAAACAAATTGATATGATGAATATAAAAAAAAGAACAGAATAATTATAAAATAATACATTTACTTTATATCAGTGACATACTTAGGCTTTTATATATAAAGCCTGGCATTTCCTTGATTAAATAATAATATAAAAAAAAAACAACTCTCTGCAGACGTGTAATTTAGTGTTTCTCAAAATTTTCACTTGAGACCCCACCAGCCCACAGTGGTCCACACACACACATACCATGACTTTCTCGTCTTGTCCCTCCACTACTAACCGGATTGGAGCGCAGTAAAGACTTACCTAGGATTTCATACGAGGCACGGAGTCCAATAACAGTTGATGGTGAGAAACCCACATCACAAGAGTTATTTGTGGATCAATATCAATTTCAGACTAAAAATAGATAACAAATCCTATAAATTGAATTTCATTTTGTTGGCATGGAGGGAGGGATGATATGGTAGGGAAAAAAAGGGGTGGAGTAAATAAGACAAGACAGAAAGTACAGAAATACGAATGAACATATGACAACAGTTCATATCAAGGTGTCTTAGTTTCTTACTAGATGGGCTTGAGTTGTTTTTTTTTTGTTTTATTATATACTTTTCACTTTAAATATCGGCGCCCCTCCAGCTCCGCCTACAATTAATTGTTCACGTCAGGTAACACTGTGAAGCATTGTCTGGGCATATTGCAGTGATCATTCAATACACCCATAGGACATGACGGCGGAAATAAGTTTTAAAAAAAAAGCACACAACAAAACAAAAAACAATAGTAACATAATGAGCCCCAAGGGCATCCACTGGAATGATGTGTCAAGTGTAGATCTACAGATGTGTGGATACGTGTGTGTGTGTGTGTACACAACAGTTGCTCAGCAGCAAATGTCACACATTGAGTCACCGGAGACATGAGTGTGTTGTGTTCTGTGGTCAGCATAATTATGTTCACCTTCGTTAAAATTGTATTTTATGTGGTTTTTTTTTATTTTGTATATAATATCAACTTTTAATTTCCTTAGCAGCATAAACAAAATCCTTAGGTAATAACATGTGGAGTGGTATCTCATTAGAGCGCTCAGTTACAGAACTGAAAGTCTTACACCTGAATCCCTAAGAAGACACTGTTACCCCGCCCCCTTTTTTGTTGTTATATTCTAAGAACTAGAGACGTGGACTCCACACAATGATCCTAACACAGCTGTAGGGAAAAGGCTAGAGTGCCATTGTGCTAACTTTAAAACACACTTGTAAACATAACAACGTGTAAACCGAAACTTTAAGGATGATAAGTTTACAATAATAAACACGTAATTGCAAAGAGTAGTCTTCCTTTCAGACTTTGCGATCTATGTGGCAGGCGTTAAACAGGCACTAAAGTGGTCACTTTCTAAACGAGGATGTTATGCAACCAGCTTGGCGACAGGCACGACCAAGCGTCTTCCCTTTAGATGCATTTAGTTTTTACATTGAAATCACATCGTTATTGTGGTACATTTTATACGCTGATGATTCTCAATCAGATTGTCCTTTTTGCTCCTTGACAAAATTCGCTGATAAGATAAGATAATTTTATTGATCCAATCAAATGAAAATTCATGTTTGACTACAATTGACAACATTAGCGAAACTACTGTACAATAACAACATTCGCACACGAAACACATACACATTCAGAACCAGCGCTTTATGAATGTGACTTCTACGTACTTTTCGATGACGACAGTTGATCTTGTAACACTCTAACCGAAAGTGGGATAAAGGAGTTTTTAAATCTTTCTGTTTTAGTCCTAATGAAAAGAAGACGACCACTTCGTCCTGATCTTATGTAACAGTGGTTTAATGGGTGCAGGTTGTCCTTAAGTGTTTTCGAAAGGCATCTTTCTTGAAAAGTTCTTCAAGAGATGATGCGGCTCCCCTAGCCCTGCTCTCTAAGAGCTCAGACCTTAATGACTTTCTTAGAAAAATAAAACAAAAAACATTGAAGAAGAATATTAAACCACTTGATCACTACACCTCCAGACAAAGACATGTATACAAACAGGTACACAAATATGAACAGCTTATATGGAGTGAAATTGCACCCATTATTTTGAATCAACCTTGTAATTGGTTTTAGTAGATCTAGTTTCTAGACTGATATTAATACATTTGGGAGATTGTAAATATTTGTGTACATTGTTTTTGTTTAGCGTGAGTTTCATGTTTATAGCACACTCAGTGCGTGATGCTCCAATCATGTTTGAGACCAGTTTGGGGAGGGGGGTTGTGAGGGGGTACTGGTAGAACGTTTCCGTGCTGCCCTTTCAAAAGCAACAAGAACAACAAAATGCATTTTAAAAAAACATTAACAACAAAGAAGTGTTATTGTATCAGTTTGTATTAGTCATGTAATTAAAGTTGTAATAGAATTAGTCCAACTACACTAAATCTGTACGATTAGAAATATTTTACCAATTGTTTTTTGTTTTTGTTGTTCTTGTTTAGCGCTATTTTATGCTTTTAGCTTTATTAACAAAGAAAAAAAAGTTGCTAGAGTCTGACTTCGAGCTCGAGCCTCCACAATGGAAGGCCGACATGCTAGCCACTGAGCTATTCAAGTACCTAAAAATAGAAGACTACATTAATTTAAGTCATTGGTTAACATGCATGACCAGATGCATGACGCGTAGGACGTAATCATCTTTTTGAAGTAACGTCTGTATTTTATAAAATACATTTTGTAAGTTTAAAATTTTAAACAAAGGACCTAATTCTCTACACAATGCTTATCTCCCCTAAGCTTAGTAAATTTTTTATTTGAAACAAAATTAATTAATCAGACTAATTGATTAACTAAGTGTTGTTTTTTTTTAATTCGTGTGTTGTCATTGACCATGAATAATTATGCAAAGTGTCAACTTGATTGGAGAATGGAATGTTGGAGAAATAACGTGTACTAGATTACACCCAGACAGACAGACGGAGTGAGTTTCGTAATAAAGAAAGATTAGTAACAGATTTATATCAACCAAGCCCAAACATGGTCTAATATGAAGTGGGACTATCTGTGTTTTATCTTCAAAATTAACATGATATTGTTGTATTAAATCTACTCCTCACAGCCTGCACAAAGTTGTAGATTAATCACGCACCAGCTGCATACGAGTGTAAACATATTCGTTTACAAGTGTTTTCCAGCACGGCATGATGGAGAATCTTTTCGGTTCGTAGATAGTTCAGAAGAAATAAAGTCGGTGAAGTTCTTGAGATAAGCTTCTTGGATAATTGATCAAGAAATGTTGGATTGGATATTTGTTCTTTTATTGAACAGTTGTTTGCGCCTTTAATTATTGAAATAAGAACCTTTCCATGACATAAGTTTATTAACATAGTTCATTGTCTAAAAAAAAGTACTCTCCACCCTCACACTGTTCATGAAAAAAATAAAAATAAAACAAAGGTAGTTTGTTTTCATTAAACTCTGAGGCGGCACTGTGGATCTGCTATTTGGGTAAGAAAGGGGCGGATTTGATACTTTTAGTAGGACAAATATAAGTTTGAAATGAGATAACATTTTAGTCATAGGAAACTAGGGATATTAGAAGACTGAAAAACAAACTCAATAACTACAACATCCCATATATTTAAAACACGATTGCTTGCAACAACATATCGTGAGAGTACCTCTAGTGTGAGATTTGCAGAATTTTTTTAGAAGTGTAAAGAAAGATAATGAGATGATAGTGAAACAATGCATTACATAATTCAAATAAATAAAAAAGTTATGTTTTTAAATGCTATAGTAGCCGCTGCAGTTGGTAATGTTGAGCCCGCATTGTATCGCTGGCCTTGTAAATAAGGTGGGTCTTTATTTTACGCCAGTATTCTATTTATAAAAAATGAATGTTCACTGAATGAGTACTTACTATGTAATATTGAGTATTTGTTTGTTCTAATTGCTATGTGGCAACTATCATGAAACATTTCTTACGTTACTGCCTGTTGTTACTGGCGTTAGGTGTTTGAGGTGGCGTAGCTAGGGTGTGGGGGATCCAAACGTGAAAATAACCCTTCCCCCTGGGATGAGTGACCGAAATTTGTTTTTACATTAAATATTACGCCATTGTCTCATGTCATGATGTCGAATGTCAGACTCCAGGGGCCCCTAAAGATGTTAAACCACTCGGTCACCCTAATCCCAAGCTAAGCCACTGCGTGTTTGACTTAAATAATTAACGTACAAAGTTCATAGACTGTCAGGGATGCACGAGTCGAATCAAAAATACAAATCTGACAGGTAGGCACACAAAAAACAAAAAACAAAACCTCACGACACATGTGACCAAACTATTGTCATTTAAAGCAGGGGTGGGCAAATTACGACCCGCGGGCCACATGCGGCCTGTCAGAATGTTTTATGCGGCCCGCGAACACCTACAGAATTCAGGTGTGCCCACAGATTAAACATATAATAATGGGAAAAAAATAAAGTTAAATAATTTTAAATAATTTCTTATCTCTTATGATGAAGAGGCTAAAGAAACATTGTCTCTGCATGTCATTCTAAAAAGTTTAAAGCAAATGAAGATTATGCTTGTTTGCAATATTTTCATCCATTTGGTCAATGACATAAACTCAGGCCAGTATTTATTCAATGCAATGAAGAACTTTGTTGAAAGTGTCGGGTTGGTTTGGAACAAGATGGCAAGTGTAACAACTGATGGAGCCCGTGCTTTGACTGAGTAAAACAGTTATTTTTTAAATAAATTAAAGAACAATATCCCAACGCTATACGGGAAAGTTTGCATAAAACTGCATTGAATATCAAACATGTTAATGACCCAATTATCA
Source organism: Biomphalaria pfeifferi (assembly GCA_030265305.1). Taxonomy (NCBI): domain Eukaryota; kingdom Metazoa; phylum Mollusca; class Gastropoda; family Planorbidae; genus Biomphalaria; species Biomphalaria pfeifferi. The sequence goes on from JASAOG010000151.1 coordinate 671,523, forward strand.
GTGATCAAACTTATCAGAGCTTGTGGACTTAACCACAGACAGTTCCGAGAAGTACTTGAAGATGTGAAAACAAAACATTCCAAAGTTTGGTATCACAGTAGAGTCCGCTGGGTTAGCATGGGCAAGGTATTGAGAAGAATATGGGATCTCATAAAAGAAATTGTTATGTCCCTTGAAGGACATTGTGACTTTGTGAGTAATATTTCTAAAGAAGAGTGAAGACAGACTTCGTGTTTGTCATCGTATCTCAATGAGTTACTTGCACAGGAAATGTCTGTACATCTTTCCAAACAAAACTTTTCCATTTCTCCAGACAAGCAAGTGAGAACAGGTTTAATAATTTTCCTTTGCTGAAAGGTTTCTAGTAAAATGGTTGAAAAGTACAAGAATTGTTAAATTTAAAATCCAAATTTTAAGACACCAAAATCTTGAAACCAGTTTTCAATATCCTCACTTCACCATTACATAAGTACAGAGGCTGATTCAGCTCCAGATGAAATATATCCAAGCAAATTACGACCTTCCACGGGAACTTGATGCTAAATTTTAACATTATTTGGGTCCACATAAATCGTGAACAAAACTTTTTTTGTTTGAAAAAACAAAAAACAAGAGTAAAAACAACTCGATGCTGACAGACCGTAATTTGACAGCTGTCACAAGGATAACAGCTAGTTAGCTAGTTCCACCACAGTTCCAAAACATTTTGCACGAATATATTTTACATTAATTACAACAATATAATCGAATTACAACAATATAATAGAATTGGTTCCGCAAGGTTGTTAACGCCGGAAGTGGTAATGGTCTTAAGCCCATCATTACCTACAAAGTGCTTCCAATGGCATGCGTCTCAAATAGCCTCTGACAACCAGTCCAACTCCTGGCCTTCACGTGTGGCTCAGTTACTGAGCCTGGCGGAACCGTTACCACAGACAGGATAAGGGTCAAAGGCGAGCAACTGGCGCCTAAACCAGTAAGCTTTTGGCAGAAGGGGCTCGTTAGCCTTGGTTGGCTACCCATCTAGGAGAAGGAAAACTCTGAATCCAAACCTCCGCTGCCCATAAACAATGCCCAGGCTTTCACCTCACTTATTCAAAGCCCTAACCCTAAAAAACTGGAGAGGACACTCCAGCTTCGCCTTAGGCGTCGGCCAAACACGGGAAGTGGCAGTCACCGGTTATAAGCTCAAATGCTCAATTGACGTAGAGCAGGGCGCCAGGGGCCACTTTCGTCGGTGGGAGGGATCCTAAAAATCCAATGGACAGCTACCGCCCGCCTCAAGCTGGGCAGTCCCCAGCCAATAAGGTGCTGTCCCGTCATGCCTGTCTTCCTCGTTTGGGTACACGAGGATAGGACAAAATCTGAAAAGCAGGCACAAAGCCAATGTACCAGTCGACATTAAGAAAAAAAAAGGAGCTCCACTCTGGGCACATGGAATGTGCGTACTCTACTTAATAAAAACCTACCAGACATAGAAGATGTCAGAAAATCTGCAATAATAAACGATGAACTGTCCAGGCTCAAAGTAGACATAGCCGCCCTTCAGGAAACTCGTTTAGCTGACTCTGGATCAATCAAAGAAAAAGACCATTCCTTCTTCTGGCAAGGCAAAGCCGAAAGTGAAGTAAGGGAACAGGGCGTTGGTTTTGCAGTTAAGAACACACTGCTGAACACAGTAGAGCTGAAGTGCAACGGTTCAGAAAGACTCCTATCACTACGCCTTAACACATCTATTAGACATGTAACTTTGATATGTGCCAACGCTCCTACTCTGAGTTCCACACCAGAGGCCAAAGATATGTTTTATGACAACCTTTCGTCTGCTCTTAGCGAGATCCCAACCACGGAACAGGTTATCCTCCTCGGCGACCTCAATGCACGCGTTGAATCTGACAACTCTGCATGGGACAGTTGTATTGGGCGTTTCGGTGTCGGAAAAGTAAATGAAAACGGACAAAGGCTCCTCGAGGTTTGCTCACTACACTCCCTCTGCGTCACTAATACCTATTTCAAGACTAAACCGCAGCACAGAGTATCTTGGCGGCACCCTCGCTCCAAACACTGGCACCAACTAGACCTAATCATGGTAAGACAAAAGTGATTAAAATTTGTCAAGCTTACCAGGTCCTACCACAGTGCAGACTGCGACACAGATCACTCCTTGGTATGTTGTAAGATCAATCTCCTCCACACAAAAAATCCACCATACCAAGCAAATTGGAAGACCCCAATCGGATGTAAGCAAGATGTGTCAACCTGATCTCCAGATACAGTTTGCGGAATCTTTTGAACGCGAGTATAAAAATATCTCTGAGAATACAGCAACTGAAAAATGGGAACACCTCAAGTCCACCATACAAAAGACTTCCCTGGAAATCTTTGGAAGAAAAATTACAAAACAAAATGATTGGTTCGACTCTAAAGCAGTTATTTTAGCACCTGTCATCAGAGCAAAGAGAGATGCACTCGCTACTTACAAGGCAAAACCTACCCAACACAACCTGCTAAACCTGAAAGAAGCTAGAGCCAATGCACAGAGGACAGCAAGGATCTGTGCCAATGAATACTGGGTAGAGCTCAGTGAGAGTATTCAGCTCGACGCCCAAGTGGGCAACAAAAGAGGGATGTACGAAGGAATCAACAAGGCTCTCGGACCCTCCCAAAACAAGACAGCACCTCTGAAATCAACCACTGGGGAACTTATCACAGACAAGTGCCAACAAATGCACAATGGGTGGAACATTACTCCGAGCTCTACGCCACAACAAGCTCAGTCTCTGACTCAGCCCTTAAAGCCATCATACAACTACCCACAATGAACGAGCTAGATGAAACACCCACCCTTTCAGAGCTCAACAAAGCCATAGACAACATTGCTGCCCGCAAAGCACCCGGATGCGATGGTATCCCCCCCAGATCTTCTAAAACAATGCAAAACTACTCTAATCCAACCTCTACACGAACTGCTTTGTAAATGTTGGCAAGAAGGTGCTGTGCCACAAGACCTGCGGGATGCTAAAATCATTACAATGTATAAGAACAAAGGTGACAGAAGCGACTGCAACAATTACAGGGGAATCTCCCTGTTAAGTATTGTAGGCAAAGTCTTTGCTCGAGTGATACTTCCCAGGCTACAAAAACTCGCTGATCTTGTCTACCCAGAATCACAATGCGGCTTCCGCTCAGGGAGATCCACGATTAACATGATTTTCTCCATCCGCCAACTCCAGGAAAAGTGCAGAGAACAAAGGATGCCTTTATACATTGCGTTTATTGACCTGACAAAGGCCTTCGATCTAGTTAGCAGAGATGGCCTCTTTAAAATTTTACAGTTAATAGGCTGCCCACCCAAGCTACTAAATGTAATCATATCTTTCCACCAAAATATGATGGGCACAGTGCAATTCAACGGTGCCAGCTCTGAAAGTTTCAGTATAAACAGCGGAGTTAAACAAGGATGTGTCCTGGCCCCAACCCTCTTTGGAATACTATTTTCACTGCTAATCCACAACGCGTTTGACAAATCCACTGAAGGCATCTATCTCCATTCCAGATTTGATGGCAAACTCCTAAATATTGCCAGACTGAGGGCCAAAACTAAAATCAGAGCCACCCTCGTAAGAGATATGCTATTCGCGGATGACGCAGAAGTAATGGCACACACACAAGAGGAACTTCAGTCGCTAATGTCCCGCTTCTCTCAGGCCTGTAAAGAATATGGCTTGACTATTAGCACGAAGAAAACAAATGTTATGGGACCACCTACTACAGCACCATCCTCCATCCTCATTGACGATAACAAGCTGGACGCCGTAAACGAATTCTGCTATCTGGGATCCACAATTACAGATGACCTGTCCCTAGAAGAGGAGATGAAAAAAACGCATAGGGAAGGCTGCCTCGACATTCGCTAGAGACTAAGAGTTTGGGAAAACCATAAGCTAACCACGGTGACCAAAATGGAAGTCTACAAGGCATGCGTTATGAGTACACTGCTATATGGCAGTGAATCATGGACCACCTACGTAAAGCAAGAGAGAAAACTAAACTCATTCCATTTGAGATGTCTCCGTAGGATCTTGAATGTCACATGGAAAGAAAAAGTGTGCAATACTGAAATCCTTGCGCGATCAGGTATTCCCAGTATTTTTACAGCCCTCAGACAACGCCGTTTGCGCTGGCTTGGACATGTTCGCTGGATGGAGGACAAGCGCATCCCGAAAGTCATCCTCTATGGTCAACTCGCGACTGGCACAAGAAAAACTGGTCGCCCCCATCTCCGTTACATAGATGTAATAAAACGCGACCTCAAATCAGTGAACATCAATACTGACAATTGGGAAGACATAGCTCTAGACCGCAACAGGTGGAGAGAGACAGTGACAAAGAAAGCTATGGACAGTGAAAGTACATGGGTCTCAGCCCAGGAAGAAAAACGCACAAACCGAAAAACGGCCAGCTCCTCTACCACCGAAGCAAAAGCCAAGGGGACCCTAACTTGCGCTATCTGTGGACGGGAGTGTCTCTCCAAAAAAGGGCTCCACAGCCACATGAGGAAGTGTGCTCTGAGATGAACCATAGTCGTCCTACGACTGAAGGAGGCCAATGAATGAATAATCGAATTGTTGTGATGTAAAAAGGCAATAACAAAATTTTTAAAAATATTCGTAAAATTGGTTTATATATATATATGCTCTAATAGCGCTAGGGAATAAAGAGCATTTGTAGAGCTTAGTCCTAGCATATGGAACGAGGAATGTACTTTCACCTTTGTGTCTTTCTGAGTAGGCTATTTTATTAAATTTTGTTTTTGTATTTAAAGATTATGGTTCAGTGTTTTATGTATACTTGCTACTTTATTTGTAAGTCTTTTGTCCTGAAGGCTTTCTAAATTTAGTGATTTTACTAAAGGTGTTACTCTAGTCAAATATGAATATTCGTTTGTTATGAATCTCACTGCTCTATTTTGAGTCTGTTCCAGTTTCTTAATGTTTTCTTGAATTGAGAGGGGTCCCAAACAGAGGATGCATATTCTATTATTGGTTTGATTTGATTTTTGATTTTGGGCACATCAGCACAATTTAGGCCATGCCATGCCTGCAGTCCCTCAAGGGCCACTCTCCCTCCACACAACAAGGGCCAAATTCCATACAGTCAAATCATTAAAATCAAGGTCTATTCACAGTTAAAATAGTAGAGGTAGTAAAAATTTAATAATTTGGTAAAAATCTAATGTAAATAGTACATGTATACAAATTCATAAATCAGATCTTCGTAGACAACCCCACTTCCCGGATAAAGCCCAGTACCTTCCCAGGGTCGACATTATTGAATAGTGTTTTTAAATTAGTGGCTCTAAAATATTTCTCCCTGACAACTTGGTATCTGGGGCAGTCGATGAGGATATGTTCCACGGTGAGGCAAGTCACAATACTCACAAAGTGGGGGCTCTTCTTTCTTCAGCACAAATGAGTGCGTGATGTAGGTGTAGCCAATCTTAAGTCTGGACATGGTCGTGCTACCACGCCTTGTCAGACCCTTAGATGTAGACCGCCACCTGACATCCGCCACAATCTGCCTGAGTTTATTGTGAGTCTCAGCCTCCCATCGGTCCTGCCACTCTTGGTAGGTGGTAGAGGCAATACTTTGTCTCAGGTCCGAGCAGGGAATTTGGGTTCCTGACACCACATGATTTAGGGCTCTTTTTGCTTCTCTTTCTGCGTCTTCGTTTCCCTCAATGCCCACATGGGAGGGGACCCAGATGAAGGTGACATCCCTATGGTCGGCTGTTATTTGGTCCAACAGCTTCAGGCTCTAATGTACCAATGGGATGTCAGTCTTCATCCGCCCCAAAGCTTGCAATGCAGATTTGGAGTCGGAGCAGATTATAAATTTCCTCCTTTCTGATGCTTTTACGGCCATAAGTGCAAGCGATATTGCATGCAATTCAGCCGTAAAGATGGAGCAGCCATCGGGGAGTCTACGGGAGATTGTTTTGTTCCGAAAGGAGCAGGCACACGGACCTTTCCATCCATTTTGGATCCGTCTGTGTAGATGGTGCCACAATCTCCGTAGCTGTCTTGCAGTTCCCTAAAGTGGACTTGTAGTATGCTTGGGTCTGTATTTTTTTTAATTAAGGAGGGATACATTTAATTTGGGTTTATTCATTAGCCAAGGAGGATTCTGAGGGGTTTCTATTTTAGAGATTTGGTCAATGGGCGGGGTGAAATTTTGGATGGGTTCTCTCATTCGAAGGCCCAACGGCTGTATGACGTTAGGCCTTCGATTGTATAATTCTGCATCTGTGGGGTTAAATATGAAGTCGAAAGCAGGGTTCGTGGGGTTGGATTTTAGCTTGACTATATACTGCATTGCAAGCTTTTTCATTCTTATATCCATGGGGAGTTCTCCAGCCTCCACATGGAGACTTGGGATAGGTGATGTACGAAACGCGCCGAGACAGTGACGCAGGGCAGCATTTTGTATTGGTTCCAGTATTTTTAGGTACGACTTCCTTGCTGCTCCATATATTATGGATCCGTAGTCTAGCTTGGATCGAATTAGACTTCGATATAGCAGCAGCAAAGTATCTCTGTCAGCTCCCCAGTCCGTATGGCTGAGTACTCTAAGTATGTTTAATGACTTTTGGCATTTCCTCTTAAGTTCCTTAATGTGGGGGAGAAAATTAAATTTGGAATCTAGGGTGAGGCCTAAAAATTTTGTAGTTTGCACGACAGGGATCTTCTTTTTGTGTATAAATAGTTCAGGGCCTGGGTGGAGTCCCCTTAAATTACAAAAATGCATACTAACTGTTTTGGAGTCCGAAAATTTAAAACCATTATCGTTTGCCCAACCCTGAATTTTGTTTAAACAAAACTGTAATTTTCTTTCTAAGGTGTTCATGTTTTTCCCATAAGTAAAAATGACAAAGTCATTAACATACAAAGAGCACTCTATGCTAGGGGACTGAGCATTTATGATGCTATTTATTTTAATGTTGAACAGGGTGACTGACAGAATGCTGCCCTGGGGTACACCCATTTCCTGGTCATCAGAAGCGGAGTTGCCCACTCGAACCTGAAATTTTCGGTCTTTCAGGAATTCCCCCACAAAACGTGGGAGGTGTCCCTTAAGCCCCATAAGCTCCAGGTCACGTAGAATGCCATGTTTCCAGGTTGTGTCATAGGCCTTTTCTATATCGAAGAATAAAGCTACTAGATGTTCTCTTCTGAGTAATGCATTTCTAATATAAGCTTCCAGCCTTACCAGGTGGTCAGTTGTTGTCCGCCCCTGCCGGAATCCACACTGGTAGTTGGAGACCACTTTATTCCTCTCCAGGTACCAGACCAGCCTACTGTTAATCATTCTTTCCATGGTTTTGCAGATGCAGCTTGTTAGTGCTATTGGTCGATAGTTAGCTGGGTCAGAGCCGTCTCTTCCTGGTTTAGGTATCGGTATAACTGTGGCTTTCCTCCAGCTGTTTGGGAAAACGCCTGTTTGTCTATTATTGGCCTAACCAGGGTTGAATAACATTTTAGTTCTAGTTTGATTTATAGAAATTTCTGTTAATAAACCCTAATGCTTTGATTTTTTTACAGTTTCATCAACGTGGGGATTCCATGACAGTTTTTCATTTATTTATTATAACACCTAGGTATTTTGCGTTTTTAGTCTGTGTTACTGGTTTGCCATGAATAAGATAAGTGGAATTAATTTGTTTTAGTTTTTTTTTTGTTAGTCTTGCTTGCTGCCTGATTGTGCGGTATGCGCGCTGGACTGTCGTTGGGTTGTCTCGATGGTCTATACCCTGCCCAGACAAGGAATTAGACTATCTTCAACTCTGAAGGAACATCAAAATCATTTTACAAACAAATACACTCAAATCAGACTTTGTATTGTGAATATTTAAATATTTTTCTACATGATTTTTAGAAGAATTTTTAGAACAATAAACTAAGCACACTCAAAAAGTTGTATGGCAGTGAGACTATTGACAAATATTGTTAGTAACTACTTGATTTTTGTAAAATTGAAAAGAAAAAGACATTTTCAATAAGAAAGACTAAATAACAAATTAGTTGAAAACATATTTTTGCATATAGGTATTTTAAATATGAATAGTATTTGCTATACTAGTTTTATACTAGTTGCTATACTAGTTTTATAAAGAAAGAAATTAATTAAGGCGGTGTTCATAAATTTTTGAAAGACTTAAAAAAACTGGGGTAATATAATACCATGTTTAGTTTAAACAAGAATACAAAACTATATTCCCTTCACATAGTTTAGGAGTTTGCAGTCAGTGACTCTTCTCATTACTAAACAAAGCACGTTTGATAGAAGTTAATATAAAGAACTGGGGTAATCTAGCAAAGCACTGGGGTAATCTAGCAAAGCACTGGGGTAATGTAGCAAAGCACTGGGGTAATGTAGCAAAGCACAAAGGAAACAACCATAAGCAATGTAGACAAAGTGGGGAAAAATGTGACTACGATGTTTAAAATGTTTTGAGAAATTAATTCGTCATCAGGTTCTGTTTTGTTTGGGCTTTTAGCTTTGAGTTGGCAGCCAAACTTGGTGAGGACAAAACAAATATTTGTCTATTTACACGGTTGGTTACGTAAGAAAACAAAGACGATTGTCTAGCCACACGTACACTGGTATATTTAACAATCGCATATTGTTCCAGAAGCATTAGAAACGCTTCTTATTTTCCCAGACTAGCTTTCTTGACGTCACACTTATAGGTTAAACAAAAAAAAAATTGAAGTAACAATCATGTAAAACAAAGGCGGATCTACAAGACATTGCAGACAGCGGCGTAACTAGGATTTCGTAAATAATTAATACGCATGTAAGAAGTTAGAGATAATGAGATGCGTGGAAATAGACAATGATATGCGTGTAAAGAGACAATGATATGCGCGCAAAGAGACAATGATATGCGTGTAAAGAGACAATGATATGCGTGTAAAGAGACAATGATATGCGCGCAAAGAGACAATGATATGCGTGTAAAGAGACAATGATATGCGTGTAAAGAGACAATGATATGCGCGCAAAGAGACAATGATATGCACGTAAAGAGACAATGATATGCGCGCAAAGAGACAATGATATGCGTGTAAAGAGACAATGATATGCGTGTAAAGAGACAATGATATGCGCGCAAAGAGACAATGATATGCGTGTAAAGAGACAATGATATGCGTGTAAAGAGACAATGATATGCGCGTAAAGAGACAATGGTATGCGTGTAAAGAGACAATGATATGCGCGCAAAGAGACAATGATATGCGCGTAAAGAGACAATGATATGCGCGCAAAGAGACAATGATATGCGTGTAAAGAGACAATGATTTGCGTGTAAAGAGACAATGATATGCGCGTAAAGAGAATATGGTATGCATGTAAAGAGACAATGATATGCGCGCAAAGAGACAATGATATGCGCGTAAAGAGACAATGATATGCGCGCAAAGAGACAATGATATGTGCGTAAAGAGACAATGATATGCGTGTAAAGAGACAATGATATGCGCGCAAAGAGACAATGATATGCGTGTAAAGAGACAATGATATGCGTGTAAAGAGACAATGATATGCGCGTAAAGAGACAATGGTATGCGTGTAAAGAGACAATGATATGCGCGCAAAGAGACAATGATATGCGTGTAAAGAGGCAATGATATGCGCGCAAAGAGACAATGATATGCGTGTAAAGAGGCAATTTTATGCGTGTAAAGAGGCAATTATATGCGTAGAGCAAGACAGAGGTAATGATACGCGCGTGACAAGATAGTTCATGATACGCATGTAAATATGTAATGATAAGCGTTTACATAGGTAATGATAAGCGTGTAAATAGTCAGTGATACCGTGTTAAAAGGCAACAATACGCGTAAAACAAGACAGAGGTGTGTAGCTAAACAGGCAATGATGATGCGTGTGAAGAGTCAATGATACGAGTATATCAAGACACAGATTACAAGACAACACAAATAGTCAAAGATAAGCGTGTACCAAGACAGAGGTAATGATAGGCATGTGCAAAGACAGTGTCGACTGGGCCGCCGCGAGGGTTGTGGCCGCCTGCGTGCGAAATTTAAAAATGCCCCCCCCCCCCCTTTTACTTTTTAAAAAATGTTTAGAATATTAACGTAATACAATTTCAATATAAACATTCCTTTTTTTTTTTCGGAAATATTAAAGTGTTTTCTTGTAGAGCGGACTTTTCATTCTAGTAAAAATAAAAGTTGAGGGTCATATTAAGCCAAATAATAAAGAGGCAGCCCTGATCATTCCAAGTACATATAAAACACAGACGTCTGTAATGGGCGTGGTCTTTTTATGATCATCTTCGTGGAAAGTAAGACGTCTTTGTCGCGGACCTTATTTCACACAAAAATCGTCACTATAATGAAGTGTAATAGTCGGAAGAAATTCGACCATTCTGAGATAAGAAAACCCAAAAGGAATCAGACTAGTGGAGACATTTAGACAAAGTCTTATTAGAAGATGAACGAAGTTTCTTACTTAAGATATTTTAATTTTTAAATATTGGTAATAATGTAATTTTACTTATATTACTAAAATATTAATAACTACAATGAAAATAAAGCCTATTTTTGTCGCCCCCTCTCCCCTCCCCCCTAGCTGTTGGTCGGTCGTTGGCTTGTAGCTTACAAATTAATGTAGATCTACATATGTAATCACCCAAAACTTTTCTACGCTTAACTAACGGCTATTTCTTAACATACCAGTGAATTGACTTTATAATGACTAGATCTGCTTGCAAGGCGGTGAATTCTACTAAACAATAATATTCATATGTAGTAAGTAGATACTAAGAAAAAAAAAGAAACAAATGTGTTGACTTATCTGCTTCTGCAAGCGTCATTCAAAACAAATATTACAAACAATCCGCGAAAATTCAAGGTCAGAAAGGAGTAGGCGCCTTTAGAAAAACTCGTGGTAATCTTTCGCGCGCCGCTCAATTTTTTTTTTCATAACTTTCCAAAATAACTTCCATGTACGAATATCAAGAATATCTTTTTTTTGTTTTGTTTTGTTTTTAAAAGATAATGGAATAATTAGGATTTATGTAAAACATTAAAATATTTAAGTAATTTTTAAAATTAAACTAAAAATTAAAAAAATAAAGGTAACTTGGAATAATGATTTGGCCGCCCCCCTAAATTCGGCCGCCTGCGTGCAATGCACACATTGCACAATGGATAGCGGCGGCCCTGAGTGTCGATAATCCAGAGATTTTAATACGCATGGCATCATACTAATTGTGAAAAGAACCTTTGTTTTACAATCTTATCTTATATAATACAGACGTTACTCAAAAAAAAAAGAAGATAATTACATCCTACGCGTCATGCATTTAGTCATGCATATTAACCAACGACCTAAATTCTGCCAAGTCACTGGCATGTATAACAGAAAATTAAAACGCCAGGCGATGTAGATCCGGCACTGACTACACTACGTCTAAAGATCGTTACCATAAATCCAAAACATTTCGAATCATGACATAAATTCAATCAATTGAAAACAAAAATTACCAATACAAGACATACAAAATACTTTAAAACATCTTTAACATAGACTTGTGTTTTAAAAGCAAAGGTTTAATTGTTTTTTTTTCTCTGACTGAGTGAGTTGGATAATAAGTACCAGGGCAGACGTGGGACTGCAAGGGGGTTGGGTGGGAATCTCTCCCTTAGGAAGACTTTTGGTCTGGCTTTAACGTGATTGATCTAACAACCGGGCCTTCTATTCTGCCGGCTAAAGATACACTAAATGTGCAGGGAGCCAAACCTTCTATTCAGATGGCAAGAGATACACTAGCTGTGTACGAAGTCACCGGTCACGTGTTCGATCTCCCAGAACCGAAATTGATTTCCAAATGGTAAGGACAATCTTGGCAGCTGTAGTTACATTATCTAAAAGTTCCTTAGCATACTCGGCGCATTTTAAGCGAGTTCAGAGGTCAGGGTGGGGTGTCATGGTGATAAGTAGTCGGCTCTCTCAAGCAGTGTTAATAAAAATAGTGATTTATTTTTCTATGCTAAACTTACTTAGACTTAGGTCCTCCCGCGCCGTTCGGCGCATTGGGCGGCAAGCTGTCTCCATAAAGATCTGTCACTGGCAATGTCTGAAGCCTCCTCCCACCTGGCGTCCACTGTTTTGAGGTCCTCCATGAAGGTGTGTCGCCAAGTAATACGAGGGCGTCCCTGTTTGCGCTTTCCTTGTTTTGGCTTCCATGTTATCGCAACTCTTGGTGTGCGTAATTCATTTTGACGTAGAACATGTCCCGCAAACCTCATGCGACGCTCAGTCACAACCTCACCAAGTGTTCGACTCCCAGTTCGGCATAGGATTTCCTTGTTTGAGACCCGATCTGTGTAGCTGACTCCCAAAATCCGTCTTAGCCATCTCTGTTGAGCCACATTTAGTCTTTTCTCAATTTTGACAGATGACTTCCACGTCTCACATGCATATGTAGCAGTTGGGATGACGATTGTGTTGAGAAGGTGTATTTTTGTCTCGAGTCCAATGGCTTGGCTAGTCCAAATAGGCTGCAGCCTTTGGAAAATGCTCCCTGCCTTTCCTATTCGGCACTCTACATCATGGTAAGCATCTCCATCATTTGTTATGATGCTGCCAAGGTACGTGAACTGTCCAGCTCTTCAAGCTTTGAATCGCCAAGTCTGACGGGGACACCCTTTGCCTTATATCCCACTCGCATAATTTTAGTCTTATCCAAGTTTATGCGGAGGCTAATTTTGGGTGCCTCTCTGTCTAGGCTCTCCGTCATTTCTTGAATGCATTTATTTGTAGCCCCGAGTAGTGCAACATCATCAGCAAAGTCCAAGTCCGTCAATCGGAGCTGTTCATGCCATGGAATACCAAAGACAGTCTGGTTCATTGCTCTCCTCATTATGTAGTCGATGGCTAGGAGGAAAAGGAAGGGAGATAAGATGCACCCCTGTCTCACACCTGTCTCGATTGTAAAAACTCTGTTGTTCCCTCTTCTGTTTTAATGCAGCAACTAGATTGACTGTAAAGGTGTCGTAGGATCTGGACGAATTTTTCTGGGATACCGTATTCTCTAACTATTTTCCATAGTGATTCTCGGTGGATACTATCAAACGCTTTTTTAAAGTCCACGAAACTGATCGTTAGCCGTTGTTGGTACTCAAGACTTTGTTCTATGATATTTCGTAGAACGAAAATCTGCTCTGTACATGGTCTGCCTCTTCGAAAACCTGCTTGTTCTTCTCTGAGCCTTTCATCTACAGACAGTTGAAGCCGTCTCAACAAAACAGTGCTGAAAACTTTGCCCAGGACAGAGAGGAGAGTAATGCCCCTCCAGTTGTTGCAGTCTGCCAAGTTGCCTTTTTTTGGAAGCTTTACATCACTGCTAAACTAAGTTGACCAAATATTTAATCTGTTGCACGAGAATTATTTTTTTTTTTTGCACAATTAACTTATGTAGTTTAACAAAAGTGAAATAAAACAAATCTGCTATTGGAAATGAGATATGAATCAATGTTATGGCGTTGAACTTTATGTGTTTGGTCTTGTCGCTTTTGAAACTAAACAAAAGCTGTTTTGTCTTTGGTTTAAATATTTTAGATGTTCCTTCGGAAATGAGAATAATAATCCTAACCCAAACCTCCCACAGAACAGCGGGGGGGGGGGGGGGGGGGAGGCTGACAGGGTTCAAACCCTGGTCCATCAAGACAACAGTCCAGAGCGTAAACTACGTGATCAATAAGATGACAGCTAGAGGCATTAAGATTTAAAGGGACTGACTAAAAGAGTAGCTAAGACACTGGCAGGAAAGTGACAAAGAGACTGGCCTAAAGAAGTACGTGTGTCTAGGCCTCCAGACCAAATTTAATTTAAGATTATTATAATTTATTTAAAAAAAAAATTATAATGGTCAAACCAGAGTTTTCCCTGTTGAGTCAATTAGCGAGTTGTTGTTTTTTTTTCCATAGACATACATAAACTAAAATGTCGAATATCTAGAAAAATAGTTAGAGTCGTTTTCGAGATACCTGTCAACCCATGTTTTCTTAACTCACGAAGAATTGGCAAGCTGATAAGAGAAATAGTAAACAAAAATTTTTATTTTCAAACTTAATCCAATCCAAGTTCTTCTTATACATGTCCTTGTTTCATTTCGGTTTTCATTCTGATAGTAAGATTTAGTCAAATCACTACATAAATCACTAAATCATAATTTACAAATAGAAAAAAAACAACCTAATGAAATACTCAAAAAGACACAAAGACACAGTTCTTATTCCATAGGCTAGATCAAATTTCTAAAAAAAATCTCCTTCTTCTTTAGTGCCATTAGAGAATGGAATGGGTGGCCTGAATCAGCCAGGAAAACGAACGACTTAAAGTCATTTATTAACCTGCATGACTAGATTGGCACCTGAAATACATAGGACGTAATTATTAAAATAACGTACGTCTGTAATAGATAAGATAGATACGAGTAATGAAGCGATATGGAGACATGTGGAACTAATACAAGGTAACACAAAGAAGAGTTTTAAAAACTTTTTTTTTTAAGAACAAAGGAAAAAAACAACACTTTACACTATACATACAAATACAAACATATTGAAAGATCACTAGACGAGGCTGCTACATAAAACATTTACTATTTTGTTTTAATTATAAAGGGCATAGAAATGAGCTACTACAGTGGTGAGCACGGACACAAATTTTTTTTTTTTTTTAAATTTTACTTATAAATTATTTCGTACAACGGATACACCAAATATTCCATTTATGAAAATGGCACATAGAGCCTATGTATAAATATTACTTCTTGACTTTAGAGAAGAAAAATAGGTTACAAGTATGGAGTGGAGATTTGAGCTCTGAGACATCAAGTGATGAATGTTATGTAACAGCATTGGATCAGTCAGTCAAGGGTGGGGGATATTATGTTTGGTTAGGGGATTGGGGAGGAGTGGGCGGGTATGTTGGTTATATACCACGTGACTGAAACGAACCTGAGAGTTAGTTACAAACATCAGAAGCGTCCTTGCATGACCTTTACTCATAGAGAATTAAGGGGTGGGGGGTGGGGTTGAGTGGATGGGAGAGAAAGGGGGAAAAAAGCTGGGTGGAGCTGGGTGGAGTTCTCAGATGTATTTACTGAATAGGAACGAGGAAAAGCTAGAAGCCTACTTAAAATGTGTGTATCTTTAAAGACCTACTTTACATGTGTATGTGTGTAGTGACCCACTTTACACTGGTCTATGTGTAAATGCCTACTTTAAATTGGTTTGTTTAAAACTACTTTCAATTGGTCTATGTGTAAAGATCTACTTTAAATTGGTCTTTGTGTGAAGATCTACATTAAATTTGTCTATGTATAAAAACCTACTGTAATTAGGTCTATGTGTAAAGATCTACTTTAAATTGGTCTATGTGTAAAGACCTACTTTAAATTGGCTTATGTGTAAAGACCTACGTTAAATTTGTCTATGTATAATAGCTACTTTATATTGGTCTATGTGTACAGAGATGTTAGATTGGGAAGACCTCGAAAGCTGAACAGCTTTTACAAACTGTAAGTACAGCCCGTGTAACCTTTAACCTCTGGATGAGACCTTTAATCCTTGGGGATAAGTGTATTATTTATCAAAACACACTTACTGCCTTGAATATATAGGATTATATGTATCCTTTAACGTTTAATTTTTATTCTTTACATCCATGTTTATTCTCGGTGAGACACCAAAATATAACCTTTATTTTTTTAGAGAAGTTTTTTTCAATTAATGACCTCATCAGATTTTTTATTCTTAAAAAATATTCGCAACCAAATTAAATTTTCTTTTTACAATCCAATAACATATTCATTTCTTCGCTATTTGCTCACATTCGATGCGCCCAAAGCTAACAAGTGAGACAAAGTATTGACCTTTTTTTAAATCTCTTTATCGCTGGTTTAGTCTCTTTGTCGCTGGTTTAGTCTCTTTGTCGCTGGTTTAGTCTCTTTGTCGCTGGTTTAGTCTCTTTGTCACTGGTTTAGTCTCTTTGTCGCTGGTTTAGTCTCTTTGTCGCTGGTTTAGTCTCTTTGTCGCTGGTTTAGTCTCTTTCTCCCCCCCTCTCTCTGACTTTCTTTCTCCCCCTCTCTCTGACTTTCTTTCTCCCCCCCTCTCAGACTCTCTTTCTCCCCCCCCTCTCTCTGACTTTCTTTCTCCCCCTCTCTCTCTGACTTTCTTTCTCCCCCTCTCTCTCTGACTTTCTTTCTCTCCCCCTCTCTCAGAATCTCTTTCTCCCCCTCTCTCTCTGACTTTCTTTCTCTCCCCCTCTCTCTCAGAATCTCTTTCTCCCCCTCTCTCTCTGACTTTCTTTCTCCCCCTCTCTCTCTGACTTTCTTTCTCTCCCCCTCTCTCTCAGAATCTCTTTCTCCCCCTCTCTCTCTGACTTTCTTTCTCTCCCCCTCTCTCTCAGAATCTCTTTCTCCCCCTCTCTCTCTGACTTTCTTTCTCCCCCTCTCTCTCTGACTTTCTTTCTCCCCCTCTCTCTCTGACTTTCTTTCTCTCCCCCTCTCTCAGAATCTCTTTCTCCCCCTCTCTCTCTGACTTTCTTTCTCTCCCCCTCTCGCTGACTTTCTTTCTCCCCCTCTCTCTCTGACTTTCTTTCTCTTCCCTCTCTCTCTGACTTTCTTTCTCTCCCCCTCTCTCTCTGACTTTCTTTCTCTCCCCCTCTCTCTCTGACTTTCTTTCTCCCCCTCTCTCTCTGACTTTCTTTCTCTCCCCCTCTCTCTCTGACTTTCTTTCTCCCCCTCTCTCAGAATCTCTTTCTCCCCCCTCTCTCTGACTTTCTTTCTCCCCCTCTCTCTTTCTCTATACCTCTCTCTTACTCTCTCTCTCTTCCCCCCCCTTCCTTTTCACAGATATAATCACAGTGTGTAGTCTTAATTTCGACTGTCTCTAATTTCTTGGGATTGATAAGAGAGAAAGAGGGGGGTATGGTGTTATAGATTTTTCCCCCTCCCCCCGCTGTTGTCTGACGTAATCTCCGAGCTTACATCTATATTACATACTGAGAGACAATCATATAGAGCCCCCCCGAGGGTAAGGGAGCCTACTCACACATATATTCCATTACTTCTTGTAGCTCGTTTAACTGACAAAGAAAGGGAGGGAAGTCGTAAAAAGACGGGGCGATTTTTTGTTTGTGTGGGGAGTAGAGTAATCTGCTCTGGTGACCGGAAGTGACGAAGTCAGAGTCGCTTCGGGACAAATCAAGGAGGTAATATTTAGATGGAGATGGCGGTTGCTATCAAATGTTCATTATCGGTTGAAGCCAGTGGGCGGAGCCTATTCGCCATATTGGTTTACTCAAAACATTCCATCCTTTTTCATTGCAATACCAGTTTTCTAATTCTCGTAACGACTCAAATTAGCCTCGTATTTTGTCATCATGTTTTTTTCTAAACTCCTCTAAGGTCCAAGTTCATATCTGGTGGTCTAGATATTCCAATGGATCAATTACAAAGCGCTGTAGAGCATGTAAAGTGATTTATACGATCACCAGATCGAGGCCTACAAAGCCGAAATATAATGATTACATCGAAATTAAGCACTATTGTGGGCTGAAAAAAGCACAAGAATGATTTGCAAGAGGTTTGTTAAATTTTTGATACTTTTTACCGCACTGAAATCACCACAAAATTGAAGTGAAAAGAGTACTACTACCTACTACTAATAATAATGTTACAGTAATACTAACTAATTTCCCTAATTAAACTCTGGCCTACATCTAAAATGTTTAGTATGTAAAATGTGGGAAGATACATTTTTAGGCTAATCCTTACCCTAACCTTACTTACATAAATACGTTACAAAAATAATAGACGCCGCTAAAATGCACTTTTACCAAAATTTATATAAATAATTAAATGGCACAAACAACATTAACTAAACTCTAACTCACTAAAGTTTAGTCCTTAGTGACTAAAAACCAAACTAACCGATGAAGCGATATCCCGCTTTCTGGTCATCGTTGCGTACAACCGTATGCCGAACAAGAAGGCATTTGTAATTTTTATTTTATTCTATACACTGTGTTTTTAACGTTTTTTTAAAGATATCGTACAATGTACAGATATTTAAATAATGTCGTGAAATATTGTCCAACAAATTTCTAAAAAAAAACAACAGACTACACGTTTTAATTTCAGTAGACCAAGATGGCTGCGATTTGGCTTCAACCTAGTGACGTCAAGCCATCTCCATCTAAATATAACCTCCTTGGGACAAATCATATTTTGGTGTTTTTTTTACCCATCATTCCCTCCTCAGTCGTTAGCAATGGTTTCCGAAAGTAAAAGAAAAAGAAATTAAAGTTCGAGAATTTTTTATATCTACTGTGGAAAGTTTCTTTAAAGTTTGCTGGAAACTTCTATACAAGTGTTCATACGCTTATGTACATCTGCATTATAATCTACCACCGAAGCAAAAGCCACCATAACCTGCGCTAACTGTGGACGGGAGTGTCTCTCCAAAATAGGGCTCCACAGCCACATGAGGAAGTGTGCTCTGAGATGAACCATTAGTCGTCCTACGACTGAAGGAGGCCAATGATGATGATGATGATGATTATAATTGTAATGAAACAAGCAAAATACAAAGAAATATTTTAAAAAAAAACAGAGCTTATATTAATGTGTATCAACTAGGAGTCATGTAATTAAATTTGTAATAAATCTCGACTAAAAATAATAAATCTGTGCGATTAGAAATATTTTTTTACCAATTGTTTTTGTTTAGCGCAATTTCAGGCTTTTGGCGTTCTCACTACGCTATGATCCTATCACTTGTCTGGACCAGTCGGAAAGTGAGAGAAAGAACGGGGTATTTGGGTGATCGCTTTTTAAAAATACTAAAAAAAAAAAAAAAAAAAAAAAGGAAGGACCTGTATTCAAACTTGGCCAAAACCTTCTCAGGGTTCTCAAGACAACGCGGTAACCTCTTTGCTATCAATGGAAGACTGTGTAGTTATTATTGTTTTCTATTTCATGTTTGTGTGCACTAAACCACAACTTCAGTCAAGTACTATTTCTTTCCCTTATTTGAGATGCCAAACAAAATAATTTAACTAATTTATTAATTTTTTTGTATTGATGCTTATGTTGTCAGGTAAAAGAAACAATTGTGAAAATTTTCAGCTTGATCCAAAAAAGGGTGTCGGAGAAATAATGTGTACAAACGTTTGGCCAGACAGACAGACAGACAAACAGACTGAGTTGATATAAGCTTTGTAAAAATAGCCGTTCAGTTGAAGACTTGGAATGTGTATAAACTTTTGCCAAAGTAATTAAAGCTTTGGTCTAATGATGTTTCACTTTCCTTTTTTTTTTCAAACTTCTGGAGCTAGGTAGAATATTTCTTTGATAAATCGTAGTAGTCGACGTCGACTACTAAAAGTTGCACTAGTTAAGGAGTTGTCAACTAAAAATGTAGTTATTAATTATTTTTTAATAAGCTTATTTTTTTAGGAATATTCTTAGTGAAACAATTAATATGATTAGAAGATTTGTTGGGAAAAAAAAAAGAAGAATATTCCACTTTTGAGAACTATATGGCAGAGGATATAAAGGCCATCTGTTTCATTGGACGACGGTTAGCGATGGCTTCGTGTGGCCAGCACAATGACCAACCGTTTTTACTTTCCCCTAAATAATGTCAGGTGCCCATTTGCTTTGAGTTCTAAAAATCCCGAATTTCAAAGACCTCGCCTTTTCCAAGATTCAAACCCATGACCCGTCGAATCGGAAGCCAATAGATTTAGCGCTCAGCCACTACGCTCCCTAAGAATAAGGTTTGATGAATGCTACAGAAAAAAAAACAACTGTCGTTGTGCTGGCTACATGACATCCTCGTTAGCCTAGGGTCACAGAAACAGACGACCCTTACATCATCTGCCCTATAGATCACATGGTCTTAGGGTACTTAATTTCATTTTTTACAAAAAAATAAGAGCAAAGTGGAAAAGAGTTTCTCCAACCTGCCGCAAAGAATTGTCTGAAGATACAGGCCATGAACCATTCATATATATATAAGTGGGGGAATCAATTCTCTTTAATTAAAAAAAAAGTATGTGTCGTGGCCATTGATTTGTAAGCAGTTGTGAGGCAATCCAAGGGGGAATGGAGGGGCGATTTTTGATAAACCTTGGGGGCAACCTGGCGGAATTAATGGGGAAGGCAATCTGGACAAACCATGTGCCCCACTCCATCTAAATAGTTCGATTATGCATTGTATGACTTTTTATCAAGACATCGTCTTAATGACCATGTTTTTCATTTTCCCTTAAGAATGTGCATATAATAGAGAGAGAGACAGAGGGACAGACAGACAGATGGATAGACAGACGATCAGAGGACAATGGAACGTGCGTACTGACAGATACAGATAGACAGACAAACATACAGATAGATAGATAATTAGATAGAAATATATATATATATAGAGAGATAGATAGATAGATAGATAGATAGATAGATAGATAGATAGACGGACGGACAGACAGACGGACGGATAACAGACAGACAGACGGACGCACGAATAACAGACAGACAGATAGATAGCTAAATAGAGAGAGAAAGATATTGATAGTCTATTACTTATGCTAAAGTACAAAGACCGGACATCTTAAATTACGTTCGTTTATTAAACTGGTTGAATGTTTGTATGTTTCAATGTTTGTATTGTCACGAATATATTTCGTTGTTTTATTATAGTAAAATCACTAAATTTAGAAAGCCTTCAGGACAGAAGACTCAAAAGTAAAGTAACAATTATACATAAAGCACTGAACCATAATCTTCAAATACAAAATTTAATAAAATACTCTGAAAGACACAAAGATAAAGGTACCCCCTCATCCCATATGCTAGGACTTCTTCTTCTTCTTCGTTCTCATTGTTATGTTGGAGTGTTCAGATGACTAGACCAATACATGAGATGAACTGCGCAGTGGTTTCCAGATCAGGGAGCTCTCCATATAGTTTCCTTTCTAGTGGGGTGATTTGGGGCCAATGTCTTGTACGGGCCTCTTGGTATAGAGAGCAGTTTCTGAGGACGTGGTCTGTATTCTCTGGTGATTCTCCACATGGGCAGATTTCACTGGTTCCAATTTTGAGCTTCCGGTACATGTGTTGTCGCATTCTGTTGTGTCCGGTCCTGAGTCGAAAGATTAGACGTTGGTCTTGTCGGGATAGCTTATAGTAAGCGTCATCTTTCTTGTGATTTGGATGAGAGCTCGTCCATTTCTCATTTATTTTATTTACTATTAATTTCTTCAATTCTTCTGGATAGAGTGCAGAGTTTATTAGTGTGTTAGTTCTCCCACTCTTGGCGAGTGTGTCAGCCTTCTCATTTCCTTCTAGTTCTATGTGAGCTGGGATCCATTGAATTACAGTTTTTTTGCTGATGTTGTTGAGCTTTGTAAGTGCTGTTTTGAGGTTATTAATATATGAGGAATCAGAGTTTTGCAGGCTTTGGAGGGTTGTTTTTGCATCGGTTATTAAGACAATCTGACTGTGTGGGGAACTTGGATGATTTGCTAGGATGGTAGCAGCTAGTGCTAGTGCTTCCCTTTCTGCTCTGTGACTGTCAGAGAGCTCTCCAGTTGCAATAGATTTTTCTAGTTTTCCTCCATCTGGCCATTCGATAAGTATTCCAGCTCCTCCATTTGTGGTTGCTTTATGGGTTGAGCCATCTGTGTAAACTCTGATCCACTGATTGGTAGGATAACTGTTATGTAGAAAACAGTTCACTATTTTCTTGAGCTCTGTTGGTCTGTAATCGGATTTTCTTTTAATGCTTTCAATATGGTCCCTTATAGTAGGAAGAGGGCTTTCGTCCCAGGGTGGAGATTCATTATAGTGTATCGAGGATTCCAGGGTAATTTTTTCAAGTTGGTGTTTCTTTTTTAGGTTTAGAGATTCCTGTATGAAATTGGTCCTTTTGAGGCGTTTTTTGGTGCCAGTTTTATGGATTTTTGTTGTGAGTGGGTGCCTCTCCATGGTTTCCAATTTAGTTAATTGGGAAAGGATTTTATTTCTCTTCTTTCATCCAGAGAGATCAGGGCAGCGGTTTCCTCCATAGCTCTTATGGGTGTTGTTTTGATAGCTCCTGTCATTATCCTTAGACCAATATTTTGAACCTTGTCTATTTTTCTTAGGTTGGTTTGGGCTGCTGAGCCCCATGCTGTGGCACCATATTCTAATACAGGTCTCACGTAACTGGTATAGGTCTTTTTCAGGATGTTGTGATTTGCTCCCCAATCTGAGCCAGCTAATTTTTTCAAGAGGGATAGTCTCTGGATGCCTTTACTCTGTGTTTTATCTATTTGGCTTTTCCAGGTTAGTCTCGGGTCATAGGTGACTCCAAGGTATGTAGGGCTGTCATTTTTTTCTAAAGCTTCCTTATCTAATGTTAATTTTATTGTTTGCTGTTTTGTTGACAGTGAGAATATGGTATATGTGGTCTTTTTTGTGTTGATGGACATGCCCCAGTCTTTGGACCAATTATTGAGTATATCGAGAGCATCTTGTAATCGAAATTTCGATGTTCCTACATATTCTTCTGTGCTAATTAAGGCAAGGTCATCTGCATACATGTTGCTTTTAACTTTTCTTGGTAGGTTTTGATTTAGATCGTTTATGAATATTAGGAAAAGTGTTGGGGATAGGACTCCTCCTTGGGGGACACCATTTTTTATACCCACTGTGTGGCTTCTTTGTCCTTGCATGCAAACTAAGGCTTATCTATTATTTAGATATTCCTTAATACAGTTGTACATTCTGTGGGATATGTGATGCTGGATTAGTTTGAGCAAGAGACCTTGTTCCCAGACTTTGTCAAATGCTTTTTCTAAGTCAACCCACACAATTGTTGTTAGTTTCTTTTCTTGAAAGCCATCTTCTATTTCTTGTGTGATAAAGGTGATTTGATCTTCTGTTGATCTGCCTTTTCTAAAGCCAGCCTGGGCTTCAGTGAGTAGGTTATTTGACTCAAGGATCCATGTCAGCCTTCTATTTATCATTCTTTCCATCAGTTTGCAGGAACAGCTAGTGAGGCTGATGGGGCGGTAGCTATCCAGCTTGTTTCTTGGTTTGCCGTGTTTTAGTTTAGGGATCATAATGGCTTTTTTCCAGATGTTTGGAATTCTGCCAGATTTCCAGCTAGCAATATGCTAGGACAAATTTGTACAAATACTCCTTCTTCCCTAGTGCTATTAGAGCATGGAATGGGTTGCCTGAGCAAGCCAGAAAAACCAGTGACTTTGCAGAATTTAAGTCATTGGTTAATATGCATGACTAAATGCATGACGCATAGGACGTAATCATCTTCTTTTTTGAAGTAACGTCTGTATTAGATAAGATAAGAGGAAGGGAAGTAATAACTGGACAACGCGTTATAATGATCTGTCCGAAAAGAATGCCATTCCTCCTTTTAAAAAAAATGGCAATGATTATAGATTTGTGCGAAGTTATCAAATAGATAGCAGTTCTAGTTATACACAAGGTGAAACTCTAGTGAACTTCGGGGAATCGTTTCCAGATAAGAAACTTGAAACAAAATTAGCGAGAAAAATTCTTTTATAAAAAGACAATACCACATGGGCTCGTTTATAAAACATATAGAGCGATTGCTTTTCTCTTAAAAGTTAATGAATGTTCAGAATTAAAAAAAACAACAATACAATATTTTCTTACTCCACCCCCTCCCTCCCTTCTTCTTGTAATTAAATGTTTGTAATGTAATGTATGTAATGTAATGTATGTAATGTAATGTATGTAATGTATGTAATGTTATGTATGTAATGTTATGTATGTAATGTAATCTTTGTAATGTATGTAATGTATGTAATGTATGTAATGTATGTAATGTATGTAATGTATGTAATGTATGTAATGTATTTAATGTATGTAATGTATGTAATGTAATGTATGTATTGTAATGTATGTATTGTAATGTATGTATTGTAATGTATGTATTGTAATGTATGTATTGTAATGTATGTATTGTAATGTATGTATTGTAATGTATGTAATGTAATGTATGTAATGTAATGTATGTAATGTAATGTATGTAATGCATGTAATATATGTAATGTATGTAATGTATGTAATGTATGTATTGTAATGTATGTATTGTAATGTATGTATTGTAATGTATGTATTGTAATGTATGTATTGTAATGTATGAAATGTAATGTATGAAATGTAATGATTGAAATGTAATGTATGTAATGTATGTAATGTATGTAATGTATGTAATGTATGTAATGTATGTAATGTATGTAATGTATGTAATGTATGTAATGTATGTAATGTTATGTAATAAAATATATGTAATGTATGTGATGTAATGTAATGTATGTAATGTAATGTATGTAATGTAATGTATGTAATGTAATGTATGTAATGTAATGTATGTAATGTAATGTATGTAATGTAATGTATGTAATGTAATGTATGTAATGTAATGTATGTAATGTAATGTATGTAATGTAATGTATGTAATGTAATGTATGTAATGTAATGTAATGTATGTAATGTAATGTATGTAATGTAATGTATGTAATGTAATGTATGTAACGTAATGTATGTAATGTAATGTATGTAATGTAATGTATGTAATGTAATGTATGTAATGTAATGTATGTAATGTAATGTATGTAATGTAATGTATGTAATGTAATGTATGTAATGTAATGTATGTAATGTAATGTATGTAATGTAATGTATGTAATGTAATGTATGTAATGTAATGTATGTAATGTAATGTATGTAATGTAATGTATGTAATGTATGTAATGTAATGTATGTAATGTAATGTATGTAATGTAATGTATGTAATGTAATGTATGTAATGTAATGTATGTAATGTATGTAATGTAATGTATATAATGTAAAACTTACGCAACATCATGTTTCTCTAGTGCCATTGGCTCTCCTGATGTTTCGTTTTCATGGCTGTAAAACAAAACAGTGTTAAGAAAAAGTCAAAATAAATAAAATAAAAAGATTACAAAGTGAGAGTGATAAAAGAGACAATGCTGCCTTTTGTTTTAATATAAAAATAAAAAGTTTGTAGGACGATCATTAAAGTCTAAGAGGTACAATCTAGAAACAGTATTTTTTTATTTCTTTTTAGGCACAATAATGTCTACCACTTCCAAAGCATGAATGTTTGAGAGCCAGGATTCGAACCCCGGACCCTAGAGATTTCTCCATTTGATGTTGATGTCAGGCTAGAGATTTCTCCATTCAATGTTGATGTTAGGCTAGAGATTTCTCCATTCGATGTTAATGTCAGGCTAGAGGTTTCTCCATTTGATAATGTTTTTAGGCTAGAGATTTCTCCATTTGATTTTAATGTCAACCTAGAAATTTCTCCATTTGATGTTGATGTCAGGCTAGTGATTTCTCCATTTGATGTTGATGTCAGGACAGAGATTTCTCCATTTGATGTTGATTTAGGGCTAAAGATTTCTCCATTTGATGTTGATGTAAGGCTAGAGATTTCTCCATTTAATGTTATGTCAGGTTAGAGATTTCTCCATTTGATGATGTTTTCAGGCTAGAGATTTCTCCATTTGATGTTGATGTCAGGCTAGAAATTTCTCCATTTTATGTTGATGTCAGGCTAGAGATTTCTCCATTCGAAGTTGATGTCAGGCTAGAGATTTCTCCATTTGATGTTGATGTCAGGCTAGAGATTTCTCCATTTGATGTGTATGTAAGGCTTTAGATTTCTCCTATTCAGGATTTTTTTTCAGGCTAGAGATTTCTCCATTTGATGTTAATGTCAGGCTAGAGATTTCTCCATTCGATGTTGATGTCAGGCTAGAGATTTCTCCATTTAATATTTATGTCAGGCTAGAGATTTCTCCATTCGATGTTAATGTCACGCTATAGATTTCTCCATTTGATGATTTTTTTCAGGCTAGAAATTTCTCCATTTGATGTTAAAGTCAGGCTAGAGATTTCTCCATTCGATGTTGATGTCAGGCTAGAGATTTCTCCAGTCGATGTTGATGTTAGGCTAGAGGTTTCTCCATTTGATTATGTTTTCAGGCTAGAGATTTCTCCATTCGATGTTGATGTTAGGCTAGAGATTTCTGCATTTGATGTTTATGTAGGGCTAGAAATTTCTCCATTTGATGTTGATTTCAGGCTTGAGAATTCTCAATTTGATATTGATGTAAGGCTGGAGATTTCTCAATTTGATGTTGATGTCAGGCTAGAGATTTCTCCATTTGATGTTGATGTCACGCTATTGATGTCTCCATTTAATGATGTTTTCAGGCTAGAGATTTCTCCATTCAATGAAATGTATGTAATGTATGTAATGTATGTAATGTAATGTATTTTATGTAATGTATGTAATGTAATGTATGTAATGTAATGTATGTAATGTAATGTATGTAATGTATGTAATGTATGTAATGTATGTAATGTATGTAATGTATGTAATGTATGTAATGTATGTAATGTATGTAATGTATGTAATGTATGTAATGTAATGTATGTAATGTAATGTAATGTATGTAATGTAATGTATGTAATGTAATGTAATGTATGTAATGTAATGTATGTAATGTAATGTATGTAATGTAATGTATGTAATGTAATGTATGTAATGTAATGTATGTAATGTAATGTATGTAATGTAATGTAATGTATGTAATGTAATGTATGTAATGTAATGTATGTAATGTAATGTATGTAATGTAATGTATGTAATGTAATGTATGTAATGTAATGTATGTAATGTAATGTATGTAATGTAATGTATGTAATGTAATGTATGTAATGTAATGTATGTAATGTAATGTATGTAATGTAATGTATGTAATGTAATGTATGTAATGTAATGTATGTAATGTATTGTATGTGATGTAATGTATGTGATGTAATGTATGTGATAAAATGTATGTGATAAAATGTATGTAATATATATAATGTATGTAATGTATGTAATGTATGTAATGTATGTAATGTATGTAATGTATGTAATGTATGTAATGTATGTAATGTATGTAATGTAATGTATGTTTTGTATGTAATGTAATGTAATGTAATGTATGTAATGTAATGTATGTAATGTGTGTATTGTAATGTATGTAAGGTAATGTATGTAAGGTAATGTATGTAAGGTAATGTATGTAATGTAATGTATGTAATGTAATGTATGTAATGTAATGTATGTAATGTAATGTAATGTAATGTATGTAATGTAATGTAATTAATGTAATGTATGTAATGTAATGTATGTAATGTAATGTATGTAATGTAATGTATGTAATGTAATGTATGTAATGTAATGTATGTAATGTAATGTAAGTAATGTAATGTATGTAATTTAATGTATTTAATGTATGTAATGTAATGTATGTAATGTATGTAATGTATGTAATGTAATGTATGTAATGTGATGTATGTAATGTAATGTATGTAATGTAATGTATGTAATGTAATGTATGTAATGTAATGTATGTAATGTAATGTATGTAATGTAATGTATGTAATGTAATGTATGTAATGTAATGTATGTAATGTAATGTATGTAATGTAATGCATGTAATGTAATGCATGTAATGTATGTAATGTAATGTATGTAATGTAATGTATGTAATGTAATGTATGTAATGTAATGTATGTAATGTAATGTATGTAATGTAATGTATGTAATGTAATGTATGTAATGTAATGTATGTAATGTAATGTATGTAATGTAATGTATGTAATGTAATGTATGTAATGTAATGTATGTAATGTAATGTATGTAATGCAATGTATGTAATGCAATGTATGTAATTCAATGTATGTAATGTAATGTATGTAATGTAATGTATGTAATGTAATGTATGTAATGTAATGTATGTAATGTAATGTATGTAATGTATGTAATGTAATGTATGTAATGTATGTAATGTATGTAATGTAATGTATGTAATGTAATGTATGTAATGTAATGTATGTAATGTAATGTATGTAATGTAATGTATGTAATGTAATGTATGTAATGTAATGTATGTAATGTAATGTAATGTATGTAATGTAATGTATGTAATGTAATGTATGTAATGTAATGTATGTAATGTAATGTATGTAATGTAATGTATGTAATGTAATGTATGTAATGTATGTAATGTAATGTATGTAATGTATGCAATGTATGTAATGTATGTAATGTAATGTATGAAATGTAATGTATGTAATGTAATGCATGTAATGTAATGTATGTAGTGTAATGTATGTAATGTAATGTATGTAATGTAATGTATGTAATGTAATGTATGTAATGTAATGTATGTAATGTAATGTATGTAATGTAATGTATGTAATGTAATGTATGTAGTGTAATGTCTGTAATGTAATGTATGTAATGTAATGTATGTAATGTAATGTATGTAATGTAATGTATGTAATGTAATGTATGTAACGTAATGTATGTAACGTAATGTATGTAGCGTAATGTATGTAGCGTAATGTATGTAGCGTAATGTAATGTATGTAATGTAATGTATGTAATGTAATGTATGTAATGTATGTAATGTAATGTATGTAATGTAATGTATGTAATGTAATGTATGTAATGTAATGTATGTAATGTAATGTATGTAATGTAATGTATGTAATGTAATGTATGTAATGTAATGTATGTAATGAAATGTATGTAATGTAATGTATGTAATGTAATGTAATGTCTGTAATGTAATGTCTGTAATGTAATGTATGTAATGTAATGTATGTAATGTAATGTATGTAATGTAACGTATGTAATGTAACGTATGTAATGTAACGTATGTAATGTAACGTATGTAATGTAATGTATGTAATGTATGTAATATATGTAACGTAATGTATGTAACGTAATATATGTAACGTAATGTATGTAACGTAATGTATGTAACGTAATGTATGTAGCGTAATGTATGTAGCGTAATGTATGTAGCGTAATGTATGTAGCGTAATGTATGTAGCATAATGTAATGTATGTAATGTAATGTATGCAATGTAAGGTATGTAATGTAATGTATGTTATGTAATGTATGTAATGTAACGTATGTAATGTAACGTATGTAATGTATGTAATGTATGTAATGTAATGTATGTAATGTAATATATGTAATATATGTAATGTATGTAATGTATGTTATGTATGTAATGTTATGTATGTAATGTAATGTATGTAATGTAATGTATGTAATGTAATGTATGTAATGTAATGTATTTAATGTATGTAATGTAATGTAATGTATGTAATGTAATGTATGTAATGTAATGTATGTAATGTAATGTATGTAATGTAATGTATGTAATGTGTGTATTGTAATGTATGTAATGTAATGTATGTAATGTAATTTTTTAATGTAATGTATGTAATGTAATGTATGTAATTTAATGTATGTAATGTAATGTATGTAATGTAATGTATATAATGTAATGTATGTAATGTAATGTATGTAATGTAATGTATGTAATTAAATGTTTGTAATGTAATGTATGTAATGTAATGTAATGTATGTAATGTAATGTATGTAATGTTATGTATGTAATGTACTGTTTGTAATGTATGTAATGTATGTAATGTATGTAATGTATGTAATGTATGTAATGTATGTAATGTATGTAATGTATGTAATGTAATGTAATGTATGTAATGTAATGTATGTAATATGATGTAATGTAATGTAATGTAATGTATGTATGTATGTATGGATGGATGGATGGATGGATGAATGGATGTATGGAAGTATGCATGTATATATGGTTGTATATATGGATGGATGGATGGATGAATGGATGGATGGATGTAAGGATGTATGTATGGATGGATGGATGGATGGATGGATGTATGTATGGATGGGCGGATGTATGGATGGATGGAGTGATGGATGGAGTGATGGAGGGATGGATGGATGGATGTACATACATACATACATACGCACGCACATACGCACGCCTTACTTTCTATTTAATAATATAGATTTAATGTGTAATTACAATAAGGAATTTTCACGTATGTATGCACAAGATATATTTTAGTAGAAATATATTTCGAAAATTAAAACTAATACAAGAGTTTTCTGTGTAGCCAGTTACTTAGTAATAAATTGTCAAATTACTTGGAAAAACGTTAGAGACGTTTTAAAAGATACGTATCTTCCCTCTAAGTCTAAGCTATGAAAAGTTTGAAAGTGTGGTCGAGAGTACGCTTTAATTTGGCTTGGCAACCTATAAAGTGGGCTCGATGTTCGGCACCCGACTTTGGCAGATTTGTGTTTACTGAGCGCATAAAGGCAGCAAGGAAAAACCATCTCCTTCATACCCCCTTCCACCCCACTGGTCCTCAAATGAGATTTGACCATAGCGCTCTGAGCTATAATTGAATTTTTGTTGTTTTTTATTAGAGATTATTTATTTTAATTATTATTAAGACTAAAAATAATACTATAAATAATAAAAATAAATAATAACATTAAAAAGGAGATAAATTACAATTCAAGTTCCATTTCTTCTTCTTTTCGCCTTGGCTGTCTGTAAATAAAAAAGTCATTTATGAAAAAAAAAAGCTAACAAGAAAAATATCAAGAAATATTTCAAACAAAAACTTTAACGAAGTGTATCAGATAGTTTGGAAGACACATGTAATTAAATTTGTAATTGATGTAGACCAATAACAATAAATTTGTATGATTAATAAATTTACCAATTGTTTTTCTTTAGCGCTATTTCACGGAATAAGTTTTTTTCCATGCGCTATGATGCTTTTATTTATTAGGACCAGTTGGTAAAATGGGGTGTGTGTGTCCAATGTAGTCTACGGTCGAGGTAGGTTTTACCGTAATTGGTTATTAAAACGTATAGAGAAAAAGGGGTGGGGACTGTAACGATCTGAATTTGATATCGTGGCTTACTCTTCCTCGTGCCAATGTGCTAATCTTTTTGCTACTTTGGTACTTATCTTATCTTATCTTATATAATACAGACGTTACTTCAAAAAAGAAGATGATTACGTCCTACGCGTCATGCATTTAGTCATGCACATTAACCAATGACTTAAATTCTGCAAAGTAACTGGTTTTTCTGGCTAGCTCAGGCAAACCAATCCATGCTCTAATAGCACTAGGAAAGAAGGAGTATTTGTACAAATTTGTCCTAGCATATGGGACGAGGAATGTGCCTTTATTTTTGTGTCTTTCAGCGTATTTTATTAAATTTTGTTTTTTTATTTGAAGATTATGGTTCAGTGTTTTATGTATAATTGCTAGAGATTTCTCCATTCGATGTTGATGTCAGGCTAGAGATTTCTCCATTCGATGTTGATGTCAGGCTAGAGATTTCTCCATTCGATGTTGATGTCAGGCTAGAAATTTCTCCATTCGATGTTGATGTCAGGCTAGAGATTTCTCCATTTCATTTTAATGTCAGGCTAGAGATTTCTCCATTTGATGTTGATGTCAGGCTAGAGATTTCTCCATTCGATGTTGATGTCAGGCTAGAGATTTCTCCATTCGATGTTGATGTCAGGCTAGAGATTTCTCCATTCGATGTTGATGTCAGGCTAGAGATTTCTCCATTCGATGTTGATGTCAGGCTAGAGATTTCTCCATTTCATTTTAATGTCAGGCTAGAGATTTCTCCATTTGATGTTGATGTCAGGCTAGAGATTTCTCCATTTCATTTTAATGTCAGGCTAGAGATTTCTCCATTCGATATTGATGTCGGGCTAGAGATTTCTTCATTTCATTTTAATGTCAGGCTAGAGATTTCTCCATTCGATGTTGATGTCAGGCTAGAGATTTCTCCATTTGATGTTGATGTCAGGCTAGAGATTTCTCCATTCGATGTTGATGTTAGGCTAGAGATTTCTCCATTTGATGTTGATGTAAGGCTAGAGATTTCTCCATTTGATGATGTTTTCAGGCTACAGATTTCTCCATTTGATGATGTTTTCAGGCTAGAGATTTCTCCATTCGATGTTATTGTCAGGCTAGAGATTTCTCCATTTCATGTTGATGTCAGGCTAGAGATTTCTCCATTCGATGTTGATGTCAGGCTAGAGATTTCTCCATTCAATGTTGATGTCAGGCTAGAGATTTCTCGATTCGATGTTGATTTCATGCTAGAGATTTCTCCATTCGATGTAGATGTCAGGCTAGAGATTTCTCCATTCGATGTTGATGGTACGCTATAGATTTCTCCATTTAATGATATTTTTTAAGGCTAGAGATTTCTCTATTCGATGTTGATGTCAGGCTAGAGATTTCTCCACTTGATGTTGATGTCAGGCTAGAGATTTCTCCATTCGATGTTGATGTCAGGCTAGAGATTTCTCCATTCGATGTTGATGTCAGGCTAGAGGTTTGTTCATTTGATGTTGATGTCACGCTATAGATGTCTCCATTTGATGATGTTTTCAGGCTAGAGATTTCTCCATTTGATGTTGATGTCAGGCTAGAGATTTCTCCATTTATGTTGATGTAGGGCTAGAGATTTCACCGTTTGATGTTGATGTCAGGCTAGAGATTTTTCAATTCGATATTGATGTCACGCTAGAGATTTCTCCATTTGATGTTGATGTCACGCTATAGATTTCTCCATTTGATGATGTTTTCAGGCTAGAGATTTCTCCATTTGATGATGTTTTCAGGCTAGAGATTTCTCCATTTGATGTTGATGTCAGGCTAGAGATTTCTCCGTTTATGTTGTTGTAGGGCTAGAGATTTCTCCATTAGATGTTGATGTAAGGCTAGAGATTTCTTCGTTCGATGTTGATGTCAGGCTAGAGATTTCTCCATTCGATGTTGATATCAGGCTAGAGATTTCTCCATTTGATGTTGATGTCAGGCTAGAGATTTATCCATTTGATGTTGATGTCAGGATAGAGATTTCTCCATTCGATGTTGATGTAAGGCTAGAGA
This sequence comes from Biomphalaria pfeifferi, assembly GCA_030265305.1. Classification (NCBI taxonomy): domain Eukaryota; kingdom Metazoa; phylum Mollusca; class Gastropoda; family Planorbidae; genus Biomphalaria; species Biomphalaria pfeifferi. The sequence continues at coordinate 704,535 of JASAOG010000151.1, forward strand.
TTTCTCCATTCGATGTTGATGTTAGGCTAGAGATATGTCTATTTGATGTTGATGTCACGCTATAGATTTCTCCTTTTGATGATGTTTTCAGGTTAAGATTTCTCCATTTGGTGTTGATGTCAGGCTAGAGATTTCTCCATTCGATGTTGATGTCACGCTAGAGATTTCTCCATTTGATGTTGATGTCAGGCTAGAGATTTCTCCATTTAATGTTCATGTCACGCTATAGATTTCTCCATTTGATGATGTTTTCAGGTTTAGCTTTCTCCATTTAATGTTGATGTCAGGCTAGAAATTTCTCCATTTGATGTTGATGTCAGAATAGAGATTTCTCCAATCGATGTTGATGTAAGGCTAGAGATTTCTCCATTCGATGTTGATGTCAGGCTAGAGATTTCTCCATTTGATGTTGATGTCAGGCTAGAGATTTCTACATTCGATGTTGATGTCAGGCTAGAGATTTCTCCATTCGATGTTGATGTAAGGCTAGAGATTTCTCCATTCGATGTTGATGTCAGGCTAGAGATTTCTCCATTCGATGTTGATATCAGTCTAGAGATTTGTCCATTTCATGTTGATGTCACGCTTTAGATGTCTGCATTTGATAATGTTTTCAGGTTAAGATTTCTCCCTTTGATGTTGATGTCAGGCTAGAGATTTCTCCTTTCGATGTTGATGTCAGGCTAGAGATTTCTCCATTTCATTTTAATGTCAGGCTAGAGATTTCTCCATTTGATGTTGATGTCAGGCTAGAGATTTCTCCATTTAATGTTGATGTCAGGCTAGAGATTTCACCGTTTGATGTTGATGTCAGGCTAGAGATTTTTCAATTCGATATTGATGTCACGCTAGAGATTTCTCCATTTGATGTTGATGTCAGGCTAGAGATTTCTCCATTTAATGTTCATGTCATGCTACAGATTTCTCCATTTGATGATGTTTTCAGGTTGAGATTTCTCCATTTAATGTTGATGTCAGGCTAGAGATTTCTCCATTCGATGTTGATGTCAGGCTAGAGATTTCTCCATTCAATGTTTATGTCACGCTACAGATTTCTCCATTTGATGATGTTTTAAGGCTAGAGATTTCTCCATTCGATGTTGATGTCAGGCTAGAGATTTCTCCATTTGATGATGTTTTCAGGCTAGAGATTTCTCCATTTGATGATGTTTTCAGGCTAGAGATTTCTCCATTTGATGTTGATGTCAGGCTAGAGATTTCTCCATTTATGTTGATGTAGGGCTAGAGATTTCTCCATTCGATGTTGATGTAAGGCTAAAGATTTCTTCGTTCGATGTTGATGTCAGGCTAGAAATTTCTCCATTTGATGTTGATGTCAGGCTAGAGATTTTTCCATTTGATGTTGATGTAGAGCTAGAGATTTCTCCATTCGATTTTGATGTCACGCTAGAGATTTTTCCGTTCGATGTTGATGTTAGGCTAGAAATTTCTCCATTTTATTTTGATGTCAGGCTAGAGATTTTTGATGTTGATGTCACGCTATAGATTTCTCCATTTGATGATGTTTTCAGGTTAAGATTTCTCCATTTGGTGTTGATGTCAGGCTAGAGATTTCTCCATTCGATGTTGATGTCAGGCTAGAGATTTCTCCATTCAATGTTTATGTCACGCTACAGATTTCTCCATTTGATGATGTTTTAAGGCTAGAGATTTCTCCATTCGATGTTGATGTCAGGCTAGAGATTTCTCCATTTGATAATGTTTTCAGGCTAGAGATTTCTCCATTTGATGATGTTTTCAGGCTAGAGATTTCTCCATTTGATGTTGATGTCAGGCTAGAAATTTCTCCATTTGATGTTGATGTCAGGCTAGAGATTTTTCCATTTAATGTTCATGTCAAGCTATAGATTTCTCCATTTGATGATGTTTTCGATATTGATGTCAGGCTAGAGGTTTGTCCATTTGATGTTGATGTCACGCTATAGATGTCACCATTTCATGATGTTTTCATATTGAGATTTCTCCATTTGATGTTGATGTCAGGCTAGAGATTTCTAAATTAGAAGTTGATGTCAGGCTAGAGATTTCTCCATTCGATGTTGATGTCAGGCTAGAGGTTTGTTCATTTGATGTTGATGTCACGCTATAGATGTCTCCATTTCATAATTTTTTTCAGGCTAGATATTTCTCTATTCGATGTTGATGTCAGGCTAGAGATTTCTCCATTCGATGATGTTTTCAGGCTAGAGATTTCTCCATTTGATGATGTTTTCAGGCTAGAGATTTCTCCATTTGATGTTGATGTCAGGCTAGAGATTTCTCCATTTATGTTGATGTTGGGCTAGAGATTTCACCGTTTGATGTTGATGTCAGGCTAGAGATTTCTCCATTCGATGTTGATGTCAGGCTGGAGATTTCACCATTTGATGATGTTTTCAGGTTAGAGATTTCTCCATTTGATGTTGATGTTAGGCTAGAGATTTCTCCATTCGATGTTGATGTCACGCTATAGATTTCTAAATTTGATGATGTTTTAAGGCTAGAGGCTTCTCCATTTGATGTTGATGTCAGGCTAGAGATTTTCCATTCGATGTTGATGTCAGGCTAGAGATTTCTCCATTTGATGTTGATGTCAGGCTAGATATTTCTCCATTTGATGTTGATGTCAGGCTAGAGATTTCTCCATTCGATGTTGATGTTACGCTATAGATTTCTCCATTTGATGATGTTTTAAGGCTAGAGATTTGTCTATTTGATGTTGATGTCAGGCTAGAGATTTCTCCATTTGATGATGTTTTCAGGCTAGAGATTTCTCCATTTGATGATGTTTTCAGGCTAGAGATTTCTCCATTTGATGTTCATGTCAAGCTAGAGATTTCTCCATTCGATATTGATGTCAGGCTAGAGGTTTTTCCATTTGATGTTGATGTCACGCTATAGATGTCACCATTTCATGATGTTTTCATATTGAGATTTCTCCATTTGATGTTGATGTCAGGCTAGAGATTTGTAAATTCGATGTTGATGTCAGGCTAGAGATTTGTAAATTCGATGTTGATGTCAGGCTAGAGATTTCTCCATTCGATGTTGATGTCAGGCTAGAGATTTCTCCATTCAATGTTGATGTCAGGCTAGAGATTTCTCCATTCCATGTTGATTCAGGCTAGAGATTTCTCCATTTGATGTAGATGTCAGGCTAGAGATTTCTCCATTCGATGTTGATGACACATTATAGATTTCTCAATTTGATGATGTTTTAAGGCTAGAGATTTTTCTATTCGATGTTGTTGTCAGGCTAGAGATTTCTCCATTTGATGTTGATGTCAGGCTAGAGATTTCTCAATTCGATATTGATGTAAGGCTAGAGATTTCTCGATTCGATGTTGATTTCAGGCTAGAGATTTCTCCATTCGATGTTGATGTCAGGCTAGAGATTTCTCCATTCGATGTTGATGTCAGTCTAGAGATTTCTCCATTTGATGTTGATGTCAGGCTAGAGGTTTGTTCATTTGATGTTGATGTACAGCTATAGATGTCTCCATTTCATAATTTTTTCAGGCTAGAGATTTCTCCATTAGATGTTGATGTTAGGCTAGAGATTTCTCTATTTGATGTTGATGTCAGGCTAGAGATTTCTCCATTTCATTTTAATGTCAGGCTAGAGATTTCTCCATTTGATGTTGATGTCAGGCTAGAGATTTCTCTATTTGATGTTGATTTCAGGCTAGAGATTTCTCCATTCGATGTTGATGTCAGGCTAGAGTATTCTCCATTTAATGACGTTTTTAGGCTAGAGATTTCTCCATTTATTGATGTTTTCAGTCTAGAGATTTCTCCATTTGATGTTGATGTCAAGCTAGAGATTTCTCCATTCGATGTTGATGTCAGGCTAGAGATTTCTCCATTCAATGTTGATGTCAGGCTAGAGATTTCTCCATTCCATGTTGATTCAGGCTAGAGATTTCTCCATTCGATGTAGATGTCAGGCTAGAGATTTCTCCATTCGATGTTGATGTCAGGCTAGAGATTTCTCCATTCGATGTTGATGTCAGGCTAGAGATTTCTCCATTCAATGTTGATGTCAGGCTAGAGATTTCTCCATTCCATGTTGATTCAGGCTAGAGATTTCTCCATTTGATGTAGATGTCAGGCTAGAGATTTCTCCATTCGATGTTGATGACACATTATAGATTTCTCCATTTGATGATGTTTTAAGGCTAGAGATTTTTCTATTCGATGTTGATGTCAGGCTAGAGATTTCTCCATTTGATGTTGATGTCAGGCTAGAGATTTCTCAATTCGATATTGATGTAAGGCTTGAGATTTCTCGATTCGATGTTGATTTCAGGCTAGAGATTTCTCCATTCGATGTTGATGTCAGGCTAGAGATTTCTCCATTCGATGTTGATGTCAGGCTAGAGATTTCTCCATTCGATGTTGATGTCAGGCTAGAGGTTTGTTCATTTGATGTTGATGTACCGCTATAGATGTCTCCATTTCATAATTTTTTCAGGCTAGAGATTTCTCCATTCGATGTTGATGTCAGGCTAGAGATTTCTTTATTTGATGTTGATGTAAGGCTAGAGATTTCTCCATTTGATGTTGATGTCAGGCTAGAGATTTCTCCATTTGATGTTGATGTCAGGCTAGAGATTTCTCTATTTGATGTTGATGTCAGGCTAGAGATTTGTCCATTTTATGTTGAGGTCACGCTATAGATGTCTGCATTTGATGATGTTTTCAGGCTAGAGATATCTCCATTCGATGTTGATGTCAGGCTAGAGATTTCTCCATTCGATGTTGATGTCAGGCTAGAGGTTTGTCCATTTGATGTTGATGTCACGCTATAGATGTCTCCATTTCATAATTTTTTTCAGGCTAAAGATTTGTCTATTCGATGTTGATGTCAGGCTAGAGATTTCTCCATTTCATTTTAATGTCAGGCTAGAGATTTCTCCATTTGATGTTGATGTCAGGCTAGAGATTTCTCCTATTAATGTTGATGTCAGGCTAGAGATTTCACCGTTTGATGTTGATGTCAGGCTAGAGATTTTTCAATTCGATATTGATGTAAGGCTAGAGATTTCTCCATTCGATGTTGATTTCAGGCTAGAGATTTCACCATTCGATGTTGATGTCAGGCTAGAGATTTCTCCATTCGATGTTGATGTCAGGCTAGAGATTTCTCCATTCGATGTTGATGTCAGGCTAGAGATTTCACCATTTGACGATGTTTTCAGGTTGAGATTTCTCCATTTGATGTTGATGTTAGGCTAGAGATTTCTCCATTCGATGTTGATGTCACGCTATAGATTTCTAAATTTGATGATGTTTTCAGGCTAGAGGCTTCTCCATTTGATGTTGATGTCAGGCTAGAGATTCTCCATTCGATGTTGATGTCAGGCTAGAGATTTCTTCATTTTATGTTGATGTAGGGCTAGAGATCTCTCCATTTGATGTTGATGTTAGGCTAGAAATTTCTCCATTTGATGTTGATGTCAGGCTAGAGATTTCTCCATTTGATGTTGATGTCAGGCTAGAGATTTCTCCATTTGATGTTGATGTAGGGCTAGAGATTTCTCCATTTGATGTTGATGTCAGGCTAGAGTTTTCTCCATTTGATGTTGAAGTCAGGCTAGAAATTTCTCCATTTGATGTTGATGTCAGAATAGAGATTTCTCCATTCGATGTTGATGTAAGGCTACAGATTTCTCCATTCGATGTTGATGTCAGGCTAGAGATTTCTCCATTCGATGTTGATATCAGGCTAGAGATTGGGCCATTTCATGTTGATGTCACGCTATAGATTTCTAAATTTGATGATGTTTTCAGGCTAGAGATTTCTCCATTTGATGTTGATGTCAGGCTAGAGATTCTCCATTCGATGTTGATGTCAGGCTAGAGATTTCTCCATTTTATGTTGATGTAGGGCTAGAGATCTCTCCAATAGATGTTGATGTTAGGCTAGATATTTCTCCATTTGATGTTGATGTCAGGCTAGAGATTTCTCCATTTGATGTTGATGTCAGGCTAGAGATTTCTCCATTTGATGTTGATGTAGGGCTAGAGATTTCTCCATTTGATGTTGATGTCAGGCTAGAGTTTTCTCCATTTGATGTTGATGTCAGGCTAGAAATTTCTCCATTTGATGTTGATGTCAGAATAGAGATTTCTCCAATCGATGTTGATGTCAGGCTAGAGATTTCTCCATTTGATGTTGATGTCAGGCTAGAGATTTCTCCATTTGATGTTGATGTCAGGCTAGAGATTTCTCCATTTGATGTTGATGTAGAGCTAGAGATTTCTCCATTCGATTTTGATGTCACGCTAGAGATTTTTCCGTTCGATGTTGATGTTAAGCTAGAAATTTCTCCATTTTATTTTGATGTCAGGCTAGAGATTTCTCCATTTGATGTTGATGTCACGCTAGAGTTTTCTCCATTTGATGATGTTTTCAGGCTATATATTTCTCCATTCGATGTTGATGTAAGGCTAGAGATTTCTCCATTTGATGATGTTTTCAGGTTAGAGATTTCTCCATTTGATGTTGATGTCAGGCTAGAGATTTCTCCATTTGATGTTGATGTTAGGCTAGAGATTTCTCCATTTGATTTTGATGTCAGGCTAGAGATTTTAACTGTCAAAAACACACGTAGACGTCGCTATTTTTCCGGAAATTTAAGATTTAGTATTTTTTTTAGAAGAACGTTAAATTTTTCTGTCATATTTTGAGAAACTGTGGCCTAAGCTAGCCATTATAGCTCAGTGCGGGACAGGCCATTGTCCTATCGGCAAATATTTACCACAACTATGAACATATTTTGACTCACAGTGGCCTGAGCTAATCATTATAGCTCAGTGCGGGACAGGCCATTTTCCTATCGGCTCATATTTACCACGACTATGGCCATATTTTGACTTACGGTGGCCTGAGCTAGCCATTATAACTAAGTGCGGGACAGGCCATTTTCCTATCGGCTCATATTTACCACGACTCTGGCCAAATTTTGACTCACAGTGGCCTGAGCTAGCTTTTATAGCTAAGTGCGGGACAGGTCATTGTCCTATAGCTTATATTTCTCACGACTATGGCCATATTTTTACTCACAGTGGCCTGAGCTAGCTATTATAGCTAAGTGCGGGACAGTTTATTGCCCTATCGCTCATATTTCCCACGACTATGGCCATATTTTGGCTCACAGTGGCCTGAGCTATCCATTGTAGCTCAGAGCGGGACAGGCCATTGTCAATCGGCTCATATTTCCCACGACTATGGCCATATTTTGACTTACAGTGGCCTGAGCTAGCTATTATAGCTCAGTGCGGGACAGGCCATTGTCCTATCGCTCATATTTCCCACGACTATGGCCATATTTTGGCTCACAGTGGCCTGAGCTATCCATTGTAGCTCAGTGCGGGACAGGCCATTGTCAATCGGCTCATATTTCCCACGACTATGAACATATTTTGACTCACACTGGCCTGAGCTAATCATTATAGCTCAGTGCGGGACAGGCCATTTTCCTATCAGCTCATATTTCCCACGACTATGGCCATATTTTGACTTACTGTGGCCTGAGCTAGCCATTATAACTAAGTGCGGGACAGGCCATTTTCCTATCAGCTTATATTTCCCATGACTATGGCCATATTTTGACTCACAGTGGCCTGAGCTAGCCATTATAGCTCAGTGTGGTACAGTCCATTTCCTTATTTGCTCATATTTCCCACGACGATTGCCATATTTTGACTCACGGTGGCCTGAGCTAGCCATTATAACTAAGTGCGGGAAAGGCCATTGTCCTATCGGCTCATATTTCCCACGACTATGGCCATATTTTGACTCACAGTGGCCTGAGCTAGCTATTATAGCTCAGTGTGGGACAGGCCATTGTCCTATCGGCTTATATTTTACACGACTATGGTCATATTTTGACTCACAGTGGCCTGAGCTAGCCATTATAGCTCATTGCGGGACAGGTCATTGTCCTATCGGCTGAAATTTCCCACGACTATGGCCATATTTTGAATCACATTGGCATAAGCTAGCGATTATAGCTCAGTGCGGGACAGGCCATTGTCCTATCGGCTCAAATTTCCCACGACTATGGCCATATTTTTGACTCACAGTGACCTAAGCTAGCCATTATAACTCAGTGCGGGACAGGCCATTGTCTTATCGGCTCATATTTCCAACTACTATGGCCATATTATCTGCCAGTGGCCTGAGCTAGCCTTTATAGCTCATTGCGGGACAGTTCATTGCCCTATCGGCTCAGATTTCACACGCTTATAGTCATATTTTGAATCACATTGGCATAAGCTAGCCATTATAGCTTAGTGCGGGACAGGTAATATTATTAATGTCGAATAAAAATAATTAGATATTTATTTAGCAGCAGAATGTTTATAGTATTACTAGAATACTTATCGATGTGCCCCATCAAAGTGAAATTTTAAAAAAAATAAAAAAAAATAAAAATTAATTAATATATTTTTACTTTACAGTCGTGTACCTGACAGGGTTTGTTGTTTTTTTAGTTTTCTTTTGGTTCTTATGGTTTGCTCGATTTTTCTCCTCTTTGGGATGTGCTCGGCGTTGGAAGGCGTGGTTGTCTGAATAAGTAGTTTTTGAAGTTTCATAACTTGTGCTGTCTTCACTTTCCTCTTCGTCTGTCGACCATTCTTGACCATAATTATTTATGATTTTTATCTATAAAACATTTTTATCAAATGGATATCTCGCTCTATCTCTGTCTATCTATCTATCTATCTATCTATCTATCTATCTATCTATCTATCTATCTATCTATCTATCTTTCTATCTCTCTATCTATTTAGCCATCCATCTATCCATCTATGTATCAATCTATCTATATATTTATATATATATATATATATATATAGATATATATATATATATATCTAATGTAGGCCTAGTCTAATCTACTCGCATACTTTATCTAAATTCAATATAATCTAGTCTAATATAATGATCTAATTGAGTTTTACTTGAACTATCTTTTTTTTATCCATCTATTCTAAATACATTGAAATTTGTTGACAATTTCTTTAACTCTATCTATTATTGTCTATTTAGACTCTATTTTAATCTAAATAGATATAGTCCTTCGTCTTGGTTGTGGACTTTGTTTTTTACCTATGTTGTTTGCTTTGGTTGTAATATAAAGAATAGATAATAAATCATAATAATGATAAACTAAAAAGATCTTTCTTCCTTCACCCTTTCAAATCAGCATAAAAGATCCAGATTGTAGATTGCTAGATTTAATACAAATTTACAAAAGAATAATTGAGATTCTAGAAATGAATCTACTTACATTTATTGTGCCATTGGCATTGGTGATGATCTTATTTTGCTCCATTCTTTGCGGCAGTTGCGTAGGTGAACAGTTTGTTATAAACGGAAGCTTAAAAACGCACCTAATAATCGGGAAATACCTTTTTTTGTGCTTTTATATAATAATAATAATATAAAAATAATAATGTTTGTCTTCGAGTCCGAAGATTATTGAGGAATGCAGTATTTCTCGTGGCTTCGCAGCCTCAGCTGTGACCTACATATTTTGCCACATCCGTGGCAAGCTTAACATTGTCCGCCGTAGGACGATTTAGATTTTAGTTTTCTACGTCTGCACCTTTTGGTCTTAAATATTTATCCCGCGCCTTTAAATTGACCTCTTGCTATTTCGTTCTGAGGCAGCATGCAGCCATGTGCTCTCTTCATTGTCAGCTAAGACAAGTTGGTGCCTAATCTGGTTTTTAAAGCGTTTCCGTGGGACACCACTGTTACATTGACCACCTTTTAGTCACCAAAAAAGACTGCCTTTGTCATGCGTTCGTCCCCCATACTTAACTGTCGGCCTGTGGCTGACCTAGATTTTCCTTTTGCGGTCTACATCTGTCCACAGCATTGGAATTTCATTTGGCTTCAAATGTAAATATCATCAGCTGTGTCTTTCCATGTGCTCTTTTCTATGTCAGTTGAAGCAAGTTGGCGCCCTAGCTGATCTTTATAGTATTACCGTGGGGGACGTCTGTTACGTCGACCACTTGTGGCAAACCTTCTTCCCCCCATACAGGATTCATGCCCTGCCAGGCGTAGCTGTCGAAAAAATTAAAGGGTGGAGATCGGAACTGAGCTTTTTCCATTGCAACACTTTGTATTGACCAGGCAATCTGATACTTTTACAGATATGATTTTTATTACCTGTTATTAGCTATGAGTTGAAATGAATTAATGCTGCTCCAGGAGTAACAAAACTCTGCGAGCAAAAAAAATACATCTCTTGTGAAGATATCAGGCTGGTTGTCAATCAGTGCATAATTTATGCCAAAGTAAAACCCAGATATTTCAGTATATTCTGGTGGAACTCTAAAACAATGCAAACCTTTCCAGATTTTAAGTATGGACGTCCTTTTACCATCTCAACAAACATACCGTTTTGAGTGTCAAGAGCTGAGCCGAAGGGTCTTCGAGCACTAAGTTTGAATAAAAACCTGCTTGAGTGTCAAGCAGTTAAAAAAAACCTGTCCGAACCACCGTTCTGTCTGGAAGAGACCTAAGTCAATGCCTATGTAAAGTATCGCTGTTTCCGATTCCCTTGGCATCCCGGACGCATGGGCTAGACATGGCCGAAGGCCGACATCACCGAGAGTGTCCAGTATTTTCCTTTGTTATACCAAGCTATCCGTGGGTACTCGCCATTAATGTAACGGTCCCTTGAGGAACGGTGCATCAAATGGAGAAATCTCTAGCCTGAATCAACATGGAATGGAGAAATCTCTAGCCTGACATCAACATTGAATGGAGAAATCTCTAGCCTGACATCAACATCGAATTTACAAATCTCTAGCCTGACATCAACATCAAATGGAGAAATCTCAATATGAAAACATCATGAAATGGTGACATCTATAGCGTGACATCAACATCAAATGGAAAAACCTCTAGCCTGACATCAATATCGAATGGAGAAATCTCTAGCTTGACATCAACATCAAATGGAGAAATCTCTAGCCTGAAAACATCATCAAATGGAGAAATCTCTAGCCTGAAAACATCATCAAATGGAGAAATCTCTAGCCTGACATCAACATCAAATAGACAAATCTCTAGCCTTAAAACATCATCAAATGGAGAAATCTATAGCGTAACATCAACATCGAATGGAGAAATCTCTAGCCTGACATCAACATCAAATGGAGAAATCTCTAGCCTGACATCAACATCGAATGGAAAATCTCTAGCCTGACATCAACATCAAATGGAGAAGCCTCTAGCCTTAAAACATCATCAAATTTAGAAATCTATAGCGTGACATCAACATCGAATGGAGAAATCTCTAGCCTAACATCAACATCAAATGGAGAAATCTCTAACCTGAAAACATCATCAAATGGTGAAATCTCCAGCCTGACATCAACATCGAATGGAGAAATCTCTAGCCTGACATCAACATCAAACGGTGAAATCTCTAGCCCAACATCAACATAAATGGAGAAATCTCTAGCCTGACATCAACATCAAATGGAGAAATCTCTAGCCTGAAAACATCATCAAATGGAGAAATCTCTAGCCTGAAAACATCATCGAATGGAGAAATCTCTAGCCTGACATCAACATCGAATAGAGAAATATCTAGCCTGAAAAAAATTATGAAATGGAGACATCTATAGCGTGACATCAACATCAAATGAACAAACCTCTAGCCTGACATCAACATCGAATGGAGAAATCTCTAGCCTGACATCAACTTCTAATTTAGAAATCTCTAGCCTGACATCAACATCAAATGGAGAAATCTCAATATGAAAACATCATGAAATGGTGACATCTATAGCGTGACATCAACATCAAATGGACAAACCTCTAGCCTGACATCAATATCGAAAACATCATCAAATGGAGAAATCTATAGCGTGACAGGAACATTAAATGGAAAAATCTCTAGCCTGACATCAACATCAAATGGAGAAATTTCTAGCCTGACATCAACATCAAATGGAGAAATCTCTAGCCTGAAAACATCATCAAATGGAGAAATCTCTAGCCTGAAAACATTATCAAATGGAGAAATCTCTAGCCTGACATCAACATCGAATGGAGAAATCTCTAGCCTTAAAACATCATCAAATGGAGAAATCTGTAGCGTGACATAAACATTGAATGGAGAAATCTCTAGCCTGACATCAACATCGAATGGAGAAATCTCTAGCCTGACATCAACACCAAATGGAGAAATCTTAACCTGAAAACATCATCAAATGGAGAAATCTATAGCGTGACATCAACATCAAAAATCTCTAGCCTGACATCAAAATAAAATGGAGAAATTTCTAGCCTAACATCAACATCGAACGGAAAAATCTCTAGCGTGACATCAAAATCGAATGGAGAAATCTCTAGCTCTACATCAACATCAAATGGAAAAATCTCTAGCCTGACATCAACATCAAATGGAGAAATTTCTAGCCTGACATCAACATCGAACGAAGAAATCTTTAGCCTTACATCAACATCGAATGGAGAAATCTCTAGCCCTACATCAACATAAATGGAGAAATCTCTAGCCTGACTTCAACATCAAATGGAGAAATCTCTAGCCTGAAAACATCATCAAATGGAGAAATCTCTAGCCTGAAAACATCATCAAATGGAGAAATCTCTAGCCTGACATCAACATCGAATGGAGAAATCTCTAGCCTTAAAACATCATCAAATGGAGAAATCTGTAGCGTGACATAAACATTGAATGGAGAAATCTCTAGCCTGACATCAACATCGAATGGAGAAATCTCTAGCCTGACATCAACATTAAATGGAGAAATCTCAACCTGAAAACATCATCAAATGGAGAAATCTGTAGCATGACATGAACATTAAATGGAGAAATCTCTAGCCTGACATCAACATCAAATGGAGAAATCTCTAGCGTGACATCAATATCGAATTGAAAAATCTCTAGCCTGACATCAACATCAAACGGTGAAATCTCTAGCCTGACATCAACATTAAAAGGAGAAATATCTAGCCTGACATCAACATCAAATGGAGAAATCTCTAGCCTGACATTAAAATGAAATGGAGAAATCTCTAGCCTGACATCAACATCGAAAGGAGAAATCTCTAGCCTGACATCAACATCAAAGGGAGAAATCTTAACCTGAAAACATTATCAAATGCAGACATCTAAAGCGTGACATCAACATGAAATGGACAAATCTCTAGACTGATATCAACATCGAATGGAGAAATCTCTAGCCTGACATCAACATCGAATGGAGAAATCTCTAGCCTTACATCAACATCGAATGGAGAAATCTCTAGCCTGACATCAACATCGAATGTAGAAATCTCTAGCCTGACATCAACATCAAATGGAGAAATCTCTAGCCTGACATCAACATCGAATGGAGAAATCTCTAGCCTTACATCAACATCGATTGGAGAAATCTCTATTCTGACATCAACATCAAATGGAGAAATTTCTAGCCTGACATCAACATTAAATGGAGAAAGCTAAACCTGAAAACATCATCAAATGGAGAAATCTATAGCGTGACATGAACATTAAATGGAGAAATCTCTAGCCTGACATCAACATCAAATGGAGAAATCTCTAGCGTGACATCAACATCGAATGGAGAAATCTCTAGCCTGACATCAACACCAAATGGAGAAATCTTAACCTGAAAACATCATCAAAAGGAGAAATCTATAGCGTGACATCAACATCAAATAGACATATCTCTAGCCTAACATCAACATCGAATGGAGAAATCTCTAGCCTTACATCAACATCGAATGGAGAAATCTCTATCCTGACATCAACATCAAATGGATAAATCTCTAGCCTGACATCAACATCAAATGGAGAAATCTCTAGCCTGATATCAACATCGAATGGAGAAATCTCTAGCCTGACATCAACATCGAACGAAGAAATCTCTAGCCTTACATCAACATCTAATGGAGAAATCTCTAGCCCTACAACAACATAAACGGAGAAATCTCTAGCCTGACATCAACATCAAATGGAGAAATCTCTAGCCTGACATCAACATCGAATAGAAAAATCTCTAGCCTTAAAACATCATCAAATGGAGAAATCTATAATGTGTCATCAACATCGAATGGAGAAATCTCTAGCCTGACATCTACATCAAATGGAGAAATCTCTAGCCTGAATCAACATGGAATGGAGAAATCTCTAGCCTGACATCAACATTGAATGGAGAAATCTCTAGCCTGACATCAACATCGAATGGAGAAATCTCTAGCCTGACATCAACATCGAATGGAGAAATCTCTAGCCTGACATCTACATCGAATGGAGAAATCTCTAGCCTGAATCAACATGGAATGGAGAAATCTCTAGCCTGACATCAACATTGAATGGAGAAATCTCTAGCCTGACATCAACATCGAATGGAGAAATCTCTAGCTTGACATCAACATCAAATGGAGAAATCTCTAGACTGAAAACATCAATAAATGGAGAAATCTCTAGCCTAAAAACGTCATTAAATGGAGAAATCTCTAGCCTGACATCAACATCGAATAGAGAAATCTCTAGCCTTAAAACATCATCAAATGGAGAAATCTATAGCGTAACATCAACATCGAATGGAGAAATCTCTAGCCTGAAATAAACATCAAATAGAGAAATCTCTAGCCTGACATCAACATCAAATGGAGAAATCTCTAGCCTGACATTAAAATGAAATGGAGAAATCTCTAGCCTGACATCAACATCAAATAGAGAAATCTCTAGCCTGACATCAACATCTAATGGAGAAATCTCTAGCCTGAAAAAATTATGAAATGGAGACATCTATAGCTGTACATCAACATCAAATGAACAAACCTCTAGCCTGACATCAACATCAAATGGAGAAATCTCTAGACTGACATCAACATCGAATGGAGAAATCTATAGCCTGACATCAACATCGAATGGAGAAATCTCTAGCCTGAAATCAACATCGAAATTGAGAAATCTCTAGCCTTACATCAATATCGAATTGAGAAATCTCTAGCCTGACATCAACATCAAATGGAGAAATCTCTAGCCTGACAACAACATCGAATAGAAAAATCTCTAGCCTTAAAACATCATCAAATGGAGAAATCTATAATGTGTCATCAACATCGAATGGAGAAATCTCTAGCCTGACATCTACATCAAATGGAGAAATCTCTAGCCTGAATCAACATGGAATGGAGAAATCTCTAGCCTGACATCAACATTGAATGGAGAAATCTCTAGCCTGACATCAACATCGAATGGAGAAATCTCTAGCCTGACATCAACATCGAATTTACAAATCTCTAGCCTGACATCAACATCAAATGGAGAAATCTCAATATGAAAACATCATGAAATGGTGACATCTATAGCGTGACATCAACATCAAATGGAAAAACCTCTAGCCTGACATCAATATCGAATGGAGAAATCTCTAGCTTGACATCAACATCAAATGGAGAAATCTCTAGCCTGAAAACATCATCAAATGGAGAAATCTCTAGCCTGAAAACATCATCAAATGGAGAAATCTCTAGCCTGACATCAACATCAAATAGACAAATCTCTAGCCTTAAAACATCATCAAATGGAGAAATCTATAGCGTAACATCAACATCGAATGGAGAAATCTCTAGCCTGACATCAACATCAAATGGAGAAATATCTAGCCTGACATCAACATCAAATGGAGAAATCTCTAGCCTGACATCAACATCGAATGGAAAATCTCTAGCCTGACATCAACATCAAATGGAGAAGCCTCTAGCCTTAAAACATCATCAAATTTAGAAATCTATAGCGTGACATCAACATCGAATGGAGAAATCTCTAGCCTAACATCAACATCAAATGGAGAAATCTCTAACCTGAAAACATCATCAAATGGTGAAATCTCCAGCCTGACATCAACATCGAATGGAGAAATCTCTAGCCTGACATCAACATCAAACGGTGAAATCTCTAGCCCAACATCAACATAAATGGAGAAATCTCTAGCCTGACATCAACATCAAATGGAGAAATCTCTAGCCTGAAAACATCATCAAATGGAGAAATCTCTAGCCTGAAAACATCATCGAATGGAGAAATCTCTAGCCTGACATCAACATCGAATAGAGAAATATCTAGCCTGAAAAAAATTATGAAATGGAGACATCTATAGCGTGACATCAACATCAAATGAACAAACCTCTAGCCTGACATCAACATCGAATGGAGAAATCTCTAGCCTGACATCAACTTCTAATTTAGAAATCTCTAGCCTGACATCAACATCAAATGGAGAAATCTCAATATGAAAACATCATGAAATGGTGACATCTATAGCGTGACATCAACATCAAATGGACAAACCTCTAGCCTGACATCAATATCGAAAACATCATCAAATGGAGAAATCTATAGCGTGACAGGAACATTAAATGGAAAAATCTCTAGCCTGACATCAACATCAAATGGAGAAATTTCTAGCCTGACATCAACATCAAATGGAGAAATCTCTAGCCTGAAAACATCATCAAATGGAGAAATCTCTAGCCTGAAAACATTATCAAATGGAGAAATCTCTAGCCTGACATCAACATCGAATGGAGAAATCTCTAGCCTTAAAACATCATCAAATGGAGAAATCTGTAGCGTGACATAAACATTGAATGGAGAAATCTCTAGCCTGACATCAACATCGAATGGAGAAATCTCTAGCCTGACATCAACACCAAATGGAGAAATCTTAACCTGAAAACATCATCAAATGGAGAAATCTATAGCGTGACATCAACATCAAAAATCTCTAGCCTGACATCAAAATAAAATGGAGAAATTTCTAGCCTAACATCAACATCGAACGGAAAAATCTCTAGCGTGACATCAAAATCGAATGGAGAAATCTCTAGCTCTACATCAACATCAAATGGAAAAATCTCTAGCCTGACATCAACATCAAATGGAGAAATTTCTAGCCTGACATCAACATCGAACGAAGAAATCTTTAGCCTTACATCAACATCGAATGGAGAAATCTCTAGCCCTACATCAACATAAATGGAGAAATCTCTAGCCTGACTTCAACATCAAATGGAGAAATCTCTAGCCTGAAAACATCATCAAATGGAGAAATCTCTAGCCTGAAAACATCATCAAATGGAGAAATCTCTAGCCTGACATCAACATCGAATGGAGAAATCTCTAGCCTTAAAACATCATCAAATGGAGAAATCTGTAGCGTGACATAAACATTGAATGGAGAAATCTCTAGCCTGACATCAACATCGAATGGAGAAATCTCTAGCCTGACATCAACATTAAATGGAGAAATCTCAACCTGAAAACATCATCAAATGGAGAAATCTGTAGCATGACATGAACATTAAATGGAGAAATCTCTAGCCTGACATCAACATCAAATGGAGAAATCTCTAGCGTGACATCAATATCGAATTAAAAAATTTCTAGCCTGACATCAACATCAAACGGTGAAATCTCTAGCCTGACATCAACATTAAATGGAGAAATCTCTAGCCTGACATCAACATCAAATGGAGAAATCTCTAGCCTGACATTAAAATGAAATGGAGAAATCTCTAGCCTGACATCAACATCGAAAGGAGAAATCTCTAGCCTGACATCAACATCAAAGGGAGAAATCTTAACCTGAAAACATTATCAAATGCAGACATCTAAAGCGTGACATCAACATGAAATGGACAAATCTCTAGACTGATATCAACATCGAATGGAGAAATATCTAGCCTGACATCAACATCGAATGGAGAAATCTCTAGCCTTACATCAACATCGAATGGAGAAATCTCTAGCCTGACATCAACATCGAATGTAGAAATCTCTAGCCTGACATCAACATCAAATGGAGAAATCTCTAGCCTGACATCAACATCGAATGGAGAAATCTCTAGCCTTACATCAACATCGATTGGAGAAATCTCTATTCTGACATCAACATCAAATGGAGAAATTTCTAGCCTGACATCAACATTAAATGGAGAAAGCTAAACCTGAAAACATCATCAAATGGAGAAATCTATAGCGTGACATGAACATTAAATGGAGAAATCTCTAGCCTGACATCAACATCAAATGGAGAAATCTCTAGCGTGACATCAACATCGAATGGAGAAATCTCTAGCCTGACATCAACACCAAATGGAGAAATCTTAACCTGAAAACATCATCAAAAGGAGAAATCTATAGCGTGACATCAACATCAAATAGACATATCTCTAGCCTAACATCAACATCGAATGGAGAAATCTCTAGCCTTACATCAACATCGAATGGAGAAATCTCTATCCTGACATCAACATCAAATGGATAAATCTCTAGCCTGACATCAACATCAAATGGAGAAATCTCTAGCCTGATATCAACATCGAATGGAGAAATCTCTAGCCTGACATCAACATCGAACGAAGAAATCTCTAGCCTTACATCAACATCTAATGGAGAAATCTCTAGCCCTACAACAACATAAACGGAGAAATCTCTAGCCTGACATCAACATCAAATGGAGAAATCTCTAACCTGAAAACATCATCAAATGGAGAAATCTCTAGCCTGAAAACATCATCAAATGGAGAAATCTATAGCGTGACATCAACATCAAATGGAGAAATCTCTAGCGTGACATCAATATCGAATTGAAAAATCTCTAGCCTGACATCAACATCAAACGGTGAAATCTCTAGCCCTACATCAACATAAATGGAGAAATCTCTAGCCTGACATCAACATCAAATGGAGAAATCTCTAGCCTGAAAACATCATCAAATGGAGACATCTGTAGCATGACATGAACATTAAATGGAGAAATCTCTAGCCTGACATCAACATCAAATGGAGAAATCTCTAGCGTGACATCAATATCGAATTGAAAAATCTCTAGCCTGACATAAACATCAAACGGTGAAATCTCTAGCCTGACATCAACATTAAATGGAGAAATCTCTAGCCTGACATTAAAATGAAATGGAGAAATCTCTAGCCTGACATCAACATCGAAAGGAGAAATCTCTAGCCTGACATCAACATCAAAGGGAGAAATCTTAACCTGAAAACATTATCAAATGCAGACATCTAAAGCGTGACATCAACATGAAATGGACAAATCTCTAGACTGATATCAACATCGAATGGAGAAATCTCTAGCCTGACATCAACATCGAATGGAGAAATCTCTAGCCTTACATCAACATCGAATGGAGAAATCTCTAGCCTGACATCAACATCGAATGTAGAAATCTCTAGCCTGACATCAACATCAAATGGAGAAATCTCTAGCCTGACATCAACATCGAATGGAGAAATCTCTAGCCTTACATCAACATCGATTGGAGAAATCTCTATTCTGACATCAACATCAAATGGAGAAATTTCTAGCCTGACATCAACATTAAATGGAGAAAGCTAAACCTGAAAACATCATCAAATGGAGAAATCTATAGCGTGACATTAACATTAAATGGAGAAATCTCTAGCCTGACATCAACATCAAATGGAGAAATCTCTAGCGTGACATCAACATCGAATGGAGAAATCTCTAGCCTGACATCAACACCAAATGGAGAAATCCTAACCTGAAAACATCATCAAAAGGAGAAATCTATAGCGTGACATCAACATCAAATAGACATATCTCTAGCCTAACATCAACATCGAATGGAGAAATCTCTAGCCTTACATCAACATCGAATGGAGAAATCTCTATCCTGACATCAACATCAAATGGATAAATCTCTAGCCTGACATCAACATCAAATGGAGAAATCTCTAGCCTGATATCAACATCGAATGGAGAAATCTCTAGCCTGACATCAACATCGAACGAAGAAATCTCTAGCCTTACATCAACATCTAATGGAGAAATCTCTAGCCCTACAACAACATAAACGGAGAAATCTCTAGCCTGACATCAACATCAAATGGAGAAATCTCTAGCCTGAAAACATCATCAAATGGAGAAATCTCTAGCCTGAAAACATCATCAAATGGAGAAATCTATAGCGTGACATCAACATCAAATGGAGAAATCTCTAGCGTGACATCAATATCGAATTGAAAAATCTCTAGCCTGACATCAACATCAAACGGTGAAATCTCTAGCCCTACATCAACATAAATGGAGAAATCTCTAGCCTGACATCAACATCAAATGGAGAAATCTCTAGCCTGAAAACATCATCAAATGGAGACATCTATAGCGTGACATCAACATCAAATGAACAAACCTCTAGCCTGACATCAACATCGAATGGAGAAATCTCTAGCCTGACATCAACATCGAATGGAGAAATCTCTAGCCTGACATCAACATCAAATGGAGAAATCTCTAGCCTGACATCAACATCGAATGGAGAAATCTCTAGCATGAAATCAACATCGAATCGAGAAATCTCTAGCCTGACATCAACATTGAATGGAGAAATCTCTAGCCTGACATCAACATCGAATGGAGAAATCTCTAGCCTGACATCAACATGAAATGGAGAAATCTCTAGCCTGACAATAACATCGAATGGAGAAATCTCTAGCCTGAAAACATCATCAAATGGAGAAATCTGTAGCCTGAAAACATCATCAAATGGAGAAATCTCTAGCCTTACATCAACATCAAATGGAGAAATCTCTAGCCTAACATCAACATCGAATGGAGAAATCTCTAGCCTGACATCAACATCAAATGGAGAAATCTCTAGCCTGACATCAACATCGAATGGAGAAATCTCTAGCCTGACATCAACATCAAATGGAGAAATCTCTAGCCTGACATTAAAATGAAATGAAGAAATCTCTAGCCCGACATCAATATCGAATGGAGAAATCTCTAGCCTGACATTAAAATGAAATGGAGAAATCTCTAGCCTGACATCAACATCAAATGGAGAAATCTCTAGCCTGACATTAAAATGAAATGGAGAAATCTCTAGCCTGACATCAACATCGAATGGAGAAATCTCTAGCCTGACATCAACATCGAATGGAGAAATCTCTAGCCTGACATCAACATCGAATGGAGAAATCTCTAGCCTGACATCAACATCGAATGGAGAAATCTCTAGCCTGACATCAACATCAAATGGAGAAATCTCTAGCCTGACATTAAAATGAAATGGAGAAATCTCTAGCCTGACATCAACATCGAATGGAGAAATTTCTAGCCTGACATCAACATCGAATGGAGAAATCTCTAGCCTGACATCAACATCGAATGGAGAAATCTCTAGCCTGACATCAACATCGAATGGAGAAATCTCTAGCAATTATACATAAAACACTGAACCATAATCTTCAAATAAAAAAACAAAATTTAATAAAATACGCTGAAAGACACAAAAATAAAGGCACATTCCTCGTCCCATATGCTAGGACAAATTTGTACAAATACTCCTTCTTTCCTAGTGCTATTAGAGCATGGATTGGTTTGCCTGAGCTAGCCAGAAAAACCAGTTACTTTGCAGAATTTAAGTCATTGGTTAATGTGCATGACTAAATGCATGACGCGTAGGACGTAATCATCTTCTTTTTTGAAGTAACGTCTGTATTATATAAGATAAGATAAGATAAGTACCAAAGTAGCAAAAAGATTAGCACATTGGCACGAGGAAGAGTAAGCCACGATATCAAATTCAGATCGTTACAGTCCCCACCCCTTTTTCTCTATACGTTTTAATAACCAATTACGGTAAAACCTACCTCGACCGTAGACTACATTGGACACACACACCCCATTTTACCAACTGGTCCTAATAAATAAAAGCATCATAGCGCATGGAAAAAAACTTATTCCGTGAAATAGCGCTAAAGAAAAACAATTGGTAAATTTATTAATCATACAAATTTATTGTTATTGGTCTACATCAATTACAAATTTAATTACATGTGTCTTCCAAACTATCTGATACACTTCGTTAAAGTTTTTGTTTGAAATATTTCTTGATATTTTTCTTGTTAGCTTTTTTTTTTCATAAATGACTTTTTTATTTACAGACAGCCAAGGCGAAAAGAAGAAGAAATGGAACTTGAATTGTAATTTATCTCCTTTTTAATGTTATTATTTATTTTTATTATTTATAGTATTATTTTTAGTCTTAATAATAATTAAAATAAATAATCTCTAATAAAAAACAACAAAAATTCAATTATAGCTCAGAGCGCTATGGTCAAATCTCATTTGAGGACCAGTGGGGTGGAAGGGGGTATGAAGGAGATGGTTTTTCCTTGCTGCCTTTATGCGCTCAGTAAACACAAATCTGCCAAAGTCGGGTGCCGAACATCGAGCCCACTTTATAGGTTGCCAAGCCAAATTAAAGCGTACTCTCGACCACACTTTCAAACTTTTCATAGCTTAGACTTAGAGGGAAGATACGTATCTTTTAAAACGTCTCTAACGTTTTTCCAAGTAATTTGACAATTTATTACTAAGTAACTGGCTACACAGAAAACTCTTGTATTAGTTTTAATTTTCGAAATATATTTCTACTAAAATATATCTTGTGCATACATACGTGAAAATTCCTTATTGTAATTACACATTAAATCTATATTATTAAATAGAAAGTAAGGCGTGCGTATGTGCGTGCGTATGTATGTATGTATGTACATCCATCCATCCATCCCTCCATCACTCCATCCATCACTCCATCCATCCATACATCCGCCCATCCATACATACATCCATCCATCCATCCATCCATACATACATACATCCTTACATCCATCCATCCATTCATCCATCCATCCATCCATCCATATATACAACCATATATACATGCATACTTCCATACATCCATTCATCCATCCATCCATCCATCCATCCATCCATACATACATTACATTACATTACATTACATCATATTACATACATTACATTACATACATTACATTACATTACATACATTACATACATTACATACATTACATACATTACATACATTACATACATTACATACATTACATACATTACAAACAGTACATTACATACATAACATTACATACATTACATTACATACATTACATTACATTACATACATTACATTACAAACATTTAATTACATACATTACATTACATACATTACATTACATACATTACATTATATACATTACATTACATACATTACATTACATACATTAAATTACATACATTACATTACATACATTACATTAAATAATTACATTACATACATTACATTACATACATTACAATACACACATTACATACATTACATTACATACATTTTATTACATACATTACATTACATACATTACATTACATACATTACATTACATTACATACATTAAATACATTACATTACATACATTACATTACATACATTACATTACATACATTACATAACATACATAACATTACATACATAACATACATTACATACATTACATATATTACATATATTACATTACATACATTACATTACATACATTACATACATTACATACGTTACATTACATACGTTACATTACATACATTACATAACATACATTACATTACATACCTTACATTGCATACATTACATTACATACATTACATTATGCTACATACATTACGCTACATACATTACGCTACATACATTACGCTACATACATTACGCTACATACATTACGTTACATACATTACGTTACATACATTACGTTACATACATTACGTTACATACATTACGTTACATATATTACATACTTTACATTACATACGTTACATTACATACGTTACATTACATACGTTACATTACATACGTTACATTACATACGTTACATTACATACATTACATTACATACATTACATTACATACATTACATTACATACATTACATTACATACATTACATTACATACATTACATTACAGACATTACATTACATTACATACATTACATTACATACATTACATTACATACATTACATTACATACATTACATTACATACATTACATTACATACATTACATTACATACATTACATACATTACATTACATACATTACATTACATACATTACATTACGCTACATACATTACGCTACATACATTACGCTACATACATTACGTTACATACATTACGTTACATACATTACATTACATACATTACATTACATACATTACATTACATACATTACATTACAGACATTACACTACATACATTACATTACATACATTACATTACATACATTACATTACATACATTACATTACATACATTACATTACATACATTACACTACATACATTACATTACATACATTACATTACATACATTACATTTCATACATTACATTACATACATTACATACATTACATACATTGCATACATTACATACATTACATTACATACATTACATACATTACATTACATACATTACATTACATACATTACATTACATACATTACATTACATACATTACATTACATTACATACATTACATTACATACATTACATTACATACATTACATTACATACATTACATTACATACATTACATTACATACATTACATACATTACATACATTACATACATTACATTACATACATTACATTACATACATTACATTACATACATTACATTACATACATTACATTACATACATTACATTACATACATTGAATTACATACATTGCATTACATACATTGCATTACATACATTACATTACATACATTACATTACATACATTACATTACATACATTACATTACATGCATTACATTACATACATTACATTACATACATTACATTACATACATTACATTACATACATTACATACATTACATTACATACATTACATTACATACATCACATTACATACATTACATTACATACATTACATACATTACATACATTACATTACATACATTAAATACATTAAATTACATACATTACATTACTTACATTACATTACATACATTACATTACATACATTACATTACATACATTACATTACATACATTACATTACATACATTACATTACATACATTACATACATTACATACATTACATTACATACATTTTATTACATACATTTTATTACATACATTTTATTACATTACTTACATTACATTACTTACATTACGTACATTACATTATTTACATGACATACATAACATTACATAACATTACATACATTACATACATTACATACATTACATACATTACATTACATACATTACATTACATACATTACATTACATACATTACATTACACACATTACATTACATACATTACATTACATACATTACATTACATACATTACATTACATACATTACATTACATACATTACATTACATACATTACATTACATACATTACATTACATACATTACATTACATACATTACATTACATACATTACATTACATACATTACATTACATACATTACATTACATACATTACATTACATACATTACATTACATACATTACATTACATACATTACATTACATACATTACATTACATACATTACATTACATACATTACATTACATACATTACATTACATACATTACATACATTACATTACATACATTACATTACATACATTACATACATTACATTACATACATTACATTACATACATTACATTACATACATTACATTACATACATTACATTACATACATTACATTACATACATTACATTACATACATTACATTACATACATTACATTACATACATTACATTACATACATTACATTACATACATTACATTACATACATTACATTACATTACATTACATTACATACATTACATTACATTACATTACATTACATTACATACATTACATTACATTACATTACATACATTACATTACATTACATTACATACATTACATTACATACATTACATACATTACATTACATACATTACATTACATACATTACATTACATACATTACATACATTACATTACATACATTACATACATTACATTACATACATTACATTACATACATTACATTACATACATTACATTACATACATTACATTACATACATTACATTACATACATTACATACATTACATACATTACATACATTACATACATTACATACATTACATACATTTCATACATTACATACATTACATACATTACATACATTACATTACATACATTACATTACATACATTACATTACATACATTACATTACATACATTACATTACATACATTACATTACATACATTACATTACATACATTACATTACATACATTACATTACATACATTACATACATTACATTACATACATTACATTACATACATTACATTACATACATTACATTACATACATTACATTACATACATTACATCACAAACATTACATCACATACATTACATTACATACATTACATTACATACATTACATTACATACATTACATTACATACATTACATACATTACATACATTACATACATTACATACATTACATACATTACATACATTACATTACATACATTACATTACATACATTACATTACATACATTACATTACATACATTACATTACATACATTACATTACATACATTACATTACATACATTACATTACATACATTACATTACATACATTACATTACATACATTACATTACATACATTACATTACATACATTACATTACATACATTACATTACATACATTACATTACATACATTACATTACATACATTACATTACATACATTACATTACATACATTACATTACATACATTACATACCTTACATTACATACATTACATTACATACATTACATACATTACATTACATACATTACATTACATACATTACATTACATACATTACATTACATACATTACATTACATACATTACATTACATACCTTACATTACATACATTACATACATTACATTACATACATTACATTACATACATTACATTACATACATTACATTACATACATTACATTATATACATTACATTACATACATTACATTACATACATTACATTACATACATTGCATTACATACATTGCATTACATACATTACATTACATACATTACATTACATACATTACATTACATACATTACATTACATACATTACATTACATACATTACATTACATACATTACATTACATACATTACATTACATACATTACATTACATACATTACATTACATACATTACATTACATACATTACATTACATACATTACATTACATACATTACATTACATACATTACATTACATACATTACATTACATACATTACATTACATACATTACATTACATACATTACATTACATACATTACATTACATACATTACATACATTACATTACATACATTACATTACATACATTACATACATTACATTACATACATTACATTACATACATTACATTACATACATTACATTACATACATTACATTACATACATTACATTACATACATTACATTACATACATTACATTACATACATTACATTACATACATTACATACATTACATACATTACATACATTACATTACATTACATACATTACATTACATACATAACATTACATACATTACATTACATACATTACATTACATACATTACATTACATACATTACATTACATACATTACATTACATTACATACATTACATACATTACATTACATACATTACATTACATTACATACATTACATTACATACATAACATTACATACATAACATTACATACATTACATTACATACATTACATTACATACATTACATTACATACATTACATTACATACATTACATACATTACATTACATACATTACATTACATACATTACATTACATACATTACATTACATACATTACATTACATACATTACATTACATACATTACATCACATACATTACATTACATACATTACATTACATACATTACATTACATACATTACATTACATACATTACATACATTACATACATTACATACATTACATACATTACATACATTACATACATTACATACATTACATTACATACATTACATTACATACATTACATTACATACATTACATTACATACATTACATTACATACATTACATTACATACATTACATTACATGCATTACATTACATACATTACATTACATACATTACATTACATACATTACATTACATACATTACATTACATATATTACATTACATACATTACATTACATACATTACATTACATACATTACATTACATACATTACATTACATACATTACATTACATACATTACATTACATACATTACATTACATACATTACATTACATACATTACATTACATACATTACATTACATACATTACATACATTACATTACATACATTACATTACATACATTACATACATTACATTACATACATTACATTACATACATTACATTACATACATTACATTACATACATTACATTACATACATTACATTACATACATTACATTACATACATTACATTACATACATTACATTACATACATTACATTACATACATTACATTACATACATTACATTACATACATTACATTACATACATTACATTACATACATTACATTACATACATTACATTAAATACATTACATTACATACATTACATTACATTACATACATTACATTACATACATTACATTACATACATTACATTACATACATTACATACATTACATTACATACATTACATTACATACATTACATTACATACATTACATTACATACATTACATTAAATACATTACATTACATACATTGCATTACATACATTACATTACATACATTACATTACATACATTACATTACATACATTACATTAAATACATTACATTACATACATTACATTACATACATTACATTACATACATTACATTACATACATTACATTACATACATTACATTACATACATTACATTACATACATTACATTACATACATTACATACATTACATTACATACATTACATTACATACATTACATACATTACATTACATACATTACATTACATACATTACATTACATACATTACATTACATACATTACATTACATACATTACATTACATACATTACATACATTACATACATTACATACATTACATACATTACATACATTACATACATTACATACATTACATTACATCACATCTATTACATTACATACATTACATTACATACATTACATTACATACATTACATTACATACATTACATTACATACATTACATTACATACATTACATTACATACATTACATTACATACATTACATTACATACATTACATTACATACATTACATTACATTACATTACATTACATACATTACATTACATACATTACATTACATACATTACATTACATACATTACATTACATACATTACATTACATACATTACATTACATACATTACATTACATACATTACATTACATTACATACATTACATTACATACATTACATTACATACATTACATTACATACATTACATACATTACATTACATACATTACATTACATACATTACATTACATACATTACATTACATACATTACATTGCATACATTACATTACATACATTACATTACATACATTACATTACATACATTACATTACATCTATTACATTACATACATTACATTACATACATTACATTACATACATTACATTACATACATTACATTACATGCATTACATACATTACATTACATACATTACATTACATACATTACATACATTACATTACATATATTACATCACATACATTACATTACATACATTACATTACATACATTACATTACATACATTACATTACATACATTACATTACATACATTACATACATTACATTACGTACATTACATTACATACATTACATTACATACATTACATTACATGCATTACATTACATACATTACATACATTACATACATTACATACATTACATACATTACATACATTACATACATTACATACATGACTTACATGACATACATGACATACATTACATACATTACATACATTACATTACATACATTACATTACATACATTACATACATTACATTACATACATTACATTACATACATTACATTACATACATTACATTACATACATTACATTACATACATTACATTACATACATTACATTACATACATTACATTACATACATTACATTACATACATTACATTACATACATTACATTACATACATTACATTACATACATTACATTACATACATTACATTACATACATTACATTACATACATTACATTACATACATTACATTACATACATTACATTACATACATTACATTACATACATTACATTACATACATTACATTACATTACATACATTACATTACATACATTACATTACATACATTACATTACATACATTACATTACATACATTACATTACATACATTACATTACATACATTACATTACATACATTACATTACATACATTACATTACATACATTACATTACATACATTACATTACATACATTACATTACATACATTACATTACATACATTACATTACATACATTACATTACATACATTACATTACATACATTACATTACATACATTACATTAC
This sequence comes from Biomphalaria pfeifferi, assembly GCA_030265305.1. Taxonomy (NCBI): domain Eukaryota; kingdom Metazoa; phylum Mollusca; class Gastropoda; family Planorbidae; genus Biomphalaria; species Biomphalaria pfeifferi. Next base: position 735,126 of record JASAOG010000151.1, read on the forward strand.
ATACATTACATTACATACATTACATACATTACATTACATACATTACATTACATACATTACATACATTACATTACATACATTACATTACATACATTACATTACATACATTACATTACATACATTACATTACATACATTACATTACATACATTACATTACATACATTACATACATTACATACATTACATACATTACATACATTACATACATTACATACATTACATACATTACATTACATACATTACATTACATACATTACATTACATACATTACATTACATACATTACATTACATACATTACATTACATACATTACATTACATACATTACATCACATACATTACATATATTTTATTACATAACATTACATACATTACATACATTACATACATTACATACATTACATACATTACATACATTACATACATTACATACATTACATTTCATACATTACATTTCATACATTACAATACATACATTACAATACATACATTACAATACATACATTACAATACATACATTACAATACATACATTACATACATTACATACATTACATACATTACATGCATTACATACATTACAATACATACATTACATTACATACATTACATTACATACATTACATTACATACATTACAATACATACATTACAATACATACATTACAATACATACATTACAATACATACATTACAATACATACATTACAATACATACATTACATTACATACATTACATACATTAAATACATTACATACATTACATACATTACATACATTACATACATTACATACATTACATACATTACATACATTACATACATTACAAAGATTACATTACATACATAACATTACATACATAACATTACATACATTACATACATTACATTACATACATTACATTACATACATTACATTACAAACATTTAATTACAAACATTACATTACATACATTACATTATATACATTACATTACATACATTACATTACATACATTACATTACATACATTACATTACATACATTACATTACATACAGTAAGTTACATACATTACATTACACATACTACATTAAATACATTACATTACATACATTAAATTACATACATTACAATACACACATTACATACATTACATTACATACATTACATTACATACATTACATACATTACATACATTACATACATTACATTACATTACATTACATACATTACATTACATTACATACATTACATTACATTACATACATTACATTACACACATTACATTACGCACATTACATTACGCACATTACAGTACGCACATTACATTACGCACATTACATTACGCACATTACATTACGCACATTACATTACGCACAGTACATTACGCACATTACATTACGCACATTACATTACACACATTACATTACATACATTACATTACATACATTACATTACATACATTACATTACATACATTACATTACATACATTACATTACATACATTACATTACATACATTACATTACATACATTACATTACATACATTACATTACATACATTACATTACACACATTACATTACACACATTTTATTAAACACATTACATTACATACATCACATTACATACATCACATTACATACATCATATTACATACATTTCATTACATACATTTCATTACATACATCACATTACATACATCACATTACATACATCAAATTACATACATCACATTACATACATCACATTACATACATCACATTACATACAATACATTACATACACTACATACATTACATACATTACATACATTACATACATTACATACATTACATACATTACATACATTACATTACATACATTACATTACATACATTACATTACATACATTTTATTACATACATTTTATTACATTACTTACATTACATTACTTACATTACGTACATTACATTATTTACATGACATACATAACATTACATAACATTACATAACATTACATACATTACATACATTACATACATTACATACATTACATTACATACATTACATTACATACATTACATTACACACATTACATTACACACATTACATTACACACATTACATTACACACATTACATTACACACATTACATTACACACATTACATTACACACATTACATTACACACATTACATTACACACATTACATTACACACATTACATTACATACATTACATACATTACATTACATACATTACATTACATACATTACATACATTACATTACATACATTACATTACATACATTACATTACATACATTACATTACATACATTACATTACATACATTACATTACATACATTACATTACATACATTACATACATTACATACATTACATTACATACATTACATTACATACATTACATTACATACATTACATTACATACATTACATTACATACATTACATTACATACATTACATTACATACATTACATACATTACATACATTACATTACATACATTACATTACATACATTACATTACATACATTACATTACATACATTACATTACATACATTACATTACATACATTACATTACATACATTACATTACATACATTACATTACATACATTACATTACATACATTACATTACATACATTACATTACATACATTACATACATTACATTACATACATTACATACATTACATTACATACATTACATTACATACATTACATTACATACATTACATTACATACATTACATTACATACATAACATTACATACATAACATTACATACATTACATTACATACATTACATTACATACATTACATTACATACATTACATTACATTACATTACATTTATTACATTACATTACATCACATACATTACATTACATACATTACATTACATACATTACATACATTACATACATTACATTACATACATTACATTACATACATTACATTACATACATTACATAAAATACATTACATTACATACATTACATACATTACATACATTTCATTGAATGGAGAAATCTCTAGCCTGAAAACATCATTAAATGGAGACATCAATAGCGTGACATCAACATCAAATGGAGAAATCTCTAGCCTGACATCAACATCAAATTGAGAAATCTCCAGCCTTACATCAATATCAAATTGAGAATTCTCAAGCCTGAAATCAACATCAAATGGAGAAATTTCTAGCCCTACATAAACATCAAATGCAGAAATCTCTAGCCTAACATCAACATCGAATGGAGAAATCTCTAGCCTGAAAACATAATCAAATGGAGAAACCTCTAGCCTAACATCAACATCGACTGGAGAAATCTCTAGCCTGACATCAACATCGAATGGAGAAATCTCTAGCCTGACTTTAACATCAAATGGAGAAATTTCTAGCCTGAAAAAAATCATCAAATGGAGAAATCTATAGCGTGACATTAACATCGAATGGAGAAATCTCTAGCCTGACATAAATATTAAATGGAGAAATATCTAGCCTGACATCAACATCGAATTAAGAAATCTCTAGCCTGAAAACATCATCAAATGGAGAAATCTCTAGCCTGACATCAACATCGAATGGAGAAATCTCTAGCCTGACATTAACATCAAATGGAGAAATCTCTAGCCTGAAAAAAAATCCTGAATAGGAGAAATCTAAAGCCTTACATACACATCAAATGGAGAAATCTCTAGCCTGACATCAACATCAAATGGAGAAATCTCTAGCCTGACATCAACTTCGAATGGAGAAATCTCTAGCCTGACATCAACATAAAATGGAGAAATTTCTAGCCTGACATCAACATCAAATGGAGAAATCTCTAGCCTGAAAACATCATCAAATGGAGAAATCTCTAACCTGACATAACATTAAATGGAGAAATCTCTAGCCTTACATCAACATCAAATGGAGAAATCTTTAGCCCTAAATCAACATCAAATGGAGAAATCTCTGTCCTGACATCAACATCAAATGGAGAAATCACTAGCCTGACATCAACATCAAATGGAGAAATTTCTAGGTTGACATTAAAATCAAATGGAGAAATCTCTAGCCTAAAAACATTATCAAATGGAGAAACCTTTAGCCTGACATTAACATCGAATGGAGAAATCTCTAGCCTAACATCAACATTGAATGGAGAAATCTCTAGCCTGACATCAACATCAAATGGAGAAATCTCTAGGGTCCAAGGTTCGAATCCTGGCTCTCAAACATTCATGCTTTGGAAGTGGTAGACATTATTGTGCCTAAAAAGAAATAAAAAAATACTGTTTCTAGATTGTACCTCTTAGACTTTAATGATCGTCCTACAAACTTTTTATTTTTATATTAAAACAAAAGGCAGCATTGTCTCTTTTATCACTCTCACTTTGTAATCTTTTTATTTTATTTATTTTGACTTTTTCTTAACACTGTTTTGTTTTACAGCCATGAAAACGAAACATCAGGAGAGCCAATGGCACTAGAGAAACATGATGTTGCGTAAGTTTTACATTATATACATTACATTACATACATTAAATATATTACATTACATACATTACATTACATACATTACATTACATACATTACATTACATACATTACATTACATACATTACATACATTACATTACATACATTACATTACATTACATACATTACATTACATACATTACATTACATACATTACATTACATACATTACATTACATACATTACGTTACATACATTACGTTACATACATTACGTTACATACATTACATTACATACATTACATTACATACATTACATTACATTACATACATTACATACATACATTACATTACATACATTACATTACATACATTACATTACATACATTACATTACATACATTACATTACATACATTACATTACATACATTACATTACATACATTACATTACATACATTACATTACATACATTACATTACATACATTACATTACATACATTACATTACATCACATACATTACATATATTTTATTACATAACATTACATACATTACATACATTACATACATTACATACATTACATACATTACATACATTACATACATTACATACATTACATTTCATACATTACATTTCATACATTACATTTCATACATTACAATACATACATTACAATACATACATTACAATACATACATTACAATACATACATTACAATACATACATTACATACATTACATACATTACATACATTACATGCATTACATACATTACATACATTACATTACATACATTACATTACATACATTACATTACATACATTACATTACATACATTACATTACATACATTACAATACATACATTACAATACATACATTACAATACATACATTACAATACATACATTACAATACATACATTACAATACATACATTACAATACATACATTACATTACATACATTACATACATTAAATACATTACATACATTACATACATTACATACATTACATACATTACATACATTACATACATTACAAAGATTACATTACATACATAACATTACATACATAACATTACATACATTACATACATTACATTACATACATTACATTACATACATTACATTACATACATTACATTACAAACATTTAATTACAAACATTACATTACATACATTACATTATATACATTACATTACATACATTACATTACATACATTACATTACATACATTACATTACATACATTAAGTTACATACATTACATTACATATATTACATTAAATACATTACATTACATACATTAAATTACATACATTACAATACACACATTACATACATTACATTACATACATTACATTACATACATTACATTAAATTACATACATTACAATACACACATTACATACATTACATTACATACATTACATTACATACATTACATTACATACATTACATTACATACATTACATTACATCCATTACATTACATACATTACATTACATACATTACATTACATACATTACATTACATACATTACATACATTACATTACATACATTACATACATTACATACATTACATACATTACATACATTACATATATTACATACATTACATACATTACATACATTACATACATTACATTATATACATTACATCACATCTATTACATTACATACATTACATTACATACAATACATTACATACATTACATTACATACATTACATTACATACATTACATTACATACATTACATTACATACATTACATTACATACATTACATTACATACATTACATTACATACATTACATTACATACATTACATTACATACATTACATTACATACATTACATTACATACATTACATTACATACATTACATTACATACATTACATTACATACATTACATACATTACATACATTACATTACATACATTACATACATTACATTACATACATTACATTACATACATTACATTACATACATTACATTACATACATTACATTACATACATTACATTACATACATTACATTACATACATTACATTACATACATTACATTACATACATTACATTACATACATTACATTACATACATTACATTACATACATTACATACATTACATTACATACATTACATTACATACATTACATTACATACATTACATTACATACATTACATTACATACATTACATTACATACATTACATCACATACATTACATCACATACATTACATTACATACATTACATTACATACATTACATTACATACATTACATTACATACATTACATTACATTTATTACATTACATACATTACATTACATTTATTACATTACATACATTACATTACATACATTACATTACATACATTACATTACATACATTACATTACATACATTACATTACATACATTACATTACATACATTACATTACATACATTACATTACATACATTACATTACATACATTACATTACATACATTACATTACATACATTACATTACATACATTACATTACATACATTACATTACATACATTACATTACATACATTACATTACATACATTACATTACATACATTACATTACATACATTACATTACATACATTACATTACATACATTACATTACATTACATTACATACATTACATTACATTACATTACATACATTACATACATTACATAACATACATTACATTACATAACATACATTACATACATTACATTACATACATTACATTACATACATTACATTACATACATTACATTACACACATTACATTACGCACATTACATTACGCACATTACATTACACACATTACATTACGCACATTACATTACGCACATTACATTACGCACATTACATTACGCACATTACATTACACACATTACATTACATACATTACATTACATACATTACATTACATACATTACATTACATACATTACATTACATACATTACATTACATACATTACATTACATACATTACATTACATTACATACATTACATTACATACATTACATTACATACATTACATACATTACATTACATACAATACATTACATACATTACATTACATACATTACATTACATACATTACATTACATACATTACATTACATACATTACATTACATACATTACATACATAACATTACATACATTACATTACATACATTACATTACATACATTACATTACATACATTACATTACATACATTACATTACATACATTACATTACATACATTACATTACATACATTACATTACATACATTACATTACATACATTACATTACATACATTACATTACATACATTACATTTCATACATTACATTACATACATTACATACATTACATTACATACATTACATACATTACATTACATACATTACGTTACATACATTACATTACATACATTACATTACATACATTACATTACATACATTACATTACATACATTACATTACATACATTACATTACATACATTACATTACATACATTACATACATTACATTACATACATTACATTACATACATTACATACATTACATACATTACATTACATACATTACATTACATACATTACATTACATTACATTACATTTATTACATTACATTACATCACATACATTACATTACATACATTACATTACATACATTACATACATTACATTACATACATTACATTACATACATTACATTACATACATTACATAAAATACATTACATTACATACATTACATTACATACATTTCATTGAATGGAGAAATCTCTAGCCTGAAAACATCATTAAATGGAGACATCAATAGCGTGACATCAACATCAAATGGAGAAATCTCTAGCCTGACATCAACATCAAATTGAGAAATCTCCAGCCTTACATCAATATCAAATTGAGAATTCTCAAGCCTGAAATCAACATCAAATGGAGAAATCTCTAGCCTGACTTTAACATCAAATGGAGAAATTTCTAGCCTGAAAAAAATCATCAAATGGAGAAATCTATAGCGTGACATTAACATCGAATGGAGAAATCTCTAGCCTGACATAAATATTAAATGGAGAAATATCTAGCCTAACATCAACATCAAATGCAGAAATCTCTAGCCTAACATCAACATCGAATGGAGAAATCTCTAGCCTGAAAACATAATCAAATGGAGAAACCTCTAGCCTAACATCAACATCGACTGGAGAAATCTCTAGCCTGACATCAACATCGAATGGAGAAATCTCTAGCCTGACTTTAACATCAAATGGAGAAATTTCTAGCCTGAAAAAAATCATCAAATGGAGAAATCTATAGCGTGACATTAACATCGAATGGAGAAATCTCTAGCCTGACATAAATATTAAATGGAGAAATATCTAGCCTAACATCAACATCGAATTAAGAAATCTCTAGCCTGAAAACATCATCAAATGGAGAAATCTCTAGCCTGACATCAACATCGAATGGAGAAATCTCTAGCCTGACATTAACATCAAATGGAGAAATCTCTAGCCTGAAAAAAAATCCTGAATAGGAGAAATCTAAAGCCTTACATACACATCAAATGGAGAAATCTCTAGCCTGACATCAACATCAAATGGAGAAATCTCTAGCCTGACATCAACTTCGAATGGAGAAATCTCTAGCCTGACATCAACATAAAATGGAGAAATTTCTAGCCTGACATCAACATCAAATGGAGAAATCTCTAGCCTGAAAACATCATCAAATGGAGAAATCTCTAACCTGACATAACATTAAATGGAGAAATCTCTAGCCTTACATCAACATCAAATGGAGAAATCTTTAGCCCTAAATCAACATCAAATGGAGAAATCTCTGTCCTGACATCAACATCAAATGGAGAAATCACTAGCCTGACATCAACATCAAATGGAGAAATTTCTAGGTTGACATTAAAATCAAATGGAGAAATCTCTAGCCTAAAAACATTATCAAATGGAGAAACCTTTAGCCTGACATTAACATCGAATGGAGAAATCTCTAGCCTAACATCAACATTGAATGGAGAAATCTCTAGCCTGACATCAACATCAAATGGAGAAATCTCTAGGGTCCAAGGTTCGAATCCTGGCTCTCAAACATTCATGCTTTGGAAGTGGTAGACATTATTGTGCCTAAAAAGAAATAAAAAAATACTGTTTCTAGATTGTACCTCTTAGACTTTAATGATCGTCCTACAAACTTTTTATTTTTATATTAAAACAAAAGGCAGCATTGTCTCTTTTATCACTCTCACTTTGTAATCTTTTTATTTTATTTATTTTGACTTTTTCTTAACACTGTTTTGTTTTACAGCCATGAAAACGAAACATCAGGAGAGCCAATGGCACTAGAGAAACATGATGTTGCGTAAGTTTTACATTATATACATTACATTACATACATTAAATATATTACATTACATACATTACATTACATACATTACATTACATACATTACATTACATACATTACATTACATACATTACATTACAAACATTACATTACATACATTACATACATTACATTACATACATTACATTACATACATTACATTACATACATTACATTACATACATTACATTACATACATTACATTACATACATTACATTACATACATTACATTACATACATTACATTACATACATTACGTTACATACATTACATTACATACATTACATTACATACATTACATTACATACATTACATTACATTACATACATTACATTACATACATTACATTACATACATTACATTACATACATTACATTACATACATTACATTACATACATTACATTACATACATTACATTACATACATTACATTACATACATTACATTACATACATTACATACATTACATTACATACATTACATACATTACATTACATACCTTACATTACATACATTACATTACATCACATACATTACATATATTTTATTACATAACATTACATACATTACATACATTACATACATTACATACATTACATACATTACATTTCATACATTACATTTCATACATTACAATACATACATTACAATACATACATTACAATACATACATTACAATACATACATTACAATACATACATTACATACATTACATACATTACATACATTATATGCATTACATACATTACATTACATACATTACATTACATACATTACATTACATACATTACATTACATACATTACAATACATACATTACAATACATACATTACAATACATACATTACAATACATACATTACAATACATACATTACATTACATACATTACATACATTAAATACATTACATACATTACATACATTACATACATTACATACATTACATACATTACATACATTACATACATTACATACATTACATACATTACATACATTACATACATTACAAAGATTACATTACATACATAACATTACATACATAACATTACATACATTACATACATTACATTACATACATTACATTACATACATTACATTACAAACATTTAATTACAAACATTACATTACATACATTACATTATATACATTACATTACATACATTACATTACATACATTACATTACATACATTAAGTTACATACATTACATTACATATATTACATTAAATACATTACATTACATACATTAAATTACATACATTACAATACACACATTACATACATTACATTACATACATTACATTACATACATTACATTACATACATTACATTACATACATTACATTACATACATTACATTACATACATTACATTACATACATTACATTACATACATTACATTACATACATTACATTACATACATTACATTACATACATTACATACATTACATACATTACATTACATACATTACATACATTACATACATTACATACATTACATACATTACATACATTACATACATTACATACATTACATATATTACATACATTACATACATTACATACATTACATACATTACATTATATACATTACATCACATCTATTACATTACATACATTACATTACATACATTACATTACATACATTACATTACATACATTACATTACATACATTACATTACATACATTACATTACATACATTACATTACATACATTACATTACATACATTACATTACATACATTACATACATTACATTACATACATTACATACATTACATTACATACATTACATTACATACATTACATTACATACATTACATTACATACATTACATTACATACATTACATTACATACATTACATTACATACATTACATTACATACATTACATTACATACATTACATTACATACATTACATTACATACATTACATTACATACATTACATTACATACAATACATTACATACAATACATTACATACATTACATTACATTACATTACATACATTACATTACATACATTACATTACATACATTACATTACATACATTACATTACATACATTACATTACATACATTACATTACATACATTACATTACATACATTACATTACATACATTACATTACATACATTACATTACATACATTACATTACATACATTACATTACATACATTACATTACATACATTACATTTCATACATTACATTACATACATTACATACATTACATTACATACATTACATACATTACATTACATACATTACATTACATACATTACATTACATACATTACATTACATACATTACATACATTACATACATTACATTACATACATTACATACATTACATACATTACATTACATACATTACATTACATACATTACATTACATACATTACATTACATTACATTACATTTATTACATTACATTGCATCACATACATTACATTACATACATTACATTACATACATTACATACATTACATACATTACATACATTACATTACATACATTACATTACATACATTACATTACATACATTACATAAAATACATTACATTACATACATTACATACATTACATACATTTCATTGAATGGAGAAATCTCTAGCCTGAAAACATCATTAAATGGAGACATCAATAGCGTGACATCAACATCAAATGGAGAAATCTCTAGCCTGACATCAACATCAAATTGAGAAATCTCCAGCCTTACATCAATATCAATTGAGAATTCTCAAGCCTGAAATCAACATCAAATGGAGAAATTTCTAGCCCTACATAAACATCAAATGCAGAAATCTCTAGCCTAACATCAACATCGAATGGAGAAATCTCTAGCCTGAAAACATAATCAAATGGAGAAACCTCTAGCCTAACATCAACATCGACTGGAGAAATCTCTAGCCTGACATCAACATCGAATGGAGAAATCTCTAGCCTGACTTTAACATCAAATGGAGAAATTTCTAGCCTGAAAAAAATCATCAAATGGAGAAATCTATAGCGTGACATTAACATCGAATGGAGAAATCTCTAGCCTGACATAAATATTAAATGGAGAAATATCTAGCCTGACATCAACATCGAATTAAGAAATCTCTAGCCTGAAAACATCATCAAATGGAGAAATCTCTAGCCTGACATCAACATCGAATGGAGAAATCTCTAGCCTGACATTAACATCAAATGGAGAAATCTCTAGCCTGAAAAAAAATCCTGAATAGGAGAAATCTAAAGCCTTACATACACATCAAATGGAGAAATCTCTAGCCTGACATCAACATCAAATGGAGAAATCTCTAGCCTGACATCAACTTCGAATGGAGAAATCTCTAGCCTGACATCAACATAAAATGGAGAAATTTCTAGCCTGACATCAACATCAAATGGAGAAATCTCTAGCCTGAAAACATCATCAAATGGAGAAATCTCTAACCTGACATAACATTAAATGGAGAAATCTCTAGCCTTACATCAACATCAAATGGAGAAATCTTTAGCCCTAAATCAACATCAAATGGAGAAATCTCTGTCCTGACATCAACATCAAATGGAGAAATCACTAGCCTGACATCAACATCAAATGGAGAAATTTCTAGGTTGACATTAAAATCAAATGGAGAAATCTCTAGCCTAAAAACATTATCAAATGGAGAAACCTCTAGCCTGACATTAACATCGAATGGAGAAATCTCTAGCCTAACATCAACATTGAATGGAGAAATCTCTAGCCTGACATCAACATCAAATGGAGAAATCTCTAGGGTCCAAGGTTCGAATCCTGGCTCTCAAACATTCATGCTTTGGAAGTGGTAGACATTATTGTGCCTAAAAAGAAATAAAAAAATACTGTTTCTAGATTGTACCTCTTAGACTTTAATGATCGTCCTACAAACTTTTTATTTTTATATTAAAACAAAAGGCAGCATTGTCTCTTTTATCACTCTCACTTTGTAATCTTTTTATTTTATTTATTTTGACTTTTTCTTAACACTGTTTTGTTTTACAGCCATGAAAACGAAACATCAGGAGAGCCAATGGCACTAGAGAAACATGATGTTGCGTAAGTTTTACATTATATACATTACATTACATACATTAAATATATTACATTACATACATTACATTACATACATTACATTACATACATTACATTACATACATTACATTACATACATTACATTACATACATTACATTACATACATTACATTACATACATTACATTACATACATTACATACATTACATTACATACATTACATTACATACATTACATTACATACATTACATTACATACATTACATACATTACATTACATACATTACATTACATACATTACATTACATACATTACATTACATACATTACATTACATACATTACATTACATACATTACATTACATACATTACATTACATACATTACATTACATACATTACGTTACATACATTACATTACATACATTACATTACATTACATACATTACATTACATACATTACATTACATACATTACATTACATACATTACATTACATACATTACATTACATACATTACATTACATACATTACATTACATACATTACATTACATACATTACATTACATACATTACATTACATACATTACATTACATCACATACATTACATATATTTTATTACATAACATTACATACATTACATACATTACATACATTACATACATTACATACATTACATACATTACATACATTACATTTCATACATTACATTTCATACATTACAATACATACATTACAATACATACATTACAATACATACATTACAATACATACATTACAATACATACATTACATACATTACATACATTACATACATTACATGCATTACATACATTACATTACATACATTACATTACATACATTACATTACATACATTACATTACATACATTACAATACATACATTACAATACATACATTACAATACATACATTACAATACATACATTACAATACATACATTACAATACATACATTACAATACATACATTACAATACATACATTACATTACATACATTACATACATTAAATACATTACATACATTACATACATTACATACATTACATACATTACATACATTACATACATTACATACATTACAAAGATTACATTACATACATAACATTACATACATAACATTACATACATTACATACATTACATTACATACATTACATTACATACATTACATTACAAACATTTAATTACAAACATTACATTACATACATTACATTATATACATTACATTACATACATTACATTACATACATTACATTACATACATTACATTACATACATTAAGTTACATACATTACATTACATATATTACATTAAATACATTACATTACATACATTAAATTACATACATTACAATACACACAATACATACATTACATTACATACATTACATTACATACATTACATTACATACATTACATTACATACATTACATTACATACATTACATTACATACATTACATTACATACATTACATTACATACATTACATTACATACATTACATTACATACATTACATACATTACATTACATACATTACATACATTACATACATTACATACATTGCATACATTACATACATTACATACATTACATACATTACATATATTACATACATTACATACATTACATACATTACATACATTACATTATATACATTACATCACATCTATTACATTACATACATTACATTACATACATTACATTACATACATTACATTACATACATTACATTACATACATTACATTACATACATTACATTACATACATTACATTACATACATTACATTACAAACATTACATTACATACATTACATTACATACATTACATTACATACATTACATACATTACATTACATACATTACATACATTACATTACATACATTACATTACATACATTACATTACATACATTACATTACATACATTACATTACATACATTACATTACATACATTACATTACATACATTACATTACATACATTACATTACATACATTACATTACATACATTACATTACATACATTACATTACATACATTACATTACATACATTACATTACATACATTACATTACATACATTACATTACATACATTACATTACATACATTACATTACATACATTACATTACATACATTACATTACATACATTACATTACATACATTACATTACATACATTACATTACATACATTACATTACATACATTACATTACATACATTACATTACATACATTACATTACATACATTACATTACATACATTACATTACATACATTACATCACATACATTACATCACATACATTACATCACATACATTACATCACATACATTACATTACATACATTACATTACATACATTACATTACATACATTACATTACATACATTACATTACATACATTACATTACATACATTACATTACATACATTACATTACATACATTACATTACATACATTACATTACATACATTACATTACATACATTACATTACATACATTACATTACATACATTACATTACATACATTACATTACATACATTACATTACATACATTACATTACATACATTACATTACATACATTACATACATTACATACATTACATACATTACATTACATACATTACATTACATTACATACATTACATACATTACATTACATACATTACATTACATACATTACATTACACACATTACATTACGCACATTACATTACGCACATTACATTACACACATTACATTACGCACATTACATTACGCACATTACATTACGCACATTACATTACGCACATTACATTACACACATTACATTACATACATTACATTACATACATTACATTACATACATTACATTACATACATTACATTACATACATTACATTACATACATTACATTACATACATTACATACATTACATTACATACATTACATTACATACATTACATTACATACATTACATTACATACATTACATTACATACATTACATTACATACATTACATTACATACATTACATTACATACATTACATACATTACATACATTTCATTACATACATTACATTACATACATTACATTACATACATTACATTACATACATTACATTACATACATTACATAACATACATTACATTACATACATTACATTACATACATTACATTACATACATTACATTACATACATTACATTACATACATTACATTTCATACATTACATTACATACATTACATTACATACATTACATACATTACATTACATACATTACATACATTACATTACATACATTACATTACATACATTACATTACATACATTACATTACATACATTACATTACATACATTACATTACATACATTACATTACATACATTACATTACATACATTACATACATTACATACATTACATTACATACATTACATTACATTACATTACATTTATTACATTACATTACATCACATACATTACATTACATACATTACATTACATACATTACATACATTACATACATTACATTACATACATTACATTACATACATTACATTACATACATTACATAAAATACATTACATTACATACATTACATACATTACATACATTTCATTGAATGGAGAAATCTCTAGCCTGAAAACATCATTAAATGGAGACATCAATAGCGTGACATCAACATCAAATGGAGAAATCTCTAGCCTGACATCAACATCAAATTGAGAAATCTCCAGCCTTACATCAATATCAAATTGAGAATTCTCAAGCCTGAAATCAACATCAAATGGAGAAATTTCTAGCCCTACATAAACATCAAATGCAGAAATCTCTAGCCTAACATCAACATCGAATGGAGAAATCTCTAGCCTGAAAACATAATCAAATGGAGAAACCTCTAGCCTAACATCAACATCGACTGGAGAAATCTCTAGCCTGACATCAACATCGAATGGAGAAATCTCTAGCCTGACTTTAACATCAAATGGAGAAATTTCTAGCCTGAAAAAAATCATCAAATGGAGAAATCTATAGCGTGACATTAACATCGAATGGAGAAATCTCTAGCCTGACATAAATATTAAATGGAGAAATATCTAGCCTGACATCAACATCGAATTAAGAAATCTCTAGCCTGAAAACATCATCAAATGGAGAAATCTCTAGCCTGACATCAACATCGAATGGAGAAATCTCTAGCCTGACATTAACATCAAATGGAGAAATCTCTAGCCTGAAAAAAAATCCTGAATAGGAGAAATCTAAAGCCTTACATACACATCAAATGGAGAAATCTCTAGCCTGACATCAACATCAAATGGAGAAATCTCTAGCCTGACATCAACTTCGAATGGAGAAATCTCTAGCCTGACATCAACATAAAATGGAGAAATTTCTAGCCTGACATCAACATCAAATGGAGAAATCTCTAGCCTGAAAACATCATCAAATGGAGAAATCTCTAACCTGACATAACATTAAATGGAGAAATCTCTAGCCTTACATCAACATCAAATGGAGAAATCTTTAGCCCTAAATCAACATCAAATGGAGAAATCTCTGTCCTGACATCAACATCAAATGAAGAATCCACTAGCCTGACATCAACATCAAATGGAGAAATTTCTAGGTTGACATTAAAATCAAATGGAGAAATCTCTAGCCTAAAAACATTATCAAATGGAGAAACCTCTAGCCTGACATTAACATCGAATGGAGAAATCTCTAGCCTAACATCAACATTGAATGGAGAAATCTCTAGCCTGACATCAACATCAAATGGAGAAATCTCTAGGGTCCAAGGTTCGAATCCTGGCTCTCAAACATTCATGCTTTGGAAGTGGTAGACATTATTGTGCCTAAAAAGAAATAAAAAAATACTGTTTCTAGATTGTACCTCTTAGACTTTAATGATCGTCCTACAAACTTTTTATTTTTATATTAAAACAAAAGGCAGCATTGTCTCTTTTATCACTCTCACTTTGTAATCTTTTTATTTTATTTATTTTGACTTTTTCTTAACACTGTTTTGTTTTACAGCCATGAAAACGAAACATCAGGAGAGCCAATGGCACTAGAGAAACATGATGTTGCGTAAGTTTTACATTATATACATTACATTACATACATTAAATATATTACATTACATACATTACATTACATACATTACAATACATACATTACATTACATACATTACATTACATACATTACATTACATACATCACATTACATACATTACATTACATACATTACATACATTACATTACATACATTACATTACATACATTACATTACATACATTACATTACATACATTACATTACATACATTACATACATTACATTACATACATTACATTACATACATTACATTACATACATTACATTACATACATTACATTACATACATTACGTTACATACATTACATTACATACATTACATTACATACATTACATTACATTACATACATTACATTACATACATTACATTACATACATTACATTACATACATTACATTACATACATTACATTACATACATTACATTACATACAT
Organism: Biomphalaria pfeifferi; assembly: GCA_030265305.1. NCBI lineage: Eukaryota > Metazoa > Mollusca > Gastropoda > Planorbidae > Biomphalaria > Biomphalaria pfeifferi. The sequence continues at coordinate 754,567 of JASAOG010000151.1, forward strand.
TACATTACATACATTACATTACATACATTACATTACATACATTACATTACATACATTACATTACATACATTACATTACATCACATACATTACATATATTTTATTACATAACATTACATACATTACATACATTACATACATTACATACATTACATACATTACATACATTACATACATTACATACATTACATACATTACATTACATACATTACATTACATACATTACATTACATACATTACATTACATACATTATATTACATACATTACATTACATACATTACATTACATACATTACATACATTACATTACATACATTACATTACACACATTACATTACACACATTACATTACATACATTACATTACACACATTACATTACACACATTACATTACATACATTACATTACATACATTACATTACATACATTACATTACATACATTACATTACATACATTACATTACATACATTACATTACATACATTACATTACATACATTACATTACATACATTACATTACATACATTACATTACATACATTACATTACATACATTACATTACATACATTACATTACATACATTACATACATTACATTACATACATTACATTACATACATTACATTACATACATTACATACATTACATTACATACATTACATTACATTACATACATTACATTACATACATTACATTACATACATTACATTACATACATTACATACATTACATACATTACATACATTACATACATTACATACATTACATACATTACATACATTATATACATTACATTACATACATTACATTACATACATTACATTACATACATTACATTACATACATTACATTACATACATTACATTACATACATTACATTACATACATTACATTACATACATTACATTACATACATTACATTACATACATTACATTACATACATTACATTACATACATTACATTACATACATTACATACATTACATTACATACATTACATCACATACATTACATTACACACATTACATTACATACATTACATACATTACATACATTACATTACATTACATACATTACATTACACACATTACATTACGCACATTACATTACGCACATTACATTACGCACATTACATTACGCACATTACATTACGCACATTACATTACGCACATTACATTACGCACATTACATTACGCACATTACAATACACACATTACATTACATACATTACATTACATACATTACATTACATACATTACATTACATACATTACATTACATACATTACATTACATACATTACATTACATACATTACATTACATACATTACATTACATTACATACATTACATACATTACATTACATACATTACATTACATACATTACATTACATACATTACATTACACACATTACATTACACACATTTTATTACACACATTACATTACATACATCACATTACATACATCACATTACATACATCACATTACATACATTTCATTACATACATCACATTACATACATCACATTACATACATCAAATTACATACATCACATTACATACATCACATTACATACATCACATTACATACATCACATTACATACATTACATTACATACATCACATTACATACATCACATTACATACATCACATTACATACAATACATTACATACATTACATACATTACATACATTACATACATTACATACATTACATACATTACATACATTACATACATTACATTACATACATTTTATTACATACATTTTATTACATTACTTACATTACATTACTTACATTACGTACATTACATTATTTACATGACATACATAACATTACATACATTACATACATTACATACATTACATACATTACATACATTACATACATTACATACATTACATTACATACATTACATTACATACATTACATTACACACATTACATTACACACATTACATTACACACATTACATTACACACATTACATTACACACATTACATTACACACATTACATTACACACATTACATTACACACATTACATTACACACATTACATTACACACATTACATTACACACATTACATTACACACATTACATTACACACATTACATACATTACATTACATACATTACATTACATACATTACATTACATACATTACATTACATACATTACATTACATACATTACATTACATACATTACATTACATACATTACATTACATACATTACATTACATACATTACATACATTACATTACATACATTACATTACATACATTACATTACATACATTACATTACATACATTACATTACATACATTACATTACATACATTACATTACATACATTACATTACATACATTACATTACATACATTACATTACATACATTACATTACATACATTACATTACATACATTACATTACATACATTACATTACATACATTACATTACATACATTACATTACATACATTACATTACATACATTACATACATTACATACATTACATTACATACATTACATACATTACATTACATACATTACATTACATACATTACATTACATACATTACATTACATACATTACATTACATACATTACATTACATACATTACATTACATACATTACATTACATACATTACATACATTACATACATTACATTACATACATTACATTACATACATTACATTACATACATTACATTACATACATTACATTACATACATTACATTACATACATTACATTACATACATTACATTACATACATTACATTACATACATTACATTACATACATTACATTACATACATTACATTACATACATTACATTACATACATTACATTACATACATTACATTACATACATTACATTACATACATTACATTACATACATTACATTACATACATTACATTACATACATTACATTACATACATTACATTACATACATTACATTACATACATTACATTACATACATTACATTACATACATTACATTACATACATTACATTACATACATTACATTACATACATTACATTACATACATTACATACATTACATTACATACATTACATTACACACATTACATTACACACATTACATTACACACATTACATTACACACATTACATTACACACATTACATTACACACATTACATTACACACATTACATTACACACATTACATTACACACATTACATTACACACATTACATTACACACATTACATTACATACATTACATTACATACATTACATTACATACATTACATTACATACATTACATTACATACATTACATTACATACATTACATTACATACATTACATTACATACATTACATTACATACATTACATTACATACATTACATTACATTACATACATTACATACATTACATTACATACATTACATTACATACATTACATTACATACATTACATTACATACATTACATTACACACATTACATTACACACATTACACTACACACATTACATTACACACATTACATTACATACATTACATTACATACATTACATTACATACATTACATTACATACATTACATACATTACATTACATACATTACATTACATACATTACATTACATACATTACATTACATACATTACATTACATACATTACATACATTACATACATTACATTACATACATTACATTACATACATTACATTACATACATTACATTACATACATTACATTACATACATTACATTACATACATTACATTACATACATTACATTACATACATTACATTACATACATTACATTACATACATTACATTACATACATTACATTACATACATTACATTACATACATTACATTACATACATTACATTACATACATTACATTACATACATTACATTACATACATTACATTACACACATTACATTACACACATTACATTACACACATTACATTACACACATTACATTACACACATTACATTACACACATTACATTACACACATTACATTACATACATTACATACATTACATTACATACATTACATACATTACATTACATACATTACATACATTACATTACATACATTACATTACATACATTACATACATTACATTACATACATTACATTACATTACATACATTACATACATTACATTACATACATTACATACATTACATTACATACATTACATACATTACATTACATACATTACATTACATACATTACATACATTACATACATTACATTACATACATTACATTACATACATTACATTACATACATTACATACATTACATTACATACATTACATTACATACATTACATTACATACATTAAATTACATACATTACATTACATTACATACATTACATACATTACATTACATACATTACATTACATACATTACATTACATACATTACATTACATACATTACATACATTACATTACATACATTACATACATTACATTACATACATTACATACATTACATTACATACATTACATTACATACATTACATACATTACATTACATGTAAAGACACATGGAAAGACACAGCTGATGATATTTACATTTGAAGCCAAATGAAATTCCAATGCTGTGGACAGATGTAGACCGCAAAAGGAAAATCTAGGTCAGCCACAGGCCGACAGTTAAGTATGGGGGACGAACGCATGACAAAGGCAGTCTTTTTTGGTGACTAAAAGGTGGTCAATGTAACAGTGGTGTCCCACGGAAACGCTTTAAAAACCAGATTAGGCACCAACTTGTCTTAGCTGACAATGAAGAGAGCACATGGCTGCATGCTGCCTCAGAACGAAATAGCAAGAGGTCAATTTAAAGGCGCGGGATAAATATTTAAGACCAAAAGGTGCAGACGTAGAAAACTAAAATCTAAATCGTCCTACGGCGGACAATGTTAAGCTTGCCACGGATGTGGCAAAATATGTAGGTCACAGCTGAGGCTGCGAAGCCACGAGAAATACTGCATTCCTCAATAATCTTCGGACTCGAAGACAAACATTATTATTTTTATATTATTATTATTATATAAAAGCACAAAAAAAGGTATTTCCCGATTATTAGGTGCGTTTTTAAGCTTCCGTTTATAACAAACTGTTCACCTACGCAACTGCCGCAAAGAATGGAGCAAAATAAGATCATCACCAATGCCAATGGCACAATAAATGTAAGTAGATTCATTTCTAGAATCTCAATTATTCTTTTGTAAATTTGTATTAAATCTAGCAATCTACAATCTGGATCTTTTATGCTGATTTGAAAGGGTGAAGGAAGAAAGATCTTTTTAGTTTATCATTATTATGATTTATTATCTATTCTTTATATTACAACCAAAGCAAACAACATAGGTAAAAAACAAAGTCCACAACCAAGACGAAGGACTATATCTATTTAGATTAAAATAGAGTCTAAATAGACAATAATAGATAGAGTTAAAGAAATTGTCAACAAATTTCAATGTATTTAGAATAGATGGATAAAAAAAAGATAGTTCAAGTAAAACTCAATTAGATCATTATATTAGACTAGATTATATTGAATTTAGATAAAGTATGCGAGTAGATTAGACTAGGCCTACATTAGATATATATATATATATATCTATATATATATATATATATATATAAATATATAGATAGATTGATACATAGATGGATAGATGGATGGCTAAATAGATAGAGAGATAGAAAGATAGATAGATAGATAGATAGATAGATAGATAGATAGATAGATAGATAGATAGATAGATAGATAGATAGACAGAGATAGAGAGAGATATCCATTTGATAAAAATGTTTTATAGATAAAAATCATAAATAATTATGGTCAAGAATGGTCGACAGACGAAGAGGAAAGTGAAGACAGCACAAGTTATGAAACTTCAAAAACTACTTATTCAGACAACCACGCCTTCCAACGCCGAGCACATCCCAAAGAGGAGAAAAATCGAGCAAACCATAAGAACCAAAAGAAAACTAAAAAAACAACAAACCCTGTCAGGTACACGACTGTAAAGTAAAAATATATTAATTAATTTTTATTTTTTTAAATTTTTTTTAAAATTTCACTTTGATGGGGCACATCGATAAGTATTCTAGTAATACTATAAACATTCTGCTGCTAAATAAATATCTAATTATTTTTATTCGACATTAATAATATTACCTGTCCCGCACTAAGCTATAATGGCTAGCTTATGCCAATGTGATTCAAAATATGACTATAAGCGTGTGAAATCTGAGCCGATAGGGCAATGAACTGTCCCGCAATGAGCTATAAAGGCTAGCTCAGGCCACTGGCAGATAATATGGCCATAGTAGTTGGAAATATGAGCCGATAAGACAATGGCCTGTCCCGCACTGAGTTATAATGGCTAGCTTAGGTCACTGTGAGTCAAAAATATGGCCATAGTCGTGGGAAATTTGAGCCGATAGGACAATGGCCTGTCCCGCACTGAGCTATAATCGCTAGCTTATGCCAATGTGATTCAAAATATGGCCATAGTCGTGGGAAATTTCAGCCGATAGGACAATGACCTGTCCCGCAATGAGCTATAATGGCTAGCTCAGGCCACTGTGAGTCAAAATATGACCATAGTCGTGTAAAATATAAGCCGATAGGACAATGGCCTGTCCCACACTGAGCTATAATAGCTAGCTCAGGCCACTGTGAGTCAAAATATGGCCATAGTCGTGGGAAATATGAGCCGATAGGACAATGGCCTTTCCCGCACTTAGTTATAATGGCTAGCTCAGGCCACCGTGAGTCAAAATATGGCAATCGTCGTGGGAAATATGAGCAAATAAGGAAATGGACTGTACCACACTGAGCTATAATGGCTAGCTCAGGCCACTGTGAGTCAAAATATGGCCATAGTCATGGGAAATATAAGCTGATAGGAAAATGGCCTGTCCCGCACTTAGTTATAATGGCTAGCTCAGGCCACAGTAAGTCAAAATATGGCCATAGTCGTGGGAAATATGAGCTGATAGGAAAATGGCCTGTCCCGCACTGAGCTATAATGATTAGCTCAGGCCAGTGTGAGTCAAAATATGTTCATAGTCGTGGGAAATATGAGCCGATTGACAATGGCCTGTCCCGCACTGAGCTACAATGGATAGCTCAGGCCACTGTGAGCCAAAATATGGCCATAGTCGTGGGAAATATGAGCGATAGGACAATGGCCTGTCCCGCACTGAGCTATAATAGCTAGCTCAGGCCACTGTAAGTCAAAATATGGCCATAGTCGTGGGAAATATGAGCCGATTGACAATGGCCTGTCCCGCTCTGAGCTACAATGGATAGCTCAGGCCACTGTGAGCCAAAATATGGCCATAGTCGTGGGAAATATGAGCGATAGGGCAATAAACTGTCCCGCACTTAGCTATAATAGCTAGCTCAGGCCACTGTGAGTAAAAATATGGCCATAGTCGTGAGAAATATAAGCTATAGGACAATGACCTGTCCCGCACTTAGCTATAAAAGCTAGCTCAGGCCACTGTGAGTCAAAATTTGGCCAGAGTCGTGGTAAATATGAGCCGATAGGAAAATGGCCTGTCCCGCACTTAGTTATAATGGCTAGCTCAGGCCACCGTAAGTCAAAATATGGCCATAGTCGTGGTAAATATGAGCCGATAGGAAAATGGCCTGTCCCGCACTGAGCTATAATGATTAGCTCAGGCCACTGTGAGTCAAAATATGTTCATAGTTGTGGTAAATATTTGCCGATAGGACAATGGCCTGTCCCGCACTGAGCTATAATGGCTAGCTTAGGCCACAGTTTCTCAAAATATGACAGAAAAATTTCACGTTCTTCTAAAAAAAATACTAAATCTTAAATTTCCGGAAAAATAGCGACGTCTACGTGTGTTTTTGACAGTTAAAATCTCTAGCCTGACATCAAAATCAAATGGAGAAATCTCTAGCCTAACATCAACATCAAATGGAGAAATCTCTAGCCTGACATCAACATCAAATGGAGAAATCTCTAACCTGAAAACATCATCAAATGGAGAAATCTCTAGCCTTACATCAACATCGAATGGAGAAATATATAGCCTGAAAACATCATCAAATGGAGAAAACTCTAGCGTGACATCAACATCAAATGGAGAAATCTCTAGCCTGACATCAAAATAAAATGGAGAAATTTCTAGCTTAACATCAACATCGAACGGAAAAATCTCTAGCGTGACATCAAAATCGAATGGAGAAATCTCTAGCTCTACATCAACATCAAATGGAGAAATCTCTAGCCTGACATCAACATCAAATGGAGAAATCTCTAGCCTGACATCAACATCAAATGGAGAAATCTCTAGCCTGACATCAACATCGATTGGAGAAATCTCTATTCTGACATCAACATCAAATGGAGAAATTTCTAGCCTGACATCAACATCAAATGGAGAAAACTCTAGCCTGACATCAACATCAAATGGAGAAATCTCTAGCCCTACATCAACATCAAATGGAGAAATCTCTAGCCTGACATCAACATCAAATGGAGAAATCTCTAGCCTGACATCAACATCAAATGGAGAAATATCTAGCCTAACATCAACATCTATTGGAGAGATCTCTAGCCCTACATCAACATAAAATGGAGAAATCTCTAGCCTGACATCAACATCGAATGGAGAATCTCTAGCCTGACATCAACATCAAATGGAGAAATCTCTAGCCTGAGAACATCATCAAATTTAGAAATCTATAGCGTGACATCAACATGAAATGGCCCAATCTCTAGCCTGATATCAACATCGAATGGAGAAATCTCTAGCCTGACATCAACATCGAATGGAGAAATCTGTAGCCTTACATCAACATCGAATGGAGAAATCTCTATTCTGACATCAACATCAAATGGAGAAATTTCTAGCCTGACTTCAACATCAAATGGAGAAAACTCTAGCCTGACATCAACATCAAATGGAGAAATCTCTAGCCCTACATCAACATCAAATGGAGAAATCTCTAGCCTGACATCAACATCAAATGGAGAAATCTCTAGCCTGACATCAACATCAAATGGAGAAATTTCTAGCCTAACATCAACATCAAATGGAGAGATCTCTAGCCCTACATCAACATAAAATGAAGAAATCTCTAGCCTGACATCAACATCGAATGGAGAATCTCTAGCCTGACATCAACATCAAATGGAGAAGCCTCTAGCCTGAAAACATCATCAAATTTAGAAATCTATAGCGTGACATCAACATCGAATGGAGAAATCTCTAGCCTAACATCAACATCAAATGGAGAAATCTCAACCTGAAAACATCGTCAAATGGTGAAATCTCTAGCCTGACATCAACATCGAATGGAGAAATCTCTAGCCTGACATCAACATCGAATGGAGAAATCTCTAGCCTGACATCAACATCGAATGGTGAAATCTCTAGCCTGAAATCAACATCGAATGGAGAAATCTCTAGCCTTACATCAATATCGAATTGAAAAATCTCTAGCCTGACATCAACATCAAACGGTGAAATCTCTAGCCTGACATCAACATTAATAGGAGAAATCTCTAGCCTGACATCAACATCAAATGGAGAAATCTCTAGCCTGAATCAACATGGAATGGAGAAATCTCTAGCCTGACATCAACATTGAATGGAGAAATCTCTAGCCTGACATCAACATCGAATGGAGAAATCTCTAGCCTGACATCAACATCGAATTTACAAATCTCTAGCCTGACATCAACATCAAATGGAGAAATCTCAATATGAAAACATCATGAAATGGTGACATCTATAGCGTGACATCAACATCAAATGGAAAAACCTCTAGCCTGACATCAATATCGAATGGAGAAATCTCAAGCTTGACATCAACATCAAATGGAGAAATCTCTAGCCTGAAAACATCATCAAATGGAGAAATCTCTAGCCTGAAAACATCATCAAATGGAGAAATCTCTAGCCTGACATCAACATCAAATAGACAAATCTCTAGCCTTAAAACATCATCAAATGGAGAAATCTATAGCGTAACATCAACATCGAATGGAGAAATCTCTAGCCTGACATCAACATCAAATGGAGAAATATCTAGCCTGACATCAACATCAAATGGAGAAATCTCTAGCCTGACATCAACATCAAATGGAGAAGCCTCTAGCCTTAAAACATCATCAAATTTAGAAATCTATAGCGTGACATCAACATCGAATGGAGAAATCTCTAGCCTAACATCAACATCAAATGGAGAAATCTCTAACCTGAAAACATCATCAAATGGTGAAATCTCCAGCCTGACATCAACATCGAATGGAGAAATCTCTAGCCTGACATCAACATCAAACGGTTAAATCTCTAGCCCAACATCAACATAAATGGAGAAATCTCTAGCCTGACATCAACATCAAATGGAGAAATCTCTAGCCTGAAAACATCATCAAATGGAGAAATCTCTAGCCTGAAAACATCATCGAATGGAGAAATCTCTAGCCTGACATCAACATCGAATAGAGAAATATCTAGCCTGAAAAAAATTATGAAATGGAGACATCTATAGCGTGACATCAACATCAAATGAACAAACCTCTAGCCTGACATCAACATCGAATGGAGAAATCTCTAGCCTGACATCAACTTCTAATTTAGAAATCTCTAGCCTGACATCAACATCAAATGGAGAAATCTCAATATGAAAACATCATGAAATGGTGACATCTATAGCGTGACATCAACATCAAATGGACAAACCTCTAGCCTGACATCAATATCGAAAACATCATCAAATGGAGAAATCTATAGCGTGACATGAACATTAAATGGAAAAATCTCTAGCCTGACATCAACATCAAATGGAGAAATTTCTAGCCTGACATCAACATCAAATGGAGAAATCTCTAGCCTGAAAACATCATCAAATGGAGAAATCTCTAGCCTGAAAACATTATCAAATGGAGAAATCTCTAGCCTGACATCAACATCGAATGGAGAAATCTCTAGCCTTAAAACATCATCAAATGGAGAAATCTGTAGCGTGACATAAACATTGAATGGAGAAATCTCTAGCCTGACATCAACATCGAATGGAGAAATCTCTAGCCTGACATCAACACCAAATGGAGAAATCTTAACCTGAAAACATCATCAAATGGAGAAATCTATAGCGTGACATCAACATCAAAAATCTCTAGCCTGACATCAAAATAAAATGGAGAAATTTCTAGCCTAACATCAACATCGAACGGAAAAATCTCTAGCGTGACATCAAAATCGAATGGAGAAATCTCTAGCTCTACATCAACATCAAATGGAAAAATCTCTAGCCTGACATCAACATCAAATGGAGAAATTTCTAGCCTGACATCAACATCGAACGAAGAAATCTTTAGCCTTACATCAACATCGAATGGAGAAATCTCTAGCCCTACATCAACATAAATGGTGAAATCTCTAGCCTGACATCAACATCAAATGGAGAAATCTCTAGCCTGAAAACATCATCAAATGGAGAAATCTCTAGCCTGAAAACATCATCAAATGGAGAAATCTCTAGCCTGACATCAACATCGAATGGAGAAATCTCTAGCCTTAAAACATCATCAAATGGAGAAATCTGTAGCGTGACATAAACATTGAATGGAGAAATCTCTAGCCTGACATCAACATCGAATGGAGAAATCTCTAGCCTGACATCAACATTAAATGGAGAAATCTCAACCTGAAAACATCATCAAATGGAGAAATCTCTAGCCTGAAAACATCATCAAATGGAGAAATCTCTAGCCTGAAAACATCATCAAATGGAGAAATCTATAGCGTGACATCAACATCAAATGGAGAAATCTCTAGCGTGACATCAATATCGAATTGAAAAATCTCTAGCCTGACATCAACATCAAACGGTGAAATCTCTAGCCCTACATCAACATAAATGGAGAAATCTCTAGCCTGACATCAACATCAAATGGAGAAATCTCTAGCCTGAAAACATCATCAAATGGAGACATCTATAGCGTGACATCAACATCAAATGAACAAACCTCTAGCCTGACATCAACATCGAATGGAGAAATCTCTAGCCTGACATCAACATCGAATGGAGAAATCTCTAGCCTGACATCAACATCAAATGGAGAAATCTCTAGCCTGACATCAACATCGAATAGAGAAATCTCTAGCCTTAAAAAATATCATTAAATGGAGAAATCTATAGCGTACCATCAACATCGAATGGAGAAATCTCTAGCCTGACATCTACATCGAATGGAGAAATCTCTAGCATGAAATCAACATCGAATCGAGAAATCTCTAGCCTGACATCAACATTTAATGGAGAAATCTCTAGCCTGACATCAACATCGAATGGAGAAATCTCTAGCCTGACATCAACATGAAATGGAGAAATCTCTAGCCTGACAATAACATCGAATGGAGAAATCTCTAGCCTGAAAACATCATCAAATGGAGAAATCTGTAGCCTGAAAACATCATCAAATGGAGAAATCTCTAGCCTTACATCAACATCAAATGGAGAAATCTCTAGCCTAACATCAACATCGAATGGAGAAATCTCTAGCCTGACATCAACATCAAATGGAGAAATCTCTAGCCTGACATCAACATCGAATGGAGAAATCTCTAGCCTGACATCAACATCAAATGGAGAAATCTCTAGCCTGACATTAAAATGAAATGAAGAAATCTCTAGCCCGACATCAATATCGAATGGAGAAATCTCTAGCCTGACATTAAAATGAAATGGAGAAATCTCTAGCCTGACATCAACATCAAATGGAGAAATCTCTAGCCTGACATTAAAATGAAATGGAGAAATCTCTAGCCTGACATCAACATCGAATGGAGAAATCTCTAGCCTGACATCAACATCGAATGGAGAAATCTCTAGCCTGACATCAACATCGAATGGAGAAATCTCTAGCCTGACATTAACATCGAATGGAGAAATCTCTAGCCTGACATCAACATCAAATGGAGAAATCTCTAGCCTGACATTAAAATGAAATGGAGAAATCTCTAGCCTGACATCAACATCGAATGGAGAAATTTCTAGCCTGACATCAACATCGAATGGAGAAATCTCTAGCCTGACATCAACATCGAATGGAGAAATCTCTAGCCTGACATCAACATCGAATGGAGAAATCTCTAGCAATTATACATAAAACACTGAACCATAATCTTCAAATAAAAAAACAAAATTTAATAAAATACGCTGAAAGACACAAAAATAAAGGCACATTCCTCGTCCCATATGCTAGGACAAATTTGTACAAATACTCCTTCTTTCTTAGTGCTATTAGAGCATGGATTGGTTTGCCTGAGCTAGCCAGAAAAACCAGTTACTTTGCAGAATTTAAGTCATTGGTTAATGTGCATGACTAAATGCATGACGCGTAGGACGTAATCATCTTCTTTTTTGAAGTAACGTCTGTATTATATAAGATAAGATAAGATAAGTACCAAAGTAGCAAAAAGATTAGCACATTGGCACGAGGAAGAGTAAGCCACGATATCAAATTCAGATCGTTACAGTCCCCACCCCTTTTTCTCTATACGTTTTAATAACCAATTACGGTAAAACCTACCTCGACCGTAGACTACATTGGACACACACACCCCATTTTACCAACTGGTCCTAATAAATAAAAGCATCATAGCGCATGGAAAAAAACTTATTCCGTGAAATAGCGCTAAAGAAAAACAATTGGTAAATTTATTAATCATACAAATTTATTGTTATTGGTCTACATCAATTACAAATTTAATTACATGTGTCTTCCAAACTATCTGATACACTTCGTTAAAGTTTTTGTTTGAAATATTTCTTGATATTTTTCTTGTTAGCTTTTTTTTTTCATAAATGACTTTTTTATTTACAGACAGCCAAGGCGAAAAGAAGAAGAAATGGAACTTGAATTGTAATTTATCTCCTTTTTAATGTTATTATTTATTTTTATTATTTATAGTATTATTTTTAGTCTTAATAATAATTAAAATAAATAATCTCTAATAAAAAACAACAAAAATTCAATTATAGCTCAGAGCGCTATGGTCAAATCTCATTTGAGGACCAGTGGGGTGGAAGGGGGTATGAAGGAGATGGTTTTTCCTTGCTGCCTTTATGCGCTCAGTAAACACAAATCTGCCAAAGTCGGGTGCCGAACATCGAGCCCACTTTATAGGTTGCCAAGCCAAATTAAAGCGTACTCTCGACCACACTTTCAAACTTTTCATAGCTTAGACTTAGAGGGAAGATACGTATCTTTTAAAACGTCTCTAACGTTTTTCCAAGTAATTTGACAATTTATTACTAAGTAACTGGCTACACAGAAAACTCTTGTATTAGTTTTAATTTTCGAAATATATTTCTACTAAAATATATCTTGTGCATACATACGTGAAAATTCCTTATTGTAATTACACATTAAATCTATATTATTAAATAGAAAGTAAGGCGTGCGTATGTGCGTGCGTATGTATGTATGTATGTACATCCATCCATCCATCCCTCCATCACTCCATCCATCACTCCATCCATCCATACATCCGCCCATCCATACATACATCCATCCATCCATCCATCCATCCATACATACATCCTTACATCCATCCATCCATTCATCCATCCATCCATCCATATATACAACCATATATACATGCATACTTCCATACATCCATTCATCCATCCATCCATCCATCCATCCATACATACATACATTACATTACATTACATTACATCATATTACATACATTACATTACATACATTACATTACATTACATACATTACATACATTACATACATTACATACATTACATACATTACATACATTACATACATTACATACATTACAAACAGTACATTACATACATAACATTACATACATTACATTACATACATTACATTACATTACATACATTACATTACAAACATTTAATTACATACATTACATTACATACATTACATTACATACATTACATTATATACATTACATTACATACATTACATTACATACATTAAATTACATACATTACATTACATACATTACATTAAATAATTACATTACATACATTACATTACATACATTACAATACACACATTACATACATTACATTACATACATTACATTACATACATTACATTACATACATTACATTACATACATTACATTACATACATTACATTACATACATTACATTACATTACATACATTAAATACATTACATTACATACATTACATTACATACATTACATTACATACATTACATTACATACATTACATTACATACATTACATTACATACATAACATTACATACATAACATACATTACATACATTACATATATTACATATATTACATTACATACATTACATTACATACATTACATACATTACATACGTTACATTACATACGTTACATTACATACATTACATAACATACATTACATTACATACCTTACATTGCATACATTACATTACATACATTACATTATGCTACATACATTACGCTACATACATTACGCTACATACATTACGCTACATACATTACGCTACATACATTACGTTACATACATTACGTTACATACATTACGTTACATACATTACGTTACATACATTACGTTACATATATTACATACATTACATACATTACATTACATACGTTACATTACATACGTTACATTACATACGTTACATTACATACGTTACATTACATACGTTACATTACATACATTACATTACATACATTACATTACATACATTACATTACATACATTACATTACATACATTACATTACATACATTACATTACATACATTACATTACAGACATTACATTACATTACATACATTACATTACATACATTTCATTACATACATTTCATTACATACATTTCATTACATACATTACATTACATACATTACATTACATACATTACATTACATACATTACATTACATACATTACATACATTACATTACATACATTACATTACATACATTACATTACGCTACATACATTACGCTACATACATTACGCTACATACATTACGTTACATACATTACGTTACATACATTACATTACATACATTACATTACATACATTACATTACATACATTACATTACATACATTACATTACATACATTACACTACATACATTACATTACATACATTACATTACATACATTACATTACATACATTACATTACATACATTACATTACATACATTACATTACATACATTACACTACATACATTACATTACATACATTACATTACATACATTACATTTCATACATTACATTACATACATTACATACATTGCATACATTACATACATTACATTACATACATTACATACATTACATTACATACATTACATTACATACATTACATTACATACATTACATTACATACATTACATTACATACATTACATTACATACATTACATTACATTACATACATTACATTACATACATTACATTACATACATTACATTACATACATTACATTACATACATTACATTACATACATTACATTACATACATTACATTACATACATTACATTACATACATTACATACATTACATACATTACATACATTACATTACATACATTACATTACATACATTACATTACATACATTACATTACATACATTACATTACATACATTGAATTACATACATTGCATTACATACATTGCACTACATACATTGCATTACATACATTACATTACATACATTACATTACATACATTACATTACATACATTACATTACATACATTACATTACATACATTACATTACATACATTACATTACATACATTACATTACATACATTACATTACATACATTACATTACATACATTACATTACATACATTACATTACATACATTACATTACATACATTACATTACATACATTACATGCATTACATTACATGCATTACATTACATACATTACATTACATACATTACATTACATACATTACATACATTACATTACATACATTACATTACATACATTACATTACATACATTACATTACATACATTACATTACATACATTACATTACATACATCACATTACATACATTACATTACATACATTACATACATTACATACATTACATTACATACATTAAATACATTAAATTACATACATTACATTACTTACATTACATTACATACATTACATTACATACATTACATTACATTACATACATTACATTACAAACATTTAATTACATACATTACATTACATACATTACATTACATACATTACATTATATACATTACATTACATACATTACATTACATACATTAAATTACATACATTACATTACATACATTACATTAAATAATTACATTACATACATTACATTACATACATTACAATACACACATTACATACATTACATTACATACATTACATTACATACATTACATTACATACATTACATTACATACATTACATTACATTACATACATTAAATACATTACATTACATACATTACATTACATACATTACATTACATACATTACATTACATACATTACATTACATACATTACATTACATACATAACATTACATACATAACATACATTACATACATTACATATATTACATATATTACATTACATACATTACATTACATACATTACATACATTACATACGTTACATTACATACGTTACATTACATACATTACATAACATACATTACATTACATACCTTACATTGCATACATTACATTACATACATTACATTATGCTACATACATTACGCTACATACATTACGCTACATACATTACGCTACATACATTACGTTACATACATTACGTTACATACATTACGTTACATACATTACGTTACATACATTACGTTACATATATTACATACATTACATACATTACATTACATACGTTATATTACATACGTTACATTACATACGTTACATTACATACGTTACATTACATACGTTACATTACATACGTTACATTACATACATTACATTACATACATTACATTACATACATTACATTACATACATTACATTACATACATTACATTACATACATTACATTACATACATTACATTACATACATTACATTACAGGCATTACATTACATTACATACATTACATTACATACATTACATTACATACATTTCATTACATACATTTCATTACATACATTACATTACATACATTACATTACATACATTACATTACATACATTACATTACATACATTACATTACATACATTACATTACATACATTACATTACATACATTACATACATTACATTACATACATTACATTACATACATTACATTACGCTACATACATTACGCTACATACATTACGCTACATACATTACGTTACATACATTACGTTACATACATTACATTACATACATTACATTACATACATTACATTACATACATTACATTACATACATTACATTACATACATTACACTACATACATTACATTACATACATTACATTACATACATTACATTACATACATTACATTACATACATTACATTACATACATTACATTACATACATTACACTACATACATTACATTACATACATTACATTACATACATTACATTTCATACATTACATTACATACATTACATACATTGCATACATTACATACATTACATTACATACATTACATACATTACATTACATACATTACATTACATACATTACATTACATACATTACATTACATGCATTACATTACATACATTACATTACATACATTACATTACATTACATACATTACATTACATACATTACATTACATACATTACATTACATACATTACATTACATACATTACATTACATACATTACATTACATACATTACATTACATACATTACATTACATACATTACATTACATACATTACATTACATACATTACATTACATACATTACATTACATACATTACATTACATACATTACATTACATACATTACATTACATACATTACATTACATACATTACATTACATACATTACATTACATACATTACATTACATACATTACATTACATACATTACATTACATACATTACATTACATACATTACATACATTACATTACATGCATTACATTACATACATTACATTACATACATTACATTACATACATTACATTACATACATTACATTACATACATTACATTACATACATTACATTACATACATCACATTACATACATTACATTACATACATTACATACATTACATACATTACATTACATACATTAAATACATTAAATTACATACATTACATTACTTACATTACATTACATACATTACATTACATACATTACATTACATACATTACATTACATACATTACATTACATACATTAAATACATTACATACAATACATTATATGCTTTACATTACATACATTACATTACATACATTACATTACATACATTACATTACATACATTACATTACATACATTACATTACATACATTACATTACATACATTACATTACATACATTACATTACATACATTACATTACATACATTACATTACATACATTACATTACATACATTACATTACATACATTACATTACATACATTACATTACATACATTACATTACATACATTACATTACATACATTACATTACATACATTACATTACATACATTACATTACATACATTACATTACATACATTACATTACATACATTACATTACATACATTACATTACATACATTACATTACATACATTACATTACATACATTACATTACATTACATACATTACATTACATACATTACATTACATTACATACATTACATTACATTACATACATTACATTACATTACATACATTACATTACATACATTACATACATTACATACATTACATACATTACATACATTACATACATTACATACATTACATACATTACATTACATACATTACATTACATACATTACATTACATACATTACATTACATACATGACATACATTACATACATTTCATTGAATGGAGAAATCTCTAGCCTGAAAACATCATTAAATGGAGACATCAATAGCGTGACATCAACATCAAATGGAGAAATCTCTAGCCTGACATCAACATCAAATTGAGAAATCTCCAGCCTTACATCAATATCAAATTGAGAATTCTCAAGCCTGAAATCAACATCAAATGGAGAAATTTCTAGCCCTACATAAACATCAAATGCAGAAATCTCTAGCCTAACATCAACATCGAATGGAGAAATCTCTAGCCTGAAAACATAATCAAATGGAGAAACCTCTAGCCTAACATCAACATCGACTGGAGAAATCTCTAGCCTGACATCAACATCGAATGGAGAAATCTCTAGCCTGACTTTAACATCAAATGGAGAAATTTCTAGCCTGAAAAAAATCATCAAATGGAGAAATCTATAGCGTGACATTAACATCGAATGGAGAAATCTCTAGCCTGACATAAATATTAAATGGAGAAATATCTAGCCTGACATCAACATCGAATTAAGAAATCTCTAGCCTGAAAACATCATCAAATGGAGAAATCTCTAGCCTGACATCAACATCGAATGGAGAAATCTCTAGCCTGACATTAACATCAAATGGAGAAATCTCTAGCCTGAAAAAAAATCCTGAATAGGAGAAATCTAAAGCCTTACATACACATCAAATGGAGAAATCTCTAGCCTGACATCAACATCAAATGGAGAAATCTCTAGCCTGACATCAACTTCGAATGGAGAAATCTCTAGCCTGACATCAACATAAAATGGAGAAATTTCTAGCCTGACATCAACATCAAATGGAGAAATCTCTAGCCTTACATCAACATCAAATGGAGAAATCTTTAGCCCTAAATCAACATCAAATGGAGAAATCTCTGTCCTGACTTCAACATCAAATGGAGAAATCACTAGCCTGACATCAACATCAAATGGAGAAATTTCTAGGTTGACATTAAAATCAAATGGAGAAATCTCTAGCCTAAAAACATTATTAAATGGAGAAACCTCTAGCCTGACATTAACATCGAATGGAGAAATCTCTAGCCTAACATCAACATTGAATGGAGAAATCTCTAGCCTGACATCAACATCAAATGGAGAAATCTCTAGGGTCCGGGGTTCGAATCCTGGCTCTCAAACATTCATGCTTTGGAAGTGGTAGACATTATTGTGCCTAAAAAGAAATAAAAAAATACTGTTTCTAGATTGTACCTCTTAGACTTTAATGATCGTCCTACAAACTTTTTATTTTTATATTAAAACAAAAGGCAGCATTGTCTCTTTTATCACTCTCACTTTGTAATCTTTTTATTTTATTTATTTTGACTTTTTCTTAACACTGTTTTGTTTTACAGCCATGAAAACGAAACATCAGGAGAGCCAATGGCACTAGAGAAACATGATGTTGCGTAAGTTTTACATTATATACATTACATTACATACATTAAATATATTACATTACATACATTACATTACATACATTACATTACATACATTACATTACATACATTACATTACATACATTACATTACATACATTACATTACATACATTACATACATTACATTACATACATTACATTACATACATTACATTACATACATTACATTACATACATTACATTACATACATTACATAACATACATTACATTACATACATTACATTACATACATTACATTACATACATTACATTACATACATTACATTACATACATTACGTTACATACATTACATTACATACATTACATTACATACATTACATTACATACATTACATTACATACATTACATTACATTACATACATTACATTACATACATTACATTACATACATTACATTACATACATTACATTACATACATTACATTACATACATTACATTACATCACATACATTACATCACATACATTACATATATTTTATTACATAACATTACATACATTACATACATTACATACATTACATACATTACATACATTACATACATTACATACATTACATACATTACATACATTACATTTCATACATTACATTTCATACATTACAATACATACATTACAATACATACATTACAATACATACATTACAATACATACATTACAATACATACATTACAATACATACATTACAATACATACATTACATACATTACATACATTACATACATTACATGCATTACATACATTACATTACATACATTACATTACATACATTACATTACATACATTACATTACATACATTACAATACATACATTACAATACATACATTACAATACATACATTACAATACATACATTACAATACATACATTACAATACATACATTACAATACATACATTACATTACATACATTACATACATTAAATACATTACATACATTACATACATTACATACATTACATACATTACATACATTACATACATTACATACATTACAAAGATTACATTACATACATAACATTACATACATAACATTACATACATTACATACATTACATTACATACATTACATTACATACATTACATTACAAACATTTAATTACAAACATTACATTACATACATTACATTATATACATTACATTACATACATTACATTACATACATTACATTACATACATTAAGTTACATACATTACATTACATATATTACATTAAATACATTACATTACATACATTAAATTACATACATTACAATACACACATTACATACATTACATTACATACATTACATTACATACATTACATTACATACATTACATTACATACATTACATTACATACATTACATTACATACATTACATTACATACATTACATTACATACATTTCATTACATACATTACATTACATACATTACATTACATACATTACATTACATACATTACATTACATACATTACATACATTACATTACATACATTACATACATTACATACATTACATACATTACATACATTACATACATTACATACATTACATACATTACATACATTACATATATTACATACATTACATACATTACATACATTACATTATATACATTACATCACATCTGTTACATTACATACATTACATTACATACATTACATTACATACATTACATTACATACATTACATTACATACATTACATTACATATATTACATTACATACATTACATTACATACATTACATTACATACATTACATTACATACATTACATACATTACATTACATACATTACATTACATACATTACATTACATACATTACATTACATACATTACATTACATACATTACATTACATACATTACATTACATACATTACATTACATACATTACATTACATACATTACATTACATACATTACATTACATAC
The DNA here is from genome assembly GCA_030265305.1 of Biomphalaria pfeifferi. Classification (NCBI taxonomy): domain Eukaryota; kingdom Metazoa; phylum Mollusca; class Gastropoda; family Planorbidae; genus Biomphalaria; species Biomphalaria pfeifferi. The sequence continues at coordinate 777,966 of JASAOG010000151.1, forward strand.
ATTACATTACATACATTACATTACATACATTACATTACGCACATTACATTACGCACATTACATTACGCACATTACATTACGCACATTACATTACGCACATTACATTACGCACATTACATTACGCACATTACATTACACAGATTACATTACACACATTACATTACACACATTACATTACATACATTACATTACATACATTACATTACATACATTACATTACATACATTACATTACACACATTACATTACACACATTACATTACACACATTACATACATCACATTACATACATCACATTACATACATCACATTACATACATCACATTACATACATCACATTACATACATCACATTACATACATCACATTACATACATCACATTACATACATCACATTACATACATCACATTACATACATCACATTACATACATCACATTACATACATCACATTACATACATCACATTACATACATCACATTACATACATCACATTACATACATCACATTACATACATCACATTACATACATCACATTACATACATCACATTACATACATTTCATTACATACATCACATTACATACATCAAATTACATACATCACATTACATACATCACATTACATACATCACATTACATACATCACGTTACATACATCACATTACATACATCACATTACATACAATACATTACATACATTACATACATTACATACATTACATACATTACATACATTACATATATTACATACATTACATACATTACATACATTACATACATTACATACATTACATGCATTACATACATTACATTACATACATTACATTACATACATTACAATACATACATTACAATACATACATTACAATACATACATTACAATACATACATTACAATACATACATTACAATACATACATTACAATACATACATTACATTACATACATTACATACATTAAATACATTACATACATTACATACATTACATACATTACATACATTACATACATTACATACATTACATACATTACAAAGATTACATTACATACATAACATTACATACATAACATTACATTACATACATTACATTACATACATTACAATACATACATTACAATACATACATTACAATACATACATTACAATACATACATTACAATACATACATTACAATACATACATTACAATACATACATTACATTACATACATTACATACATTACATACATTACATACATTACATACATTACATACATTACATACATTACATACATTACATACATTACAAACAGTACATTACATACATAACATTACATACATTACATTACATACATTACATTACATTACATACATTACATTACAAACATTTAATTACATACATTACATTACATACATTACATTACATACATTACATTATATACATTACATTACATACATTACATTACATACATTAAATTACATACATTACATTACATACATTACATTAAATAATTACATTACATACATTACATTACATACATTACAATACACACATTACATACATTACATTACATACATTACATTACATACATTACATTACATACATTACATTACATACATTACATTACATACATTACATTACATTACATACATTAAATACATTACATTACATACATTACATTACATACATTACATTACATACATTACATTACATACATTACATTACATACATTACATTACATACATAACATTACATACATAACATACATTACATACATTACATATATTACATATATTACATTACATACATTACATTACATACATTACATACATTACATACGTTACATTACATACGTTACATTACATACATTACATAACATACATTACATTACATACCTTACATTGCATACATTACATTACATACATTACATTATGCTACATACATTACGCTACATACATTACGCTACATACATTACGCTACATACATTACGCTACATACATTACGTTACATACATTACGTTACATACATTACGTTACATACATTACGTTACATACATTACGTTACATATATTACATACATTACATACATTACATTACATACGTTACATTACATACGTTACATTACATACGTTACATTACATACGTTACATTACATACGTTACATTACATACATTACATTACATACATTACATTACATACATTACATTACATACATTACATTACATACATTACATTACATACATTACATTACATACATTACATTACAGACATTACATTACATTACATACATTACATTACATACATTTCATTACATACATTTCATTACATACATTTCATTACATACATTACATTACATACATTACATTACATACATTACATTACATACATTACATTACATACATTACATACATTACATTACATACATTACATTACATACATTACATTACGCTACATACATTACGCTACATACATTACGCTACATACATTACGTTACATACATTACGTTACATACATTACATTACATACATTACATTACATACATTACATTACATACATTACATTACATACATTACATTACATACATTACACTACATACATTACATTACATACATTACATTACATACATTACATTACATACATTACATTACATACATTACATTACATACATTACATTACATACATTACACTACATACATTACATTACATACATTACATTACATACATTACATTTCATACATTACATTACATACATTACATACATTGCATACATTACATACATTACATTACATACATTACATACATTACATTACATACATTACATTACATACATTACATTACATACATTACATTACATACATTACATTACATACATTACATTACATACATTACATTACATTACATACATTACATTACATACATTACATTACATACATTACATTACATACATTACATACATTACATTACATACATTACATTACATACATTACATTACATACATTACATTACATACATTACATTACATACATTACATACATTACATACATTACATACATTACATTACATACATTACATTACATACATTACATTACATACATTACATTACATACATTACATTACATACATTGAATTACATACATTGCATTACATACATTGCATTACATACATTGCATTACATACATTACATTACATACATTACATTACATACATTACATTACATACATTACATTACATACATTACATTACATACATTACATTACATACATTACATTACATACATTACATTACATACATTACATTACATACATTACATTACATACATTACATTACATACATTACATTACATACATTACATTACATACATTACATTACATACATTACATGCATTACATTACATGCATTACATTACATACATTACATTACATACATTACATTACATACATTACATACATTACATTACATGCATTACATTACATACATTACATTACATACATTACATTACATACATTACATTACATACATTACATTACATACATTACATTACATACATCACATTACATACATTACATTACATACATTACATACATTACATACATTACATTACATACATTAAATACATTAAATTACATACATTACATTACTTACATTACATTACATACATTACATTACATACATTACATTACATTACATACATTACATTACAAACATTTAATTACATACATTACATTACATACATTACATTACATACATTACATTATATACATTACATTACATACATTACATTACATACATTAAATTACATACATTACATTACATACATTACATTAAATAATTACATTACATACATTACATTACATACATTACAATACACACATTACATACATTACATTACATACATTACATTACATACATTACATTACATACATTACATTACATACATTACATTACATTACATACATTAAATACATTACATTACATACATTACATTACATACATTACATTACATACATTACATTACATACATTACATTACATACATTACATTACATACATTACATTACATACATAACATTACATACATAACATACATTACATACATTACATATATTACATATATTACATTACATACATTACATTACATACATTACATACATTACATACGTTACATTACATACGTTACATTACATACATTACATAACATACATTACATTACATACCTTACATTGCATACATTACATTACATACATTACATTATGCTACATACATTACGCTACATACATTACGCTACATACATTACGCTACATACATTACGTTACATACATTACGTTACATACATTACGTTACATACATTACGTTACATACATTACGTTACATATATTACATACATTACATACATTACATTACATACGTTATATTACATACGTTACATTACATACGTTACATTACATACGTTACATTACATACGTTACATTACATACATTACATTACATACATTACATTACATACATTACATTACATACATTACATTACATACATTACATTACATACATTACATTACATACATTACATTACATACATTACATTACAGGCATTACATTACATTACATACATTACATTACATACATTACATTACATACATTTCATTACATACATTTCATTACATACATTACATTACATACATTACATTACATACATTACATTACATACATTACATTACATACATTACATTACATACATTACATTACATACATTACATACATTACATTACATACATTACATTACATACATTACATTACGCTACATACATTACGCTACATACATTACGCTACATACATTACGTTACATACATTACGTTACATACATTACATTACATACATTACATTACATACATTACATTACATACATTACATTACATACATTACATTACATACATTACACTACATACATTACATTACATACATTACATTACATACATTACATTACATACATTACATTACATACATTACATTACATACATTACATTACATACATTACACTACATACATTACATTACATACATTACATTACATACATTACATTTCATACATTACATTACATACATTACATACATTGCATACATTACATACATTACATTACATACATTACATACATTACATTACATACATTACATTACATACATTACATTACATACATTACATTACATGCATTACATTACATACATTACATTACATACATTACATTACATTACATACATTACATTACATACATTACATTACATACATTACATTACATACATTACATTACATACATTACATTACATACATTACATTACATACATTACATTACATACATTACATTACATACATTACATTACATACATTACATTACATACATTACATTACATACATTACATTACATACATTACATTACATACATTACATTACATACATTACATTACATACATTACATTACATACATTACATTACATACATTACATTACATACATTACATTACATACATTACATTACATACATTACATTACATACATTACATTACATACATTACATTACATACATTACATACATTACATTACATGCATTACATTACATACATTACATTACATACATTACATTACATACATTACATTACATACATTACATTACATACATTACATTACATACATTACATTACATACATTACATTACATACATTACATACATTACATACATTACATTACATACATTAAATACATTAAATTACATACATTACATTACTTACATTACATTACATACATTACATTACATACATTACATTACATACATTACATTACATACATTACATTACATACATTAAATACATTACATACAATACATTATATGCTTTACATTACATACATTACATTACATACATTACATTACATACATTACATTACATACATTACATTACATACATTACATTACATACATTACATTACATACATTACATTACATACATTACATTACATACATTACATTACATACATTACATTACATACATTACATTACATACATTACATTACATACATTACATTACATACATTACATTACATACATTACATTACATACATTACATTACATACATTACATTACATACATTACATTACATACATTACATTACATACATTACATTACATACATTACATTACATACATTACATTACATACATTACATTACATTACATACATTACATTACATACATTACATTACATTACATACATTACATTACATTACATACATTACATTACATTACATACATTACATTACATACATTACATACATTACATACATTACATACATTACATACATTACATACATTACATACATTACATACATTACATTACATACATTACATTACATACATTACATTACATACATTACATTACATACATGACATACATTACATACATTTCATTGAATGGAGAAATCTCTAGCCTGAAAACATCATTAAATGGAGACATCAATAGCGTGACATCAACATCAAATGGAGAAATCTCTAGCCTGACATCAACATCAAATTGAGAAATCTCCAGCCTTACATCAATATCAAATTGAGAATTCTCAAGCCTGAAATCAACATCAAATGGAGAAATTTCTAGCCCTACATAAACATCAAATGCAGAAATCTCTAGCCTAACATCAACATCGAATGGAGAAATCTCTAGCCTGAAAACATAATCAAATGGAGAAACCTCTAGCCTAACATCAACATCGACTGGAGAAATCTCTAGCCTGACATCAACATCGAATGGAGAAATCTCTAGCCTGACTTTAACATCAAATGGAGAAATTTCTAGCCTGAAAAAAATCATCAAATGGAGAAATCTATAGCGTGACATTAACATCGAATGGAGAAATCTCTAGCCTGACATAAATATTAAATGGAGAAATATCTAGCCTGACATCAACATCGAATTAAGAAATCTCTAGCCTGAAAACATCATCAAATGGAGAAATCTCTAGCCTGACATCAACATCGAATGGAGAAATCTCTAGCCTGAAAAAAAATCCTGAATAGGAGAAATCTAAAGCCTTACATACACATCAAATGGAGAAATCTCTAGCCTGACATCAACATCAAATGGAGAAATCTCTAGCCTGACATCAACTTCGAATGGAGAAATCTCTAGCCTGACATCAACATAAAATGGAGAAATTTCTAGCCTGACATCAACATCAAATGGAGAAATCTCTAGCCTTACATCAACATCAAATGGAGAAATCTTTAGCCCTAAATCAACATCAAATGGAGAAATCTCTGTCCTGACTTCAACATCAAATGGAGAAATCACTAGCCTGACATCAACATCAAATGGAGAAATTTCTAGGTTGACATTAAAATCAAATGGAGAAATCTCTAGCCTAAAAACATTATTAAATGGAGAAACCTCTAGCCTGACATTAACATCGAATGGAGAAATCTCTAGCCTAACATCAACATTGAATGGAGAAATCTCTAGCCTGACATCAACATCAAATGGAGAAATCTCTAGGGTCCGGGGTTCGAATCCTGGCTCTCAAACATTCATGCTTTGGAAGTGGTAGACATTATTGTGCCTAAAAAGAAATAAAAAAATACTGTTTCTAGATTGTACCTCTTAGACTTTAATGATCGTCCTACAAACTTTTTATTTTTATATTAAAACAAAAGGCAGCATTGTCTCTTTTATCACTCTCACTTTGTAATCTTTTTATTTTATTTATTTTGACTTTTTCTTAACACTGTTTTGTTTTACAGCCATGAAAACGAAACATCAGGAGAGCCAATGGCACTAGAGAAACATGATGTTGCGTAAGTTTTACATTATATACATTACATTACATACATTAAATATATTACATTACATACATTACATTACATACATTACATTACATACATTACATTACATACATTACATTACATACATTACATTACATACATTACATTACATACATTACATACATTACATTACATACATTACATTACATACATTACATTACATACATTACATTACATACATTACATTACATACATTACATAACATACATTACATTACATACATTACATTACATACATTACATTACATACATTACATTACATACATTACATTACATACATTACGTTACAGACATTACATTACATACATTACATTACATACATTACATTACATACATTACATTACATACATTACATTACATTACATACATTACATTACATACATTACATTACATACATTACATTACATACATTACATACATTACATTACATACATTACATTACATACATTACATTACATCACATACATTACATCACATACATTACATATATTTTATTACATAACATTACATACATTACATACATTACATACATTACATACATTACATACATTACATACATTACATACATTACATACATTACATTTCAATCATTACATTTCATACATTACATTTCATACATTACAATACATACATTACAATACATACATTACAATACATACATTACAATACATACATTACAATACATACATTACAATACATACATTACAATACATACATTACATACATTACATACATTACATACATTACATGCATTACATACATTACATTACATACATTACATTACATACATTACATTACATACATTACATTACATACATTACAATACATACATTACAATACATACATTACAATACATACATTACAATACATACATTACAATACATACATTACAATACATACATTACAATACATACATTACATTACATACATTACATACATTAAATACATTACATACATTACATACATTACATACATTACATACATTACATACATTACATACATTACATACATTACAAAGATTACATTACATACATAACATTACATACATAACATTACATACATTACATACATTACATTACATACATTACATTACATACATTACATTACAAACATTTAATTACAAACATTACATTACATACATTACATTATATACATTACATTACATACATTACATTACATACATTACATTACATACATTAAGTTACATACATTACATTACATATATTACATTAAATACATTACATTACATACATTAAATTACATACATTACAATACACACATTACATACATTACATTACATACATTACATTACATACATTACATTACATACATTACATTACATACATTACATTACATACATTACATTACATACATTACATTACATACATTACATTACATACATTACATTACATACATTTCATTACATACATTACATTACATACATTACATTACATACATTACATTACATACATTACATTACATACATTACATACATTACATACATTACATACATTACATACATTACATACATTACATACATTACATACATTACATACATTACATACATTACATACATTACATATATTACATACATTACATACATTACATACATTACATTATATACATTACATCACATCTGTTACATTACATACATTACATTACATACATTACATTACATACATTACATTACATACATTACATTACATACATTACATTACATATATTACATTACATATATTACATTACATACATTACATTACATACATTACATTACATACATTACATACATTACATTACATACATTACATTACATACATTACATTACATACATTACATTACATACATTACATTACATACATTACATTACATACATTACATTACATACATTACATTACATACATTACATTACATACATTACATTACATACATTACATTACATACATTACATTACGCACATTACATTACGCACATTACATTACGCACATTACATTACGCACATTACATTACGCACATTACATTACGCACATTACATTACGCACATTACATTACACAGATTACATTACACACATTACATTACACACATTACATTACATACATTACATTACATACATTACATTACATACATTACATTACACACATTACATTACACACATTACATTACACACATTACATACATCACATTACATACATCACATTACATACATCACATTACATACATCACATTACATACATCACATTACATACATCACATTACATACATCACATTACATACATCACATTACATACATCACATTACATACATCACATTACATACATCACATTACATACATCACATTACATACATCACATTACATACATCACATTACATACATCACATTACATACATCACATTACATACATCACATTACATACATCACATTACATACATCACATTACATACATCACATTACATACATCACATTACATACATTTCATTACATACATCACATTACATACATCAAATTACATACATCACATTACATACATCACATTACATACATCACATTACATACATCACGTTACATACATCACATTACATACATCACATTACATACAATACATTACATACATTACATACATTACATACATTACATACATTACATATATTACATACATTACATACATTACATACATTACATACATTACATACATTACATGCATTACATACATTACATTACATACATTACATTACATACATTACAATACATACATTACAATACATACATTACAATACATACATTACAATACATACATTACAATACATACATTACAATACATACATTACAATACATACATTACATTACATACATTACATACATTAAATACATTACATACATTACATACATTACATACATTACATACATTACATACATTACATACATTACATACATTACATACATTACAAAGATTACATTACATACATAACATTACATACATAACATTACATACATTACATACATTACATTACAAACATTTAATTACAAACATTACATTACATACATTACATTATATACATTACATTATATACATTACATTACATACATTACATTACATACATTACATTACATACATTACATTACATTACATACATTACATTACATACATTAAATTACATACATTACAATACACACATTACATACATTACATTACATACATTACATTACATTACAAACATTACATTACATAAATTACATTACATACATTACATTACATACATTACATTACATACATTACATTACATACATTACATACATTACATTACATACATTACATTACATACATTACATTACATACATTACATACATTACATTACATACATTACATACATTACATACATTACATACATTACATACATTACATACATTACATAAATTACATACATTACATACATTACATTACATACATTACATTACATACATTACATTACATACATTACATTACATACATTACATTACATACATTACATTACATACATTACATTACATACATTACATTACATACATTACATTACATACATTACATTACATACATTACATTACATACATTACATTACATACATTACATTACATACATTACATTACATACATTACATTACATACATTACATTACATACATTACATTACATACATTACATACATTACATTACATACATTACATTACATACATTACATTACATACATTACATTACATACATTACATCACATACATTACATTACATACATTACATTACATACATTACATTACATACATTACATTACATACATTACATTACATACATTACATTACATACATTACATTACATACATTACATTACATACATTACATTACATACATTACATTACATACATTACATTACATACATTACATTACATACATTACATTACATACATTACATTACATACATTACATACATTACATACATTACATTACATACATTACATTACATACATTACATTACATACATTACATACATTACATTACATACATTACATTACATACATTACATTACATACATTACATTACATACATTACATTACATACATTACATACATTACATACATTACATACATTACATACATTACATACATTACATACATTACATACATTACATACATTACATACATTACATTACATACATTGCATTACATACATTACATTACATACATTACATTACATACATTACATTACATACATTACATTACATACATTACATTACATACATTACATTACATACATTACATTACATACATTACATTACATACATTACATACATTACATACATTACATTACATACATTACATTACATACATTAAATTACATACATTACATTACATACATTACATTACATACATTACATTACATACATTACATTACATACATTACATTACATACATTACATTACATACATTACATTACATACATTACATTACATACATTACATTACATACATTACATTACATACATTACATTACATACATTACATTACATACATTACATACATTACATTACATACATTACATACATTACATACATTACATACATTACATACATTACATTACATTACATTACATACATTACATTACATTACATACATTACATTACATTACATACATTACATTACATTACATACATTACATTACACACATTACATTACGCACATTACATTACGCACATTACATTACGCACATTACATTACGCACATTACATTACGCACATTACATTACGCACATTACATTACGCACATTACATTACGCACATTACATTACGCACATTACATTACGCACAGTACATTACGCACATTACATTACACACATTACATTACACACATTACATTACACACATTACATTACATACATTACATTACATACATTACATTACATACATTACATTACATACATTACATTACATACATTACATTACATACATTACATTACATACATTACATTACATACATTACATTACATACATTACATTACATACATTACATTACATACATTACATACATTACATACATTACATTACATACATTACATTACATACATTACATTACATACATTACATTACATACATTACATTACATACATTACATTACATACATTACATTACATACATTACATTACATACATTACATTACATACATTACATTACATACATTACATTACATACATTACATTACATACATTACATTACATACATTACATTACATACATTACATTACATGCATTACATTACATGCATTACATTACATGCATTACATTACATGCATTACATTACATACATTACATTACATACATTACATTACATACATTACATTACATACATTACATTACATACATTACATTACATACATTACATTACATACATTACATTACATACATTACATTACATACATTACACTACATACATTACATTACATACATTACATTACATACATTACATTACATACATTACATTACATACATTACATTACATACATTACATTACATACATTACACTACATACATTACATTACATACATTACATTACATACATTACATTTCATACATTACATTACATACATTACATACATTGCATACATTACATACATTACATTACATACATTACATACATTACATTACATACATTACATTACATACATTACATTACATACATTACATTACATGCATTACATTACATACATTACATTACATACATTACATTACATACATTACATTACATTACATACATTACATTACATACATTACATTACATACATTACATTACATACATTACATTACATACATTACATTACATACATTACATTACATACATTACATTACATACATTACATTACATACATTACATTACATACATTACATTACATACATTACATTACATACATTACATTACATACATTACATTACATACATTACATTACATACATTACATTACATACATTACATTACATACATTACATTACATACATTACATTACATACATTACATTACATACATTACATTACATACATTACATTACATACATTACATACATTACATTACATGCATTACATTACATACATTACATTACATACATTACATTACATACATTACATTACATACATTACATTACATACATTACATTACATACATTACATTACATACATCACATTACATACATTACATTACATACATTACATACATTACATACATTACATTACATACATTAAATACATTAAATTACATACATTACATTACTTACATTACATTACATACATTACATTACATACATTACATTACATACATTACATTACATACATTACATTACATACATTAAATACATTACATACAATACATTATATGCTTTACATTACATACATTACATTACATACATTACATTACATACATTACATTACATACATTACATTACATACATTACATTACATACATTACATTACATACATTACATTACATACATTACATTACATACATTACATTACATACATTACATTACATACATTACATTACATACATTACATTACATACATTACATTACATACATTACATTACATACATTACATTACATACATTACATTACATACATTACATTACATACATTACATTACATACATTACATTACATACATTACATTACATACATTACATTACATACATTACATTACATACATTACATTACATACATTACATTACATACATTACATTACATACATTACATTACATTACATACATTACATTACATACATTACATTACATTACATACATTACATTACATTACATACATTACATTACATTACATACATTACATTACATACATTACATACATTACATACATTACATACATTACATACATTACATACATTACATACATTACATACATTACATACATTACATTACATACATTACATTACATACATTACATTACATACATTACATTACATACATGACATACATTACATACATTTCATTGAATGGAGAAATCTCTAGCCTGAAAACATCATTAAATGGAGACATCAATAGCGTGACATCAACATCAAATGGAGAAATCTCTAGCCTGACATCAACATCAAATTGAGAAATCTCCAGCCTTACATCAATATCAAATTGAGAATTCTCAAGCCTGAAATCAACATCAAATGGAGAAATTTCTAGCCCTACATAAACATCAAATGCAGAAATCTCTAGCCTAACATCAACATCGAATGGAGAAATCTCTAGCCTGAAAACATAATCAAATGGAGAAACCTCTAGCCTAACATCAACATCGACTGGAGAAATCTCTAGCCTGACATCAACATCGAATGGAGAAATCTCTAGCCTGACTTTAACATCAAATGGAGAAATTTCTAGCCTGAAAAAAATCATCAAATGGAGAAATCTATAGCGTGACATTAACATCGAATGGAGAAATCTCTAGCCTGACATAAATATTAAATGGAGAAATATCTAGCCTGACATCAACATCGAATTAAGAAATCTCTAGCCTGAAAACATCATCAAATGGAGAAATCTCTAGCCTGACATCAACATCGAATGGAGAAATCTCTAGCCTGACATTAACATCAAATGGAGAAATCTCTAGCCTGAAAAAAAATCCTGAATAGGAGAAATCTAAAGCCTTACATACACATCAAATGGAGAAATCTCTAGCCTGACATCAACATCAAATGGAGAAATCTCTAGCCTGACATCAACTTCGAATGGAGAAATCTCTAGCCTGACATCAACATAAAATGGAGAAATTTCTAGCCTGACATCAACATCAAATGGAGAAATCTCTAGCCTTACATCAACATCAAATGGAGAAATCTTTAGCCCTAAATCAACATCAAATGGAGAAATCTCTGTCCTGACTTCAACATCAAATGGAGAAATCACTAGCCTGACATCAACATCAAATGGAGAAATTTCTAGGTTGACATTAAAATCAAATGGAGAAATCTCTAGCCTAAAAACATTATTAAATGGAGAAACCTCTAGCCTGACATTAACATCGAATGGAGAAATCTCTAGCCTAACATCAACATTGAATGGAGAAATCTCTAGCCTGACATCAACATCAAATGGAGAAATCTCTAGGGTCCGGGGTTCGAATCCTGGCTCTCAAACATTCATGCTTTGGAAGTGGTAGACATTATTGTGCCTAAAAAGAAATAAAAAAATACTGTTTCTAGATTGTACCTCTTAGACTTTAATGATCGTCCTACAAACTTTTTATTTTTATATTAAAACAAAAGGCAGCATTGTCTCTTTTATCACTCTCACTTTGTAATCTTTTTATTTTATTTATTTTGACTTTTTCTTAACACTGTTTTGTTTTACAGCCATGAAAACGAAACATCAGGAGAGCCAATGGCACTAGAGAAACATGATGTTGCGTAAGTTTTACATTATATACATTACATTACATACATTAAATATATTACATTACATACATTACATTACATACATTACATTACATACATTACATTACATACATTACATTACATACATTACATTACATACATTACATTACATACATTACATACATTACATTACATACATTACATACATTACATTACATACATTACATTACATACATTACATTACATACATTACATTACATACATTACATAACATACATTACATTACATACATTACATTACATACATTACATTACATACATTACATTACATACATTACATTACATACATTACGTTACATACATTACATTACATACATTACATTACATACATTACATTACATACATTACATTACATACATTACATTACATTACATACATTACATTACATACATTACATTACATACATTACATTACATACATTACATTACATACATTACATTACATACATTACATTACATCACATACATTACATCACATACATTACATATATTTTATTACATAACATTACATACATTACATACATTACATACATTACATACATTACATACATTACATACATTACATACATTACATACATTACATTTCAATCATTACATTTCATACATTACATTTCATACATTACAATACATACATTACAATACATACATTACAATACATACATTACAATACATACATTACAATACATACATTACAATACATACATTACAATACATACATTACATACATTACATACATTACATACATTACATGCATTACATACATTACATTACATACATTACATTACATACATTACATTACATACATTACATTACATACATTACAATACATACATTACAATACATACATTACAATACATACATTACAATACATACATTACAATACATACATTACAATACATACATTACAATACATACATTACATTACATACATTACATACATTAAATACATTACATACATTACATACATTACATACATTACATACATTACATACATTACATACATTACATACATTACAAAGATTACATTACATACATAACATTACATACATAACATTACATACATAACATTACATACATTACATACATTACATTACATACATTACATTACATACATTACATTACAAACATTTAATTACAAACATTACATTACATACATTACATTATATACATTACATTACATACATTACATTACATACATTACATTACATACATTAAGTTACATACATTACATTACATATATTACATTAAATACATTACATTACATACATTAAATTACATACATTACAATACACACATTACATACATTACATTACATACATTACATTACATACATTACATTACATACATTACATTACATACATTACATTACATACATTACATTACATACATTACATTACATACATTACATTACATACATTTCATTACATACATTACATTACATACATTACATTACATACATTACATTACATACATTACATTACATACATTACATACATTACATTACATACATTACATACATTACATACATTACATACATTACATACATTACATACATTACATACATTACATACATTACATATATTACATACATTACATACATTACATACATTACATTATATACATTACATCACATCTGTTACATTACATACATTACATTACATACATTACATTACATACATTACATTACATACATTACATTACATACATTACATTACATATATTACATTACATACATTACATTACATACATTACATTACATACATTACATACATTACATTACATACATTACATTACATACATTACATTACATACATTACATTACATACATTACATTACATACATTACATTACATACATTACATTACATACATTACATTACATACATTACATTACATACATTACATTACATACATTACATTACATACATTACATTACATACATTACATTACATACATTACATTACGCACATTACATTACGCACATTACATTACGCACATTACATTACGCACATTACATTACGCACATTACATTACGCACATTACATTACGCACATTACATTACACAGATTACATTACACACATTACATTACACACATTACATTACATACATTACATTACATACATTACATTACATACATTACATTACATACATTACATTACACACATTACATTACACACATTACATTACACACATTACATACATCACATTACATACATCACATTACATACATCACATTACATACATCACATTACATACATCACATTACATACATCACATTACATACATCACATTACATACATCACATTACATACATCACATTACATACATCACATTACATACATCACATTACATACATCACATTACATACATCACATTACATACATCACATTACATACATCACATTACATACATCACATTACATACATCACATTACATACATCACATTACATACATCACATTACATACATCATATTACATACATTTCATTACATACATCACATTACATACATCAAATTACATACATCACATTACATACATCACATTACATACATCACATTACATACATCACGTTACATACATCACATTACATACATCACATTACATACAATACATTACATACATTACATACATTACATACATTACATACATTACATACATTACATATATTACATACATTACATACATTACATACATTACATACATTACATACATTACATGCATTACATACATTACATTACATACATTACATTACATACATTACAATACATACATTACAATACATACATTACAATACATACATTACAATACATACATTACAATACATACATTACAATACATACATTACAATACATACATTACAATACATACATTACATTACATACATTACATACATTAAATACATTACATACATTACATACATTACATACATTACATACATTACATACATTACATACATTACATACATTACATACATTACAAAGATTACATTACATACATAACATTACATACATAACATTACATTACATACATTACATTACATACATTACAATACATACATTACAATACATACATTACAATACATACATTACAATACATACATTACAATACATACATTACAATACATACATTACAATACATACATTACAATACATACATTACAATACATACATTACATTACATACATTACATACATTACATACATTACATACATTACATACATTACATACATTACATACATTACATACATTACAAACAGTACATTACATACATAACATTACATACATTACATTACATACATTACATTACATTACATACATTACATTACAAACATTACATTACATACATTACATTATATACATTACATTACATACATTACATTACATACATTAAATTACATACATTACATTACATACATTACATTAAATAATTACATTACATACATTACATTACATACATTACAATACACACATTACATACATTACATTACATACATTACATTACATACATTACATTACATACATTACATTACATACATTACATTACATACATTACATTACATACATTACATTACATTACATACATTAAATACATTACATTACATACATTACATTACATACATTACATTACATACATTACATTACATACATTACATTACATACATTACATTACATACATAACATTACATACATAACATACATTACATACATTACATATATTACATATATTACATTACATACATTACATTACATACATTACATACATTACATACGTTACATTACATACGTTACATTACATACATTACATAACATACATTACATTACATACCTTACATTGCATACATTACATTACATACATTACATTATGCTACATACATTACGCTACATACATTACGCTACATACATTACGCTACATACATTACGCTACATACATTACGTTACATACATTACGTTACATACATTACGTTACATACATTACGTTACATACATTACGTTACATATATTACATACATTACATACGTTACATTACATACGTTACATTACATACGTTACATTACATACGTTACATTACATACGTTACATTACATACATTACATTACATACATTACATTACATACATTACATTACATACATTACATTACATACATTACATTACATACATTACATTACATACATTACATTACATACATTACATTACAGACATTACATTACATTACATACATTACATTACATACATTTCATTACATACATTTCATTACATACATTTCATTACATACATTTCATTACATACATTACATTACATACATTACATTACATACATTACATTACATACATTACATTACATACATTACATTACATACATTACATACATTACATTACATACATTACATTACATACATTACATTACGCTACATACATTACGCTACATACATTACGCTACATACATTACGTTACATACATTACGTTACATACATTACATTACATACATTACATTACATACATTACATTACATACATTACATTACATACATTACATTACATACATTACACTACATACATTACATTACATACATTACATTACATACATTACATTACATACATTACATTACATACATTACATTACATACATTACATTACATACATTACATTACATACATTACACTACATACATTACATTACATACATTACATTTCATACATTACATTACATACATTACATACATTGCATACATTACATACATTACATTACATACATTACATACATTACATTACATACATTACATTACATACATTACATTACATACATTACATTACATACATTACATTACATACATTACATTACATACATTACATTACATTACATACATTACATTACATACATTACATTACATACATTACATTACATACATTACATTACATACATTACATTACATACATTACATTACATACATTACATTACATACATTACATTACATACATTACATACATTACATACATTACATACATTACATTACATACATTACATTACATACATTACATTACATACATTACATTACATACATTACATTACATACATTGAATTACATACATTGCATTACATACATTGCATTACATACATTGCATTACATACATTACATTACATACATTACATTACATACATTACATTACATACATTACATTACATACATTACATTACATACATTACATTACATACATTACATTACATACATTACATTACATACATTACATTACATACATTACATTACATACATTACATTACATACATTACATTACATACATTACATTACATACATTACATTACATACATTACATTACATACATTACATGCATTACATTACATGCATTACATTACATACATTACATTACATACATTACATTACATACATTACATACATTACATTACATGCATTACATTACATACATTACATTACATACATTACATTACATACATTACATTACATACATTACATTACATACATTACATTACATACATCACATTACATACATTACATTACATACATTACATACATTACATACATTACATTACATACATTAAATACATTAAATTACATACATTACATTACTTACATTACATTACATACATTACATTACATACATTACATTACATTACATACATTACATTACAAACATTTAATTACATACATTACATTACATACATTACATTACATACATTACATTATATACATTACATTACATACATTACATTACATACATTAAATTACATACATTACATTACATACATTACATTAAATAATTACATTACATACATTACATTACATACATTACAATACACACATTACATACATTACATTACATACATTACATTACATACATTACATTACATACATTACATTACATACATTACATTACATACATTACATTACATTACATACATTAAATACATTACATTACATACATTACATTACATACATTACATTACATACATTACATTACATACATTACATTACATACATTACATTACATACATAACATTACATACATAACATACATTACATACATTACATATATTACATATATTACATTACATACATTACATTACATACATTACATACATTACATACGTTACATTACATACGTTACATTACATACATTACATAACATACATTACATTACATACCTTACATTGCATACATTACATTACATACATTACATTATGCTACATACATTACGCTACATACATTACGCTACATACATTACGCTACATACATTACGTTACATACATTACGTTACATACATTACGTTACATACATTACGTTACATACATTACGTTACATATATTACATACATTACATACATTACATTACATACGTTATATTACATACGTTACATTACATACGTTACATTACATACGTTACATTACATACGTTACATTACATACATTACATTACATACATTACATTACATACATTACATTACATACATTACATTACATACATTACATTACATACATTACATTACATACATTACATTACATACATTACATTACAGGCATTACATTACATTACATACATTACATTACATACATTACATTACATACATTACATTACATACATTTCATTACATACATTACATTACATACATTACATTACATACATTACATTACATACATTACATTACATACATTACATTACATACATTACATTACATACATTACATTACATACATTACATACATTACATTACATACATTACATTACATACATTACATTACGCTACATACATTACGCTACATACATTACGCTACATACATTACGTTACATACATTACGTTACATACATTACATTACATACATTACATTACATACATTACATTACATACATTACATTACATACATTACATTACATACATTACACTACATACATTACATTACATACATTACATTACATACATTACATTACATACATTACATTACATACATTACATTACATACATTACATTACATACATTACACTACATACATTACATTACATACATTACATTACATACATTACATTTCATACATTACATTACATACATTACATACATTGCATACATTACATACATTACATTACATACATTACATACATTACATTACATACATTACATTACATACATTACATTACATACATTACATTACATGCATTACATTACATACATTACATTACATACATTACATTACATTACATACATTACATTACATACATTACATTACATACATTACATTACATACATTACATTACATACATTACATTACATACATTACATTACATACATTACATTACATACATTACATTACATACATTACATTACATACATTACATTACATACATTACATTACATACATTACATTACATACATTACATTACATACATTACATTACATACATTACATTACATACATTACATTACATACATTACATTACATACATTACATTACATACATTACATTACATACATTACATTACATACATTACATTACATACATTACATTACATACATTACATTACATACATTACATACATTACATTACATGCATTACATTACATACATTACATTACATACATTACATTACATACATTACATTACATACATTACATTACATACATTACATTACATACATTACATTACATACATCACATTACATACATTACATTACATACATTACATACATTACATACATTACATTACATACATTAAATACATTAAATTACATACATTACATTACTTACATTACATTACATACATTACATTACATACATTACATTACATACATTACATTACATACATTACATTACATACATTAAATACATTACATACAATACATTATATGCTTTACATTACATACATTACATTACATACATTACATTACATACATTACATTACATTACATACATTACATTACATACATTACATTACATACATTACATTACATACATTACATTACATACATTACATTACATACATTACATTACATACATTACATTACATACATTACATTACATACATTACATTACATACATTACATTACATACATTACATTACATACATTACATTACATACATTACATTACATACATTACATTACATACATTACATTACATACATTACATTACATACATTACATTACATACATTACATTACATACATTACATTACATACATTACATTACATACATTACATTACATACATTACATTACATACATTACATTACATTACATACATTACATTACATACATTACATTACATTACATACATTACATTACATTACATACATTACATTACATTACATACATTACATTACATACATTACATACATTACATACATTACATACATTACATACATTACATACATTACATACATTACATACATTACATACATTACATTACATACATTACATTACATACATTACATTACATACATTACATTACATACATGACATACATTACATACATTTCATTGAATGGAGAAATCTCTAGCCTGAAAACATCATTAAATGGAGACATCAATAGCGTGACATCAACATCAAATGGAGAAATCTCTAGCCTGACATCAACATCAAATTGAGAAATCTCCAGCCTTACATCAATATCAAATTGAGAATTCTCAAGCCTGAAATCAACATCAAATGGAGAAATTTCTAGCCCTACATAAACATCAAATGCAGAAATCTCTAGCCTAACATCAACATCGAATGGAGAAATCTCTAGCCTGAAAACATAATCAAATGGAGAAACCTCTAGCCTAACATCAACATCGACTGGAGAAATCTCTAGCCTGACATCAACATCGAATGGAGAAATCTCTAGCCTGACTTTAACATCAAATGGAGAAATTTCTAGCCTGAAAAAAATCATCAAATGGAGAAATCTATAGCGTGACATTAACATCGAATGGAGAAATCTCTAGCCTGACATAAATATTAAATGGAGAAATATCTAGCCTGACATCAACATCGAATTAAGAAATCTCTAGCCTGAAAACATCATCAAATGGAGAAATCTCTAGCCTGACATCAACATCGAATGGAGAAATCTCTAGCCTGAAAAAAAATCCTGAATAGGAGAAATCTAAAGCCTTACATACACATCAAATGGAGAAATCTCTAGCCTGACATCAACATCAAATGGAGAAATCTCTAGCCTGACATCAACTTCGAATGGAGAAATCTCTAGCCTGACATCAACATAAAATGGAGAAATTTCTAGCCTGACATCAACATCAAATGGAGAAATCTCTAGCCTTACATCAACATCAAATGGAGAAATCTTTAGCCCTAAATCAACATCAAATGGAGAAATCTCTGTCCTGACTTCAACATCAAATGGAGAAATCACTAGCCTGACATCAACATCAAATGGAGAAATTTCTAGGTTGACATTAAAATCAAATGGAGAAATCTCTAGCCTAAAAACATTATTAAATGGAGAAACCTCTAGCCTGACATTAACATCGAATGGAGAAATCTCTAGCCTAACATCAACATTGAATGGAGAAATCTCTAGCCTGACATCAACATCAAATGGAGAAATCTCTAGGGTCCGGGGTTCGAATCCTGGCTCTCAAACATTCATGCTTTGGAAGTGGTAGACATTATTGTGCCTAAAAAGAAATAAAAAAATACTGTTTCTAGATTGTACCTCTTAGACTTTAATGATCGTCCTACAAACTTTTTATTTTTATATTAAAACAAAAGGCAGCATTGTCTCTTTTATCACTCTCACTTTGTAATCTTTTTATTTTATTTATTTTGACTTTTTCTTAACACTGTTTTGTTTTACAGCCATGAAAACGAAACATCAGGAGAGCCAATGGCACTAGAGAAACATGATGTTGCGTAAGTTTTACATTATATACATTACATTACATACATTAAATATATTACATTACATACATTACATTACATACATTACATTACATACATTACATTACATACATTACATTACATACATTACATTACATACATTACATTACATACATTACATACATTACATTACATACATTACATTACATACATTACATTACATACATTACATTACATACATTACATTACATACATTACATAACATACATTACATTACATACATTACATTACATACATTACATTACATACATTACATTACATACATTACATTACATACATTACGTTACATACATTACATTACATACATTACATTACATACATTACATTACATACATTACATTACATACATTACATTACATTACATACATTACATTACATACATTACATTACATACATTACATTACATACATTACATTACATACATTACATTACATACATTACATTACATCACATACATTACATCACATACATTACATATATTTTATTACATAACATTACATACATTACATACATTACATACATTACATACATTACATACATTACATACATTACATACATTACATACATTACATTTCAATCATTACATTTCATACATTACATTTCATACATTACAATACATACATTACAATACATACATTACAATACATACATTACAATACATACATTACAATACATACATTACAATACATACATTACAATACATACATTACATACATTACATACATTACATACATTACATGCATTACATACATTACATTACATACATTACATTACATACATTACATTACATACATTACATTACATACATTACAATACATACATTACAATACATACATTACAATACATACATTACAATACATACATTACAATACATACATTACAATACATACATTACAATACATACATTACATTACATACATTACATACATTAAATACATTACATACATTACATACATTACATACATTACATACATTACATACATTACATACATTACATACATTACAAAGATTACATTACATACATAACATTACATACATAACATTACATACATTACATACATTACATTACATACATTACATTACATACATTACATTACAAACATTTAATTACAAACATTACATTACATACATTACATTATATACATTACATTACATACATTACATTACATACATTACATTACATACATTAAGTTACATACATTACATTACATATATTACATTAAATACATTACATTACATACATTAAATTACATACATTACAATACACACATTACATACATTACATTACATACATTACATTACATACATTACATTACATACATTACATTACATACATTACATTACATACATTACATTACATACATTACATTACATACATTACATTACATACATTTCATTACATACATTACATTACATACATTACATTACATACATTACATTACATACATTACATTACATACATTACATACATTACATTACATACATTACATACATTACATACATTACATACATTACATACATTACATACATTACATACATTACATACATTACATACATTACATACATTACATATATTACATACATTACATACATTACATACATTACATTATATACATTACATCACATCTGTTACATTACATACATTACATTACATACATTACATTACATACATTACATTACATACATTACATTACATACATTACATTACATACATTACATTACATATATTACATTACATACATTACATTACATACATTACATTACATACATTACATACATTACATACATTACATTACATACATTACATTACATACATTACATTACATACATTACATTACATACATTACATTACATACATTACATTACATACATTACATTACATACATTACATTACATACATTACATTACATACATTACATTACATACATTACATTACATACATTACATTACATACATTACATTACGCACATTACATTACGCACATTACATTACGCACATTACATTACGCACATTACATTACGCACATTACATTACGCACATTACATTACGCACATTACATTACACACATTACATTACACACATTACATTACACACATTACATTACATACATTACATTACATACATTACATTACATACATTACATTACATACATTACATTACATACATTACATTACACACATTACATTACACACATTACATTACACACATTACATACATCACATTACATACATCACATTACATACATCACATTACATACATCACATTACATACATCACATTACATACATCACATTACATACATCACATTACATACATCACATTACATACATCACATTACATACATCACATTACATACATCACATTACATACATCACATTACATACATCACATTACATACATCACATTACATACATCACATTACATACATCACATTACATACATCACATTACATACATCACATTACATACATCACATTACATACATTTCATTACATACATCACATTACATACATCAAATTACATACATCACATTACATACATCACATTACATACATCACATTACATACATCACGTTACATACATCACATTACATACATCACATTACATACAATACATTACATACATTACATACATTACATACATTACATACATTACATACATTACATATATTACATACATTACATACATTACATACATTACATACATTACATACATTACATGCATTACATACATTACATTACATACATTACATTACATACATTACAATACATACATTACAATACATACATTACAATACATACATTACAATACATACATTACAATACATACATTACAATACATACATTACAATACATACATTACATTACATACATTACATACATTAAATACATTACATACATTACATACATTACATACATTACATACATTACATACATTACATACATTACAAAGATTACATTACATACATAACATTACATACATAACATTACATACATTACATACATTACATTACAAACATTTAATTACAAACATTACATTACATACATTACATTATATACATTACATTATATACATTACATTACATACATTACATTACATACATTACATTACATACATTACATTACATTACATACATTACATTACATACATTAAATTACATACATTACAATACACACATTACATACATTACATTACATACATTACATTACATTACAAACATTACATTACATAAATTACATTACATACATTACATTACATACATTACATTACATACATTACATTACATACATTACATACATTACATTACATACATTACATTACATACATTACATTACATACATTACATTACATACATTACATTACATACATTACATTACATACATTACATTACATACATTACATTACATACATTACATACATTACATTACATACATTACATTACATACATTACATTACATACATTACATTACATACATTACATCACATACATTACATTACATACATTACATTACATACATTACATTACATACATTACATTACATACATTACATTACATACATTACATTACATACATTACATTACATACATTACATTACATACATTACATTACATACATTACATTACATACATTACATTACATACATTACATTACATACATTACATTACATACATTACATTACATACATTACATACATTACATACATTACATTACATACATTACATTACATACATTACATTACATACATTACATACATTACATTACATACATTACATTACATACATTACATTACATACATTACATTACATACATTACATTACATACATTACATTACATACATTACATACATTACATACATTACATACATTACATACATTACATACATTACATACATTACATACATTACATACATTACATTACATACATTACATTACATACATTGCATTACATACATTACATTACATACATTACATTACATACATTACATTACATACATTACATTACATACATTACATTACATACATTACATTACATACATTACATTACATACATTACATACATTACATACATTACATTACATACATTACATTACATACATTAAATTACATACATTACATTACATACATTACATTACATACATTACATTACATACATTACATTACATACATTACATTACATACATTACATTACATACATTACATTACATACATTACATTACATACATTACATTACATACATTACATTACATACATTACATTACATACATTACATTACATACATTACATTACATACATTACATTACATACATTACATACATTACATACATTACATACATTACATACATTACATTACATTACATTACATACATTACATTACATTACATACATTACATTACATTACATTACATACATTACATTACATTACATACATTACATTACACACATTACATTACGCACATTACATTACGCACATTACATTACGCACATTACATTACGCACATTACATTACGCACATTACATTACGCACATTACATTACGCACATTACATTACGCACATTACATTACGCACATTACATTACGCACATTACATTACGCACAGTACATTACGCACATTACATTACACACATTACATTACACACATTACATTACACACATTACATTACATACATTACATTACATACATTACATTACATACATTACATTACATACATTACATTACATACATTACATTACATACATTACATTACATACATTACATTACATACATTACATTACATACATTACATTACATACATTACATTACATACATTACATTACATACATTACATTACATACATTACATACATTACATACATTACATACATTACATTACATTACATACATTACATTACATACATTACATTACATACATTACATTACATACATTACATTACATACATTACATTACATACATTACATTACATACATTACATTACATACATTACATTACATACATTACATTACATACATTACATTACATACATTACATTACATACATTACATTACATGCATTACATTACATGCATTACATTACATGCATTACATTACATGCATTACATTACATACATTACATTACATACATTACATTACATACATTACATTACATACATTACATTACATACATTACATTACATACATTACATTACATACATTACATTACATACATTACATTACATACATTACATTACATACATTACATTACATACATTACATTACATACATTACATTACATACATTACATTACATACATTACATTACATACATTACATTACATACATTACATTACATACATTACATTACATACATTACATTACATACATTACATTACATACATTACATTACATACATTACATTACATACATTACATACATTACATGACATACATTACATTACATACATTACATACATTACATTACATACATTACATTACATACATTACATTACATACATTACATTACATACATTACATTACATACATTACATTACATACATTACATTACATACATTACATTACATACATTACATTACATACATTACATTACATACATTACATACATTACATACATTACATACATTACATACATTACATACATTACATTACATACATTACATTACATACATTACATTACATACATTACATTACATACATTACATTACATACATTACATTACATACATTACATTACATACATTACATTGCATACATTACATACATTACATTACATACATTACATTACATACATTACATTACATACATTACATTACATACATTACATTACATACATTACATTACATACATTACATTACATACATTACATTACAAACATTACATTACATACATTACATCACATACATTACATCACATACATTACATTACATACATTACATTACATACATTACATTACATACATTACATTACATACATTACATTACATACATTACATTACATACATTACATTACATACATTACATTACATACATTACATTACATACATTACATTACATACATTACATTACATACATTACATACATTACATACATTACATACATTACATACATTACATTACATTACATTACATTACATTACATACATTACATTACATTACATACATTACATTACATTACATACATTACATTACACACATTACATTACGCACATTACATTACGCACAGTACATTACGCACATTACATTACGCACATTACATTACGCACATTACATTACGCACATTACATTACGCACATTACATTACGCACATTACATTACGCACATTACATTACGCACAGTACATTACGCACATTACATTACGCACATTACATTACGCACATTACATTACATACATTACATTACATACATTACATTACATACATTACATTACATACATTACATTACATACATTACATTACATACATTACATTACATACATTACATTACATACATTACATTACATACATTACATTACACACATTACATTACGCACATTTTATTACACACATTACATTACATACATCACATTACATACATCACATTACATACATCACATTACATACATCACATTACATACATCACATTACATACATCACATTACATACATTTCATTACATACATCACATTACATACATCAAATTACATACATCACATTACATACATCACATTACATACATCAAATTACATACATCACATTACATACATCACATTACATACATCATATTACATTACATACATTACATACATTACATACATTACATACATTACATACATTACATACATTACATACATTACATACATTACATACATTACATTTTATTACATACATTTTATTACATACATTTTATTACTTTACTTACATTAAATTACTTACATTACGTACATTACATTATTTACATGACATACATAACATTACATAACATTACATACATTACATACATTACATACATTACATACATTACATACATTACATTACATACATTACATTACATACATTACATTACACACATTACATTACACACATTACATTACACACATTACATTACACACATTACATTACACACATTACATTACACACATTACATTACACACATTACATTACACACATTACATTACACACATTACATTACACACATTACATTACACACATTACATTACATACATTACATTACATACATTACATACATTACATTACATACATTACATTACATGCATTACATTACATACATTACATTACATACATTACATTACATACATTACATTACATACATTACATTACATACATTACATTACATACATTACATTACATACATTACATTACATACATTACATTACATACATTACATTACATACATTACATTACATACATTACATTACATACATTACATTACATACATTACATTACATACATTACATTACATACATTACATACATTACATTACATACATTACATACATTACACACATTACATTACACACATTACATTACACACATTACATTACACACATTACATTACACACATTACATTACATACATTACATACATTACATTACATACATTACATTACATACATTACATTACATACATTACATTACATACATTACATTACATACATTACATTACATACATTACATTACATACATTACATTACATACATTACATTACATACATTACATTACATACATTACATTACATACATTACATTACATACATTACATACATTACATTACATACATTACATTACATACATCACATTACATACATCACATTACATACATCACATTACATACATCACATTACATACATCACATTACATACATCACATTACATACATCACATTACATACATCACATTACATACATCACATTACATACATCACACTACATACATCACACTACATACATCACATTACATACATCACATTACATACATCACATTACATACATCACATTACATACATCACATTACATACATCACATTACATACATCACATTACATACATCACATTACATACATCACATTACATACATCACATTACATACATCACATTACATACATCACATTACATACATCACATTACATACATCACATTACATACATCACATTACATACATCACATTACATACATCACATTACATACATTACATTACATACATTACATTACATACATTACATACATTACATACATTACATACATTACATACATTACATACATTACATTACATACATTTTATTACATACATTTTATTACATTACTTACATTACATTACTTACATTACATTATTTACATGACATACATACATTACATACATTACATACATTACATACATTACATACATTACATACATTACATACATTACATACATTACATACATTACATACATTACATACATTACATACATTACATTACATTACATGACATACATAACATTACATACATTACATACATTACATACATTACATACATTACATACATTACATTACATACATTACATTACATACATTACATTACATACATTACATTACATACATTACATTACATACATTACATTACATACATTACATTACATACATTACATTACATACATTACATTACATACATTACATTACATACATTACATTACATACATTACATTACATACATTACATTACATACATTACATTACATACATTACATTACATACATTACATTACATACATTACATACATTACATTACATACATTACATACATTACATTACATACATTACATTACATACATCACATTACATACATCACATTACATACATCACATTACATACAATACATTACATACATTACATACATTACATACATTACATACATTACATACATTACATACATTACATACATTACATACATTACATACATTACATACATTACATACATTACATGCATTACATACATTACATTACATACATTACATTACATACATTACAATACATACATTACAATACATACATTACAATACATACATTACAATACATACATTACAATACATACATTACAATACATACATTACAATACATACATTACAATACATACATTACATTACATACATTACATACATTAAATACATTACATACATAACATTACATACATTACATACATTACATTACATACATTACATTACATACATTACATTACATACATTACATTACAAACATTTAATTACAAACATTACATCACATCTATTACATTACATACATTACATTACATACATTACATTACATACATTACATTACATACATTACATTACATACATTACATTACATACATTACATTACATACATTACATTACATACATTACATTACATACATTACATTACATACATTACATTACATACATTACATTACATACATTACATTACATACATTACATTACATACATTACATTACATACATTACATTACATACATTACATTACATACATTACATTACATACATTACATTACATACATTACATTACATACATTACATTACATACATTACATTACATACATTACATTACATACATTACATTACATACATTACATACATTACATTACATACATTACATTACATACATTACATTACATACATTACATACATTACATACATTACATACATTACATTACATACATTACATTACATACATTACATTACATACATTACATTACATACATTACATTACATACATTACATTACATACATTACATTACATACATTACATTACATACATTACATTACATACATTACATTACATACATTACATTACATACATTACATTACATAC
This sequence comes from Biomphalaria pfeifferi, assembly GCA_030265305.1. Classification (NCBI taxonomy): domain Eukaryota; kingdom Metazoa; phylum Mollusca; class Gastropoda; family Planorbidae; genus Biomphalaria; species Biomphalaria pfeifferi. The sequence goes on from JASAOG010000151.1 coordinate 813,932, forward strand.
ATTACATTACATACATTACATTACATACATTACATACATTACATTACATACATTACATTACATACATTACATTACATACATTACATTACATACATTACATTACATACATTACATTACATACATTACATTACATACATTACATTACATACATTACATTACATACATTACATTACATACATTACATTACATACATTACATTACATTACATACATTACATTACATACATTACATTACATACATTACATTACATACATTACATTACATACATTACATTACATACATTACATTACATACATTACATTACATACATTACATTACATACATTACATTACATACATTACATTACATACATTACATTACATACATTACATTACATACATTACATTACATACATTACATTACATACATTACATTACATACATTACAATACATACATTACATTACATACATTACATTACATACATTACATTACATACATTACATTACATACATTACATTACATACATTACATTACATACATTACATTACATACATTACATTGCATACATTACATTGCATACATTACATTGCATACATTACATTACATACATTACATTACATACATTACATTACATACATTACATTACATACATTACATTACATACATTACATTACATACATTACATTACATACATTACATTACATACATTACATACATTACATTACATACATTACATTACATACATTACATTACATACATTACATTACATACATTACATTACATACATTACATTACATACATTACATTACATACATTACATTACATACATTACATTACATACATTACATTACATACATTACATTACATACATTACATTACATACATTACATTACATACATTACATTACATACATTACATTACATAAATTACATTACATTACATACATTACATTACATACATTACATTACATACATTACATTACATACATTACATTACATACATTACATTACATACATTACATTACATACATTACATTACATACATTACATTACATACATTACAATACATACATTACATTACATACATTACATTACATACATTACATTACATACATTACATTACATACATTACATTACATACATTACATTACATACATTACATTACATACATTACATTACATACATTACATTACATACATTACATTACATACATTACATTACATACATTACATTACATACATTACATTACATACATTACATACATTACGTTACATACATTACGTTACATACATTACGTTACATACATTACATTACACACATTACATTACACACATTACATTACACACATTACATTACACACATTACATTACACACATTACATTACACACATTACATTACACACATTACATTACACACATTACATTACACACATTACATTACACACATCACATTACACACATCACATTACATACATCACATTACATACATCACATTACATACATCACATTACATACATCACACTACATACATCACATTACATACATCACATTACATACATCACATTACATACATCACATTACATACATCACATTACATACATCACATTACATACATCACATTACATACATCACATTACATACATCACATTACATACATCACATTACATACATCACATTACATATATTACATACATTACATTACATACATTACATACATTACATTACATACATTTTATTACATACATTTTATTACATTACTTACATTACATTACTTACATTACGTACATTACATTATTTACATGACATACATAACATTACATAACATTACATACATTACATACATTACATACATTACATACATTACATACATTACATTACATACATTACATTACACACATTACATTACACACATTACATTACACACATTACATTACACACATTACATTACACACATTACATTACACACATTACATTACACACATTACATACATTACATTACATTACATACATTACATTACATACATTACATTACATACATTACATTACATACATTTCATTACATACATTACATTACATACATTACATTACATACATTACATTACATACATTACATTACATACATTACATTACATACATTACATTACATACATTACATACATTACATACATTACATACATTACATTACATACATTACATTACATACATTACATTACATACATTACATTACATACATTACATTACATACATTACATTACATACATTACATTACATTACATACATTACATTACATACATTACATTACATTACATACATTACATTACATACATTACATTACATACATTACATTACATACATTACATTACATACATTACATTACATACATTACATTACATACATTACATTACATACATTACATACATTACATTACATACATTACATTACATACATTACATTACATACATTACATTACATACATTACATTACATACATTACATTACATACATTACATTACATACATTACATTACATACATTACATTACATACATTACATTACATACATTACATTACATTACATACATTACATTACATACATTACATTACATACATTACATTACATACATTACATTACATACATTACATTACATACATTACATTACATACATTACATTACATACATTACATTACATACATTACAATACATACATTACATTACATACATTACATTACATACATTACATTACATACATTACATTACATACATTACATTACATACATTACATTACATACATTACATTACATACATTACATTACATACATTACATTACATACATTACATTACATACATTACATTACATACATTACATTACATACATTACATTACATACATTACATTACATACATTACATTACATACATTACATTACATACATTACATTACATACATTACATACATTACATACATTACATACATTACATACATTACATACATTACATACATTACATACATTACATACATTACATTACATACATTACATTACATACATTACATTACATACATTACATTACATACATTACATTACATACATTACATTACATACATTACATTACATACATTACATTACATACATTACATACATTACATACATTACATTACATACATTACATTACATACATTAAATTACATACATTACATTACATACATTACATTACATACATTACATTACATACATTACATTACATACATTACATTACATTACATACATTACATTACATGCATTACATTACATACATTACATACATTACATACATTACATACATTACATTACATTACATTACATACATTACATTACATTACATACATTACATTACATTACATACATTACATTACATTACATACATTACATTACACACATTACATTACGCACATTACATTACGCACATTACATTACGCACATTACATTACGCACATTACATTACGCACATTACATTACGCACATTACATTACGACATCAACATCAAACGGTGAAATCTCTAGCCTGACATCAACATTAAATGGAGAAATCTCTAGCCTGACATCAACATCAAATGGAGAAATCTCTAGCCTGACATTAAAATGAAATGGAGAAATCTCTAGCCTGACATCAACATCGAAAGGAGAAATCTCTAGCCTGACATCAACATCAAAGGGAGAAATCTTAACCTGAAAACATTATCAAATGCAGACATCTAAAGCGTGACATCAACATGAAATGGACAAATCTCTAGACTGATATCAACATCGAATGGAGAAATCTCTAGCCTGACATCAACATCGAATGGAGAAATCTCTAGCCTTACATCAACATCGAATGGAGAAATCTCTAGCCTGACATCAACATCGAATGTAGAAATCTCTAGCCTGACATCAACATCAAATGGAGAAATCTCTAGCCTGACATCAACATCGAATGGAGAAATCTCTAGCCTTACATCAACATCGATTGGAGAAATCTCTATTCTGACATCAACATCAAATGGAGAAATTTCTAGCCTGACATCAACATTAAATGGAGAAAGCTAAACCTGAAAACATCATCAAATGGAGAAATCTATAGCGTGACATGAACATTAAATGGAGAAATCTCTAGCCTGACATCAACATCAAATGGAGAAATCTCTAGCGTGACATCAACATCGAATGGAGAAATCTCTAGCCTGACATCAACACCAAATGGAGAAATCTTAACCTGAAAACATCATCAAAAGGAGAAATCTATAGCGTGACATCAACATCAAATAGACATATCTCTAGCCTAACATCAACATCGAATGGAGAAATCTCTAGCCTTACATCAACATCGAATGGAGAAATCTCTATCCTGACATCAACATCAAATGGATAAATCTCTAGCCTGACATCAACATCAAATGGAGAAATCTCTAGCCTGATATCAACATCGAATGGAGAAATCTCTAGCCTGACATCAACATCGAACGAAGAAATCTCTAGCCTTACATCAACATCTAATGGAGAAATCTCTAGCCCTACAACAACATAAACGGAGAAATCTCTAGCCTGACATCAACATCAAATGGAGAAATCTCTAGCCTGAAAACATCATCAAATGGAGAAATCTCTAGCCTGAAAACATCATCAAATGGAGAAATCTATAGCGTGACATCAACATCAAATGGAGAAATCTCTAGCGTGACATCAATATCGAATTGAAAAATCTCTAGCCTGACATCAACATCAAACGGTGAAATCTCTAGCCCTACATCAACATAAATGGAGAAATCTCTAGCCTGACATCAACATCAAATGGAGAAATCTCTAGCCTGAAAACATCATCAAATGGAGACATCTATAGCGTGACATCAACATCAAATGAACAAACCTCTAGCCTGACATCAACATCGAATGGAGAAATCTCTAGCCTGACATCAACATCGAATGGAGAAATCTCTAGCCTGACATCAACATCAAATGGAGAAATCTCTAGCCTGACATCAACATCGAATAGAGAAATCTCTAGCCTTAAAAAATATCATTAAATGGAGAAATCTATAGCGTACCATCAACATCGAATGGAGAAATCTCTAGCCTGACATCTACATCGAATGGAGAAATCTCTAGCATGAAATCAACATCGAATCGAGAAATCTCTAGCCTGACATCAACATTGAATGGAGAAATCTCTAGCCTGACATCAACATCGAATGGAGAAATCTCTAGCCTGACATCAACATGAAATGGAGAAATCTCTAGCCTGACAATAACATCGAATGGAGAAATCTCTAGCCTGAAAACATCATCAAATGGAGAAATCTGTAGCCTGAAAACATCATCAAATGGAGAAATCTCTAGCCTTACATCAACATCAAATGGAGAAATCTCTAGCCTAACATCAACATCGAATGGAGAAATCTCTAGCCTGACATCAACATCAAATGGAGAAATCTCTAGCCTGACATCAACATCGAATGGAGAAATCTCTAGCCTGACATCAACATCAAATGGAGAAATCTCTAGCCTGACATTAAAATGAAATGAAGAAATCTCTAGCCCGACATCAATATCGAATGGAGAAATCTCTAGCCTGACATTAAAATGAAATGGAGAAATCTCTAGCCTGACATCAACATCAAATGGAGAAATCTCTAGCCTGACATTAAAATGAAATGGAGAAATCTCTAGCCTGACATCAACATCGAATGGAGAAATCTCTAGCCTGACATCAACATCGAATGGAGAAATCTCTAGCCTGACATCAACATCGAATGGAGAAATCTCTAGCCTGACATTAACATCGAATGGAGAAATCTCTAGCCTGACATCAACATCAAATGGAGAAATCTCTAGCCTGACATTAAAATGAAATGGAGAAATCTCTAGCCTGACATCAACATCGAATGGAGAAATTTCTAGCCTGACATCAACATCGAATGGAGAAATCTCTAGCCTGACATCAACATCGAATGGAGAAATCTCTAGCCTGACATCAACATCGAATGGAGAAATCTCTAGCAATTATACATAAAACACTGAACCATAATCTTCAAATAAAAAAACAAAATTTAATAAAATACGCTGAAAGACACAAAAATAAAGGCACATTCCTCGTCCCATATGCTAGGACAAATTTGTACAAATACTCCTTCTTTCCTAGTGCTATTAGAGCATGGATTGGTTTGCCTGAGCTAGCCAGAAAAACCAGTTACTTTGCAGAATTTAAGTCATTGGTTAATGTGCATGACTAAATGCATGACGCGTAGGACGTAATCATCTTCTTTTTTGAAGTAACGTCTGTATTATATAAGATAAGATAAGATAAGTACCAAAGTAGCAAAAAGATTAGCACATTGGCACGAGGAAGAGTAAGCCACGATATCAAATTCAGATCGTTACAGTCCCCACCCCTTTTTCTCTATACGTTTTAATAACCAATTACGGTAAAACCTACCTCGACCGTAGACTACATTGGACACACACACCCCATTTTACCAACTGGTCCTAATAAATAAAAGCATCATAGCGCATGGAAAAAAACTTATTCCGTGAAATAGCGCTAAAGAAAAACAATTGGTAAATTTATTAATCATACAAATTTATTGTTATTGGTCTACATCAATTACAAATTTAATTACATGTGTCTTCCAAACTATCTGATACACTTCGTTAAAGTTTTTGTTTGAAATATTTCTTGATATTTTTCTTGTTAGCTTTTTTTTTTCATAAATGACTTTTTTATTTACAGACAGCCAAGGCGAAAAGAAGAAGAAATGGAACTTGAATTGTAATTTATCTCCTTTTTAATGTTATTATTTATTTTTATTATTTATAGTATTATTTTTAGTCTTAATAATAATTAAAATAAATAATCTCTAATAAAAAACAACAAAAATTCAATTATAGCTCAGAGCGCTATGGTCAAATCTCATTTGAGGACCAGTGGGGTGGAAGGGGGTATGAAGGAGATGGTTTTTCCTTGCTGCCTTTATGCGCTCAGTAAACACAAATCTGCCAAAGTCGGGTGCCGAACATCGAGCCCACTTTATAGGTTGCCAAGCCAAATTAAAGCGTACTCTCGACCACACTTTCAAACTTTTCATAGCTTAGACTTAGAGGGAAGATACGTATCTTTTAAAACGTCTCTAACGTTTTTCCAAGTAATTTGACAATTTATTACTAAGTAACTGGCTACACAGAAAACTCTTGTATTAGTTTTAATTTTCGAAATATATTTCTACTAAAATATATCTTGTGCATACATACGTGAAAATTCCTTATTGTAATTACACATTAAATCTATATTATTAAATAGAAAGTAAGGCGTGCGTATGTGCGTGCGTATGTATGTATGTATGTACATCCATCCATCCATCCCTCCATCACTCCATCCATCACTCCATCCATCCATACATCCGCCCATCCATACATACATCCATCCATCCATCCATCCATCCATCCATACATACATCCTTACATCCATCCATCCATTCATCCATCCATCCATCCATATATACAACCATATATACATGCATACTTCCATACATCCATTCATCCATCCATCCATCCATCCATCCATACATACATACATTACATTACATTACATTACATCATATTACATACATTACATTACATACATTACATTACATTACATACATTACATACATTACATACATTACATACATTACATACATTACATACATTACAAACAGTACATTACATACATAACATTACATACATTACATTACATACATTACATCACATTACATACATTACATTACAAACATTTAATTACATACATTACATTACATACATTACATTACATACATTACATTACATACATTACATTACATACATTACATTACATACATTACATTACATACATTACATACATTACATTACATACATTACATTACATACATTACATTACATACATTACATTACATACATTACATTACATACATTACATTACATACATTACATTACATACATTACATTACATACATTACATACATTACATTACATACATTACATTACATACATTACATTACATACATTACATTACATTACATACATTACATTACATACATTACATACATTACATACATTACATACATTACATACATTACATACATTACATACATTACATACATTACATACATTACATTACATACATTACATTACATACATTACATTACATACATTACATTACATACATTACATTACATACGTTACATTACATACGTTACATTACATACGTTACATTACATACGTTACATTACATACATTACATTACATACATTACATTACATACATTACATTACATACATTACATTACAGACATTACATTACAGACATTACATTACATTACATACATTACATTACATACATTACATTACATACATTACATTACATACATTACATTACATACATTACATTACATACATTACATTACATACATTACATTACATACATTACATTACATACATTACATTACATACATTACATTACATTACATACATTACATTACATACATTACATACATTACATACATTACATACATTACATACATTACATACATTACATACATTACATACATTACATTACATACATTACATTACATACATTACATTACATACATTACATTACATACATGACATACATTACATACATTTCATTGAATGGAGAAATCTCTAGCCTGAAAACATCATTAAATGGAGACATCAATAGCGTGACATCAACATCAAATGGAGAAATCTCTAGCCTGACATCAACATCAAATTGAGAAATCTCCAGCCTTACATCAATATCAAATTGAGAATTCTCAAGCCTGAAATCAACATCAAATGGAGAAATTTCTAGCCCTACATAAACATCAAATGCAGAAATCTCTAGCCTAACATCAACATCGAATGGAGAAATCTCTAGCCTGAAAACATAATCAAATGGAGAAACCTCTAGCCTAACATCAACATCGACTGGAGAAATCTCTAGCCTGACATCAACATCGAATGGAGAAATCTCTAGCCTGACTTTAACATCAAATGGAGAAATTTCTAGCCTGAAAAAAATCATCAAATGGAGAAATCTATAGCGTGACATTAACATCGAATGGAGAAATCTCTAGCCTGACATAAATATTAAATGGAGAAATATCTAGCCTGACATCAACATCGAATTAAGAAATCTCTAGCCTGAAAACATCATCAAATGGAGAAATCTCTAGCCTGACATCAACATCGAATGGAGAAATCTCTAGCCTGAAAAAAAATCCTGAATAGGAGAAATCTAAAGCCTTACATACACATCAAATGGAGAAATCTCTAGCCTGACATCAACATCAAATGGAGAAATCTCTAGCCTGACATCAACTTCGAATGGAGAAATCTCTAGCCTGACATCAACATAAAATGGAGAAATTTCTAGCCTGACATCAACATCAAATGGAGAAATCTCTAGCCTTACATCAACATCAAATGGAGAAATCTTTAGCCCTAAATCAACATCAAATGGAGAAATCTCTGTCCTGACTTCAACATCAAATGGAGAAATCACTAGCCTGACATCAACATCAAATGGAGAAATTTCTAGGTTGACATTAAAATCAAATGGAGAAATCTCTAGCCTAAAAACATTATTAAATGGAGAAACCTCTAGCCTGACATTAACATCGAATGGAGAAATCTCTAGCCTAACATCAACATTGAATGGAGAAATCTCTAGCCTGACATCAACATCAAATGGAGAAATCTCTAGGGTCCGGGGTTCGAATCCTGGCTCTCAAACATTCATGCTTTGGAAGTGGTAGACATTATTGTGCCTAAAAAGAAATAAAAAAATACTGTTTCTAGATTGTACCTCTTAGACTTTAATGATCGTCCTACAAACTTTTTATTTTTATATTAAAACAAAAGGCAGCATTGTCTCTTTTATCACTCTCACTTTGTAATCTTTTTATTTTATTTATTTTGACTTTTTCTTAACACTGTTTTGTTTTACAGCCATGAAAACGAAACATCAGGAGAGCCAATGGCACTAGAGAAACATGATGTTGCGTAAGTTTTACATTATATACATTACATTACATACATTAAATATATTACATTACATACATTACATTACATACATTACATTACATACATTACATTACATACATTACATTACATACATTACATTACATACATTACATTACATACATTACATACATTACATTACATACATTACATTACATACATTACATTACATACATTACATTACATACATTACATTACATACATTACATAACATACATTACATTACATACATTACATTACATACATTACATTACATACATTACATTACATACATTACATTACATACATTACGTTACATACATTACATTACATACATTACATTACATACATTACATTACATACATTACATTACATACATTACATTACATTACATACATTACATTACATACATTACATTACATACATTACATTACATACATTACATTACATACATTACATTACATACATTACATTACATCACATACATTACATCACATACATTACATATATTTTATTACATAACATTACATACATTACATACATTACATACATTACATACATTACATACATTACATACATTACATACATTACATACATTACATTTCAATCATTACATTTCATACATTACATTTCATACATTACAATACATACATTACAATACATACATTACAATACATACATTACAATACATACATTACAATACATACATTACAATACATACATTACAATACATACATTACATACATTACATACATTACATACATTACATGCATTACATACATTACATTACATACATTACATTACATACATTACATTACATACATTACATTACATACATTACAATACATACATTACAATACATACATTACAATACATACATTACAATACATACATTACAATACATACATTACAATACATACATTACAATACATACATTACATTACATACATTACATACATTAAATACATTACATACATTACATACATTACATACATTACATACATTACATACATTACATACATTACATACATTACAAAGATTACATTACATACATAACATTACATACATAACATTACATACATTACATACATTACATTACATACATTACATTACATACATTACATTACAAACATTTAATTACAAACATTACATTACATACATTACATTATATACATTACATTACATACATTACATTACATACATTACATTACATACATTAAGTTACATACATTACATTACATATATTACATTAAATACATTACATTACATACATTAAATTACATACATTACAATACACACATTACATACATTACATTACATACATTACATTACATACATTACATTACATACATTACATTACATACATTACATTACATACATTACATTACATACATTACATTACATACATTTCATTACATACATTACATTACATACATTACATTACATACATTACATTACATACATTACATTACATACATTACATACATTACATTACATACATTACATACATTACATACATTACATACATTACATACATTACATACATTACATACATTACATACATTACATACATTACATACATTACATATATTACATACATTACATACATTACATACATTACATTATATACATTACATCACATCTGTTACATTACATACATTACATTACATACATTACATTACATACATTACATTACATACATTACATTACATACATTACATTACATACATTACATTACATATATTACATTACATACATTACATTACATACATTACATTACATACATTACATACATTACATTACATACATTACATTACATACATTACATTACATACATTACATTACATACATTACATTACATACATTACATTACATACATTACATTACATACATTACATTACATACATTACATTACATACATTACATTACATACATTACATTACATACATTACATTACATACATTACATTACGCACATTACATTACGCACATTACATTACGCACATTACATTACGCACATTACATTACGCACATTACATTACGCACATTACATTACGCACATTACATTACGCAGATTACATTACACACATTACATTACACACATTACATTACATACATTACATTACATACATTACATTACATACATTACATTACATACATTACATTACACACATTACATTACACACATTACATTACACACATTACATACATCACATTACATACATCACATTACATACATCACATTACATACATCACATTACATACATCACATTACATACATCACATTACATACATCACATTACATACATCACATTACATACATCACATTACATACATCACATTACATACATCACATTACATACATCACATTACATACATCACATTACATACATCACATTACATACATCACATTACATACATCACATTACATACATCACATTACATACATCACATTACATACATCACATTACATACATCACATTACATACATTTCATTACATACATCACATTACATACATCAAATTACATACATCACATTACATACATCACATTACATACATCACATTACATACATCACGTTACATACATCACATTACATACATCACATTACATACAATACATTACATACATTACATACATTACATACATTACATACATTACATACATTACATATATTACATACATTACATACATTACATACATTACATACATTACATACATTACATGCATTACATACATTACATTACATACATTACATTACATACATTACAATACATACATTACAATACATACATTACAATACATACATTACAATACATACATTACAATACATACATTACAATACATACATTACAATACATACATTACATTACATACATTACATACATTAAATACATTACATACATTACATACATTACATACATTACATACATTACATACATTACATACATTACAAAGATTACATTACATACATAACATTACATACATAACATTACATACATTACATACATTACATTACAAACATTTAATTACAAACATTACATTACATACATTACATTATATACATTACATTATATACATTACATTACATACATTACATTACATACATTACATTACATACATTACATTACATTACATACATTACATTACATACATTAAATTACATACATTACAATACACACATTACATACATTACATTACATACATTACATTACATTACAAACATTACATTACATAAATTACATTACATACATTACATTACATACATTACATTACATACATTACATTACATACATTACATACATTACATTACATACATTACATTACATACATTACATTACATACATTACATACATTACATTACATACATTACATACATTACATACATTACATACATTACATACATTACATACATTACATACATTACATAAATTACATACATTACATACATTACATTACATACATTACATTACATACATTACATTACATACATTACATTACATACATTACATTACATACATTACATTACATACATTACATTACATACATTACATTACATACATTACATTACATACATTACATTACATACATTACATTACATACATTACATTACATACATTACATTACATACATTACATACATTACATTACATACATTACATTACATACATTACATTACATACATTACATTACATACATTACATCACATACATTACATTACATACATTACATTACATACATTACATTACATACATTACATTACATACATTACATTACATACATTACATTACATACATTACATTACATACATTACATTACATACATTACATTACATACATTACATTACATACATTACATTACATACATTACATTACATACATTACATTACATACATTACATTACATACATTACATACATTACATACATTACATTACATACATTACATTACATACATTACATTACATACATTACATACATTACATTACATACATTACATTACATACATTACATTACATACATTACATTACATACATTACATTACATACATTACATTACATACATTACATACATTACATACATTACATACATTACATACATTACATACATTACATACATTACATACATTACATACATTACATTACATACATTACATTACATACATTGCATTACATACATTACATTACATACATTACATTACATACATTACATTACATACATTACATTACATACATTACATTACATACATTACATTACATACATTACATTACATACATTACATTACATACATTACATTACATACATTACATACATTACATACATTACATTACATACATTACATTACATACATTAAATTACATACATTACATTACATACATTACATTACATACATTACATTACATACATTACATTACATACATTACATTACATACATTACATTACATACATTACATTACATACATTACATTACATACATTACATTACATACATTACATTACATACATTACATTACATACATTACATTACATACATTACATACATTACATACATTACATACATTACATACATTACATTACATTACATTACATACATTACATTACATTACATACATTACATTACATTACATACATTACATTACATTACATACATTACATTACACACATTACATTACGCACATTACATTACGCACATTACATTACGCACATTACATTACGCACATTACATTACGCACATTACATTACGCACATTACATTACGCACATTACATTACGCACATTACATTACGCACATTACATTACGCACATTACATTACGCACAGTACATTACGCACATTACATTACACACATTACATTACACACATTACATTACACACATTACATTACATACATTACATTACATACATTACATTACATACATTACATTACATACATTACATTACATACATTACATTACATACATTACATTACATACATTACATTACATACATTACATTACATACATTACATTACATACATTACATTACATACATTACATACATTACATACATTACATTACATACATTACATTACATACATTACATTACATACATTACATTACATACATTACATTACATACATTACATTACATACATTACATTACATACATTACATTACATACATTACATTACATACATTACATTACATACATTACATTACATACATTACATTACATACATTACATTACATACATTACATTACATACATTACATTACATGCATTACATTACATGCATTACATTACATGCATTACATTACATGCATTACATTACATACATTACATTACATACATTACATTACATACATTACATTACATACATTACATTACATACATTACATTACATACATTACATTACATACATTACATTACATACATTACATTACATACATTACATTACATACATTACATTACATACATTACATTACATACATTACATTACATACATTACATTACATACATTACATTACATACATTACATTACATACATTACATTACATACATTACATTACATACATTACATTACATACATTACATTACATACATTACATTACATACATTACATTACATACATTACATTACATACATTACATACATTACATGACATACATTACATTACATACATTACATACATTACATTACATACATTACATTACATACATTACATTACATACATTACATTACATACATTACATTACATACATTACATTACATACATTACATTACATACATTACATTACATACATTACATTACATACATTACATACATTACATACATTACATACATTACATACATTACATACATTACATACATTACATTACATACATTACATTACATACATTACATTACATACATTACATTACATACATTACATTACATACATTACATTACATACATTACATTACATACATTACATTACATACATTACATTGCATACATTACATACATTACATTACATACATTACATTACATACATTACATTACATACATTACATTACATACATTACATTACATACATTACATTACATACATTACATTACATACATTACATTACAAACATTACATTACATACATTACATCACATACATTACATCACATACATTACATTACATACATTACATTACATACATTACATTACATACATTACATTACATACATTACATTACATACATTACATTACATACATTACATTACATACATTACATTACATACATTACATTACATACATTACATTACATACATTACATACATTACATACATTACATACATTACATACATTACATTACATTACATTACATTACATTACATACATTACATTACATTACATACATTACATTACATTACATACATTACATTACACACATTACATTACGCACATTACATTACGCACAGTACATTACGCACATTACATTACGCACATTACATTACGCACATTACATTACGCACATTACATTACGCACATTACATTACGCACATTACATTACGCACATTACATTACGCACAGTACATTACGCACATTACATTACGCACATTACATTACGCACATTACATTACATACATTACATTACATACATTACATTACATACATTACATTACATACATTACATTACATACATTACATTACATACATTACATTACATACATTACATTACATACATTACATTACATACATTACATTACACACATTACATTACGCACATTTTATTACACACATTACATTACATACATCACATTACATACATCACATTACATACATCACATTACATACATCACATTACATACATCACATTACATACATCACATTACATACATTTCATTACATACATCACATTACATACATCAAATTACATACATCACATTACATACATCACATTACATACATCAAATTACATACATCACATTACATACATCACATTACATACATCATATTACATTACATACATTACATACATTACATACATTACATACATTACATACATTACATACATTACATACATTACATACATTACATACATTACATACATTACATTTTATTACATACATTTTATTACATACATTTTATTACTTTACTTACATTAAATTACTTACATTACGTACATTACATTATTTACATGACATACATAACATTACATAACATTACATACATTACATACATTACATACATTACATACATTACATTACATACATTACATTACATACATTACATTACACACATTACATTACACACATTACATTACACACATTACATTACACACATTACATTACACACATTACATTACACACATTACATTACACACATTACATTACACACATTACATTACACACATTACATTACACACATTACATTACACACATTACATTACACACATTACATTACATACATTACATTACATACATTACATACATTACATTACATACATTACATTACATACATTACATTACATACATTACATTACATACATTACATTACATACATTACATTACATACATTACATTACATACATTACATTACATACATTACATTACATACATTACATTACATACATTACATTACATACATTACATTACATACATTACATTACATACATTACATTACATACATTACATTACATACATTACATTACATACATTACATTACATACATTACATACATTACATTACATACATTACATACATTACACACATTACATTACACACATTACATTACACACATTACATTACACACATTACATTACATACATTACATTACATACATTACATACATTACATTACATACATTACATTACATACATTACATTACATACATTACATTACATACATTACATTACATACATTACATTACATACATTACATTACATACATTACATTACATACATTACATTACATACATTACATTACATACATTACATTACATACATTACATTACATACATTACATACATTACATTACATACATTACATTACATACATCACATTACATACATCACATTACATACATCACATTACATACATCACATTACATACATCACATTACATACATCACATTACATACATCACATTACATACATCACATTACATACATCACATTACATACATCACACTACATACATCACATTACATACATCACATTACATACATCACATTACATACATCACATTACATACATCACATTACATACATCACATTACATACATCACATTACATACATCACATTACATACATCACATTACATACATCACATTACATACATCACATTACATACATCACATTACATACATCACATTACATACATCACATTACATACATCACATTACATACATCACATTACATACATCACATTACATACATCACATTACATACATTACATTACATACATTACATTACATACATTACATACATTACATACATTACATACATTACATACATTACATACATTACATTACATACATTTTATTACATACATTTTATTACATTACTTACATTACATTACTTACATTACATTATTTACATGACATACATACATTACATACATTACATACATTACATACATTACATACATTACATACATTACATACATTACATACATTACATACATTACATTACATTACATGACATACATAACATTACATACATTACATACATTACATACATTACATACATTACATTACATACATTACATTACATACATTACATTACATACATTACATTACATACATTACATTACATACATTACATTACATACATTACATTACATACATTACATTACATACATTACATTACATACATTACATTACATACATTACATTACATACATTACATTACATACATTACATTACATACATTACATTACATACATTACATACATTACATTACATACATTACATACATTACATTACATACATTACATTACATACATTACATTACATACATCACATTACATACATCACATTACATACATCACATTACATACAATACATTACATACATTACATACATTACATACATTACATACATTACATACATTACATACATTACATACATTACATACATTACATACATTACATGCATTACATACATTACATTACATACATTACATTACATACATTACAATACATACATTACAATACATACATTACAATACATACATTACAATACATACATTACAATACATACATTACAATACATACATTACAATACATACATTACATTACATACATTACATACATTAAATACATTACATACATAACATTACATACATTACATACATTACATTACATACATTACATTACATACATTACATTACATACATTACATTACAAACATTTAATTACAAACATTACATCACATCTATTACATTACATACATTACATTACATACATTACATTACATACATTACATTACATACATTACATTACATACATTACATTACATACATTACATTACATACATTACATTACATACATTACATTACATACATTACATTACATACATTACATTACATACATTACATTACATACATTACATTACATACATTACATTACATACATTACATTACATACATTACATTACATACATTACATTACATACATTACATTACATACATTACATTACATACATTACATTACATACATTACATTACATACATTACATTACATACATTACATTACATACATTACATTACATACATTACATACATTACATTACATACATTACATTACATACATTACATTACATACATTACATACATTACATACATTACATACATTACATTACATACATTACATTACATACATTACATTACATACATTACATTACATACATTACATTACATACATTACATTACATACATTACATTACATACATTACATTACATACATTACATTACATACATTACATTACATACATTACATTACATACATTACATTACATACATTACATTACATACATTACATTACATACATTACATACATTACATTACATACATTACATTACATACATTACATTACATACATTACATTACATACATTACATTACATACATTACATTACATACATTACATTACATACATTACATTACATACATTACATTACATTACATACATTACATTACATACATTACATTACATACATTACATTACATACATTACATTACATACATTACATTACATACATTACATTACATACATTACATTACATACATTACATTACATACATTACATTACATACATTACATTACATACATTACATTACATACATTACATTACATACATTACATTACATACATTACAATACATACATTACATTACATACATTACATTACATACATTACATTACATACATTACATTACATACATTACATTACATACATTACATTACATACATTACATTACATACATTACATTGCATACATTACATTACATACATTACATTGCATACATTACATTACATACATTACATTACATACATTACATTACATACATTACATTACATACATTACATTACATACATTACATTACATACATTACATACATTACATTACATACATTACATTACATACATTACATTACATACATTACATTACATACATTACATTACATACATTACATTACATACATTACATTACATACATTACATTACATACATTACATTACATACATTACATTACATACATTACATTACATACATTACATTACATACATTACATTACATACATTACATTACATACATTACATTACATACATTACATTACATAAATTACATTACATTACATACATTACATTACATACATTACATTACATACATTACATTACATACATTACATTACATACATTACATTACATACATTACATTACATACATTACATTACATACATTACATTACATACATTACAATACATACATTACATTACATACATTACATTACATACATTACATTACATACATTACATTACATACATTACATTACATACATTACATTACATACATTACATTACATACATTACATTACATACATTACATTACATACATTACATTACATACATTACATTACATACATTACATTACATACATTACATACATTACGTTACATACATTACGTTACATACATTACGTTACATACATTACATTACACACATTACATTACACACATTACATTACACACATTACATTACACACATTACATTACACACATTACATTACACACATTACATTACACACATTACATTACACACATTACATTACACACATTACATTACACACATCACATTACACACATCACATTACATACATCACATTACATACATCACATTACATACATCACATTACATACATCACACTACATACATCACATTACATACATCACATTACATACATCACATTACATACATCACATTACATACATCACATTACATACATCACATTACATACATCACATTACATACATCACATTACATACATCACATTACATACATCACATTACATACATTACATACATTACATTACATACATTACATACATTACATTACATACATTTTATTACATACATTTTATTACATTACTTACATTACATTACTTACATTACGTACATTACATTATTTACATGACATACATAACATTACATAACATTACATACATTACATACATTACATACATTACATACATTACATACATTACATTACATACATTACATTACACACATTACATTACACACATTACATTACACACATTACATTACACACATTACATTACACACATTACATTACACACATTACATTACACACATTACATACATTACATTACATTACATACATTACATTACATACATTACATTACATACATTACATTACATACATTTCATTACATACATTACATTACATACATTACATTACATACATTACATTACATACATTACATTACATACATTACATTACATACATTACATTACATACATTACATACATTACATACATTACATACATTACATTACATACATTACATTACATACATTACATTACATACATTACATTACATACATTACATTACATACATTACATTACATACATTACATTACATTACATACATTACATTACATACATTACATTACATACATTACATTACATACATTACATTACATACATTACATTACATACATTACATTACATACATTACATTACATACATTACATTACATACATTACATTACATACATTACATTACATACATTACATACATTACATTACATACATTACATTACATACATTACATTACATACATTACATTACATACATTACATTACATACATTACATTACATACATTACATTACATACATTACATTACATACATTACATTACATACATTACATTACATACATTACATTACATTACATACATTACATTACATACATTACATTACATACATTACATTACATACATTACATTACATACATTACATTACATACATTACATTACATACATTACATTACATACATTACAATACATACATTACATTACATACATTACATTACATACATTACATTACATACATTACATTACATACATTACATTACATACATTACATTACATACATTACATTACATACATTACATTACATACATTACATCACATACATTACATTACATACATTACATTACATACATTACATTACATACATTACATTACATACATTACATTACATACATTACATTACATACATTACATTACATACATTACATTACATACATTACATTACATACATTACATTACATACATTACATACATTACATACATTACATACATTACATACATTACATACATTACATACATTACATACATTACATACATTACATTACATACATTACATTACATACATTACATTACATACATTACATTACATACATTACATTACATACATTACATTACATACATTACATTACATACATTACATTACATACATTACATACATTACATACATTACATTACATACATTACATTACATACATTAAATTACATACATTACATTACATACATTACATTACATACATTACATTACATACATTACATTACATACATTACATTACATTACATACATTACATTACATGCATTACATTACATACATTACATACATTACATACATTACATACATTACATTACATTACATTACATACATTACATTACATTACATACATTACATTACATTACATACATTACATTACATTACATACATTACATTACACACATTACATTACGCACATTACATTACGCACATTACATTACGCACATTACATTACGCACATTACATTACGCACATTACATTACGCACATTACATTACGACATCAACATCAAACGGTGAAATCTCTAGCCTGACATCAACATTAAATGGAGAAATCTCTAGCCTGACATCAACATCAAATGGAGAAATCTCTAGCCTGACATTAAAATGAAATGGAGAAATCTCTAGCCTGACATCAACATCGAAAGGAGAAATCTCTAGCCTGACATCAACATCAAAGGGAGAAATCTTAACCTGAAAACATTATCAAATGCAGACATCTAAAGCGTGACATCAACATGAAATGGACAAATCTCTAGACTGATATCAACATCGAATGGAGAAATCTCTAGCCTGACATCAACATCGAATGGAGAAATCTCTAGCCTTACATCAACATCGAATGGAGAAATCTCTAGCCTGACATCAACATCGAATGTAGAAATCTCTAGCCTGACATCAACATCAAATGGAGAAATCTCTAGCCTGACATCAACATCGAATGGAGAAATCTCTAGCCTTACATCAACATCGATTGGAGAAATCTCTATTCTGACATCAACATCAAATGGAGAAATTTCTAGCCTGACATCAACATTAAATGGAGAAAGCTAAACCTGAAAACATCATCAAATGGAGAAATCTATAGCGTGACATGAACATTAAATGGAGAAATCTCTAGCCTGACATCAACATCAAATGGAGAAATCTCTAGCGTGACATCAACATCGAATGGAGAAATCTCTAGCCTGACATCAACACCAAATGGAGAAATCTTAACCTGAAAACATCATCAAAAGGAGAAATCTATAGCGTGACATCAACATCAAATAGACATATCTCTAGCCTAACATCAACATCGAATGGAGAAATCTCTAGCCTTACATCAACATCGAATGGAGAAATCTCTATCCTGACATCAACATCAAATGGATAAATCTCTAGCCTGACATCAACATCAAATGGAGAAATCTCTAGCCTGATATCAACATCGAATGGAGAAATCTCTAGCCTGACATCAACATCGAACGAAGAAATCTCTAGCCTTACATCAACATCTAATGGAGAAATCTCTAGCCCTACAACAACATAAACGGAGAAATCTCTAGCCTGACATCAACATCAAATGGAGAAATCTCTAGCCTGAAAACATCATCAAATGGAGAAATCTCTAGCCTGAAAACATCATCAAATGGAGAAATCTATAGCGTGACATCAACATCAAATGGAGAAATCTCTAGCGTGACATCAATATCGAATTGAAAAATCTCTAGCCTGACATCAACATCAAACGGTGAAATCTCTAGCCCTACATCAACATAAATGGAGAAATCTCTAGCCTGACATCAACATCAAATGGAGAAATCTCTAGCCTGAAAACATCATCAAATGGAGACATCTATAGCGTGACATCAACATCAAATGAACAAACCTCTAGCCTGACATCAACATCGAATGGAGAAATCTCTAGCCTGACATCAACATCGAATGGAGAAATCTCTAGCCTGACATCAACATCAAATGGAGAAATCTCTAGCCTGACATCAACATCGAATAGAGAAATCTCTAGCCTTAAAAAATATCATTAAATGGAGAAATCTATAGCGTACCATCAACATCGAATGGAGAAATCTCTAGCCTGACATCTACATCGAATGGAGAAATCTCTAGCATGAAATCAACATCGAATCGAGAAATCTCTAGCCTGACATCAACATTGAATGGAGAAATCTCTAGCCTGACATCAACATCGAATGGAGAAATCTCTAGCCTGACATCAACATGAAATGGAGAAATCTCTAGCCTGACAATAACATCGAATGGAGAAATCTCTAGCCTGAAAACATCATCAAATGGAGAAATCTGTAGCCTGAAAACATCATCAAATGGAGAAATCTCTAGCCTTACATCAACATCAAATGGAGAAATCTCTAGCCTAACATCAACATCGAATGGAGAAATCTCTAGCCTGACATCAACATCAAATGGAGAAATCTCTAGCCTGACATCAACATCGAATGGAGAAATCTCTAGCCTGACATCAACATCAAATGGAGAAATCTCTAGCCTGACATTAAAATGAAATGAAGAAATCTCTAGCCCGACATCAATATCGAATGGAGAAATCTCTAGCCTGACATTAAAATGAAATGGAGAAATCTCTAGCCTGACATCAACATCAAATGGAGAAATCTCTAGCCTGACATTAAAATGAAATGGAGAAATCTCTAGCCTGACATCAACATCGAATGGAGAAATCTCTAGCCTGACATCAACATCGAATGGAGAAATCTCTAGCCTGACATCAACATCGAATGGAGAAATCTCTAGCCTGACATTAACATCGAATGGAGAAATCTCTAGCCTGACATCAACATCAAATGGAGAAATCTCTAGCCTGACATTAAAATGAAATGGAGAAATCTCTAGCCTGACATCAACATCGAATGGAGAAATTTCTAGCCTGACATCAACATCGAATGGAGAAATCTCTAGCCTGACATCAACATCGAATGGAGAAATCTCTAGCCTGACATCAACATCGAATGGAGAAATCTCTAGCAATTATACATAAAACACTGAACCATAATCTTCAAATAAAAAAACAAAATTTAATAAAATACGCTGAAAGACACAAAAATAAAGGCACATTCCTCGTCCCATATGCTAGGACAAATTTGTACAAATACTCCTTCTTTCCTAGTGCTATTAGAGCATGGATTGGTTTGCCTGAGCTAGCCAGAAAAACCAGTTACTTTGCAGAATTTAAGTCATTGGTTAATGTGCATGACTAAATGCATGACGCGTAGGACGTAATCATCTTCTTTTTTGAAGTAACGTCTGTATTATATAAGATAAGATAAGATAAGTACCAAAGTAGCAAAAAGATTAGCACATTGGCACGAGGAAGAGTAAGCCACGATATCAAATTCAGATCGTTACAGTCCCCACCCCTTTTTCTCTATACGTTTTAATAACCAATTACGGTAAAACCTACCTCGACCGTAGACTACATTGGACACACACACCCCATTTTACCAACTGGTCCTAATAAATAAAAGCATCATAGCGCATGGAAAAAAACTTATTCCGTGAAATAGCGCTAAAGAAAAACAATTGGTAAATTTATTAATCATACAAATTTATTGTTATTGGTCTACATCAATTACAAATTTAATTACATGTGTCTTCCAAACTATCTGATACACTTCGTTAAAGTTTTTGTTTGAAATATTTCTTGATATTTTTCTTGTTAGCTTTTTTTTTTCATAAATGACTTTTTTATTTACAGACAGCCAAGGCGAAAAGAAGAAGAAATGGAACTTGAATTGTAATTTATCTCCTTTTTAATGTTATTATTTATTTTTATTATTTATAGTATTATTTTTAGTCTTAATAATAATTAAAATAAATAATCTCTAATAAAAAACAACAAAAATTCAATTATAGCTCAGAGCGCTATGGTCAAATCTCATTTGAGGACCAGTGGGGTGGAAGGGGGTATGAAGGAGATGGTTTTTCCTTGCTGCCTTTATGCGCTCAGTAAACACAAATCTGCCAAAGTCGGGTGCCGAACATCGAGCCCACTTTATAGGTTGCCAAGCCAAATTAAAGCGTACTCTCGACCACACTTTCAAACTTTTCATAGCTTAGACTTAGAGGGAAGATACGTATCTTTTAAAACGTCTCTAACGTTTTTCCAAGTAATTTGACAATTTATTACTAAGTAACTGGCTACACAGAAAACTCTTGTATTAGTTTTAATTTTCGAAATATATTTCTACTAAAATATATCTTGTGCATACATACGTGAAAATTCCTTATTGTAATTACACATTAAATCTATATTATTAAATAGAAAGTAAGGCGTGCGTATGTGCGTGCGTATGTATGTATGTATGTACATCCATCCATCCATCCCTCCATCACTCCATCCATCACTCCATCCATCCATACATCCGCCCATCCATACATACATCCATCCATCCATCCATCCATCCATCCATACATACATCCTTACATCCATCCATCCATTCATCCATCCATCCATCCATATATACAACCATATATACATGCATACTTCCATACATCCATTCATCCATCCATCCATCCATCCATCCATACATACATACATTACATTACATTACATTACATCATATTACATACATTACATTACATACATTACATTACATTACATACATTACATACATTACATACATTACATACATTACATACATTACATACATTACGTTACATACATTACGTTACATACATTACGTTACATACATTACATTACATACATCACATTACATACATCACATTACATACATCACATTACATACATCACATTACATACATCACATTACATACATCACATTACATACATCACATTACATACATCACATTACATACATCACATTACATACATCACATTACATACATCACATTACATACATCACATTACATACATCACATTACATACATCACATTACATACATTACATTACATACATTACATTACATACATTACATACATTACATACATTACATACATTACATACATTACATACATTACATTACATACATTTTATTACATACATTTTATTACATTACTTACATTACATTACTTACATTACATTATTTACATGACATACATACATTACATACATTACATACATTACATACATTACATACATTACATACATTACATACATTACATACATTACATACATTACATTACATTACATGACATACATAACATTACATACATTACATACATTACATACATTACATACATTACATTACATACATTACATTACATACATTACATTACATACATTACATTACATACATTACATTACATACATTACATTACATACATTACATTACATACATTACATTACATACATTACATTACATACATTACATTACATACATTACATTACATACATTACATTACATACATTACATTACATACATTACATTACATACATTACATACATTACATTACATACATTACATACATTACATTACATACATTACATTACATACATCACATTACATACATCACATTACATACATCACATTACATACAATACATTACATACATTACATACATTACATACATTACATACATTACATACATTACATACATTACATACATTACATACATTACATACATTACATGCATTACATACATTACATTACATACATTACATTACATACATTACAATACATACATTACAATACATACATTACAATACATACATTACAATACATACATTACAATACATACATTACAATACATACATTACAATACATACATTACATTACATACATTACATACATTAAATACATTACATACATAACATTACATACATTACATACATTACATTACATACATTACATTACATACATTACATTACATACATTACATTACAAACATTTAATTACAAACATTACATCACATCTATTACATTACATACATTACATTACATACATTACATTACATACATTACATTACATACATACATTACATACATTACATTACATACATTACATTACATACATTACATTACATACATTACATTACATACATTACATTACATACATTACATTACATACATTACATTACATACATTACATTACATACATTACATTACATACATTACATTACATACATTACATTACATACATTACATTACATACATTACATTACATACATTACATTACATACATTACATTACATACATTACATTACATACATTACATTACATACATTACATTACATACATTACATACATTACATTACATACATTACATTACATACATTACATTACATACATTACATACATTACATACATTACATACATTACATTACATACATTACATTACATACATTACATTACATACATTACATTACATACATTACATTACATACATTACATTACATACATTACATTACATACATTACATTACATACATTACATTACATACATTACATTACATACATTACATTACATACATTACATTACATACATTACATTACATACATTACATTACATACATTACATACATTACATTACATACATTACATTACATACATTACATTACATACATTACATTACATACATTACATTACATACATTACATTACATACATTACATTACATACATTACATTACATACATTACATTACATACATTACATTACATACATTACATTACATTACATACATTACATTACATACATTACATTACATACATTACATTACATACATTACATTACATACATTACATTACATACATTACATTACATACATTACATTACATACATTACATTACATACATTACATTACATACATTACATTACATACATTACATTACATACATTACATTACATACATTACATTACATACATTACATTACATACATTACAATACATACATTACATTACATACATTACATTACATACATTACATTACATACATTACATTACATACATTACATTACATACATTACATTACATTACATTACATACATTACATTGCATACATTACATTACATACATTACATTGCATACATTACATTACATACATTACATTACATACATTACATTACATACATTACATTACATACATTACATTACATACATTACATTACATACATTACATACATTACATTACATACATTACATTACATACATTACATTACATACATTACATTACATACATTACATTACATACATTACATTACATACATTACATTACATACATTACATTACATACATTACATTACATACATTACATTACATACATTACATTACATACATTACATTACATACATTACATTACATACATTACATTACATACATTACATTACATACATTACATTACATAAATTACATTACATTACATACATTACATTACATACATTACATTACATACATTACATTACATACATTACATACATACATTACATTACATACATTACATTACATACATTACATTACATACATTACATTACATACATTACAATACATACATTACATTACATACATTACATTACATACATTACATTACATACATTACATTACATACATTACATTACATACATTACATTACATACATTACATTACATACATTACATTACATACATTACATTACATACATTACATTACATACATTACATTACATACATTACATTACATACATTACATACATTACGTTACATACATTACGTTACATACATTACGTTACATACATTACATTACACACATTACATTACACACATTACATTACACACATTACATTACACACATTACATTACACACATTACATTACACACATTACATTACACACATTACATTACACACATTACATTACACACATTACATTACACACATCACATTACATACATCACATTACATACATCACATTACATACATCACATTACATACATCACACTACATACATCACATTACATACATCACATTACATACATCACATTACATACATCACATTACATACATCACATTACATACATCACATTACATACATCACATTACATACATCACATTACATACATCACATTACATACATCACATTACATACATCACATTACATATACATACATCACATTACATACATTACATACATTACATTACATACATTACATACATTACATTACATACATTTTATTACATACATTTTATTACATTACTTACATTACATTACTTACATTACGTACATTACATTATTTACATGACATACATAACATTACATAACATTACATACATTACATACATTACATACATTACATACATTACATACATTACATTACATACATTACATTACACACATTACATTACACACATTACATTACACACATTACATTACACACATTACATTACACACATTACATTACACACATTACATTACACACATTACATACATTACATTACATTACATACATTACATTACATACATTACATTACATACATTACATTACATACATTTCATTACATACATTACATTACATACATTACATTACATACATTACATTACATACATTACATTACATACATTACATTACATACATTACATTACATACATTACATACATTACATACATTACATACATTACATTACATACATTACATTACATACATTACATTACATACATTACATTACATACATTACATTACATACATTACATTACATACATTACATTACATTACATACATTACATTACATACATTACATTACATACATTACATTACATACATTACATTACATACATTACATTACATACATTACATTACATACATTACATTACATACATTACATTACATACATTACATTACATACATTACATTACATACATTACATACATTACATTACATACATTACATTACATACATTACATTACATACATTACATTACATACATTACATTACATACATTACATTACATACATTACATTACATACATTACATTACATACATTACATTACATACATTACATTACATACATTACATTACATTACATACATTACATTACATACATTACATTACATACATTACATTACATACATTACATTACATACATTACATTACATACATTACATTACATACATTACATTACATACATTACAATACATACATTACATTACATACATTACATTACATACATTACATTACATACATTACATTACATACATTACATTACATACATTACATTACATACATTACATTACATACATTACATTACATACATTACATCACATACATTACATTACATACATTACATTACATACATTACATTACATACATTACATTACATACATTACATTACATACATTACATTACATACATTACATTACATACATTACATTACATACATTACATTACATACATTACATACATTACATACATTACATACATTACATACATTACATACATTACATACATTACATACATTACATACATTACATTACATACATTACATTACATACATTACATTACATACATTACATTACATACATTACATTACATACATTACATTACATACATTACATTACATACATTACATTACATACATTACATACATTACATACATTACATTACATACATTACATTACATACATTAAATTACATACATTACATTACATACATTACATTACATACATTACATTACATACATTACATTACATACATTACATTACATTACATACATTACATTACATGCATTACATTACATACATTACATACATTACATACATTACATACATTACATTACATTACATTACATACATTACATTACATTACATACATTACATTACATTACATACATTACATTACATTACATACATTACATTACACACATTACATTACGCACATTACATTACGCACATTACATTACGCACATTACATTACGCACATTACATTACGCACATTACATTACGCACATTACATTACGACATCAACATCAAACGGTGAAATCTCTAGCCTGACATCAACATTAAATGGAGAAATCTCTAGCCTGACATCAACATCAAATGGAGAAATCTCTAGCCTGACATTAAAATGAAATGGAGAAATCTCTAGCCTGACATCAACATCGAAAGGAGAAATCTCTAGCCTGACATCAACATCAAAGGGAGAAATCTTAACCTGAAAACATTATCAAATGCAGACATCTAAAGCGTGACATCAACATGAAATGGACAAATCTCTAGACTGATATCAACATCGAATGGAGAAATCTCTAGCCTGACATCAACATCGAATGGAGAAATCTCTAGCCTTACATCAACATCGAATGGAGAAATCTCTAGCCTGACATCAACATCGAATGTAGAAATCTCTAGCCTGACATCAACATCAAATGGAGAAATCTCTAGCCTGACATCAACATCGAATGGAGAAATCTCTAGCCTTACATCAACATCGATTGGAGAAATCTCTATTCTGACATCAACATCAAATGGAGAAATTTCTAGCCTGACATCAACATTAAATGGAGAAAGCTAAACCTGAAAACATCATCAAATGGAGAAATCTATAGCGTGACATGAACATTAAATGGAGAAATCTCTAGCCTGACATCAACATCAAATGGAGAAATCTCTAGCGTGACATCAACATCGAATGGAGAAATCTCTAGCCTGACATCAACACCAAATGGAGAAATCTTAACCTGAAAACATCATCAAAAGGAGAAATCTATAGCGTGACATCAACATCAAATAGACATATCTCTAGCCTAACATCAACATCGAATGGAGAAATCTCTAGCCTTACATCAACATCGAATGGAGAAATCTCTATCCTGACATCAACATCAAATGGATAAATCTCTAGCCTGACATCAACATCAAATGGAGAAATCTCTAGCCTGATATCAACATCGAATGGAGAAATCTCTAGCCTGACATCAACATCGAACGAAGAAATCTCTAGCCTTACATCAACATCTAATGGAGAAATCTCTAGCCCTACAACAACATAAACGGAGAAATCTCTAGCCTGACATCAACATCAAATGGAGAAATCTCTAGCCTGAAAACATCATCAAATGGAGAAATCTCTAGCCTGAAAACATCATCAAATGGAGAAATCTATAGCGTGACATCAACATCAAATGGAGAAATCTCTAGCGTGACATCAATATCGAATTGAAAAATCTCTAGCCTGACATCAACATCAAACGGTGAAATCTCTAGCCCTACATCAACATAAATGGAGAAATCTCTAGCCTGACATCAACATCAAATGGAGAAATCTCTAGCCTGAAAACATCATCAAATGGAGACATCTATAGCGTGACATCAACATCAAATGAACAAACCTCTAGCCTGACATCAACATCGAATGGAGAAATCTCTAGCCTGACATCAACATCGAATGGAGAAATCTCTAGCCTGACATCAACATCAAATGGAGAAATCTCTAGCCTGACATC
The DNA here is from genome assembly GCA_030265305.1 of Biomphalaria pfeifferi. Lineage (NCBI taxonomy): Eukaryota > Metazoa > Mollusca > Gastropoda > Planorbidae > Biomphalaria > Biomphalaria pfeifferi. The sequence goes on from JASAOG010000151.1 coordinate 848,200, forward strand.
AACATCGAATAGAGAAATCTCTAGCCTTAAAAAATATCATTAAATGGAGAAATCTATAGCGTACCATCAACATCGAATGGAGAAATCTCTAGCCTGACATCTACATCGAATGGAGAAATCTCTAGCATGAAATCAACATCGAATCGAGAAATCTCTAGCCTGACATCAACATTGAATGGAGAAATCTCTAGCCTGACATCAACATCGAATGGAGAAATCTCTAGCCTGACATCAACATGAAATGGAGAAATCTCTAGCCTGACAATAACATCGAATGGAGAAATCTCTAGCCTGAAAACATCATCAAATGGAGAAATCTGTAGCCTGAAAACATCATCAAATGGAGAAATCTCTAGCCTTACATCAACATCAAATGGAGAAATCTCTAGCCTAACATCAACATCGAATGGAGAAATCTCTAGCCTGACATCAACATCAAATGGAGAAATCTCTAGCCTGACATCAACATCGAATGGAGAAATCTCTAGCCTGACATCAACATCAAATGGAGAAATCTCTAGCCTGACATTAAAATGAAATGAAGAAATCTCTAGCCCGACATCAATATCGAATGGAGAAATCTCTAGCCTGACATTAAAATGAAATGGAGAAATCTCTAGCCTGACATCAACATCAAATGGAGAAATCTCTAGCCTGACATTAAAATGAAATGGAGAAATCTCTAGCCTGACATCAACATCGAATGGAGAAATCTCTAGCCTGACATCAACATCGAATGGAGAAATCTCTAGCCTGACATCAACATCGAATGGAGAAATCTCTAGCCTGACATTAACATCGAATGGAGAAATCTCTAGCCTGACATCAACATCAAATGGAGAAATCTCTAGCCTGACATTAAAATGAAATGGAGAAATCTCTAGCCTGACATCAACATCGAATGGAGAAATTTCTAGCCTGACATCAACATCGAATGGAGAAATCTCTAGCCTGACATCAACATCGAATGGAGAAATCTCTAGCCTGACATCAACATCGAATGGAGAAATCTCTAGCAATTATACATAAAACACTGAACCATAATCTTCAAATAAAAAAACAAAATTTAATAAAATACGCTGAAAGACACAAAAATAAAGGCACATTCCTCGTCCCATATGCTAGGACAAATTTGTACAAATACTCCTTCTTTCCTAGTGCTATTAGAGCATGGATTGGTTTGCCTGAGCTAGCCAGAAAAACCAGTTACTTTGCAGAATTTAAGTCATTGGTTAATGTGCATGACTAAATGCATGACGCGTAGGACGTAATCATCTTCTTTTTTGAAGTAACGTCTGTATTATATAAGATAAGATAAGATAAGTACCAAAGTAGCAAAAAGATTAGCACATTGGCACGAGGAAGAGTAAGCCACGATATCAAATTCAGATCGTTACAGTCCCCACCCCTTTTTCTCTATACGTTTTAATAACCAATTACGGTAAAACCTACCTCGACCGTAGACTACATTGGACACACACACCCCATTTTACCAACTGGTCCTAATAAATAAAAGCATCATAGCGCATGGAAAAAAACTTATTCCGTGAAATAGCGCTAAAGAAAAACAATTGGTAAATTTATTAATCATACAAATTTATTGTTATTGGTCTACATCAATTACAAATTTAATTACATGTGTCTTCCAAACTATCTGATACACTTCGTTAAAGTTTTTGTTTGAAATATTTCTTGATATTTTTCTTGTTAGCTTTTTTTTTTCATAAATGACTTTTTTATTTACAGACAGCCAAGGCGAAAAGAAGAAGAAATGGAACTTGAATTGTAATTTATCTCCTTTTTAATGTTATTATTTATTTTTATTATTTATAGTATTATTTTTAGTCTTAATAATAATTAAAATAAATAATCTCTAATAAAAAACAACAAAAATTCAATTATAGCTCAGAGCGCTATGGTCAAATCTCATTTGAGGACCAGTGGGGTGGAAGGGGGTATGAAGGAGATGGTTTTTCCTTGCTGCCTTTATGCGCTCAGTAAACACAAATCTGCCAAAGTCGGGTGCCGAACATCGAGCCCACTTTATAGGTTGCCAAGCCAAATTAAAGCGTACTCTCGACCACACTTTCAAACTTTTCATAGCTTAGACTTAGAGGGAAGATACGTATCTTTTAAAACGTCTCTAACGTTTTTCCAAGTAATTTGACAATTTATTACTAAGTAACTGGCTACACAGAAAACTCTTGTATTAGTTTTAATTTTCGAAATATATTTCTACTAAAATATATCTTGTGCATACATACGTGAAAATTCCTTATTGTAATTACACATTAAATCTATATTATTAAATAGAAAGTAAGGCGTGCGTATGTGCGTGCGTATGTATGTATGTATGTACATCCATCCATCCATCCCTCCATCACTCCATCCATCACTCCATCCATCCATACATCCGCCCATCCATACATACATCCATCCATCCATCCATCCATCCATCCATACATACATCCTTACATCCATCCATCCATTCATCCATCCATCCATCCATATATACAACCATATATACATGCATACTTCCATACATCCATTCATCCATCCATCCATCCATCCATCCATACATACATACATTACATTACATTACATTACATCATATTACATACATTACATTACATACATTACATTACATTACATACATTACATACATTACATACATTACATACATTACATACATTACATACATTACAAACAGTACATTACATACATAACATTACATACATTACATTACATACATTACATCACATTACATACATTACATTACAAACATTTAATTACATACATTACATTACATACATTACATTACATACATTACATTATATACATTACATTACATACATTACATTACATACATTAAATTACATACATTACATTACATACATTACATTAAATAATTACATTACATACATTACATTACATACATTACAATACACACATTACATACATTACATTACATACATTACATTACATTACATACATTACATTACATACATTACATTACATACATTACATTACATACATTACATTACATTACATACATTAAATACATTACATTACATACATTACATTACATACATTACATTACATACATTACATTACATACATTACATTACATACATTACATTACATACATAACATTACATACATTACATACATTACATATATTACATATATTACATTATATACATTACATTACATACATTACATACATTACATACGTTACATTACATACGTTACATTACATACATTACATAACATACATTACATTACATACCTTACATTGCATACATTACATTACATACATTACATTATGCTACATACATTACGCTACATACATTACGCTACATACATTACGCTACATACATTACGCTACATACATTACGTTACATACATTACGTTACATACATTACGTTACATACATTACGTTACATACATTACGTTACATATATTACATACATTACATACATTACATTACATACGTTACATTACATACGTTACATTACATACGTTACATTACATACGTTACATTACATACGTTACATTACATACATTACATTACATACATTACATTACATACATTACATTACATACATTACATTACATACATTACATTACATACATTACATTACATACATTACATTACAGACATTACATTACATTACATACATTACATTACATACATTTCATTACATACATTTCATTACATACATTTCATTACATACATTACATTACATACATTACATTACATACGTTACATTACATACATTACATTACATACATTACATTACATACATTACATTACATACGTTACATTACATACATTACATTACATACATTACATTACAGGCATTACATTACATTACATACATTACATTACATACATTACATACATTACATTACATACATTACATTACATACATTACATTACGCTACATACATTACGCTACATACATTACGCTACATACATTACGTTACATACATTACGTTACATACATTACATTACATACATTACATTACATACATTACATTACATACATTACATTACATACATTACATTACATACATTACACTACATACATTACATTACATACATTACATTACATACATTACATTACATACATTACATTACATACATTACATTACATACATTACATTACATACATTACACTACATACATTACATTACATACATTACATTACATACATTACATTTCATACATTACATTACATACATTACATACATTGCATACATTACATACATTACATTACATACATTACATACATTACATTACATACATTACATTACATACATTACATTACATACATTACATTACATACATTACATTACATACATTACATTACATACATTACATTACATTACATACATTACATTACATACATTACATTACATACATTACATTACATACATTACATTACATACATTACATTACATACATTACATTACATACATTACATTACATACATTACATTACATACATTACATTACATACATTACATTACATACATTACATTACATACATTACATACATTACATACATTACATACATTACATACATTACATACATTACATTACATACATTACATTACATTACATACATTACATTACATACATTACATTACATACATTACATTACATACATTGAATTACATACATTGCATTACATACATTGCATTACATACATTGCATTACATACATTACATTACATACATTACATTACATACATTACATTACATACATTACATTACATACATTACATTACATACATTACATTACATACATTACATTACATACATTACATTACATACATTACATTACATACATTACATTACATACATTACATTACATACATTACATTACATACATTACATTACATACATTACATTACATACATTACATACATTACATTACATGCATTACATTACATACATTACATTACATACATTACATTACATACATTACATACATTACATTACATGCATTACATTACATACATTACATTACATACATTACATTACATACATTACATTACATACATTACATTACATACATTACATTACATACATTACATTACATACATCACATTACATACATTACATTACATACATTACATACATTACATACATTACATTACATACATTAAATACATTAAATTACATACATTACATTACATACATTACATTACATACATTACATTACATACATTACATTACATACATTACATTACATACATTACATCACATACATTACATTACATACATTACATTACATACATTACATTACATACATTACATTACATACATTACATTACATACATTACATTACATACATTACATTACATACATTACATTACATACATTACATTACATACATTACATACATTACATACATTACATACATTACATACATTACATACATTACATACATTACATACATTACATACATTACATACATTACATTACATTACATACATTACATTACATACATTACATTACATACATTACATTACATACATTACATTACATACATTACATTACATACATTACATTACATACATTACATTACATACATTACATACATTACATACATTACATTACATACATTACATTACATACATTAAATTACATACATTACATTACATACATTACATTACATACATTACATTACATACATTACATTACATACATTACATTACATTACATACATTACATTACATGCATTACATTACATACATTACATACATTACATACATTACATACATTACATTACATTACATACATTACATTACATTACATACATTACATTACATTACATACATTACATTACATTACATACATTACATTACACACATTACATTACGCACATTACATTACGCACATTACATTACGCACATTACATTACGCACATTACATTACGCACATTACATTACGCACATTACATTACGACATCAACATCAAACGGTGAAATCTCTAGCCTGACATCAACATTAAATGGAGAAATCTCTAGCCTGACATCAACATCAAATGGAGAAATCTCTAGCCTGACATTAAAATGAAATGGAGAAATCTCTAGCCTGACATCAACATCGAAAGGAGAAATCTCTAGCCTGACATCAACATCAAAGGGAGAAATCTTAACCTGAAAACATTATCAAATGCAGACATCTAAAGCGTGACATCAACATGAAATGGACAAATCTCTAGACTGATATCAACATCGAATGGAGAAATCTCTAGCCTGACATCAACATCGAATGGAGAAATCTCTAGCCTTACATCAACATCGAATGGAGAAATCTCTAGCCTGACATCAACATCGAATGTAGAAATCTCTAGCCTGACATCAACATCAAATGGAGAAATCTCTAGCCTGACATCAACATCGAATGGAGAAATCTCTAGCCTTACATCAACATCGATTGGAGAAATCTCTATTCTGACATCAACATCAAATGGAGAAATTTCTAGCCTGACATCAACATTAAATGGAGAAAGCTAAACCTGAAAACATCATCAAATGGAGAAATCTATAGCGTGACATGAACATTAAATTGAGAAATCTCTAGCCTGACATCAACATCAAATGGAGAAATCTCTAGCGTGACATCAACATCGAATGGAGAAATCTCTAGCCTGACATCAACACCAAATGGAGAAATCTTAACCTGAAAACATCATCAAAAGGAGAAATCTATAGCGTGACATCAACATCAAATAGACATATCTCTAGCCTAACATCAACATCGAATGGAGAAATCTCTAGCCTTACATCAACATCGAATGGAGAAATCTCTATCCTGACATCAACATCAAATGGATAAATCTCTAGCCTGACATCAACATCAAATGGAGAAATCTCTAGCCTGATATCAACATCGAATGGAGAAATCTCTAGCCTGACATCAACATCGAACGAAGAAATCTCTAGCCTTACATCAACATCTAATGGAGAAATCTCTAGCCCTACAACAACATAAACGGAGAAATCTCTAGCCTGACATCAACATCAAATGGAGAAATCTCTAGCCTGAAAACATCATCAAATGGAGAAATCTCTAGCCTGAAAACATCATCAAATGGAGAAATCTATAGCGTGACATCAACATCAAATGGAGAAATCTCTAGCGTGACATCAATATCGAATTGAAAAATCTCTAGCCTGACATCAACATCAAACGGTGAAATCTCTAGCCCTACATCAACATAAATGGAGAAATCTCTAGCCTGACATCAACATCAAATGGAGAAATCTCTAGCCTGAAAACATCATCAAATGGAGACATCTATAGCGTGACATCAACATCAAATGAACAAACCTCTAGCCTGACATCAACATCGAATGGAGAAATCTCTAGCCTGACATCAACATCGAATGGAGAAATCTCTAGCCTGACATCAACATCAAATGGAGAAATCTCTAGCCTGACATCAACATCGAATAGAGAAATCTCTAGCCTTAAAAAATATCATTAAATGGAGAAATCTATAGCGTACCATCAACATCGAATGGAGAAATCTCTAGCCTGACATCTACATCGAATGGAGAAATCTCTAGCATGAAATCAACATCGAATCGAGAAATCTCTAGCCTGACATCAACATTGAATGGAGAAATCTCTAGCCTGACATCAACATCGAATGGAGAAATCTCTAGCCTGACATCAACATGAAATGGAGAAATCTCTAGCCTGACAATAACATCGAATGGAGAAATCTCTAGCCTGAAAACATCATCAAATGGAGAAATCTGTAGCCTGAAAACATCATCAAATGGAGAAATCTCTAGCCTTACATCAACATCAAATGGAGAAATCTCTAGCCTAACATCAACATCGAATGGAGAAATCTCTAGCCTGACATCAACATCAAATGGAGAAATCTCTAGCCTGACATCAACATCGAATGGAGAAATCTCTAGCCTGACATCAACATCAAATGGAGAAATCTCTAGCCTGACATTAAAATGAAATGAAGAAATCTCTAGCCCGACATCAATATCGAATGGAGAAATCTCTAGCCTGACATTAAAATGAAATGGAGAAATCTCTAGCCTGACATCAACATCAAATGGAGAAATCTCTAGCCTGACATTAAAATGAAATGGAGAAATCTCTAGCCTGACATCAACATCGAATGGAGAAATCTCTAGCCTGACATCAACATCGAATGGAGAAATCTCTATCCTGACATCAACATCAAATGGATAAATCTCTAGCCTGACATCAACATCAAATGGAGAAATCTCTAGCCTGATATCAACATCGAATGGAGAAATCTCTAGCCTGACATCAACATCGAACGAAGAAATCTCTAGCCTTACATCAACATCTAATGGAGAAATCTCTAGCCCTACAACAACATAAACGGAGAAATCTCTAGCCTGACATCAACATCAAATGGAGAAATCTCTAGCCTGAAAACATCATCAAATGGAGAAATCTCTAGCCTGAAAACATCATCAAATGGAGAAATCTATAGCGTGACATCAACATCAAATGGAGAAATCTCTAGCGTGACATCAATATCGAATTGAAAAATCTCTAGCCTGACATCAACATCAAACGGTGAAATCTCTAGCCCTACATCAACATAAATGGAGAAATCTCTAGCCTGACATCAACATCAAATGGAGAAATCTCTAGCCTGAAAACATCATCAAATGGAGACATCTATAGCGTGACATCAACATCAAATGAACAAACCTCTAGCCTGACATCAACATCGAATGGAGAAATCTCTAGCCTGACATCAACATCGAATGGAGAAATCTCTAGCCTGACATCAACATCAAATGGAGAAATCTCTAGCCTGACATCAACATCGAATAGAGAAATCTCTAGCCTTAAAAAATATCATTAAATGGAGAAATCTATAGCGTACCATCAACATCGAATGGAGAAATCTCTAGCCTGACATCTACATCGAATGGAGAAATCTCTAGCATGAAATCAACATCGAATCGAGAAATCTCTAGCCTGACATCAACATTGAATGGAGAAATCTCTAGCCTGACATCAACATCGAATGGAGAAATCTCTAGCCTGACATCAACATGAAATGGAGAAATCTCTAGCCTGACAATAACATCGAATGGAGAAATCTCTAGCCTGAAAACATCATCAAATGGAGAAATCTGTAGCCTGAAAACATCATCAAATGGAGAAATCTCTAGCCTTACATCAACATCAAATGGAGAAATCTCTAGCCTAACATCAACATCGAATGGAGAAATCTCTAGCCTGACATCAACATCAAATGGAGAAATCTCTAGCCTGACATCAACATCGAATGGAGAAATCTCTAGCCTGACATCAACATCAAATGGAGAAATCTCTAGCCTGACATTAAAATGAAATGAAGAAATCTCTAGCCCGACATCAATATCGAATGGAGAAATCTCTAGCCTGACATTAAAATGAAATGGAGAAATCTCTAGCCTGACATCAACATCAAATGGAGAAATCTCTAGCCTGACATTAAAATGAAATGGAGAAATCTCTAGCCTGACATCAACATCGAATGGAGAAATCTCTAGCCTGACATCAACATCGAATGGAGAAATCTCTAGCCTGACATCAACATCGAATGGAGAAATCTCTAGCCTGACATTAACATCGAATGGAGAAATCTCTAGCCTGACATCAACATCAAATGGAGAAATCTCTAGCCTGACATTAAAATGAAATGGAGAAATCTCTAGCCTGACATCAACATCGAATGGAGAAATTTCTAGCCTGACATCAACATCGAATGGAGAAATCTCTAGCCTGACATCAACATCGAATGGAGAAATCTCTAGCCTGACATCAACATCGAATGGAGAAATCTCTAGCAATTATACATAAAACACTGAACCATAATCTTCAAATAAAAAAACAAAATTTAATAAAATACGCTGAAAGACACAAAAATAAAGGCACATTCCTCGTCCCATATGCTAGGACAAATTTGTACAAATACTCCTTCTTTCCTAGTGCTATTAGAGCATGGATTGGTTTGCCTGAGCTAGCCAGAAAAACCAGTTACTTTGCAGAATTTAAGTCATTGGTTAATGTGCATGACTAAATGCATGACGCGTAGGACGTAATCATCTTCTTTTTTGAAGTAACGTCTGTATTATATAAGATAAGATAAGATAAGTACCAAAGTAGCAAAAAGATTAGCACATTGGCACGAGGAAGAGTAAGCCACGATATCAAATTCAGATCGTTACAGTCCCCACCCCTTTTTCTCTATACGTTTTAATAACCAATTACGGTAAAACCTACCTCGACCGTAGACTACATTGGACACACACACCCCATTTTACCAACTGGTCCTAATAAATAAAAGCATCATAGCGCATGGAAAAAAACTTATTCCGTGAAATAGCGCTAAAGAAAAACAATTGGTAAATTTATTAATCATACAAATTTATTGTTATTGGTCTACATCAATTACAAATTTAATTACATGTGTCTTCCAAACTATCTGATACACTTCGTTAAAGTTTTTGTTTGAAATATTTCTTGATATTTTTCTTGTTAGCTTTTTTTTTTCATAAATGACTTTTTTATTTACAGACAGCCAAGGCGAAAAGAAGAAGAAATGGAACTTGAATTGTAATTTATCTCCTTTTTAATGTTATTATTTATTTTTATTATTTATAGTATTATTTTTAGTCTTAATAATAATTAAAATAAATAATCTCTAATAAAAAACAACAAAAATTCAATTATAGCTCAGAGCGCTATGGTCAAATCTCATTTGAGGACCAGTGGGGTGGAAGGGGGTATGAAGGAGATGGTTTTTCCTTGCTGCCTTTATGCGCTCAGTAAACACAAATCTGCCAAAGTCGGGTGCCGAACATCGAGCCCACTTTATAGGTTGCCAAGCCAAATTAAAGCGTACTCTCGACCACACTTTCAAACTTTTCATAGCTTAGACTTAGAGGGAAGATACGTATCTTTTAAAACGTCTCTAACGTTTTTCCAAGTAATTTGACAATTTATTACTAAGTAACTGGCTACACAGAAAACTCTTGTATTAGTTTTAATTTTCGAAATATATTTCTACTAAAATATATCTTGTGCATACATACGTGAAAATTCCTTATTGTAATTACACATTAAATCTATATTATTAAATAGAAAGTAAGGCGTGCGTATGTGCGTGCGTATGTATGTATGTATGTACATCCATCCATCCATCCCTCCATCACTCCATCCATCACTCCATCCATCCATACATCCGCCCATCCATACATACATCCATCCATCCATCCATCCATCCATCCATACATACATCCTTACATCCATCCATCCATTCATCCATCCATCCATCCATATATACAACCATATATACATGCATACTTCCATACATCCATTCATCCATCCATCCATCCATCCATCCATACATACATACATTACATTACATTACATTACATCATATTACATACATTACATTACATACATTACATTACATTACATACATTACATACATTACATACATTACATACATTACATACATTACATACATTACAAACAGTACATTACATACATAACATTACATACATTACATTACATACATTACAATACATACATTACAATACATACATTACAATACATACATTACAATACATACATTACAATACATACATTACAATACATACATTACAATACATACATTACATTACATACATTACATACATTAAATACATTACATACATTACATACATTACATACATTACATACATTACATACATTACATACATTACATACATTACAAAGATTACATTACATACATAACATTACATACATAACATTACATACATTACATACATTACATTACATACATTACATTACATACATTACATTACAAACATTTAATTACAAACATTACATTACATACATTACATTATATACATTACATTACATACATTACATTACATACATTACATTACATACATTAAGTTACATACATTACATTACATATATTACATTAAATACATTACATTACATACATTAAATTACATACATTACAATACACACATTACATACATTACATTACATACATTACATTACATACATTACATTACATACATTACATTACATACATTACATTACATACATTACATTACATACATCACATTACATACATCACATTACATACATCACATTACATACATCACATTACATACATTTCATTACATACATCACATTACATACATCAAATTACATACATCACATTACATACATCACATTACATACATCACATTACATACATCACGTTACATACATCACATTACATACATCACATTACATACAATACATTACATACAATACATTACATACATTACATACATTACATACATTACATATATTACATACATTACATACATTACATACATTACATACATTACATACATTACATGCATTACATACATTACATTACATACATTACATTACATACATTACAATACATACATTACAATACATACATTACAATACATACATTACAATACATACATTACAATACATACATTACAATACATACATTACAATACATACATTACATTACATACATTACATACATTAAATACATTACATACATTACATACATTACATACATTACATACATTACATACATTACATACATTACATACATTACAAAGATTACATTACATACATAACATTACATACATAACATTACATACATTACATACATTACATTACATACATTACATTACATACATTACATTACAAACATTTAATTACAAACATTACATTACATACATTACATTATATACATTACATTATATACATTACATTACATACATTACATTACATACATTACATTACATACATTACATTACATACATTAAGTTACATACATTACATTACATACATTACATTAAATACATTACATTACATACATTACATTACATACATTAAATTACATACATTACAATACACACATTACATACATTACATTACATACATTACATTACATTACAAACATTACATTACATAAATTACATTACATACATTACATTACATACATTACATTACATACATTACATTACATACATTACATACATTACATTACATACATTACATTACATACATTACATTACATACATTACATACATTACATTACATACATTACATACATTACATACATTACATACATTACATACATTACATACATTACATACATTACATACATTACATACATTACATACATTACATTACATACATTACATTACATACATTACATTACATACATTACATTACATACATTACATACATTACATTACATACACTACATTACATACATTACATTACATACATTACATTACATACATTACATTACATACATTACATTACATTACATACATTACATTACATACATTACATTACATACATTACATTACATACATTACATTAATTACATTACATTACATACATTACATTACATTACATTACATTACATACATTACATTACATACATTACATTACATTACATACATTACATTACATTACATACATTACATTACATTACATACATTACATTACATACATTACCTTACATACATTACCTTACATACATTACCTTACATACATTACCTTACATACATTACAATACACACATTACAATACACACATTACATACATTACATTACATACATTACATTACATTACATTACATACAAAACATACATTACATTACATACATTACATACATTACATACATTACATACATTACATACATTACATACATTACATACATTACATACATTACATACATTACATACATTATATATATTACATACATTTTATCACATACATTTTATCACATACATTACATCACATACATTACATTACATACAATACATTATATGCTTTACATTACATACATTACATTACATACATTACATTACATACATTACATTACATACATTACATTACATACATTACATTACATACATTACATTACATACATTACATTACATACATTACATTACATACATTACATTACATACATTACATTACATACATTACATTACATACATTACATTACATACATTACATTACATACATTACATTACATACATTACATTACATACATTACATTACATACATTACATTACATACATTACATTACATACATTACATTACATACATTACATTACATTACATACATTACATTACATACATTACATTACATTACATACATTACATTACATTACATACATTACATTACATTACATACATTACATTACATACATTACATACATTACATACATTACATACATTACATACATTACATACATTACATACATTACATACATTACATACATTACATACATTACATACATTACATTACATACATTACATTACATACATTACATTACATACATTACATAAAATACATTACATTACATACATTACATACATTACATACATTTCATTGAATGGAGAAATCTCTAGCCTGAAAACATCATTAAATGGAGACATCAATAGCGTGACATCAACATCAAATGGAGAAATCTCTAGCCTGACATCAACATCAAATTGAGAAATCTCCAGCCTTACATCAATATCAAATTGAGAATTCTCAAGCCTGAAATCAACATCAAATGGAGAAATTTCTAGCCCTACATAAACATCAAATGCAGAAATCTCTAGCCTAACATCAACATCGAATGGAGAAATCTCTAGCCTGAAAACATAATCAAATGGAGAAACCTCTAGCCTAACATCAACATCGACTGGAGAAATCTCTAGCCTGACATCAACATCGAATGGAGAAATCTCTAGCCTGACTTTAACATCAAATGGAGAAATTTCTAGCCTGAAAAAAATCATCAAATGGAGAAATCTATAGCGTGACATTAACATCGAATGGAGAAATCTCTAGCCTGACATAAATATTAAATGGAGAAATATCTAGCCTGACATCAACATCGAATTAAGAAATCTCTAGCCTGAAAACATCATCAAATGGAGAAATCTCTAGCCTGACATCAACATCGAATGGAGAAATCTCTAGCCTGACATTAACATCAAATGGAGAAATCTCTAGCCTGAAAAAAAATCCTGAATAGGAGAAATCTAAAGCCTTACATACACATCAAATGGAGAAATCTCTAGCCTGACATCAACATCAAATGGAGAAATCTCTAGCCTGACATCAACTTCGAATGGAGAAATCTCTAGCCTGACATCAACATAAAATGGAGAAATTTCTAGCCTGACATCAACATCAAATGGAGAAATCTCTAGCCTGAAAACATCATCAAATGGAGAAATCTCTAACCTGACATAACATTAAATGGAGAAATCTCTAGCCTTACATCAACATCAAATGGAGAAATCTTTAGCCCTAAATCAACATCAAATGGAGAAATCTCTGTCCTGACTTCAACATCAAATGGAGAAATCACTAGCCTGACATCAACATCAAATGGAGAAATTTCTAGGTTGACATTAAAATCAAATGGAGAAATCTCTAGCCTAAAAACATTATTAAATGGAGAAACCTCTAGCCTGACATTAACATCGAATGGAGAAATCTCTAGCCTAACATCAACATTGAATGGAGAAATCTCTAGCCTGACATCAACATCAAATGGAGAAATCTCTAGGGTCCGGGGTTCGAATCCTGGCTCTCAAACATTCATGCTTTGGAAGTGGTAGACATTATTGTGCCTAAAAAGAAATAAAAAAATACTGTTTCTAGATTGTACCTCTTAGACTTTAATGATCGTCCTACAAACTTTTTATTTTTATATTAAAACAAAAGGCAGCATTGTCTCTTTTATCACTCTCACTTTGTAATCTTTTTATTTTATTTATTTTGACTTTTTCTTAACACTGTTTTGTTTTACAGCCATGAAAACGAAACATCAGGAGAGCCAATGGCACTAGAGAAACATGATGTTGCGTAAGTTTTACATTATATACATTACATTACATACATTAAATATATTACATTACATACATTACATTACATACATTACATTACATACATTACATTACATACATTACATTACATACATTACATTACATACATTACATTACATACATTACATACATTACATACATTACATTACATACATTACATTACATACATTACATTACATACATTACATTACATACATTACATAACATACATTACATTACATACATTACATTACATACATTACATTACATACATTACATTACATACATTACATTACATACATTACGTTACATACATTACATTACATACATTACATTACATACATTACATTACATACATTACATTACATACATTACATTACATACATTACATTACATTACATACATTACATTACATACATTACATTACATACATTACATTACATACATTACATTACATACATTACATTACATACATTACATTACATACATTACATTACATCACATACATTACATATATTTTATTACATAACATTACATACATTACATACATTACATACATTACATACATTACATACATTACATACATTACATACATTACATACATTACATTTCAATCATTACATTTCATACATTACATTTCATACATTACAATACATACATTACAATACATACATTACAATACATACATTACAATACATACATTACAATACATACATTACAATACATACATTACAATACATACATTACATACATTACATACATTACATACATTACATGCATTACATACATTACATTACATACATTACATTACATACATTACATTACATACATTACATTACATACATTACAATACATACATTACAATACATACATTACAATACATACATTACAATACATACATTACAATACATACATTACAATACATACATTACAATACATACATTACATTACATACATTACATACATTAAATACATTACATACATTACATACATTACATACATTACATACATTACATACATTACATACATTACATACATTACATACATTACATACATTACAAAGATTACATTACATACATAACATTACATACATAACATTACATACATTACATACATTACATTACATACATTACATTACATACATTACATTACAAACATTTAATTACAAACATTACATTACATACATTACATTATATACATTACATTACATACATTACATTACATACATTACATTACATACATTAAGTTACATACATTACATTACATATATTACATTAAATACATTACATTACATACATTAAATTACATACATTACAATACACACATTACATACATTACATTACATACATTACATTACATACATTACATTACATACATTACATTACATACATTACATTACATACATTACATTACATACATTACATTACATACATTACATTACATACATTACATTACATACATCACATTACATACATCACATTACATACATCACATTACATACATTTCATTACATACATTTCATTACATACATCACATTACATACATCAAATTACATACATCACATTACATACATCACATTACATACATCACATTACATACATCACGTTACATACATCACATTACATACATCACATTACATACAATACATTACATACAATACATTACATACAATACATTACATACATTACATACATTACATACATTACATATATTACATACATTACATACATTACATACATTACATACATTACATACATTACATGCATTACATACATTACATTACATACATTACATTACATACATTACAATACATACATTACAATACATACATTACAATACATACATTACAATACATACATTACAATACATACATTACAATACATACATTACAATACATACATTACATTACATACATTACATACATTAAATACATTACATACATTACATACATTACATACATTACATACATTACATACATTACATACATTACATACATTACAAAGATTACATTACATACATAACATTACATACATAACATTACATACATTACATACATTACATTACATACATTACATTACATACATTACATTACAAACATTTAATTACAAACATTACATTACATACATTACATTATATACATTACATTATATACATTACATTACATACATTACATTACATACATTACATTACATACATTACATTACATACATTAAGTTACATACATTACATTACATACATTACATTAAATACATTACATTACATACATTACATTACATACATTAAATTACATACATTACAATACACACATTACATACATTACATTACATACATTACATTACATTACAAACATTACATTACATAAATTACATTACATACATTACATTACATACATTACATTACATACATTACATTACATACATTACATACATTACATTACATACATTACATTACATACATTACATTACATACATTACATACATTACATTACATACATTACATACATTACATACATTACATACATTACATACATTACATACATTACATACATTACATACATTACATAAATTACATACATTACATACATTACATTACATACATTACATTACATACATTACATTACATACATTACATACATTACATTACATACATTACATTACATACATTACATTACATACATTACATTACATACATTACATTACATTACATACATTACATTACATACATTACATTACATACATTACATTACATACATTACATTACATACATTACATTACATACATTACATTACATACATTACATTACATACATTACATTACTTACATTACATACATTACATTACATACATTACATTACATACATTACATTACATACATTACATTACATACATTACATTACATACATTACATTACATACATTACATTACATACATTACATTACATACGTTACATTACATACATTACATTACATACATTACATTACATACATTACATTACATACATTACATTACATACATTACATTACATACATTACATTACATACATTACATTACATACATTACATTACATACATTACATACATTACATTACATACATTACATTACATACATTACATACATTACATTACATACATTACATACATTACATTACATACATTACATTACATACATTACATTACATACATTACATTACATACATTACATACATTACATACATTACATACATTACATACATTACATACATTACATACATTACATACATTACATACATTACATACATTACATTACATACATTACATTACATACATTGCATTACATACATTACATTACATACATTACATTACATACATTACATTACATACATTACATTACATACATTACATTACATACATTACATTACATACATTACATACATTACATACATTACATTACATACATTACATTACATACATTACATTACATACATTACATTACATACATTACATTACATACATTACATTACATACATTACATTACATACATTACATTACATACATTACATTACATACATTACATTACATACATTACATTACATACATTACATTACATACATTACATTACATACATTACATACATTACATACATTACATACATTACATACATTACATTACATTACATTACATACATTACATTACATTACATACATTACATTACATTACATACATTACATTACATTACATACATTACATTACACACATTACATTACGCACATTACATTACGCACATTACATTACGCACATTACATTACGCACATTACATTACGCACATTACATTACGCACATTACATTACGCACATTACATTACGCACATTACATTACGCACAGTACATTACGCACATTACATTACGCACATTACATTACGCACATTACATTACATACATTACATTACATACATTACATTACATACATTACATTACATACATTACATTACATACATTACATTACATACATTACATTACATACATTACATTACATACATTACATTACATACATTACATTACATACATTACATTACATACATTACATTACATACATTACATACATTACATTACATACATTACATTACATACATTACATTACATACATTACATTACATACATTACATTACATACATTACATTACATACATTACATTACATACATTACATTACATACATTACATTACATACATTACATTACATACATTACATTACATACATTACATTACATACATTACATTACATACATTACATTACATACATTACATTACATACATTACATTACATACATTACATTACATGCATTACATTACATGCATTACATTACATGCATTACATTACATACATTACATTACATACATTACATTACATACATTACATTACATACATTACATTACATACATTACATTACATACATTACATTACATACATTACATTACATACATTACATTACATACATTACATTACATACATTACATTACATACATTACATTACATACATTACATTACATACATTACATTACATACATTACATTACATACATTACATTACATACATTACATTACATACATTACATTACATACATTACATTACATACATTACATTACATACATTACATTACATACATTACATTACATACATTACATTACATACATTACATTACATACATTACATTACATACATTACATTACATACATTACATTACATACATTACATTACATACATTACATTACATACATTACATTACATACATTACATACATTACATACATTACATGACATACATTACATTACATACATTACATACATTACATTACATACATTACATTACATACATTACATTACATACATTACATTACATACATTACATTACATACATTACATTACATACATTACATTACATACATTACATTACATACATTACATTACATACATTACATTACATACATTACATTACATACATTACATTACATACATTACATTACATACATTACATACATTACATACATTACATACATTACATACATTACATTACATTACATTACATTACATTACATACATTACATTACATTACATACATTACATTACATTACATACATTACATTACATTACATACATTACATTACACACATTACATTACGCACATTACTTTACGCACATTACATTACGCACATTACATTACGCACATTACATTACGCACATTACATTACGCACATTACATTACGCACATTACATTACGCACATTACATTACGCACATTACATTACGCACATTACATTACACACATTACATTACATACATTACATTACATACATTACATTACATACATTACATTACATACATTACATTACATACATTACATTACATACATTACATTACATACATTACATTACATACATTACATTACATACATTACATACATTACATTACATACATTACATTACATACATTACATTACATACATTACATTACATACATTACATTACATACATTACATTACATACATTACATTACATACATTACATTACATACATTACATTACATACATTACATTACATACATTACATTACATACATTACATTACATACATTACATTACATGCATTACATTACATGCATTACATTACATGCATTACATTACATACATTACATTACATACATTACATTACATACATTACATTACATACATTACATTACATACATTACATTACATACATTACATTACATACATTACATTACATACATTACATTACATACATTACATTACATACATTACATTACATACATTACATTACATACATTACATTACATACATTACATTACATACATTACATTACATACATTACATTACATACATTACATTACATACATTACATTACATACATTACATTACATACATTACATTACATACATTACATTACATACATTACATTACATACATTACATTACATACATTACATTACATACATTACATTACATACATTACATTACATACATTACATTACATACATTACATTACATACATTACATTACATACATTACATTACATGCATTACATTACATGCATTACATTACATGCATTACATTACATGCATTACATTACATACATTACATTACATACATTACATTACATACATTACATTACATACATTACATTACATACATTACATTACATACATTACATTACATACATTACATTACATACATTACATTACATACATTACATTACATACATTACATTACATACATTACATTACATACATTACATTACATACATTACATTACATGCATTACATTACATGCATTACATTACATGCATTACATTACATACATTACATTACATACATTACATTACATACATTACATTACATACATTACATTACATACATTACATTACATACATTACATTACATACATTACATTACATACATTACATTACATACATTACATTACATACATTACATTACATACATTACATTACATACATTACATTACATACATTACATAAAATACATTACATTACATACATTACATACATTACATACATTTCATTGAATGGAGAAATCTCTAGCCTGAAAACATCATTAAATGGAGACATCAATAGCGTGACATCAACATCAAATGGAGAAATCTCTAGCCTGACATCAACATCAAATTGAGAAATCTCCAGCCTTACATCAATATCAAATTGAGAATTCTCAAGCCTGAAATCAACATCAAATGGAGAAATTTCTAGCCCTACATAAACATCAAATGCAGAAATCTCTAGCCTAACATCAACATCGAATGGAGAAATCTCTAGCCTGAAAACATAATCAAATGGAGAAACCTCTAGCCTAACATCAACATCGACTGGAGAAATCTCTAGCCTGACATCAACATCGAATGGAGAAATCTCTAGCCTGACTTTAACATCAAATGGAGAAATTTCTAGCCTGAAAAAAATCATCAAATGGAGAAATCTATAGCGTGACATTAACATCGAATGGAGAAATCTCTAGCCTGACATAAATATTAAATGGAGAAATATCTAGCCTGACATCAACATCGAATTAAGAAATCTCTAGCCTGAAAACATCATCAAATGGAGAAATCTCTAGCCTGACATCAACATCGAATGGAGAAATCTCTAGCCTGACATTAACATCAAATGGAGAAATCTCTAGCCTGAAAAAAAATCCTGAATAGGAGAAATCTAAAGCCTTACATACACATCAAATGGAGAAATCTCTAGCCTGACATCAACATCAAATGGAGAAATCTCTAGCCTGACATCAACTTCGAATGGAGAAATCTCTAGCCTGACATCAACATAAAATGGAGAAATTTCTAGCCTGACATCAACATCAAATGGAGAAATCTCTAGCCTGAAAACATCATCAAATGGAGAAATCTCTAACCTGACATAACATTAAATGGAGAAATCTCTAGCCTTACATCAACATCAAATGGAGAAATCTTTAGCCCTAAATCAACATCAAATGGAGAAATCTCTGTCCTGACTTCAACATCAAATGGAGAAATCACTAGCCTGACATCAACATCAAATGGAGAAATTTCTAGGTTGACATTAAAATCAAATGGAGAAATCTCTAGCCTAAAAACATTATTAAATGGAGAAACCTCTAGCCTGACATTAACATCGAATGGAGAAATCTCTAGCCTAACATCAACATTGAATGGAGAAATCTCTAGCCTGACATCAACATCAAATGGAGAAATCTCTAGGGTCCGGGGTTCGAATCCTGGCTCTCAAACATTCATGCTTTGGAAGTGGTAGACATTATTGTGCCTAAAAAGAAATAAAAAAATACTGTTTCTAGATTGTACCTCTTAGACTTTAATGATCGTCCTACAAACTTTTTATTTTTATATTAAAACAAAAGGCAGCATTGTCTCTTTTATCACTCTCACTTTGTAATCTTTTTATTTTATTTATTTTGACTTTTTCTTAACACTGTTTTGTTTTACAGCCATGAAAACGAAACATCAGGAGAGCCAATGGCACTAGAGAAACATGATGTTGCGTAAGTTTTACATTATATACATTACATTACATACATTAAATATATTACATTACATACATTACATTACATACATTACATTACATACATTACATTACATACATTACATTACATACATTACATTACATACATTACATTACATACATTACATACATTACATTACATACATTACATTACATACATTACATTACATACATTACATTACATACATTACATAACATACATTACATTACATACATTACATTACATACATTACATTACATACATTACATTACATACATTACATTACATACATTACGTTACATACATTACATTACATACATTACATTACATACATTACATTACATACATTACATTACATACATTACATTACATTACATACATTACATTACATACATTACATTACATACATTACATTACATACATTACATTACATACATTACATTACATACATTACATTACATACATTACATTACATCACATACATTACATATATTTTATTACATAACATTACATACATTACATACATTACATACATTACATACATTACATACATTACATACATTACATACATTACATACATTACATTTCAATCATTACATTTCATACATTACATTTCATACATTACAATACATACATTACAATACATACATTACAATACATACATTACAATACATACATTACAATACATACATTACAATACATACATTACAATACATACATTACATACATTACATACATTACATACATTACATGCATTACATACATTACATTACATACATTACATTACATACATTACATTACATACATTACATTACATACATTACAATACATACATTACAATACATACATTACAATACATACATTACAATACATACATTACAATACATACATTACAATACATACATTACAATACATACATTACATTACATACATTAAATACATTACATACATTACATACATTACATACATTACATACATTACATACATTACATACATTACATACATTACATACATTACATACATTACATACATTACAAAGATTACATTACATACATAACATTACATACATAACATTACATACATTACATACATTACATTACATACATTACATTACATTACATACATTACATTACAAACATTTAATTACAAACATTACATTACATACATTACATTATATACATTACATTACATACATTACATTACATACATTACATTACATACATTAAGTTACATACATTACATTACATATATTACATTAAATACATTACATTACATACATTAAATTACATACATTACAATACACACATTACATACATTACATTACATACATTACATTACATACATTACATTACATACATTACATTACATACATTACATTACATACATTACATTACATACATTACATTACATACATTTCATTACATACATTACATTACATACATTACATTACATACATTACATTACATACATTACATTACATACATTACATACATTACATTACATACATTACATACATTACATACATTACATACATTACATACATTACATACATTACATACATTACATACATTACATACATTACATATATTACATACATTACATACATTACATACATTACATACATTACATACATTACATTATATACATTACATCACATCTATTACATTACATACATTACATTACATACATTACATTACATACATTACATTACATACATTACATTACATACATTACATTACATATATTACATTACATACATTACATTACATACATTACATTACATACATTACATACATTACATTACATACATTACATTACATACATTACATTACATACATTACATTACATACATTACATTACATACATTACATTACATACATTACATTACATACATTACATTACATACATTACATTACATACATTACATTACATACATTACATTACATACATTTCATTACATACATCACATTACATACATCAAATTACATACATCACATTACATACATCACATTACATACATCACATTACATACATCACGTTACATACATCACATTACATACATCACATTACATACAATACATTACATACAATACATTACATACATTACATACATTACATACATTACATATATTACATACATTACATACATTACATACATTACATACATTACATACATTACATGCATTACATACATTACATTACATACATTACATTACATACATTACAATACATACATTACAATACATACATTACAATACATACATTACAATACATACATTACAATACATACATTACAATACATACATTACAATACATACATTACATTACATACATTACATACATTAAATACATTACATACATTACATACATTACATACATTACATACATTACATACATTACATACATTACATACATTACAAAGATTACATTACATACATAACATTACATACATAACATTACATACATTACATACATTACATTACATACATTACATTACATACATTACATTACAAACATTTAATTACAAACATTACATTACATACATTACATTATATACATTACATTATATACATTACATTACATACATTACATTACATACATTACATTACATACATTACATTACATACATTACATTACATACATTAAGTTACATACATTACATTACATACATTACATTAAATACATTACATTACATACATTACATTACATACATTAAATTACATACATTACAATACACACATTACATACATTACATTACATACATTACATTACATTACAAACATTACATTACATAAATTACATTACATACATTACATTACATACATTACATTACATACATTACATTATATACATTACATTACATACATTACATACATTACATTACATACATTACATTACATACATTACATTACATACATTACATTACATACATTACATTACATACATTACATTACATACATTACATTACATACATTACATTACATACATTACATTACATACGTTACATTACATACATTACATTACATACATTACATTACATACATTACATTACATACATTACATTACATACATTACATTACATACATTACATTACATACATTACATTACATACATTACATTACATACATTACATTACATACATTACATTACATACATTACATACATTACATTACATACATTACATTACATACATTACATACATTACATTACATACATTACATACATTACATACATTACATTACATACATTACATTACATACATTACATTACATACATTACATTACATACATTACATACATTACATACATTACATACATTACATACATTACATACATTACATACATTACATACATTACATACATTACATACATTACATACATTACATACATTACATTACATACATTACATTACATACATTGCATTACATACATTACATTACATACATTACATTACATACATTACATTACATACATTACATTACATACATTACATTACATACATTACATACATTACATACATTACATACATTACATTACATACATTACATTACATACATTAAATTACATACATTAAATTACATACATTAAATTACATACATTAAATTACATACATTACATTACATACATTACATTACATACATTACATTACATACATTACATTACATACATTACATTACATACATTACATTACATACATTACATTACATACATTACATTACATACATTACATTACATACATTACATTACATACATTACATACATTACATACATTACATACATTACATACATTACATTACATTACATTACATACATTACATTACATTACATACATTACATTACATTACATACATTACATTACATTACATACATTACATTACACACATTACATTACGCACATTACATTACGCACATTACATTACGCACATTACATTACGCACATTACATTACGCACATTACATTACGCACATTACATTACGCACATTACATTACGCACATTACATTACGCACAGTACATTACGCACATTACATTACGCACATTACATTACGCACATTACATTACATACATTACATTACATACATTACATTACATACAT
Organism: Biomphalaria pfeifferi; assembly: GCA_030265305.1. NCBI lineage: Eukaryota > Metazoa > Mollusca > Gastropoda > Planorbidae > Biomphalaria > Biomphalaria pfeifferi. The sequence goes on from JASAOG010000151.1 coordinate 876,285, forward strand.
TACATTACATACATTACATTACATACATTACATTACATACATTACATTACATACATTACATTACATACATTACATTACATACATTACATTACATACATTACATTACATACATTACATACATTACATTACATACATTACATTACATACATTACATTACATACATTACATTACATACATTACATTACATACATTACATTACATACATTACATTACATACATTACATTACATACATTACATTACATACATTACATTACATACATTACATTACATACATTACATTACATACATTACATTACATACATTACATTACATACATTACATTACATACATTACATTACATACATTACATTACATACATTACATTACATGCATTACATTACATGCATTACATTACATACATTACATTACATACATTACATCACATACATTACATTACATACATTACATTACATACATTACATTACATACATTACATTACATACATTACATTACATACATTACATTACATACATTACATTACATACATTACATTACATACATTACATTACATACATTACATTACATACATTACATTACATACATTACATTACATACATTACATTACATACATTACATTACATACATTACATTACATACATTACATTACATACATTACATTACATACATTACATTACATACATTACATTACATACATTACATTACATACATTACATTACATACATTACATTACATACATTACATACATTACATGACATACATTACATTACATACATTACATACATTACATTACATACATTACATTACATACATTACATTACATACATTACATTACATACATTACATTACATACATTACATTACATACATTACATTACATACATTACATTACATACATTACATTACATACATTACATTACATACATTACATTACATACATTACATTACATACATTACATTACATACATTACATTACATACATTACATTACATACATTACATTACATACATTACATACATTACATACATTACATACATTACATACATTACATACATTACATTACATTACATTACATACATTACATTACATTACATACATTACATTACATTACATACATTACATTACATTACATACATTACATTACACACATTACATTACGCACATTACATTACGCACATTACATTACGCACATTACATTACGCACATTACATTACGCACATTACATTACGCACATTACATTACGCACATTACATTACGCACATTACATTACGCACATTACATTACGCACATTACATTACATACATTACATTACATACATTACATTACATACATTACATTACATACATTACATTACATACATTACATTACATACATTACATTACATACATTACATTACATACATTACATTACATACATTACATTACATACATTACATTACATACATTACATTACATACATTACATTACATACATTACATTACATACATTACATTACATACATTACATTACATACATTACATTACATACATTACATTACATACATTACATTACATACATTACATTACATACATTACATTACATACATTACATTACATACATTACATTACATACATTACATTACATACATTACATTACATACATTACATTACATACATTACATTACATACATTACATTACATACATTACATTACATACATTACATTACATACATTACATTACATACATTACATTACATACATTACATACATTACATTACATACATTACATGACATACATTACATACATTACATTACATACATTACATTACATACATTACATTACATACATTACATTACATACATTACATTACATACATTACATTACATACATTACATTACATACATTACATTACATACATTACATTACATACATTACATTACATACATTACATTACATACATTACATTACATACATTACATTACATACATTACATACATTACATACATTACATACATTACATACATTACATACATTACATACATTACATTACATTACATTACATACATTACATTACATTACATACATTACATTACATTACATACATTACATTACATTACATACATTACATTACACACATTACATTACGCACATTACATTACGCACATTACATTACGCACATTACATTACGCACATTACATTACGCACATTACATTACGCACATTACATTACGCACATTACATTACGCACATTACATTACGCACATTACATTACATACATTACATTACATACATTACATTACATACATTACATTACATACATTACATTACATACATTACATTACATACATTACATTACATACATTACATTACATACATTACATTACATACATTACATTACATACATTACATTACATACATTACATACATTACATTACATACATTACATTACATACATTACATTACATACATTACATTACATACATTACATTACATACATTACATTACATACATTACATTACATACATTACATTACATACATTACATTACATACATTACATTACATGCATTACATTACATGCATTACATTACATGCATTACATTACATGCATTACATTACATACATTACATTACATGCATTACATTACATACATTACATTACATACATTACATTACATACATTACATTACATACATTACATTACATACATTACATTACATACATTACATTACATACATTACATTACATACATTACATTACATACATTACATTACATACATTACATTACATACATTACATTACATACATTACATTACATACATTACATTACATACATTACATTACATACATTACATTACATACATTACATTACATACATTACATTACATACATTACATTACATACATTACATTACATACATTACATTACATACATTACATTACATACATTACATTACATACATTACATACATTACATGACATACATTACATACATTACATTACATACATTACATTACATACATTACATTACATACATTACATTACATACATTACATTACATACATTACATTACATACATTACATTACATACATTACATTACATACATTACATTACATACATTACATTACATACATTACATTACATACATTACATTACATACATTACATTACATACATTACATTACATACATTACATTACATACATTACATTACATACATTACATTACATACATTACATTACATACATTACATTACATACATTACATTACATACATTACATTACATACATTACATTACATACATTACATTACATACATTACATTACATACATTACATTACATACATTACATTACATACATTACATACATTACATACATTACATACATTACATACATTACATACATTACATTACATTACATTACATTACATTACATACATTACATTACATTACATACATTACATTACATTACATACATTACATTACACACATTACATTACGCACATTACATTACGCACAGTACATTACGCACATTACATTACGCACATTACATTACGCACATTACATTACGCACATTACATTACGCACATTACATTACGCACATTACATTACGCACATTACATTACGCACATTACATTACGCACAGTACATTACGCACATTACATTACGCACATTACATTACATACATTACATTACATACATTACATTACATACATTACATTACATACATTACATTACATACATTACATTACATACATTACATTACATACATTACATTACATACATTACATTACATACATTACATTACATACATTACATTACACACATTACATTACACACATTTTATTACACACATTACATTACATACATCACATTACATACATCACATTACATACATCACATTACATACATCACATTACATACATCACATTACATACATCACATTACATACATTTCATTACATACATCACATTACATACATCAAATTACATACATCACATTACAAACATCAAATTACATACATCACATTACATACATCACATTACATACATCATATTACATACATTACATTACATACATTACATACATTACATACATTACATACATTACATACATTACATACATTACATACATTACATTTTATTACATACATTTTATTACATACATTTTATTACTTTACTTACATTAAATTACTTACATTACGTACATTACATTATTTACATGACATACATAACATTACATAACATTACATACATTACATACATTACATACATTACATACATTACATTACATACATTACATTACATACATTACATTACACACATTACATTACACACATTACATTACACACATTACATTACACACATTACATTACACACATTACATTACACACATTACATTACACACATTACATTACACACATTACATTACACACATTACATTACACACATTACATTACACACATTACATTACATACATTACATTACATACATTACATACATTACATTACATACATTACATTACATACATTACATTACATACATTACATTACATACATTACATTACATACATTACATTACATACATTACATTACATACATTACATTACATACATTACATTACATACATTACATTACATACATTACATTACATACATTACATACATTACATACATTACATTACATACATTACATTACATACATTACATTACATACATTACATTACATACATTACATTACATTACATACATTACATTACATACATTACATTACATACATTACATTACATACATTACATTACATACATTACATTACATACATTACATTACATACATTACATTACATACATTACATTACATACATTACATTACATACATTACATTACATACATTACATTACATACATTACATTACATACATTACATTACATACATTACATTACATACATTACATACATTACATTACATACATTACATTACATACATTACATTACATACATCACATTACATACATCACATTACATACATCACATTACATACATCACATTACATACATCACATTACATACATCACATTACATACATCACACTACATACATCACACTACATACATCACATTACATACATCACATTACATACATCACATTACATACATCACATTACATACATCACATTACATACATCACATTACATACATCACATTACATACATCACATTACATACATCACATTACATACATCACATTACATACATCACATTACATACATCACATTACATACATCACATTACATACATCACATTACATACATCACATTACATACATCACATTACATACATTACATTACATACATTACATTACATACATTACATACATTACATACATTACATACATTACATACATTACATACATTACATTACATACATTTTATTACATACATTTTATTACATTACTTACATTACATTACTTACATTACATTATTTACATGACATACATACATTACATACATTACATACATTACATACATTACATACATTACATACATTACATACATTACATACATTACATACATTACATACATTACATTACATTACATGACATACATAACATTACATACATTACATACATTACATACATTACATACATTACATACATTACATTACATACATTACATTACATACATTACATTACATACATTACATTACATACATTACATTACATACATTACATTACATACATTACATTACATACATTACATTACATACATTACATACATTACATACATTACATTACATACATTACATTACATACATCACATTACATACATCACATTACATACATCACATTACATACAATACATTACATACATTACATACATTACATACATTACATACATTACATACATTACATACATTACATACATTACATACATTACATGCATTACATACATTACATTACATACATTACATTACATACATTACAATACATACATTACAATACATACATTACAATACATACATTACAATACATACATTACAATACATACATTACAATACATACATTACAATACATACATTACAATACATACATTACATTACATACATTACATACATTAAATACATTACATACATTACATACATTACATACATTACATACATTACATACATTACATACATTACATACATTACATACATTACAAAGATTACATTACATACATAACATTACATACATAACATTACATACATTACATACATTACATTACATACATTACATTACATACATTACATTACATACATTACATTACAAACATTTAATTACAAACATTACATCACATCTATTACATTACATACATTACATTACATACATTACATTACATACATTACATTACATACATTACATTACATACATTACATTACATACATTACATTACATACATTACATTACATACATTACATTACATACATTACATTACATACATTACATTACATACATTACATTACATACATTACATTATATACATTACATTACATACATTACATTACATACATTACATACATTACATTACATACATTACATTACATACATTACATTACATACATTACATTACATACATTACATACATTACATACATTACATACATTACATACATTACATTACATACATTACATTACATACATTACATTACATACATTACATTACATACATTACATTACATACATTACATTACATACATTACATTACATACATTACATTACATACATTACATTACATACATTACATTACATACATTACATTACATACATTACATTACATACATTACATTACATACATTACATTACATACATTACATTACATACATTACATTACATACATTACATTACATACATTACATTACATACATTACATACATTACATTACATACATTACATTACATACATTACATTACATACATTACATTACATACATTACATTACATACATTACATTACATACATTACATTACATACATTACATTACATTACATTACATTACATTACATACATTACATTACATACATTACATTACATACATTACATTACATACATTACATTACATACATTACATTACATACATTACATTACATACATTACATTACATACATTACATTACATACATTACATTACATACATTACATTACATACATTACATTACATACATTACATTACATACATTACATTACATACATTACATTACATACATTACATTACATACATTACATTACATACATTACATTACATACATTACATTACATACATTACATTACATACATTACATTACATACATTACATTACATACATTACATTACATACATTACATTGCATACATTACATTACATACATTACATTACATACATTACATTACATACATTACATTACATACATTACATTACATACATTACATTACATACATTACATTACATACATTACATACATTACATTACATACATTACATTACATACATTACATTACATACATTACATTACATACATTACATTACATACATTACATTACATACATTACATTACATACATTACATTACATACATTACATTACATACATTACATTACATACATTACATTACATACATTACATTACATACATTACATTACATTACATACATTACATTACATACATTACATTACATACATTACATTACATACATTACATTACATACATTACATTACATACATTACATTACATACATTACATTACATACATTACATTACATACATTACATTACATACATTACATTACATACATTACATTACATTACATACATTACATTACATACATTACATTACATTACATACATTACATTACATTACATACATTACATTACATTACATACATTACATTACATACATTACATACATTACATACATTACATACATTACATACATTACATACATTACATACATTACATACATTACATACATTACATTACATACATTACATTACATACATTACATTACATACATTACATAAAATACATTACATTACATACATTACATACATTACATACATTTCATTGAATGGAGAAATCTCTAGCCTGAAAACATCATTAAATGGAGACATCAATAGCGTGACATCAACATCAAATGGAGAAATCTCTAGCCTGACATCAACATCAAATTGAGAAATCTCCAGCCTTACATCAATATCAAATTGAGAATTCTCAAGCCTGAAATCAACATCAAATGGAGAAATTTCTAGCCCTACATAAACATCAAATGCAGAAATCTCTAGCCTAACATCAACATCGAATGGAGAAATCTCTAGCCTGAAAACATAATCAAATGGAGAAACCTCTAGCCTAACATCAACATCGACTGGAGAAATCTCTAGCCTGACATCAACATCGAATGGAGAAATCTCTAGCCTGACTTTAACATCAAATGGAGAAATTTCTAGCCTGAAAAAAATCATCAAATGGAGAAATCTATAGCGTGACATTAACATCGAATGGAGAAATCTCTAGCCTGACATAAATATTAAATGGAGAAATATCTAGCCTGACATCAACATCGAATTAAGAAATCTCTAGCCTGAAAACATCATCAAATGGAGAAATCTCTAGCCTGACATCAACATCGAATGGAGAAATCTCTAGCCTGACATTAACATCAAATGGAGAAATCTCTAGCCTGAAAAAAAATCCTGAATAGGAGAAATCTAAAGCCTTACATACACATCAAATGGAGAAATCTCTAGCCTGACATCAACATCAAATGGAGAAATCTCTAGCCTGACATCAACTTCGAATGGAGAAATCTCTAGCCTGACATCAACATAAAATGGAGAAATTTCTAGCCTGACATCAACATCAAATGGAGAAATCTCTAGCCTGAAAACATCATCAAATGGAGAAATCTCTAACCTGACATAACATTAAATGGAGAAATCTCTAGCCTTACATCAACATCAAATGGAGAAATCTTTAGCCCTAAATCAACATCAAATGGAGAAATCTCTGTCCTGACTTCAACATCAAATGGAGAAATCACTAGCCTGACATCAACATCAAATGGAGAAATTTCTAGGTTGACATTAAAATCAAATGGAGAAATCTCTAGCCTAAAAACATTATTAAATGGAGAAACCTCTAGCCTGTGATTAACATCGAATGGAGAAATCTCTAGCCTAACATCAACATTGAATGGAGAAATCTCTAGCCTGACATCAACATCAAATGGAGAAATCTCTAGGGTCCGGGGTTCGAATCCTGGCTCTCAAACATTCATGCTTTGGAAGTGGTAGACATTATTGTGCCTAAAAAGAAATAAAAAAATACTGTTTCTAGATTGTACCTCTTAGACTTTAATGATCGTCCTACAAACTTTTTATTTTTATATTAAAACAAAAGGCAGCATTGTCTCTTTTATCACTCTCACTTTGTAATCTTTTTATTTTATTTATTTTGACTTTTTCTTAACACTGTTTTGTTTTACAGCCATGAAAACGAAACATCAGGAGAGCCAATGGCACTAGAGAAACATGATGTTGCGTAAGTTTTACATTATATACATTACATTACATACATTAAATATATTACATTACATACATTACATTACATACATTACATTACATACATTACATTACATACATTACATTACATACATTACATTACATACATTACATTACATACATTACATACATTACATTACATACATTACATTACATACATTACATTACATACATTACATTACATACATTACATAACATACATTACATTACATACATTACATTACATACATTACATTACATACATTACATTACATACATTACATTACATACATTACGTTACATACATTACGTTACATACATTACATTACATACATTACATTACATACATTACATTACATACATTACATTACATACATTACATTACATTACATACATTACATTACATACATTACATTACATACATTACATTACATACATTACATTACATACATTACATTACATACATTACATTACATACATTACATTACATACATTACATTACATCACATACATTACATATATTTTATTACATAACATTACATACATTACATACATTACATACATTACATACATTACATACATTACATACATTACATACATTACATACATTACATACATTACATACATTACATTTCAATCATTACATTTCATACATTACATTTCATACATTACAATACATACATTACAATACATACATTACAATACATACATTACAATACATACATTACAATACATACATTACAATACATACATTACAATACATACATTACATACATTACATACATTACATACATTACATGCATTACATACATTACATTACATACATTACATTACATACATTACATTACATACATTACATTACATACATTACAATACATACATTACAATACATACATTACAATACATACATTACAATACATACATTACAATACATACATTACAATACATACATTACAATACATACATTACATTACATACATTACATACATTAAATACATTACATACATTACATACATTACATACATTACATACATTACATACATTACATACATTACATACATTACAAAGATTACATTACATACATAACATTACATACATAACATTACATACATTACATACATTACATTACATACATTACATTACATACATTACATTACAAACATTTAATTACAAACATTACATTACATACATTACATTATATACATTACATTACATACATTACATTACATACATTACATTACATACATTAAGTTACATACATTACATTACATATATTACATTAAATACATTACATTACATACATTAAATTACATACATTACAATACACACATTACATACATTACATTACATACATTACATTACATACATTACATTACATACATTACATTACATACATTACATTACATACATTACATTACATACATTACATTACATACATTACATTACATACATTACATTACATACATTTCATTACATACATTACATTACATACATTACATTACATACATTACATTACATACATTACATTACATACATTACATTACATACATTACATACATTACATTACATACATTACATACATTACATACATTACATACATTACATACATTACATACATTACATATATTACATACATTACATACATTACATACATTACATACATTACATACATTACATTATATACATTACATCACATCTATTACATTACATACATTACATTACATACATTACATTACATACATTACATTACATACATTACATTACATACATTACATTACATATATTACATTACATACATTACATTACATACATTACATTACATACATTACATACATTACATTACATACATTACATTACATACATTACATTACATACATTACATTACATACATTACATTACATACATTACATTACATACATTACATTACATACATTACATTACATACATTACATTACATACATTACATTACATACATTACATTACATACATTACATTACATACATTACATTACATACATTACATTACGCACATTACATTACGCACATTACATTACGCACATTACATTACGCACATTACATTACGCACATTACATTACGCACATTACATTACACAGATTACATTACACACATTACATTACACACATTACATTACATACATTACATTACATACATTACATTACATACATTACATTACATACATTACATTACACACATTACATTACACACATTACATACATCACATTACATACATCACATTACATACATCACATTACATACATCACATTACATACATCACATTACATACATCACATTACATACATCACATTACATACATCACATTACATACATCACATTACATACATCACATTACATACATCACATTACATACATCACATTACATACATCACATTACATACATCACATTACATACATCACATTACATACATCACATTACATACATCACATTACATACATCACATTACATACATCACATTACATACATCACATTACATACATCACATTACATACATTTCATTACATACATCACATTACATACATCAAATTACATACATCACATTACATACATCACTTTACATACATCACATTACATACATCACATTACATACATCACGTTACATACATCACATTACATACATCACATTACATACAATACATTACATACATTACATACATTACATACATTACATACATTACATACATTACATACATTACATATATTACATACATTACATACATTACATACATTACATACATTACATACATTACATACATTACATGCATTACATACATTACATTACATACATTACATTACATACATTACAATACATACATTACAATACATACATTACAATACATACATTACAATACATACATTACAATACATACATTACAATACATACATTACATTACATACATTACATACATTAAATACATTACATACATTACATACATTACATACATTACATACATTACATACATTACATACATTACATACATTACAAAGATTACATTACATACATAACATTACATACATAACATTACATACATTACATACATTACATTACATACATTACATTACATACATTACATTACAAACATTTAATTACAAACATTACATTACATACATTACATTATATACATTACATTATATACATTACATTACATACATTACATTACATACATTACATTACATACATTACATTACATACATTAAGTTACATACATTACATTACATACATTACATTAAATACATTACATTACATACATTACATTACATACATTAAATTACATACATTACAATACACACATTACATACATTACATTACATACATTACATTACATTACAAACATTACATTACATAAATTACATTACATACATTACATTACATACATTACATTACATACATTACATTACATACATTACATACATTACATTACATACATTACATTACATACATTACATTACATACATTACATACATTACATTACATACATTACATACATTACATACATTACATACATTACATACATTACATACATTACATACATTACATACATTACATAAATTACATACATTACATACATTACATTACATACATTACATTACATACATTACATTACATACATTACATTACATACATTACATACATTACATACATTACATTACATACATTACATTATATACATTACATTACATACATTACATTACATACATTACATTACATTACATACATTACATTACATACATTACATTACATACATTACATTACATACATTACATTACATACATTACATTACATACATTACATTACATACATTACATTACATACATTACATACATTACATTACATACATTACATTACATACATTACATTACATACATTACATTACATACATTACATTACATACATTACATTACATACATTACATTACATACATTACATTACATACATTACATTACATACATTACATTACATACGTTACATTACATACATTACATTACATACATTACATTACATACATTACATTACATACATTACATTACATACATTACATTACATACATTACATTACATACATTACATTACATACATTACATTACATACATTACATTACATACATTACATTACATACATTACATTACATACATTACATACATTACATTACATACATTACATTACATACATTACATACATTACATTACATACATTACATACATTACATTACATACATTACATTACATACATTACATTACATACGTTACATTACATACATTACATTACATACATTACATACATTACATACATTACATACATTACATACATTACATACATTACATACATTACATACATTACATACATTACATTACATACATTACATTACATACATTGCATTACATACATTACATTACATACATTACATTACATACATTACATTACATACATTACATTACATACATTACATTACATACATTACATACATTACATACATTACATTACATACATTAAATTACATACATTAAATTACATACATTACATTACATACATTACATTACATACATTACATTACATGCATTACATTACATGCATTACATTACATACATTACATTACATACATTACATTACATACATTACATTACATACATTACATTACATACATTACATTACATACATTACATTACATACATTACATTACATACATTACATTACATACATTACATTACATACATTACATTACATACATTACATACATTACATTACATACATTACATTACATACATTACATTACATACATTACATTACATACATTACATTACATACATTACATTACATACATTACATTACATACATTACATTACATACATTACATTACATACATTACATACATTACATACATTACATGACATACATTACATACATTACATTACATACATTACATTACATACATTACATTACATACATTACATTACATACATTACATTACATACATTACATTACATACATTACATTACATACATTACATTACATACATTACATTACATACATTACATTACATACATTACATTACATACATTACATTACATACATTACATTACATACATTACATTACATACATTACATTACATACATTACATTACATACATTACATTACATACATTACATTACATACATTACATTACATACATTACATTACATACATTACATTACATACATTACATTACATACATTACATTACATACATTACATTACATACATTACATTACATACATTACATTACATACATTACATTACATACATTACATTACATACATTACATTACATACATTACATTACATACATTACATACATTACATACATTACATACATTACATACATTACATACATTACATACATTACATACATTACATTACATTACATTACATTACATTACATACATTACATTACATTACATACATTACATTACATTACATACATTACATTACACACATTACATTACGCACATTACATTACGCACAGTACATTACGCACATTACATTACGCACATTACATTACATACATTACATTACATACATTACATTACATACATTACATTACATACATTACATTACATACATTACATACATTACGTTACATACATTACGTTACATACATTACATTACACACATTACATTACACACATTACATTACACACATTACATTACACACATTACATTACACACATTACATTACACACATTACATTACACACATTACATTACACACATTACATTACACACATTACATTACACACATCACATTACATACATCACATTACATACATCACATTACATACATCACATTACATACATCACACTACATACATCACATTACATACATCACATTACATACATCACATTACATACATCACATTACATACATCACATTACATACATCACATTACATACATCACATTACATACATCACATTACATACATCACATTACATACATTACATACATTACATTACATACATTACATACATTACATTACATACATTTTATTACATACATTTTATTACATTACTTACATTACATTACTTACATTACGTACATTACATTATTTACATGACATACATAACATTACATAACATTACATACATTACATACATTACATACATTACATACATTACATACATTACATACATTACATTACATACATTACATTACACACATTACATTACACACATTACATTACACACATTACATTACACACATTACATTACACACATTACATTACACACATTACATTACACACATTACATTACACACATTACATACATTACATTACATACATTACATTACATACATTACATTACATACATTACATTACATACATTACATTACATACATTACATTACATACATTACATTACATACATTACATTACATACATTACATTACATACATTACATTACATACATTACATTACATACATTACATTACATACATTACATTACATACATTACATACATTACATTACATACATTACATTACATACATTACATTACATACATTACATACATTACATACATTACATACATTACATTACATACATTACATTACATACATTACATTACATACATTACATTACATACATTACATTACATACATTACATTACATACATTACATTACATACATTACATTACATACATTACATTACATACATTACATTACATACATTACATTACATACATTACATTACATACATTACATTACATACATTACATTACATACATTACATTACATACATTACATTACATACATTACATTACATACATTACATTACATACATTACATTACATACATTACATACATTACATTACATACATTACATTACATACATTACATTACATACATTACATTACATACATTACATTACATACATTACATTACATACATTACATTACATACATTACATTACATACATTACATTACATACATTACATTACATTACATACATTACATTACATACATTACATTACATACATTACATTACATACATTACATTACATACATTACATTACATACATTACATTACATACATTACATTACATACATTACAATACATACATACATTACATTACATACATTACATTACATACATTACATTACATACATTACATTACATACATTACATTACATACATTACATTACATACATTACATTACATACATTACATTACATACATTACATTACATACATTACATTACATACATTACATTACATACATTACATTACATACATTACATTACATACATTACATTACATACATTACATTACATTACATACATTACATTACATACATTACATTACATACATTACATTACATACATTACATTACATACATTACATTACATACATTACATTACATACATTACATTACATACATTACATTACATACATTACAATACATACATTACATTACATACATTACATTACATACATTACATTACATACATTACATTACATACATTACATTACATACATTACATTACATACATTACATTACATACATTACATTACATACATTACATTACATACATTACATTACATACATTACATTACATACATTACATTACATACATTACATTACATACATTACATACATTACGTTACATACATTACGTTACATACATTACATTACACACATTACATTACACACATTACATTACACACATTACATTACACACATTACATTACACACATTACATTACACACATTACATTACACACATTACATTACACACATTACATTACACACATTACA
The DNA here is from genome assembly GCA_030265305.1 of Biomphalaria pfeifferi. Classification (NCBI taxonomy): domain Eukaryota; kingdom Metazoa; phylum Mollusca; class Gastropoda; family Planorbidae; genus Biomphalaria; species Biomphalaria pfeifferi. The sequence continues at coordinate 893,608 of JASAOG010000151.1, forward strand.
TTACACACATTACATTACACACATTACATTACACACATCACATTACATACATCACATTACATACATCACATTACATACATCACATTACATACATCACATTACATACATCACATTACATACATCACATTACATACATCACATTACATACATCACATTACATACATCACATTACATACATCACATTACATACATCACATTACATACATCACATTACATACATCACATTACATACATCACATTACATACATCACATTACATACATCACATTACATACATCACATTACATACATCACATTACATACATCACATTACATACATCACATTACATACATCACATTACATACATCACATTACATACATCACATTACATACATCACATTACATACATTACATACATTACATTACATACATTACATACATTACATTACATACATTTTATTACATACATTTTATTACATTACTTACATTACATTACTTACATTACGTACATTACATTATTTACATGACATACATAACATTACATAACATTACATACATTACATACATTACATACATTACATACATTACATACATTACATACATTACATTACACACATTACATTACACACATTACATTACACACATTACATTACACACATTACATTACACACATTACATTACACACATTACATTACACACATTACATACATTACATTACATACATTACATTACATACATTACATTACATACATTACATTACATACATTACATTACATACATTACATTACATACATTACATTACATACATTACATTACATACATTACATTACATACATTACATTACATACATTACATTACATACATTACATTACATACATTACATTACATACATTACATACATACATTACATACATTACATTACATACATTACATTACATACATTACATTACATACATTACATTACATACATTACATTACATACATTACATTACATACATTACATTACATACATTACATTACATACATTACATTACATACATTACATTACATACATTACATTACATACATTACATTACATACATTACATTACATACATTACATTACATACATTACATTACATACATTACATTACATACATTACATTACATACATTACATTACATACATTACATTACATACATTACATTACATACATTACATTACACACATTACATTACATACATTACATTACATACATTACATTACATACATTACATTACATACATTACATTACATACATTACATTACATACATTACATTACATACATTACATTACATACATTACATTACATACATTACATTACATACATTACATTACACACATTACATTACACACATTTTATTACACACATTACATTACATACATCACATTACATACATCACATTACATACATCATATTACATACATCATATTACATACATTTCATTACATACATCACATTACATACATCAAATTACATACATCACATTACATACATCAAATTACATACATCACATTACATACATCACATTACATACATCACATTACATACATCACATTACATACATCACATTACATACATCACATTACATAGAATACATTACATACATTACATACATTACATACATTACATACATTACATACATTACATACATTACATACATTACATACATTACATTACATACATTACATACATTACATTACATACATTACATTACATACATTACATTACATACATTACATTACATACATTACATTACATACATTACATTACATACATTACATTACATACATTACATACATTACATACATTACATACATTACATACATTACATACATTACATACATTACATTACATACATTACAATACATACATTACATTACATACATTACATTACATACATTACATTACATACATTACATTACACACATTACATTACACACATTACATTACATACATTACATTACATACATTACATTACATACATTACATTACATACATTACATTACATACATTACATTACATACATTACATTACATACATTACATTACATACATTACATTACATACATTACATTACATACATTACATTACACACATTACATTACACACATTTTATTACACACATTACATTACATACATCACATTACATACATCACATTACATACATCATATTACATACATCATATTACATACATTTCATTACATACATCACATTACATACATCAAATTACATACATCACATTACATACATCAAATTACATACATCACATTACATACATCACATTACATACATCACATTACATACATCACATTACATACATCACATTACATACATCACATTACATAGAATACATTACATACATTACATACATTACATACATTACATACATTACATACATTACATTACATACATTACATACATTACATTACATACATTTTATTACATACATTTTATTACATTACTTACATTACATTACTTACATTACGTACATTACATTATTTACATGACATACATAACATTACATAACATTACATACATTACATACATTACATACATTACATACATTACATACATTACATACATTACATTACATACATTACATTACACACATTACATTACACACATTACATTACACACATTACATTACACACATTACATTACACACATTACATTACACACATTACATTACACACATTACATTACACACATTACATTACACACATTACATTACACACATTACACACATTACATTACACACATTACACACATTACATTACACACATTACATTACACACATTACATTACACACATTACATTACACACATTACATTACACACATTACATACATTACATTACATACATTACATTACATACATTACATTACATACATTACATTACATACATTACATTAAATACATTACATTACATACATTACATTACATACATTACATTACATACATTACATTACATACATTACATTACATACATTACATTACATACATTACATACATTACATTACATACATTACATTACATACATTACATTACATACATTACATACATTACATTACATACATTACATTACATACATTACATTACATACATTACATTACATACATTACATTACATACATTACATACATTACATACATTACATACATTACATACATTACATACATTACATACATTACATACATTACATACATTACATACATTACATACATTACATTACATACATTACATTACATACATTACATTACATACATTACATTACATACATTACATTACATACATTACATTACATACATTACATTACATACATTACATTACATACATTACATACATTACATTACATACATTACATACATTACATTACATACATTACATTACATACATTACATTACATACATTACATTACATACATTACATTACATACATTACATTACATACATTACATTACATACATTACATTACATTACATACATTACATTACATACATTACATTACATACATTACATTACATACATTACATTACATACATTACATTACATACATTACATTACATACATTACATTACATACATTACATTACATACATTACATTACATACATTACAATACATACATTACATTACATACATTACATTACATACATTACATTACATACATTACATTACATACATTACATTACATACATTACATTACATACATTACATTACATACATTACATTACATACATTACATTACATACATTACATTACATACATTACATTACATACATTACATTACATACATTACATTACATACATTACATACATTACGTTACATACATTACGTTACATACATTACATTACACACATTACATTACACACATTACATTACACACATTACATTACACACATTACATTACACACATTACATTACACACATCACATTACATACATCACATTACATACATCACATTACATACATCACATTACATACATCACACTACATACATCACATTACATACATCACATTACATACATCACATTACATACATCACATTACATACATCACATTACATACATCACATTACATACATCACATTACATACATCACATTACATACATCACATTACATACATCACATTACATACATCACATTACATACATCACATTACATACATCACATTACATACATCACATTACATACATCACATTACATACATCACATTACATACATTACATACATTACATACATTACATACATTACATACATTACATTACATACATTTTATTACATACATTTTATTACATTACTTACATTACATTACTTACATTACATTATTTACATGACATTACATACATTACATACATTACATACATTACATACATTACATACATTACATACATTACATACATTACATACATTACATACATTACATTACATTACATGACATACATAACATTACATACATTACATACATTACATACATTACATACATTACATACATTACATACATTACATACATTACATTACATACATTACATTACATACATTACATTACATACATTACATTACATACATTACATTACATACATTACATTACATACATAACATTACATACATTACATTACATACATTACATTACACACATTACATTACACACTTTACATTACACACTTTACATTACACACATTACATTACACACATTACATTACACACATTACATTACATACATTACATTACATACATTACATTACATACATTACATTACATACATTACATTACATACATTACATTACATACATTACATTACATACATTACATTACATACATTACATTACATACATTACATTACATACATTACATTACATACATTACATTACATACATTACATTACATTACATACATTACATTACATACATTACATTACATACATTACATACATTACATTACATACATTACATTACATACATTACATTACATACATTACATTACATACATTACATTACATACATTACATTACATACATTACATACATTACATTATATACATTACATTACATACATTACATTACATACATTACATTACATACATTACATTACATACATTACATTACATACATTACATTACATACATTACATTACATACATTACATTACATACATTACATACATTACATTACATACATTACATACATTACATTACATACATTACATTACATACATTACATTACATACATTACATTACATACATTACATTACATACATTACATTACATACATTACATTACATACATTACATACATTACATACATTACATTACATACATTACATTACATACATTACATTACATTACATTTATTACATTACATTACATCACATACATTACATTACATACATTACATTACATACATTACATACATTACATACATTACATTACATACATTACATTACATACATTACATTACATACATTACATAAAATACATTACATTACATACATTACATACATTACATACATTTCATTGAATGGAGAAATCTCTAGCCTGAAAACATCATTAAATGGAGACATCAATAGCGTGACATCAACATCAAATGGAGAAATCTCTAGCCTGACATCAACATCAAATTGAGAAATCTCCAGCCTTACATCAATATCAAATTGAGAATTCTCAAGCCTGAAATCAACATCAAATGGAGAAATTTCTAGCCCTACATAAACATCAAATGCAGAAATCTCTAGCCTAACATCAACATCGAATGGAGAAATCTCTAGCCTGAAAACATAATCAAATGGAGAAACCTCTAGCCTAACATCAACATCGACTGGAGAAATCTCTAGCCTGACATCAACATCGAATGGAGAAATCTCTAGCCTGACTTTAACATCAAATGGAGAAATTTCTAGCCTGAAAAAAATCATCAAATGGAGAAATCTATAGCGTGACATTAACATCGAATGGAGAAATCTCTAGCCTGACATAAATATTAAATGGAGAAATATCTAGCCTGACATCAACATCGAATTAAGAAATCTCTAGCCTGAAAACATCATCAAATGGAGAAATCTCTAGCCTGACATCAACATCGAATGGAGAAATCTCTAGCCTGACATTAACATCAAATGGAGAAATCTCTAGCCTGAAAAAAAATCCTGAATAGGAGAAATCTAAAGCCTTACATACACATCAAATGGAGAAATCTCTAGCCTGACATCAACATCAAATGGAGAAATCTCTAGCCTGACATCAACTTCGAATGGAGAAATCTCTAGCCTGACATCAACATAAAATGGAGAAATTTCTAGCCTGACATCAACATCAAATGCTGAAAACATCATCAAATGGAGAAATCTCTAACCTGACATAACATTAAATGGAGAAATCTCTAGCCTTACATCAACATCAAATGGAGAAATCTTTAGCCCTAAATCAACATCAAATGGAGAAATCTCTGTCCTGACATCAACATCAAATGGAGAAATCACTAGCCTGACATCAACATCAAATGGAGAAATTTCTAGGTTGACATTAAAATCAAATGGAGAAATCTCTAGCCTAAAAACATTATCAAATGGAGAAACCTCTAGCCTGACATTAACATCGAATGGAGAAATCTCTAGCCTAACATCAACATTGAATGGAGAAATCTCTAGCCTGACATCAACATCAAATGGAGAAATCTCTAGGGTCCAAGGTTCGAATCCTGGCTCTCAAACATTCATGCTTTGGAAGTGGTAGACATTATTGTGCCTAAAAAGAAATAAAAAAATACTGTTTCTAGATTGTACCTCTTAGACTTTAATGATCGTCCTACAAACTTTTTATTTTTATATTAAAACAAAAGGCAGCATTGTCTCTTTTATCACTCTCACTTTGTAATCTTTTTATTTTATTTATTTTGAATTTTTCTTAACACTGTTTTGTTTTACAGCCATGAAAACGAAACATCAGGAGAGCCAATGGCACTAGAGAAACATGATGTTGCGTAAGTTTTACATTATATACATTACATTACATACATTAAATATATTACATTACATACATTACATTACATACATTACATTACATACATTACATTACATACATTACATTACATACATTACATTACATACATTACATTACATACATTACATACATTACATTACATACATTACATTACATACATTACATTACATACATTACATTACATACATTACATTACATACATTACATTACATACATTACATTACATACATTACGTTACATACATTACATTACATACATTACATTACATACATTACATTACATACATTACGTTACATACATTACGTTACATACATTACATTACATACATTACATTACATACATTACATTACATTACATACATTACATTACATACATTACATTACATACATTACATTACATACATTACATTACATACATTACATTACATACATTACATTACATACATTACATTACATACATTACATTACATACATTACATTACATACATTACATTACATACATTACATTACATCACATACATTACATATATTTTATTACATAACATTACATACATTACATACATTACATACATTACATACATTACATACATTACATACATTACATACATTACATACATTACATTTCATACATTACATTACATACATTACATTACATACATTACATTACATTACATACATTACATTACATACATTACATTACATACATTACATTACATACATTACATTACATACATTACATTACATACATTACATTACATACATTACATTACATACATTACATTACATACATTACATTACATACATTACATTACATACATTACATTACATACATTACATTACATACATTACATTACATACATTACATTACATACATTACGTTACATACATTACATTACATACATTACATTACATACATTACATTACATACATTACATTACATTACATACATTACATTACATACATTACATTACATACATTACATTACATACATTACATTACATACATTACATTACATACATTACATTACATACATTACATTACATACATTACATTACATACATTACATTACATACATTACATTACATCACATACATTACATATATTTTATTACATAACATTACATACATTACATACATTACATACATTACATACATTACATACATTACATACATTACATTACATACATTACATTACATACATTACATTACATACATTACATAAAATACATTACATTACATACATTACATACATTACATACATTTCATTGAATGGAGAAATCTCTAGCCTGAAAACATCATTAAATGGAGACATCAATAGCGTGACATCAACATCAAATGGAGAAATCTCTAGCCTGACATCAACATCAAATTGAGAAATCTCCAGCCTTACATCAATATCAAATTGAGAATTCTCAAGCCTGAAATCAACATCAAATGGAGAAATTTCTAGCCCTACATAAACATCAAATGCAGAAATCTCTAGCCTAACATCAACATCGAATGGAGAAATCTCTAGCCTGAAAACATAATCAAATGGAGAAACCTCTAGCCTAACATCAACATCGACTGGAGAAATCTCTAGCCTGACATCAACATCGAATGGAGAAATCTCTAGCCTGACTTTAACATCAAATGGAGAAATTTCTAGCCTGAAAAAAATCATCAAATGGAGAAATCTATAGCGTGACATTAACATCGAATGGAGAAATCTCTAGCCTGACATAAATATTAAATGGAGAAATATCTAGCCTGACATCAACATCGAATTAAGAAATCTCTAGCCTGAAAACATCATCAAATGGAGAAATCTCTAGCCTGACATCAACATCGAATGGAGAAATCTCTAGCCTGACATTAACATCAAATGGAGAAATCTCTAGCCTGAAAAAAAATCCTGAATAGGAGAAATCTAAAGCCTTACATACACATCAAATGGAGAAATCTCTAGCCTGACATCAACATCAAATGGAGAAATCTCTAGCCTGACATCAACTTCGAATGGAGAAATCTCTAGCCTGACATCAACATAAAATGGAGAAATTTCTAGCCTGACATCAACATCAAATGGAGAAATCTCTAGCCTGAAAACATCATCAAATGGAGAAATCTCTAACCTGACATAACATTAAATGGAGAAATCTCTAGCCTTACATCAACATCAAATGGAGAAATCTTTAGCCCTAAATCAACATCAAATGGAGAAATCTCTGTCCTGACTTCAACATCAAATGGAGAAATCACTAGCCTGACATCAACATCAAATGGAGAAATTTCTAGGTTGACATTAAAATCAAATGGAGAAATCTCTAGCCTAAAAACATTATTAAATGGAGAAACCTCTAGCCTGACATTAACATCGAATGGAGAAATCTCTAGCCTAACATCAACATTGAATGGAGAAATCTCTAGCCTGACATCAACATCAAATGGAGAAATCTCTAGGGTCCGGGGTTCGAATCCTGGCTCTCAAACATTCATGCTTTGGAAGTGGTAGACATTATTGTGCCTAAAAAGAAATAAAAAAATACTGTTTCTAGATTGTACCTCTTAGACTTTAATGATCGTCCTACAAACTTTTTATTTTTATATTAAAACAAAAGGCAGCATTGTCTCTTTTATCACTCTCACTTTGTAATCTTTTTATTTTATTTATTTTGACTTTTTCTTAACACTGTTTTGTTTTACAGCCATGAAAACGAAACATCAGGAGAGCCAATGGCACTAGAGAAACATGATGTTGCGTAAGTTTTACATTATATACATTACATTACATACATTAAATATATTACATTACATACATTACATTACATACATTACATTACATACATTACATTACATACATTACATTACATACATTACATTACATACATTACATTACATACATTACATACATTACATACATTACATTACATACATTACATTACATACATTACATTACATACATTACATTACATACATTACATAACATACATTACATTACATACATTACATTACATACATTACATTACATACATTACATTACATACATTACATTACATACATTACATTACATACATTACGTTACATACATTACATTACATACATTACATTACATACATTACATTACATACATTACATTACATACATTACATTACATACATTACATTACATTACATACATTACATTACATACATTACATTACATACATTACATTACATACATTACATTACATACATTACATTACATACATTACATTACATACATTACATTACATCACATACATTACATATATTTTATTACATAACATTACATACATTACATACATTACATACATTACATACATTACATACATTACATACATTACATACATTACATACATTACATTTCAATCATTACATTTCATACATTACATTTCATACATTACAATACATACATTACAATACATACATTACAATACATACATTACAATACATACATTACAATACATACATTACAATACATACATTACAATACATACATTACATACATTACATACATTACATACATTACATGCATTACATACATTACATTACATACATTACATTACATACATTACATTACATACATTACATTACATACATTACAATACATACATTACAATACATACATTACAATACATACATTACAATACATACATTACAATACATACATTACAATACATACATTACAATACATACATTACATTACATACATTACATACATTAAATACATTACATACATTACATACATTACATACATTACATACATTACATACATTACATACATTACATACATTACATACATTACATACATTACAAAGATTACATTACATACATAACATTACATACATAACATTACATACATTACATACATTACATTACATACATTACATTACATACATTACATTACAAACATTTAATTACAAACATTACATTACATACATTACATTATATACATTACATTACATACATTACATTACATACATTACATTACATACATTAAGTTACATACATTACATTACATATATTACATTAAATACATTACATTACATACATTAAATTACATACATTACAATACACACATTACATACATTACATTACATACATTACATTACATACATTACATTACATACATTACATTACATACATTACATTACATACATTACATTACATACATTACATTACATACATTACATTACATACATTACATTACATACATCACATTACATACATCACATTACATACATCACATTACATACATTTCATTACATACATTTCATTACATACATCACATTACATACATCAAATTACATACATCACATTACATACATCACATTACATACATCACATTACATACATCACGTTACATACATCACATTACATACATCACATTACATACAATACATTACATACAATACATTACATACAATACATTACATACATTACATACATTACATACATTACATATATTACATACATTACATACATTACATACATTACATACATTACATACATTACATGCATTACATACATTACATTACATACATTACATTACATACATTACAATACATACATTACAATACATACATTACAATACATACATTACAATACATACATTACAATACATACATTACAATACATACATTACAATACATACATTACATTACATACATTACATACATTAAATACATTACATACATTACATACATTACATACATTACATACATTACATACATTACATACATTACATACATTACAAAGATTACATTACATACATAACATTACATACATAACATTACATACATTACATACATTACATTACATACATTACATTACATACATTACATTACAAACATTTAATTACAAACATTACATTACATACATTACATTATATACATTACATTATATACATTACATTACATACATTACATTACATACATTACATTACATACATTACATTACATACATTAAGTTACATACATTACATTACATACATTACATTAAATACATTACATTACATACATTACATTACATACATTAAATTACATACATTACAATACACACATTACATACATTACATTACATACATTACATTACATTACAAACATTACATTACATAAATTACATTACATACATTACATTACATACATTACATTACATACATTACATTACATACATTACATACATTACATTACATACATTACATTACATACATTACATTACATACATTACATACATTACATTACATACATTACATACATTACATACATTACATACATTACATACATTACATACATTACATACATTACATACATTACATAAATTACATACATTACATACATTACATTACATACATTACATTACATACATTACATTACATACATTACATACATTACATTACATACATTACATTACATACATTACATTACATACATTACATTACATACATTACATTACATTACATACATTACATTACATACATTACATTACATACATTACATTACATACATTACATTACATACATTACATTACATACATTACATTACATACATTACATTACATACATTACATTACTTACATTACATACATTACATTACATACATTACATTACATACATTACATTACATACATTACATTACATACATTACATTACATACATTACATTACATACATTACATTACATACATTACATTACATACGTTACATTACATACATTACATTACATACATTACATTACATACATTACATTACATACATTACATTACATACATTACATTACATACATTACATTACATACATTACATTACATACATTACATTACATACATTACATACATTACATTACATACATTACATTACATACATTACATACATTACATTACATACATTACATACATTACATTACATACATTACATTACATACATTACATTACATACATTACATTACATACATTACATACATTACATACATTACATACATTACATACATTACATACATTACATACATTACATACATTACATACATTACATACATTACATTACATACATTACATTACATACATTGCATTACATACATTACATTACATACATTACATTACATACATTACATTACATACATTACATTACATACATTACATTACATACATTACATTACATACATTACATACATTACATACATTACATTACATACATTACATTACATACATTAAATTACATACATTACATTACATACATTACATTACATACATTACATTACATACATTACATTACATACATTACATTACATACATTACATTACATACATTACATTACATACATTACATTACATACATTACATTACATACATTACATTACATACATTACATTACATACATTACATTACATACATTACATACATTACATACATTACATACATTACATACATTACATTACATTACATTACATACATTACATTACATTACATACATTACATTACATTACATACATTACATTACATTACATACATTACATTACACACATTACATTACGCACATTACATTACGCACATTACATTACGCACATTACATTACGCACATTACATTACGCACATTACATTACGCACATTACATTACGCACATTACATTACGCACATTACATTACGCACAGTACATTACGCACATTACATTACGCACATTACATTACGCACATTACATTACATACATTACATTACATACATTACATTACATACATTACATTACATACATTACATTACATACATTACATTACATACATTACATTACATACATTACATTACATACATTACATTACATACATTACATTACATACATTACATTACATACATTACATACATTACATTACATACATTACATTACATACATTACATTACATACATTACATTACATACATTACATTACATACATTACATTACATACATTACATTACATACATTACATTACATACATTACATTACATACATTACATTACATACATTACATTACATACATTACATTACATACATTACATTACATACATTACATTACATACATTACATTACATACATTACATTACATACATTACATTACATGCATTACATTACATGCATTACATTACATGCATTACATTACATACATTACATTACATACATTACATTACATACATTACATTACATACATTACATTACATACATTACATTACATACATTACATTACATACATTACATTACATACATTACATTACATACATTACATTACATACATTACATTACATACATTACATTACATACATTACATTACATACATTACATTACATACATTACATTACATACATTACATTACATACATTACATTACATACATTACATTACATACATTACATTACATACATTACATTACATACATTACATTACATACATTACATTACATACATTACATTACATACATTACATTACATACATTACATTACATACATTACATTACATACATTACATTACATACATTACATTACATACATTACATTACATACATTACATTACATACATTACATACATTACATACATTACATGACATACATTACATTACATACATTACATACATTACATTACATACATTACATTACATACATTACATTACATACATTACATTACATACATTACATTACATACATTACATTACATACATTACATTACATACATTACATTACATACATTACATTACATACATTACATTACATACATTACATTACATACATTACATTACATACATTACATTACATACATTACATACATTACATACATTACATACATTACATACATTACATTACATTACATTACATTACATTACATACATTACATTACATTACATACATTACATTACATTACATACATTACATTACATTACATACATTACATTACACACATTACATTACGCACATTACTTTACGCACATTACATTACGCACATTACATTACGCACATTACATTACGCACATTACATTACGCACATTACATTACGCACATTACATTACGCACATTACATTACGCACATTACATTACGCACATTACATTACACACATTACATTACATACATTACATTACATACATTACATTACATACATTACATTACATACATTACATTACATACATTACATTACATACATTACATTACATACATTACATTACATACATTACATTACATACATTACATACATTACATTACATACATTACATTACATACATTACATTACATACATTACATTACATACATTACATTACATACATTACATTACATACATTACATTACATACATTACATTACATACATTACATTACATACATTACATTACATACATTACATTACATACATTACATTACATACATTACATTACATGCATTACATTACATGCATTACATTACATGCATTACATTACATACATTACATTACATACATTACATTACATACATTACATTACATACATTACATTACATACATTACATTACATACATTACATTACATACATTACATTACATACATTACATTACATACATTACATTACATACATTACATTACATACATTACATTACATACATTACATTACATACATTACATTACATACATTACATTACATACATTACATTACATACATTACATTACATACATTACATTACATACATTACATTACATACATTACATTACATACATTACATTACATACATTACATTACATACATTACATTACATACATTACATTACATACATTACATTACATACATTACATTACATACATTACATTACATACATTACATTACATACATTACATTACATACATTACATTACATGCATTACATTACATGCATTACATTACATGCATTACATTACATGCATTACATTACATACATTACATTACATACATTACATTACATACATTACATTACATACATTACATTACATACATTACATTACATACATTACATTACATACATTACATTACATACATTACATTACATACATTACATTACATACATTACATTACATACATTACATTACATACATTACATTACATACATTACATTACATGCATTACATTACATGCATTACATTACATGCATTACATTACATACATTACATTACATACATTACATTACATACATTACATTACATACATTACATTACATACATTACATTACATACATTACATTACATACATTACATTACATACATTACATTACATACATTACATTACATACATTACATTACATACATTACATTACATACATTACATTACATACATTACATAAAATACATTACATTACATACATTACATACATTACATACATTTCATTGAATGGAGAAATCTCTAGCCTGAAAACATCATTAAATGGAGACATCAATAGCGTGACATCAACATCAAATGGAGAAATCTCTAGCCTGACATCAACATCAAATTGAGAAATCTCCAGCCTTACATCAATATCAAATTGAGAATTCTCAAGCCTGAAATCAACATCAAATGGAGAAATTTCTAGCCCTACATAAACATCAAATGCAGAAATCTCTAGCCTAACATCAACATCGAATGGAGAAATCTCTAGCCTGAAAACATAATCAAATGGAGAAACCTCTAGCCTAACATCAACATCGACTGGAGAAATCTCTAGCCTGACATCAACATCGAATGGAGAAATCTCTAGCCTGACTTTAACATCAAATGGAGAAATTTCTAGCCTGAAAAAAATCATCAAATGGAGAAATCTATAGCGTGACATTAACATCGAATGGAGAAATCTCTAGCCTGACATAAATATTAAATGGAGAAATATCTAGCCTGACATCAACATCGAATTAAGAAATCTCTAGCCTGAAAACATCATCAAATGGAGAAATCTCTAGCCTGACATCAACATCGAATGGAGAAATCTCTAGCCTGACATTAACATCAAATGGAGAAATCTCTAGCCTGAAAAAAAATCCTGAATAGGAGAAATCTAAAGCCTTACATACACATCAAATGGAGAAATCTCTAGCCTGACATCAACATCAAATGGAGAAATCTCTAGCCTGACATCAACTTCGAATGGAGAAATCTCTAGCCTGACATCAACATAAAATGGAGAAATTTCTAGCCTGACATCAACATCAAATGGAGAAATCTCTAGCCTGAAAACATCATCAAATGGAGAAATCTCTAACCTGACATAACATTAAATGGAGAAATCTCTAGCCTTACATCAACATCAAATGGAGAAATCTTTAGCCCTAAATCAACATCAAATGGAGAAATCTCTGTCCTGACTTCAACATCAAATGGAGAAATCACTAGCCTGACATCAACATCAAATGGAGAAATTTCTAGGTTGACATTAAAATCAAATGGAGAAATCTCTAGCCTAAAAACATTATTAAATGGAGAAACCTCTAGCCTGACATTAACATCGAATGGAGAAATCTCTAGCCTAACATCAACATTGAATGGAGAAATCTCTAGCCTGACATCAACATCAAATGGAGAAATCTCTAGGGTCCGGGGTTCGAATCCTGGCTCTCAAACATTCATGCTTTGGAAGTGGTAGACATTATTGTGCCTAAAAAGAAATAAAAAAATACTGTTTCTAGATTGTACCTCTTAGACTTTAATGATCGTCCTACAAACTTTTTATTTTTATATTAAAACAAAAGGCAGCATTGTCTCTTTTATCACTCTCACTTTGTAATCTTTTTATTTTATTTATTTTGACTTTTTCTTAACACTGTTTTGTTTTACAGCCATGAAAACGAAACATCAGGAGAGCCAATGGCACTAGAGAAACATGATGTTGCGTAAGTTTTACATTATATACATTACATTACATACATTAAATATATTACATTACATACATTACATTACATACATTACATTACATACATTACATTACATACATTACATTACATACATTACATTACATACATTACATTACATACATTACATACATTACATTACATACATTACATTACATACATTACATTACATACATTACATTACATACATTACATAACATACATTACATTACATACATTACATTACATACATTACATTACATACATTACATTACATACATTACATTACATACATTACGTTACATACATTACATTACATACATTACATTACATACATTACATTACATACATTACATTACATACATTACATTACATTACATACATTACATTACATACATTACATTACATACATTACATTACATACATTACATTACATACATTACATTACATACATTACATTACATACATTACATTACATCACATACATTACATATATTTTATTACATAACATTACATACATTACATACATTACATACATTACATACATTACATACATTACATACATTACATACATTACATACATTACATTTCAATCATTACATTTCATACATTACATTTCATACATTACAATACATACATTACAATACATACATTACAATACATACATTACAATACATACATTACAATACATACATTACAATACATACATTACAATACATACATTACATACATTACATACATTACATACATTACATGCATTACATACATTACATTACATACATTACATTACATACATTACATTACATACATTACATTACATACATTACAATACATACATTACAATACATACATTACAATACATACATTACAATACATACATTACAATACATACATTACAATACATACATTACAATACATACATTACATTACATACATTAAATACATTACATACATTACATACATTACATACATTACATACATTACATACATTACATACATTACATACATTACATACATTACATACATTACAAAGATTACATTACATACATAACATTACATACATAACATTACATACATTACATACATTACATTACATACATTACATTACATTACATACATTACATTACAAACATTTAATTACAAACATTACATTACATACATTACATTATATACATTACATTACATACATTACATTACATACATTACATTACATACATTAAGTTACATACATTACATTACATATATTACATTAAATACATTACATTACATACATTAAATTACATACATTACAATACACACATTACATACATTACATTACATACATTACATTACATACATTACATTACATACATTACATTACATACATTACATTACATACATTACATTACATACATTACATTACATACATTTCATTACATACATTACATTACATACATTACATTACATACATTACATTACATACATTACATTACATACATTACATACATTACATTACATACATTACATACATTACATACATTACATACATTACATACATTACATACATTACATACATTACATACATTACATACATTACATATATTACATACATTACATACATTACATACATTACATACATTACATACATTACATTATATACATTACATCACATCTATTACATTACATACATTACATTACATACATTACATTACATACATTACATTACATACATTACATTACATACATTACATTACATATATTACATTACATACATTACATTACATACATTACATTACATACATTACATACATTACATTACATACATTACATTACATACATTACATTACATACATTACATTACATACATTACATTACATACATTACATTACATACATTACATTACATACATTACATTACATACATTACATTACATACATTACATTACATACATTACATTACATACATTTCATTACATACATCACATTACATACATCAAATTACATACATCACATTACATACATCACATTACATACATCACATTACATACATCACGTTACATACATCACATTACATACATCACATTACATACAATACATTACATACAATACATTACATACATTACATACATTACATACATTACATATATTACATACATTACATACATTACATACATTACATACATTACATACATTACATGCATTACATACATTACATTACATACATTACATTACATACATTACAATACATACATTACAATACATACATTACAATACATACATTACAATACATACATTACAATACATACATTACAATACATACATTACAATACATACATTACATTACATACATTACATACATTAAATACATTACATACATTACATACATTACATACATTACATACATTACATACATTACATACATTACATACATTACAAAGATTACATTACATACATAACATTACATACATAACATTACATACATTACATACATTACATTACATACATTACATTACATACATTACATTACAAACATTTAATTACAAACATTACATTACATACATTACATTATATACATTACATTATATACATTACATTACATACATTACATTACATACATTACATTACATACATTACATTACATACATTACATTACATACATTAAGTTACATACATTACATTACATACATTACATTAAATACATTACATTACATACATTACATTACATACATTAAATTACATACATTACAATACACACATTACATACATTACATTACATACATTACATTACATTACAAACATTACATTACATAAATTACATTACATACATTACATTACATACATTACATTACATACATTACATTATATACATTACATTACATACATTACATACATTACATTACATACATTACATTACATACATTACATTACATACATTACATTACATACATTACATTACATACATTACATTACATACATTACATTACATACATTACATTACATACATTACATTACATACGTTACATTACATACATTACATTACATACATTACATTACATACATTACATTACATACATTACATTACATACATTACATTACATACATTACATTACATACATTACATTACATACATTACATTACATACATTACATTACATACATTACATTACATACATTACATTACATACATTACATACATTACATTACATACATTACATTACATACATTACATACATT
The DNA here is from genome assembly GCA_030265305.1 of Biomphalaria pfeifferi. Lineage (NCBI taxonomy): Eukaryota > Metazoa > Mollusca > Gastropoda > Planorbidae > Biomphalaria > Biomphalaria pfeifferi. Next base: position 914,604 of record JASAOG010000151.1, read on the forward strand.
ACATTACATACATTACATACATTACATACATTACATTACATACATTACATTACATACATTACATTACATACATTACATTACATACATTACATACATTACATACATTACATACATTACATACATTACATACATTACATACATTACATACATTACATACATTACATACATTACATACATTACATACATTACATTACATACATTACATTACATACATTGCATTACATACATTACATTACATACATTACATTACATACATTACATTACATACATTACATTACATACATTACATTACATACATTACATACATTACATACATTACATACATTACATTACATACATTACATTACATACATTAAATTACATACATTAAATTACATACATTAAATTACATACATTAAATTACATACATTACATTACATACATTACATTACATACATTACATTACATACATTACATTACATACATTACATTACATACATTACATTACATACATTACATTACATACATTACATTACATACATTACATTACATACATTACATTACATACATTACATACATTACATACATTACATACATTACATACATTACATTACATTACATTACATACATTACATTACATTACATACATTACATTACATTACATACATTACATTACATTACATACATTACATTACACACATTACATTACGCACATTACATTACGCACATTACATTACGCACATTACATTACGCACATTACATTACGCACATTACATTACGCACATTACATTACGCACATTACATTACGCACATTACATTACGCACAGTACATTACGCACATTACATTACGCACATTACATTACGCACATTACATTACATACATTACATTACATACATTACATTACATACATTACATTACATACATTACATTACATACATTACATTACATACATTACATTACATACATTACATTACATACATTACATTACATACATTACATTACATACATTACATTACATACATTACATACATTACATTACATACATTACATTACATACATTACATTACATACATTACATTACATACATTACATTACATACATTACATTACATACATTACATTACATACATTACATTACATACATTACATTACATACATTACATTACATACATTACATTACATACATTACATTACATACATTACATTACATACATTACATTACATACATTACATTACATACATTACATTACATACATTACATTACATACATTACATTACATGCATTACATTACATGCATTACATTACATACATTACATTACATACATTACATCACATACATTACATTACATACATTACATTACATACATTACATTACATACATTACATTACATACATTACATTACATACATTACATTACATACATTACATTACATACATTACATTACATACATTACATTACATACATTACATTACATACATTACATTACATACATTACATTACATACATTACATTACATACATTACATTACATACATTACATTACATACATTACATTACATACATTACATTACATACATTACATTACATACATTACATTACATACATTACATTACATACATTACATTACATACATTACATTACATACATTACATACATTACATGACATACATTACATTACATACATTACATACATTACATTACATACATTACATTACATACATTACATTACATACATTACATTACATACATTACATTACATACATTACATTACATACATTACATTACATACATTACATTACATACATTACATTACATACATTACATTACATACATTACATTACATACATTACATTACATACATTACATTACATACATTACATTACATACATTACATTACATACATTACATTACATACATTACATACATTACATACATTACATACATTACATACATTACATACATTACATTACATTACATTACATACATTACATTACATTACATACATTACATTACATTACATACATTACATTACATTACATACATTACATTACACACATTACATTACGCACATTACATTACGCACATTACATTACGCACATTACATTACGCACATTACATTACGCACATTACATTACGCACATTACATTACGCACATTACATTACGCACATTACATTACGCACATTACATTACGCACATTACATTACGCACATTACATTACATACATTACATTACATACATTACATTACATACATTACATTACATACATTACATTACATACATTACATTACATACATTACATTACATACATTACATTACATACATTACATTACATACATTACATTACATACATTACATTACATACATTACATTACATACATTACATTACATACATTACATTACATACATTACATTACATACATTACATTACATACATTACATTACATACATTACATTACATACATTACATTACATACATTACATTACATACATTACATTACATACATTACATTACATACATTACATTACATACATTACATTACATACATTACATTACATACATTACATTACATACATTACATTACATACATTACATTACATACATTACATTACATACATTACATTACATACATTACATTACATACATTACATACATTACATTACATACATTACATGACATACATTACATACATTACATTACATACATTACATTACATACATTACATTACATACATTACATTACATACATTACATTACATACATTACATTACATACATTACATTACATACATTACATTACATACATTACATTACATACATTACATTACATACATTACATTACATACATTACATTACATACATTACATTACATACATTACATACATTACATACATTACATACATTACATACATTACATACATTACATACATTACATTACATTACATTACATACATTACATTACATTACATACATTACATTACATTACATACATTACATTACATTACATACATTACATTACACACATTACATTACGCACATTACATTACGCACATTACATTACGCACATTACATTACGCACATTACATTACGCACATTACATTACGCACATTACATTACGCACATTACATTACGCACATTACATTACGCACATTACATTACATACATTACATTACATACATTACATTACATACATTACATTACATACATTACATTACATACATTACATTACATACATTACATTACATACATTACATTACATACATTACATTACATACATTACATTACATACATTACATTACATACATTACATACATTACATTACATACATTACATTACATACATTACATTACATACATTACATACATTACATTACATACATTACATTACATACATTACATTACATACATTACATTACATACATTACATTACATACATTACATTACATACATTACATTACATACATTACATTACATGCATTACATTACATACATTACATTACATACATTACATTACATACATTACATTACATGCATTACATTACATGCATTACATTACATGCATTACATTACATGCATTACATTACATACATTACATTACATGCATTACATTACATACATTACATTACATACATTACATTACATACATTACATTACATACATTACATTACATACATTACATTACATACATTACATTACATACATTACATTACATACATTACATTACATACATTACATTACATACATTACATTACATACATTACATTACATACATTACATTACATACATTACATTACATACATTACATTACATACATTACATTACATACATTACATTACATACATTACATTACATACATTACATTACATACATTACATTACATACATTACATTACATACATTACATTACATACATTACATTACATACATTACATACATTACATGACATACATTACATACATTACATTACATACATTACATTACATACATTACATTACATACATTACATTACATACATTACATTACATACATTACATTACATACATTACATTACATACATTACATTACATACATTACATTACATACATTACATTACATACATTACATTACATACATTACATTACATACATTACATTACATACATTACATTACATACATTACATTACATACATTACATTACATACATTACATTACATACATTACATTACATACATTACATTACATACATTACATTACATACATTACATTACATACATTACATTACATACATTACATTACATACATTACATTACATACATTACATTACATACATTACATTACATACATTACATACATTACATACATTACATACATTACATACATTACATACATTACATTACATTACATTACATTACATTACATACATTACATTACATTACATACATTACATTACATTACATACATTACATTACACACATTACATTACGCACATTACATTACGCACAGTACATTACGCACATTACATTACGCACATTACATTACGCACATTACATTACGCACATTACATTACGCACATTACATTACGCACATTACATTACGCACATTACATTACGCACATTACATTACGCACAGTACATTACGCACATTACATTACGCACATTACATTACATACATTACATTACATACATTACATTACATACATTACATTACATACATTACATTACATACATTACATTACATACATTACATTACATACATTACATTACATACATTACATTACATACATTACATTACATACATTACATTACACACATTACATTACACACATTTTATTACACACATTACATTACATACATCACATTACATACATCACATTACATACATCACATTACATACATCACATTACATACATCACATTACATACATCACATTACATACATTTCATTACATACATCACATTACATACATCAAATTACATACATCACATTACAAACATCAAATTACATACATCACATTACATACATCACATTACATACATCATATTACATACATTACATTACATACATTACATACATTACATACATTACATACATTACATACATTACATACATTACATACATTACATTTTATTACATACATTTTATTACATACATTTTATTACTTTACTTACATTAAATTACTTACATTACGTACATTACATTATTTACATGACATACATAACATTACATAACATTACATACATTACATACATTACATACATTACATACATTACATTACATACATTACATTACATACATTACATTACACACATTACATTACACACATTACATTACACACATTACATTACACACATTACATTACACACATTACATTACACACATTACATTACACACATTACATTACACACATTACATTACACACATTACATTACACACATTACATTACACACATTACATTACATACATTACATTACATACATTACATACATTACATTACATACATTACATTACATACATTACATTACATACATTACATTACATACATTACATTACATACATTACATTACATACATTACATTACATACATTACATTACATACATTACATTACATACATTACATTACATACATTACATTACATACATTACATACATTACATACATTACATTACATACATTACATTACATACATTACATTACATACATTACATTACATACATTACATTACATTACATACATTACATTACATACATTACATTACATACATTACATTACATACATTACATTACATACATTACATTACATACATTACATTACATACATTACATTACATACATTACATTACATACATTACATTACATACATTACATTACATACATTACATTACATACATTACATTACATACATTACATTACATACATTACATTACATACATTACATACATTACATTACATACATTACATTACATACATTACATTACATACATCACATTACATACATCACATTACATACATCACATTACATACATCACATTACATACATCACATTACATACATCACATTACATACATCACACTACATACATCACACTACATACATCACATTACATACATCACATTACATACATCACATTACATACATCACATTACATACATCACATTACATACATCACATTACATACATCACATTACATACATCACATTACATACATCACATTACATACATCACATTACATACATCACATTACATACATCACATTACATACATCACATTACATACATCACATTACATACATCACATTACATACATCACATTACATACATTACATTACATACATTACATTACATACATTACATACATTACATACATTACATACATTACATACATTACATACATTACATTACATACATTTTATTACATACATTTTATTACATTACTTACATTACATTACTTACATTACATTATTTACATGACATACATACATTACATACATTACATACATTACATACATTACATACATTACATACATTACATACATTACATACATTACATACATTACATACATTACATTACATTACATGACATACATAACATTACATACATTACATACATTACATACATTACATACATTACATACATTACATTACATACATTACATTACATACATTACATTACATACATTACATTACATACATTACATTACATACATTACATTACATACATTACATTACATACATTACATTACATACATTACATACATTACATACATTACATTACATACATTACATTACATACATCACATTACATACATCACATTACATACATCACATTACATACAATACATTACATACATTACATACATTACATACATTACATACATTACATACATTACATACATTACATACATTACATACATTACATGCATTACATACATTACATTACATACATTACATTACATACATTACAATACATACATTACAATACATACATTACAATACATACATTACAATACATACATTACAATACATACATTACAATACATACATTACAATACATACATTACAATACATACATTACAATACATACATTACATTACATACATTACATACATTAAATACATTACATACATTACATACATTACATACATTACATACATTACATACATTACATACATTACATACATTACATACATTACAAAGATTACATTACATACATAACATTACATACATAACATTACATACATTACATACATTACATTACATACATTACATTACATACATTACATTACATACATTACATTACAAACATTTAATTACAAACATTACATCACATCTATTACATTACATACATTACATTACATACATTACATTACATACATTACATTACATACATTACATTACATACATTACATTACATACATTACATTACATACATTACATTACATACATTACATTACATACATTACATTACATACATTACATTACATACATTACATTACATACATTACATTATATACATTACATTACATACATTACATTACATACATTACATACATTACATTACATACATTACATTACATACATTACATTACATACATTACATTACATACATTACATACATTACATACATTACATACATTACATACATTACATTACATACATTACATTACATACATTACATTACATACATTACATTACATACATTACATTACATACATTACATTACATACATTACATTACATACATTACATTACATACATTACATTACATACATTACATTACATACATTACATTACATACATTACATTACATACATTACATTACATACATTACATTACATACATTACATTACATACATTACATTACATACATTACATTACATACATTACATTACATACATTACATACATTACATTACATACATTACATTACATACATTACATTACATACATTACATTACATACATTACATTACATACATTACATTACATACATTACATTACATACATTACATTACATTACATTACATTACATTACATACATTACATTACATACATTACATTACATACATTACATTACATACATTACATTACATACATTACATTACATACATTACATTACATACATTACATTACATACATTACATTACATACATTACATTACATACATTACATTACATACATTACATTACATACATTACATTACATACATTACATTACATACATTACATTACATACATTACATTACATACATTACATTACATACATTACATTACATACATTACATTACATACATTACATTACATACATTACATTACATACATTACATTACATACATTACATTACATACATTACATTGCATACATTACATTACATACATTACATTACATACATTACATTACATACATTACATTACATACATTACATTACATACATTACATTACATACATTACATTACATACATTACATACATTACATTACATACATTACATTACATACATTACATTACATACATTACATTACATACATTACATTACATACATTACATTACATACATTACATTACATACATTACATTACATACATTACATTACATACATTACATTACATACATTACATTACATACATTACATTACATACATTACATTACATTACATACATTACATTACATACATTACATTACATACATTACATTACATACATTACATTACATACATTACATTACATACATTACATTACATACATTACATTACATACATTACATTACATACATTACATTACATACATTACATTACATACATTACATTACATTACATACATTACATTACATACATTACATTACATTACATACATTACATTACATTACATACATTACATTACATTACATACATTACATTACATACATTACATACATTACATACATTACATACATTACATACATTACATACATTACATACATTACATACATTACATACATTACATTACATACATTACATTACATACATTACATTACATACATTACATAAAATACATTACATTACATACATTACATACATTACATACATTTCATTGAATGGAGAAATCTCTAGCCTGAAAACATCATTAAATGGAGACATCAATAGCGTGACATCAACATCAAATGGAGAAATCTCTAGCCTGACATCAACATCAAATTGAGAAATCTCCAGCCTTACATCAATATCAAATTGAGAATTCTCAAGCCTGAAATCAACATCAAATGGAGAAATTTCTAGCCCTACATAAACATCAAATGCAGAAATCTCTAGCCTAACATCAACATCGAATGGAGAAATCTCTAGCCTGAAAACATAATCAAATGGAGAAACCTCTAGCCTAACATCAACATCGACTGGAGAAATCTCTAGCCTGACATCAACATCGAATGGAGAAATCTCTAGCCTGACTTTAACATCAAATGGAGAAATTTCTAGCCTGAAAAAAATCATCAAATGGAGAAATCTATAGCGTGACATTAACATCGAATGGAGAAATCTCTAGCCTGACATAAATATTAAATGGAGAAATATCTAGCCTGACATCAACATCGAATTAAGAAATCTCTAGCCTGAAAACATCATCAAATGGAGAAATCTCTAGCCTGACATCAACATCGAATGGAGAAATCTCTAGCCTGACATTAACATCAAATGGAGAAATCTCTAGCCTGAAAAAAAATCCTGAATAGGAGAAATCTAAAGCCTTACATACACATCAAATGGAGAAATCTCTAGCCTGACATCAACATCAAATGGAGAAATCTCTAGCCTGACATCAACTTCGAATGGAGAAATCTCTAGCCTGACATCAACATAAAATGGAGAAATTTCTAGCCTGACATCAACATCAAATGGAGAAATCTCTAGCCTGAAAACATCATCAAATGGAGAAATCTCTAACCTGACATAACATTAAATGGAGAAATCTCTAGCCTTACATCAACATCAAATGGAGAAATCTTTAGCCCTAAATCAACATCAAATGGAGAAATCTCTGTCCTGACTTCAACATCAAATGGAGAAATCACTAGCCTGACATCAACATCAAATGGAGAAATTTCTAGGTTGACATTAAAATCAAATGGAGAAATCTCTAGCCTAAAAACATTATTAAATGGAGAAACCTCTAGCCTGTGATTAACATCGAATGGAGAAATCTCTAGCCTAACATCAACATTGAATGGAGAAATCTCTAGCCTGACATCAACATCAAATGGAGAAATCTCTAGGGTCCGGGGTTCGAATCCTGGCTCTCAAACATTCATGCTTTGGAAGTGGTAGACATTATTGTGCCTAAAAAGAAATAAAAAAATACTGTTTCTAGATTGTACCTCTTAGACTTTAATGATCGTCCTACAAACTTTTTATTTTTATATTAAAACAAAAGGCAGCATTGTCTCTTTTATCACTCTCACTTTGTAATCTTTTTATTTTATTTATTTTGACTTTTTCTTAACACTGTTTTGTTTTACAGCCATGAAAACGAAACATCAGGAGAGCCAATGGCACTAGAGAAACATGATGTTGCGTAAGTTTTACATTATATACATTACATTACATACATTAAATATATTACATTACATACATTACATTACATACATTACATTACATACATTACATTACATACATTACATTACATACATTACATTACATACATTACATTACATACATTACATACATTACATTACATACATTACATTACATACATTACATTACATACATTACATTACATACATTACATAACATACATTACATTACATACATTACATTACATACATTACATTACATACATTACATTACATACATTACATTACATACATTACGTTACATACATTACGTTACATACATTACATTACATACATTACATTACATACATTACATTACATACATTACATTACATACATTACATTACATTACATACATTACATTACATACATTACATTACATACATTACATTACATACATTACATTACATACATTACATTACATACATTACATTACATACATTACATTACATACATTACATTACATCACATACATTACATATATTTTATTACATAACATTACATACATTACATACATTACATACATTACATACATTACATACATTACATACATTACATACATTACATACATTACATACATTACATACATTACATTTCAATCATTACATTTCATACATTACATTTCATACATTACAATACATACATTACAATACATACATTACAATACATACATTACAATACATACATTACAATACATACATTACAATACATACATTACAATACATACATTACATACATTACATACATTACATACATTACATGCATTACATACATTACATTACATACATTACATTACATACATTACATTACATACATTACATTACATACATTACAATACATACATTACAATACATACATTACAATACATACATTACAATACATACATTACAATACATACATTACAATACATACATTACAATACATACATTACATTACATACATTACATACATTAAATACATTACATACATTACATACATTACATACATTACATACATTACATACATTACATACATTACATACATTACAAAGATTACATTACATACATAACATTACATACATAACATTACATACATTACATACATTACATTACATACATTACATTACATACATTACATTACAAACATTTAATTACAAACATTACATTACATACATTACATTATATACATTACATTACATACATTACATTACATACATTACATTACATACATTAAGTTACATACATTACATTACATATATTACATTAAATACATTACATTACATACATTAAATTACATACATTACAATACACACATTACATACATTACATTACATACATTACATTACATACATTACATTACATACATTACATTACATACATTACATTACATACATTACATTACATACATTACATTACATACATTACATTACATACATTACATTACATACATTTCATTACATACATTACATTACATACATTACATTACATACATTACATTACATACATTACATTACATACATTACATTACATACATTACATACATTACATTACATACATTACATACATTACATACATTACATACATTACATACATTACATACATTACATATATTACATACATTACATACATTACATACATTACATACATTACATACATTACATTATATACATTACATCACATCTATTACATTACATACATTACATTACATACATTACATTACATACATTACATTACATACATTACATTACATACATTACATTACATATATTACATTACATACATTACATTACATACATTACATTACATACATTACATACATTACATTACATACATTACATTACATACATTACATTACATACATTACATTACATACATTACATTACATACATTACATTACATACATTACATTACATACATTACATTACATACATTACATTACATACATTACATTACATACATTACATTACATACATTACATTACATACATTACATTACATACATTACATTACGCACATTACATTACGCACATTACATTACGCACATTACATTACGCACATTACATTACGCACATTACATTACGCACATTACATTACACAGATTACATTACACACATTACATTACACACATTACATTACATACATTACATTACATACATTACATTACATACATTACATTACATACATTACATTACACACATTACATTACACACATTACATACATCACATTACATACATCACATTACATACATCACATTACATACATCACATTACATACATCACATTACATACATCACATTACATACATCACATTACATACATCACATTACATACATCACATTACATACATCACATTACATACATCACATTACATACATCACATTACATACATCACATTACATACATCACATTACATACATCACATTACATACATCACATTACATACATCACATTACATACATCACATTACATACATCACATTACATACATCACATTACATACATCACATTACATACATTTCATTACATACATCACATTACATACATCAAATTACATACATCACATTACATACATCACTTTACATACATCACATTACATACATCACATTACATACATCACGTTACATACATCACATTACATACATCACATTACATACAATACATTACATACATTACATACATTACATACATTACATACATTACATACATTACATACATTACATATATTACATACATTACATACATTACATACATTACATACATTACATACATTACATACATTACATGCATTACATACATTACATTACATACATTACATTACATACATTACAATACATACATTACAATACATACATTACAATACATACATTACAATACATACATTACAATACATACATTACAATACATACATTACATTACATACATTACATACATTAAATACATTACATACATTACATACATTACATACATTACATACATTACATACATTACATACATTACATACATTACAAAGATTACATTACATACATAACATTACATACATAACATTACATACATTACATACATTACATTACATACATTACATTACATACATTACATTACAAACATTTAATTACAAACATTACATTACATACATTACATTATATACATTACATTATATACATTACATTACATACATTACATTACATACATTACATTACATACATTACATTACATACATTAAGTTACATACATTACATTACATACATTACATTAAATACATTACATTACATACATTACATTACATACATTAAATTACATACATTACAATACACACATTACATACATTACATTACATACATTACATTACATTACAAACATTACATTACATAAATTACATTACATACATTACATTACATACATTACATTACATACATTACATTACATACATTACATACATTACATTACATACATTACATTACATACATTACATTACATACATTACATACATTACATTACATACATTACATACATTACATACATTACATACATTACATACATTACATACATTACATACATTACATACATTACATAAATTACATACATTACATACATTACATTACATACATTACATTACATACATTACATTACATACATTACATTACATACATTACATACATTACATACATTACATTACATACATTACATTATATACATTACATTACATACATTACATTACATACATTACATTACATACATTACATTACATACATTACATTACATACATTACATTACATACATTACATTACATACATTACATTACATACATTACATTACATACATTACATTACATACATTACATTACATTACATACATTACATTACATACATTACATTACATTACATACATTACATTACATTACATACATTACATTACATTACATACATTACATTACATACATTACATACATTACATACATTACATACATTACATACATTACATACATTACATACATTACATACATTACATACATTACATTACATACATTACATTACATACATTACATTACATACATTACATAAAATACATTACATTACATACATTACATACATTACATACATTTCATTGAATGGAGAAATCTCTAGCCTGAAAACATCATTAAATGGAGACATCAATAGCGTGACATCAACATCAAATGGAGAAATCTCTAGCCTGACATCAACATCAAATTGAGAAATCTCCAGCCTTACATCAATATCAAATTGAGAATTCTCAAGCCTGAAATCAACATCAAATGGAGAAATTTCTAGCCCTACATAAACATCAAATGCAGAAATCTCTAGCCTAACATCAACATCGAATGGAGAAATCTCTAGCCTGAAAACATAATCAAATGGAGAAACCTCTAGCCTAACATCAACATCGACTGGAGAAATCTCTAGCCTGACATCAACATCGAATGGAGAAATCTCTAGCCTGACTTTAACATCAAATGGAGAAATTTCTAGCCTGAAAAAAATCATCAAATGGAGAAATCTATAGCGTGACATTAACATCGAATGGAGAAATCTCTAGCCTGACATAAATATTAAATGGAGAAATATCTAGCCTGACATCAACATCGAATTAAGAAATCTCTAGCCTGAAAACATCATCAAATGGAGAAATCTCTAGCCTGACATCAACATCGAATGGAGAAATCTCTAGCCTGACATTAACATCAAATGGAGAAATCTCTAGCCTGAAAAAAAATCCTGAATAGGAGAAATCTAAAGCCTTACATACACATCAAATGGAGAAATCTCTAGCCTGACATCAACATCAAATGGAGAAATCTCTAGCCTGACATCAACTTCGAATGGAGAAATCTCTAGCCTGACATCAACATAAAATGGAGAAATTTCTAGCCTGACATCAACATCAAATGGAGAAATCTCTAGCCTGAAAACATCATCAAATGGAGAAATCTCTAACCTGACATAACATTAAATGGAGAAATCTCTAGCCTTACATCAACATCAAATGGAGAAATCTTTAGCCCTAAATCAACATCAAATGGAGAAATCTCTGTCCTGACTTCAACATCAAATGGAGAAATCACTAGCCTGACATCAACATCAAATGGAGAAATTTCTAGGTTGACATTAAAATCAAATGGAGAAATCTCTAGCCTAAAAACATTATTAAATGGAGAAACCTCTAGCCTGTGATTAACATCGAATGGAGAAATCTCTAGCCTAACATCAACATTGAATGGAGAAATCTCTAGCCTGACATCAACATCAAATGGAGAAATCTCTAGGGTCCGGGGTTCGAATCCTGGCTCTCAAACATTCATGCTTTGGAAGTGGTAGACATTATTGTGCCTAAAAAGAAATAAAAAAATACTGTTTCTAGATTGTACCTCTTAGACTTTAATGATCGTCCTACAAACTTTTTATTTTTATATTAAAACAAAAGGCAGCATTGTCTCTTTTATCACTCTCACTTTGTAATCTTTTTATTTTATTTATTTTGACTTTTTCTTAACACTGTTTTGTTTTACAGCCATGAAAACGAAACATCAGGAGAGCCAATGGCACTAGAGAAACATGATGTTGCGTAAGTTTTACATTATATACATTACATTACATACATTAAATATATTACATTACATACATTACATTACATACATTACATTACATACATTACATTACATACATTACATTACATACATTACATTACATACATTACATTACATACATTACATACATTACATTACATACATTACATTACATACATTACATTACATACATTACATTACATACATTACATAACATACATTACATTACATACATTACATTACATACATTACATTACATACATTACATTACATACATTACATTACATACATTACGTTACATACATTACGTTACATACATTACATTACATACATTACATTACATACATTACATTACATACATTACATTACATACATTACATTACATTACATACATTACATTACATACATTACATTACATACATTACATTACATACATTACATTACATACATTACATTACATACATTACATTACATACATTACATTACATACATTACATTACATCACATACATTACATATATTTTATTACATAACATTACATACATTACATACATTACATACATTACATACATTACATACATTACATACATTACATACATTACATACATTACATACATTACATACATTACATTTCAATCATTACATTTCATACATTACATTTCATACATTACAATACATACATTACAATACATACATTACAATACATACATTACAATACATACATTACAATACATACATTACAATACATACATTACAATACATACATTACATACATTACATACATTACATACATTACATGCATTACATACATTACATTACATACATTACATTACATACATTACATTACATACATTACATTACATACATTACAATACATACATTACAATACATACATTACAATACATACATTACAATACATACATTACAATACATACATTACAATACATACATTACAATACATACATTACATTACATACATTACATACATTAAATACATTACATACATTACATACATTACATACATTACATACATTACATACATTACATACATTACATACATTACAAAGATTACATTACATACATAACATTACATACATAACATTACATACATTACATACATTACATTACATACATTACATTACATACATTACATTACAAACATTTAATTACAAACATTACATTACATACATTACATTATATACATTACATTACATACATTACATTACATACATTACATTACATACATTAAGTTACATACATTACATTACATATATTACATTAAATACATTACATTACATACATTAAATTACATACATTACAATACACACATTACATACATTACATTACATACATTACATTACATACATTACATTACATACATTACATTACATACATTACATTACATACATTACATTACATACATTACATTACATACATTACATTACATACATTACATTACATACATTTCATTACATACATTACATTACATACATTACATTACATACATTACATTACATACATTACATTACATACATTACATTACATACATTACATACATTACATACATTACATTACATACATTACATACATTACATACATTACATACATTACATACATTACATACATTACATATATTACATACATTACATACATTACATACATTACATACATTACATACATTACATTATATACATTACATCACATCTATTACATTACATACATTACATTACATACATTACATTACATACATTACATTACATACATTACATTACATACATTACATTACATATATTACATTACATACATTACATTACATACATTACATTACATACATTACATACATTACATTACATACATTACATTACATACATTACATTACATACATTACATTACATACATTACATTACATACATTACATTACATACATTACATTACATACATTACATTACATACATTACATTACATACATTACATTACATACATTACATTACATACATTACATTACATACATTACATTACATACATTACATTACGCACATTACATTACGCACATTACATTACGCACATTACATTACGCACATTACATTACGCACATTACATTACGCACATTACATTACACAGATTACATTACACACATTACATTACACACATTACATTACATACATTACATTACATACATTACATTACATACATTACATTACATACATTACATTACACACATTACATTACACACATTACATACATCACATTACATACATCACATTACATACATCACATTACATACATCACATTACATACATCACATTACATACATCACATTACATACATCACATTACATACATCACATTACATACATCACATTACATACATCACATTACATACATCACATTACATACATCACATTACATACATCACATTACATACATCACATTACATACATCACATTACATACATCACATTACATACATCACATTACATACATCACATTACATACATCACATTACATACATCACATTACATACATCACATTACATACATTTCATTACATACATCACATTACATACATCAAATTACATACATCACATTACATACATCACTTTACATACATCACATTACATACATCACATTACATACATCACGTTACATACATCACATTACATACATCACATTACATACAATACATTACATACATTACATACATTACATACATTACATACATTACATACATTACATACATTACATATATTACATACATTACATACATTACATACATTACATACATTACATACATTACATACATTACATGCATTACATACATTACATTACATACATTACATTACATACATTACAATACATACATTACAATACATACATTACAATACATACATTACAATACATACATTACAATACATACATTACAATACATACATTACATTACATACATTACATACATTAAATACATTACATACATTACATACATTACATACATTACATACATTACATACATTACATACATTACATACATTACAAAGATTACATTACATACATAACATTACATACATAACATTACATACATTACATACATTACATTACATACATTACATTACATACATTACATTACAAACATTTAATTACAAACATTACATTACATACATTACATTATATACATTACATTATATACATTACATTACATACATTACATTACATACATTACATTACATACATTACATTACATACATTAAGTTACATACATTACATTACATACATTACATTAAATACATTACATTACATACATTACATTACATACATTAAATTACATACATTACAATACACACATTACATACATTACATTACATACATTACATTACATTACAAACATTACATTACATACATTACATTACATACATTACATTACATACATTACATTACATACATTACATTACATACATTACATACATTACATTACATACATTACATTACATACATTACATTACATACATTACATACATTACATTACATACATTACATACATTACATACATTACATACATTACATACATTACATACATTACATACATTACATACATTACATAAATTACATACATTACATACATTACATTACATACATTACATTACATACATTACATTACATACATTACATTACATACATTACATACATTACATACATTACATTACATACATTACATTATATACATTACATTACATACATTACATTACATACATTACATTACATTACATACATTACATTACATACATTACATTACATACATTACATTACATACATTACATTACATACATTACATTACATACATTACATTACATACATTACATTACATACATTACATACATTACATTACATACATTACATTACATACATTACATTACATACATTACATTACATACATTACATTACATACATTACATTACATACATTACATTACATACATTACATTACATACATTACATTACATACATTACATTACATACGTTACATTACATACATTACATTACATACATTACATTACATACATTACATTACATACATTACATTACATACATTACATTACATACATTACATTACATACATTACATTACATACATTACATTACATACATTACATTACATACATTACATTACATACATTACATTACATACATTACATACATTACATTACATACATTACATTACATACATTACATACATTACATTACATACATTACATACATTACATTACATACATTACATTACATACATTACATTACATACGTTACATTACATACATTACATTACATACATTACATACATTACATACATTACATACATTACATACATTACATACATTACATACATTACATACATTACATACATTACATTACATACATTACATTACATACATTGCATTACATACATTACATTACATACATTACATTACATACATTACATTACATACATTACATTACATACATTACATTACATACATTACATACATTACATACATTACATTACATACATTAAATTACATACATTAAATTACATACATTACATTACATACATTACATTACATACATTACATTACATGCATTACATTACATGCATTACATTACATACATTACATTACATACATTACATTACATACATTACATTACATACATTACATTACATACATTACATTACATACATTACATTACATACATTACATTACATACATTACATTACATACATTACATTACATACATTACATTACATACATTACATACATTACATTACATACATTACATTACATACATTACATTACATACATTACATTACATACATTACATTACATACATTACATTACATACATTACATTACATACATTACATTACATACATTACATTACATACATTACATACATTACATACATTACATGACATACATTACATACATTACATTACATACATTACATTACATACATTACATTACATACATTACATTACATACATTACATTACATACATTACATTACATACATTACATTACATACATTACATTACATACATTACATTACATACATTACATTACATACATTACATTACATACATTACATTACATACATTACATTACATACATTACATTACATACATTACATTACATACATTACATTACATACATTACATTACATACATTACATTACATACATTACATTACATACATTACATTACATACATTACATTACATACATTACATTACATACATTACATTACATACATTACATTACATACATTACATTACATACATTACATTACATACATTACATTACATACATTACATTACATACATTACATTACATACATTACATACATTACATACATTACATACATTACATACATTACATACATTACATACATTACATACATTACATTACATTACATTACATTACATTACATACATTACATTACATTACATACATTACATTACATTACATACATTACATTACACACATTACATTACGCACATTACATTACGCACAGTACATTACGCACATTACATTACGCACATTACATTACATACATTACATTACATACATTACATTACATACATTACATTACATACATTACATTACATACATTACATACATTACGTTACATACATTACGTTACATACATTACATTACACACATTACATTACACACATTACATTACACACATTACATTACACACATTACATTACACACATTACATTACACACATTACATTACACACATTACATTACACACATTACATTACACACATTACATTACACACATCACATTACATACATCACATTACATACATCACATTACATACATCACATTACATACATCACACTACATACATCACATTACATACATCACATTACATACATCACATTACATACATCACATTACATACATCACATTACATACATCACATTACATACATCACATTACATACATCACATTACATACATCACATTACATACATTACATACATTACATTACATACATTACATACATTACATTACATACATTTTATTACATACATTTTATTACATTACTTACATTACATTACTTACATTACGTACATTACATTATTTACATGACATACATAACATTACATAACATTACATACATTACATACATTACATACATTACATACATTACATACATTACATACATTACATTACATACATTACATTACACACATTACATTACACACATTACATTACACACATTACATTACACACATTACATTACACACATTACATTACACACATTACATTACACACATTACATTACACACATTACATACATTACATTACATACATTACATTACATACATTACATTACATACATTACATTACATACATTACATTACATACATTACATTACATACATTACATTACATACATTACATTACATACATTACATTACATACATTACATTACATACATTACATTACATACATTACATTACATACATTACATTACATACATTACATACATTACATTACATACATTACATTACATACATTACATTACATACATTACATACATTACATACATTACATACATTACATTACATACATTACATTACATACATTACATTACATACATTACATTACATACATTACATTACATACATTACATTACATACATTACATTACATACATTACATTACATACATTACATTACATACATTACATTACATACATTACATTACATACATTACATTACATACATTACATTACATACATTA
This sequence comes from Biomphalaria pfeifferi, assembly GCA_030265305.1. Classification (NCBI taxonomy): domain Eukaryota; kingdom Metazoa; phylum Mollusca; class Gastropoda; family Planorbidae; genus Biomphalaria; species Biomphalaria pfeifferi. The sequence goes on from JASAOG010000151.1 coordinate 937,453, forward strand.
CATTACATACATTACATTACATACATTACATTACATACATTACATTACATACATTACATTACATACATTACATTACATACATTACATACATTACATTACATACATTACATTACATACATTACATTACATACATTACATTACATACATTACATTACATACATTACATTACATACATTACATTACATACATTACATTACATACATTACATTACATACATTACATTACATTACATACATTACATTACATACATTACATTACATACATTACATTACATACATTACATTACATACATTACATTACATACATTACATTACATACATTACATTACATACATTACAATACATACATACATTACATTACATACATTACATTACATACATTACATTACATACATTACATTACATACATTACATTACATACATTACATTACATACATTACATTACATACATTACATTACATACATTACATTACATACATTACATTACATACATTACATTACATACATTACATTACATACATTACATTACATACATTACATTACATACATTACATTACATTACATACATTACATTACATACATTACATTACATACATTACATTACATACATTACATTACATACATTACATTACATACATTACATTACATACATTACATTACATACATTACATTACATACATTACAATACATACATTACATTACATACATTACATTACATACATTACATTACATACATTACATTACATACATTACATTACATACATTACATTACATACATTACATTACATACATTACATTACATACATTACATTACATACATTACATTACATACATTACATTACATACATTACATTACATACATTACATTACATACATTACATACATTACGTTACATACATTACGTTACATACATTACATTACACACATTACATTACACACATTACATTACACACATTACATTACACACATTACATTACACACATTACATTACACACATTACATTACACACATTACATTACACACATTACATTACACACATTACATTACACACATTACATTACACACATTACATTACACACATCACATTACATACATCACATTACATACATCACATTACATACATCACATTACATACATCACATTACATACATCACATTACATACATCACATTACATACATCACATTACATACATCACATTACATACATCACATTACATACATCACATTACATACATCACATTACATACATCACATTACATACATCACATTACATACATCACATTACATACATCACATTACATACATCACATTACATACATCACATTACATACATCACATTACATACATCACATTACATACATCACATTACATACATCACATTACATACATCACATTACATACATCACATTACATACATCACATTACATACATTACATACATTACATTACATACATTACATACATTACATTACATACATTTTATTACATACATTTTATTACATTACTTACATTACATTACTTACATTACGTACATTACATTATTTACATGACATACATAACATTACATAACATTACATACATTACATACATTACATACATTACATACATTACATACATTACATACATTACATTACACACATTACATTACACACATTACATTACACACATTACATTACACACATTACATTACACACATTACATTACACACATTACATTACACACATTACATACATTACATTACATACATTACATTACATACATTACATTACATACATTACATTACATACATTACATTACATACATTACATTACATACATTACATTACATACATTACATTACATACATTACATTACATACATTACATTACATACATTACATTACATACATTACATTACATACATTACATTACATACATTACATACATACATTACATACATTACATTACATACATTACATTACATACATTACATTACATACATTACATTACATACATTACATTACATACATTACATTACATACATTACATTACATACATTACATTACATACATTACATTACATACATTACATTACATACATTACATTACATACATTACATTACATACATTACATTACATACATTACATTACATACATTACATTACATACATTACATTACATACATTACATTACATACATTACATTACATACATTACATTACATACATTACATTACATACATTACATTACACACATTACATTACATACATTACATTACATACATTACATTACATACATTACATTACATACATTACATTACATACATTACATTACATACATTACATTACATACATTACATTACATACATTACATTACATACATTACATTACATACATTACATTACACACATTACATTACACACATTTTATTACACACATTACATTACATACATCACATTACATACATCACATTACATACATCATATTACATACATCATATTACATACATTTCATTACATACATCACATTACATACATCAAATTACATACATCACATTACATACATCAAATTACATACATCACATTACATACATCACATTACATACATCACATTACATACATCACATTACATACATCACATTACATACATCACATTACATAGAATACATTACATACATTACATACATTACATACATTACATACATTACATACATTACATACATTACATACATTACATTACATACATTACATACATTACATTACATACATTACATTACATACATTACATTACATACATTACATTACATACATTACATTACATACATTACATTACATACATTACATTACATACATTACATACATTACATACATTACATACATTACATACATTACATACATTACATACATTACATTACATACATTACAATACATACATTACATTACATACATTACATTACATACATTACATTACATACATTACATTACACACATTACATTACACACATTACATTACATACATTACATTACATACATTACATTACATACATTACATTACATACATTACATTACATACATTACATTACATACATTACATTACATACATTACATTACATACATTACATTACATACATTACATTACATACATTACATTACACACATTACATTACACACATTTTATTACACACATTACATTACATACATCACATTACATACATCACATTACATACATCATATTACATACATCATATTACATACATTTCATTACATACATCACATTACATACATCAAATTACATACATCACATTACATACATCAAATTACATACATCACATTACATACATCACATTACATACATCACATTACATACATCACATTACATACATCACATTACATACATCACATTACATAGAATACATTACATACATTACATACATTACATACATTACATACATTACATACATTACATTACATACATTACATACATTACATTACATACATTTTATTACATACATTTTATTACATTACTTACATTACATTACTTACATTACGTACATTACATTATTTACATGACATACATAACATTACATAACATTACATACATTACATACATTACATACATTACATACATTACATACATTACATACATTACATTACATACATTACATTACACACATTACATTACACACATTACATTACACACATTACATTACACACATTACATTACACACATTACATTACACACATTACATTACACACATTACATTACACACATTACATTACACACATTACATTACACACATTACACACATTACATTACACACATTACACACATTACATTACACACATTACATTACACACATTACATTACACACATTACATTACACACATTACATTACACACATTACATACATTACATTACATACATTACATTACATACATTACATTACATACATTACATTACATACATTACATTAAATACATTACATTACATACATTACATTACATACATTACATTACATACATTACATTACATACATTACATTACATACATTACATTACATACATTACATACATTACATTACATACATTACATTACATACATTACATTACATACATTACATACATTACATTACATACATTACATTACATACATTACATTACATACATTACATTACATACATTACATTACATACATTACATACATTACATACATTACATACATTACATACATTACATACATTACATACATTACATACATTACATACATTACATACATTACATACATTACATTACATACATTACATTACATACATTACATTACATACATTACATTACATACATTACATTACATACATTACATTACATACATTACATTACATACATTACATTACATACATTACATACATTACATTACATACATTACATACATTACATTACATACATTACATTACATACATTACATTACATACATTACATTACATACATTACATTACATACATTACATTACATACATTACATTACATACATTACATTACATTACATACATTACATTACATACATTACATTACATACATTACATTACATACATTACATTACATACATTACATTACATACATTACATTACATACATTACATTACATACATTACATTACATACATTACATTACATACATTACAATACATACATTACATTACATACATTACATTACATACATTACATTACATACATTACATTACATACATTACATTACATACATTACATTACATACATTACATTACATACATTACATTACATACATTACATTACATACATTACATTACATACATTACATTACATACATTACATTACATACATTACATTACATACATTACATTACATACATTACATACATTACGTTACATACATTACGTTACATACATTACATTACACACATTACATTACACACATTACATTACACACATTACATTACACACATTACATTACACACATTACATTACACACATCACATTACATACATCACATTACATACATCACATTACATACATCACATTACATACATCACACTACATACATCACATTACATACATCACATTACATACATCACATTACATACATCACATTACATACATCACATTACATACATCACATTACATACATCACATTACATACATCACATTACATACATCACATTACATACATCACATTACATACATCACATTACATACATCACATTACATACATCACATTACATACATCACATTACATACATCACATTACATACATTACATACATTACATACATTACATACATTACATACATTACATTACATACATTTTATTACATACATTTTATTACATTACTTACATTACATTACTTACATTACATTATTTACATGACATTACATACATTACATACATTACATACATTACATACATTACATACATTACATACATTACATACATTACATACATTACATACATTACATTACATTACATGACATACATAACATTACATACATTACATACATTACATACATTACATACATTACATACATTACATACATTACATACATTACATTACATACATTACATTACATACATTACATTACATACATTACATTACATACATTACATTACATACATTACATTACATACATAACATTACATACATTACATTACATACATTACATTACACACATTACATTACACACTTTACATTACACACTTTACATTACACACATTACATTACACACATTACATTACACACATTACATTACATACATTACATTACATACATTACATTACATACATTACATTACATACATTACATTACATACATTACATTACATACATTACATTACATACATTACATTACATACATTACATTACATACATTACATTACATACATTACATTACATACATTACATTACATACATTACATTACATTACATACATTACATTACATACATTACATTACATACATTACATACATTACATTACATACATTACATTACATACATTACATTACATACATTACATTACATACATTACATTACATACATTACATTACATACATTACATACATTACATTATATACATTACATTACATACATTACATTACATACATTACATTACATACATTACATTACATACATTACATTACATACATTACATTACATACATTACATTACATACATTACATTACATACATTACATACATTACATTACATACATTACATACATTACATTACATACATTACATTACATACATTACATTACATACATTACATTACATACATTACATTACATACATTACATTACATACATTACATTACATACATTACATACATTACATACATTACATTACATACATTACATTACATACATTACATTACATTACATTTATTACATTACATTACATCACATACATTACATTACATACATTACATTACATACATTACATACATTACATACATTACATTACATACATTACATTACATACATTACATTACATACATTACATAAAATACATTACATTACATACATTACATACATTACATACATTTCATTGAATGGAGAAATCTCTAGCCTGAAAACATCATTAAATGGAGACATCAATAGCGTGACATCAACATCAAATGGAGAAATCTCTAGCCTGACATCAACATCAAATTGAGAAATCTCCAGCCTTACATCAATATCAAATTGAGAATTCTCAAGCCTGAAATCAACATCAAATGGAGAAATTTCTAGCCCTACATAAACATCAAATGCAGAAATCTCTAGCCTAACATCAACATCGAATGGAGAAATCTCTAGCCTGAAAACATAATCAAATGGAGAAACCTCTAGCCTAACATCAACATCGACTGGAGAAATCTCTAGCCTGACATCAACATCGAATGGAGAAATCTCTAGCCTGACTTTAACATCAAATGGAGAAATTTCTAGCCTGAAAAAAATCATCAAATGGAGAAATCTATAGCGTGACATTAACATCGAATGGAGAAATCTCTAGCCTGACATAAATATTAAATGGAGAAATATCTAGCCTGACATCAACATCGAATTAAGAAATCTCTAGCCTGAAAACATCATCAAATGGAGAAATCTCTAGCCTGACATCAACATCGAATGGAGAAATCTCTAGCCTGACATTAACATCAAATGGAGAAATCTCTAGCCTGAAAAAAAATCCTGAATAGGAGAAATCTAAAGCCTTACATACACATCAAATGGAGAAATCTCTAGCCTGACATCAACATCAAATGGAGAAATCTCTAGCCTGACATCAACTTCGAATGGAGAAATCTCTAGCCTGACATCAACATAAAATGGAGAAATTTCTAGCCTGACATCAACATCAAATGGAGAAATCTCTAGCCTGAAAACATCATCAAATGGAGAAATCTCTAACCTGACATAACATTAAATGGAGAAATCTCTAGCCTTACATCAACATCAAATGGAGAAATCTTTAGCCCTAAATCAACATCAAATGGAGAAATCTCTGTCCTGACATCAACATCAAATGGAGAAATCACTAGCCTGACATCAACATCAAATGGAGAAATTTCTAGGTTGACATTAAAATCAAATGGAGAAATCTCTAGCCTAAAAACATTATCAAATGGAGAAACCTCTAGCCTGACATTAACATCGAATGGAGAAATCTCTAGCCTAACATCAACATTGAATGGAGAAATCTCTAGCCTGACATCAACATCAAATGGAGAAATCTCTAGGGTCCAAGGTTCGAATCCTGGCTCTCAAACATTCATGCTTTGGAAGTGGTAGACATTATTGTGCCTAAAAAGAAATAAAAAAATACTGTTTCTAGATTGTACCTCTTAGACTTTAATGATCGTCCTACAAACTTTTTATTTTTATATTAAAACAAAAGGCAGCATTGTCTCTTTTATCACTCTCACTTTGTAATCTTTTTATTTTATTTATTTTGAATTTTTCTTAACACTGTTTTGTTTTACAGCCATGAAAACGAAACATCAGGAGAGCCAATGGCACTAGAGAAACATGATGTTGCGTAAGTTTTACATTATATACATTACATTACATACATTAAATATATTACATTACATACATTACATTACATACATTACATTACATACATTACATTACATACATTACATTACATACATTACATTACATACATTACATTACATACATTACATACATTACATTACATACATTACATTACATACATTACATTACATACATTACATTACATACATTACATTACATACATTACATTACATACATTACATTACATACATTACGTTACATACATTACATTACATACATTACATTACATACATTACATTACATACATTACGTTACATACATTACGTTACATACATTACATTACATACATTACATTACATACATTACATTACATTACATACATTACATTACATACATTACATTACATACATTACATTACATACATTACATTACATACATTACATTACATACATTACATTACATACATTACATTACATACATTACATTACATACATTACATTACATACATTACATTACATACATTACATTACATCACATACATTACATATATTTTATTACATAACATTACATACATTACATACATTACATACATTACATACATTACATACATTACATACATTACATACATTACATACATTACATTTCATACATTACATTACATACATTACATTACATACATTACATTACATTACATACATTACATTACATACATTACATTACATACATTACATTACATACATTACATTACATACATTACATTACATACATTACATTACATACATTACATTACATACATTACATTACATACATTACATTACATACATTACATTACATACATTACATTACATACATTACATTACATACATTACATTACATACATTACATTACATACATTACGTTACATACATTACATTACATACATTACATTACATACATTACATTACATACATTACATTACATTACATACATTACATTACATACATTACATTACATACATTACATTACATACATTACATTACATACATTACATTACATACATTACATTACATACATTACATTACATACATTACATTACATACATTACATTACATACATTACATTACATCACATACATTACATATATTTTATTACATAACATTACATACATTACATACATTACATACATTACATACATTACATACATTACATACATTACATACATTACATTTCATACATTACATTTCATACATTACAATACATACATTACAATACATACATTACAATACATACATTACAATACATACATTACAATACATACATTACATACATTACATACATTACATACATTACATGCATTACATACATTACATTACATACATTACATTACATACATTACATTACATACATTACATTACATACATTACAATACATACATTACAATACATACATTACAATACATACATTACAATACATACATTACAATACATACATTACAATACATACATTACAATACATACATTACATTACATACATTACATACATTAAATACATTACATACATTACATACATTACATACATTACATACATTACATACATTACATACATTACATACATTACATACATTACATACATTACATACATTACAAAGATTACATTACATACATAACATTACATACATAACATTACATACATTACATACATTACATTACATACATTACATTACATACATTACATTACAAACATTTAATTACAAACATTACATTACATACATTACATTATATACATTACATTACATACATTACATTACATACATTACATTACATACATTAAGTTACATACATTACATTACATATATTACATTAAATACATTACATTACATACATTAAATTACATACATTACAATACACACATTACATACATTACATTACATACATTACATTACATACATTACATTACATACATTACATTACATACATTACATACATTACATTACATACATTACATTACATACATTACATTACATACATTACATACATTACATTACATACATTACATTACATACATTACATTACATACATTACATTACATACATTACATACATTACATACATTACATTACATACATTACATTACATTACATACATTACATACATTACATACATTACATACATTACATACATTACATACATTACATTACATACATTACATTACATACATTACATTACATACATTACATTACACATATTACATTACGCACATTACATTACGCACATTACATTACACACATTACATTACACACATTACATTACGCACATTACATTACGCACATTACATTACACACATTACATTACACACATTACATTACACACATTACATTACACACATTACATTACATACATTACATTACATTACATACATTACATTACATACATTACATACATTACATACATTACATACATTACATACATTACATTACATACATTACATTACATACATTACATTACATACATTACATTACATACATTACATTACATACATTACATTACATACATTACATTACATACATTACATTACATACATTACATTACATACATTACATTACATACATTACATTACACACATTACATTACACACATTACATTACACACATTACATTACACACATTACATTACACACATTACATTACATACATCACATTACATACATCACATTACATACATCACATTACATACATCACATTACATACATCACATTACATACATCACATTACATACATCACATTACATACATCACATTACATACATCACATTACATACATCACATTACATACATCACATTACATACATCACATTACATACATTTCATTACATACATTTCATTACATACATCACATTACATACATCACATTACATACATCACATTACATACATCACATTACATACATCACATTACATACATCACATTACATACATCACATTACATACATTACATCTATTACATACATTACATACATTACATACATTACATACATTACATACATTACATACATTACATGCATTACATACATTACATTACATACATTACATTACATACATTACAATACATACATTACAATACATACATTACATTACATACATTACAATACATACATTACAATACATACATTACAATACATACATTACAATACATACATTACAATACATACATTACAATACATACATTACAATACATACATTACAATACATACATTACAATACATACATTACAATACATACATTACATTACATACATTACATACATTACATACATTAAATACATTACATACATTACATGCATTACATACATTACATACATTACATACATTACATACATTACATTACATACATAACATTACATACATTACATACATTACATTACATACATTACATTACATACATTACATTACAAACATTTAATTACAAACATTACATTACATACATTACATTACATACATTACATTACATACATTACATTACATACATTACATTACATACATTACATTACATACATTACATTACATACATTACATTACATACATTACATTACATACATTACATTACATACATTACATTACATACATTACATTACATACATTACATTACATACATTACATTACATACATTACATTACATACATTACATTACATACATTACATTACATACATTACATTACATACATTACATTACATACATTACATTACATACATTACATTACATACATTACATTACATACATTACATTACATACATTACATTACATACATTACATACATTACATTACATACATTACATTACACACATTACATTACATACATTACATACATTACATTACATACATTACATTACATACATTACATTACATACATTACATTACATACATTACATTACATACATTACATACATTACATTACATACATTACATTACATACATTACATTACATACATTACATTACATACATTACATTACATACATTACATTACATACATTACATACATTACATTACATACATTACATTACATACATTACATTACATACATTACATACATTACATTACATACATTACATTACATACATTACATTACATTACATACATTACATTACATACATTACATTACATACATTACATTACATACATTACATTACATACATTACATACATTACATACATTACATACATTACATACATTACATACATTACATACATTACATACATTACATACATTACATTACATACATTACATTACATACATTACATTACATACATTACATTACATACATCACATTACATACATTACATTACATACATTACATTACATACATTACATTACATACATTACATTACATACATTACATTACATACATTACATACATTACATTACATACATTACATTACATACATTACATTACATACATTACATTACATACATTACATTACATACATTACATTACATACCATTACATTACATACATTACATTACATTACATACATTACATTACATTACATACATTACATTACACACATTACATTACGCACATTACATTACGCACATTACATTACGCACATTACATTACGCACATTACATTACGCACATTACATTACGCACATTACATTACGCACATTACATTACGCACATTACATTACGCACATTACATTACGCACATTACATTACACACATTACATTACATACATTACATTACATACATTACATTACATACATTACATTACATACATTACATTACATACATTACATTACATACATTACATTACATACATTACATTACATACATTACATTACATACATTACATTACATTACATACATTACATTACACACATTACATTACACACATTACATTACACACATTTTATTACACACATTACATTACACACATTTTATTACACACATTACATTACATACATCACATTACATACATCACATTACATACATCACATTACATACATCACATTACATACATCAAATTACATACATCACATTACATACATCACATTACATACATTACATTACATACATTACATTACATACATCACATTACATACATCACATTACATACATCACATTACATACAATACATTACATACATTACATACATTACATACATTACATACATTACATACATTACATACATTACATTACATACATTTTATTACATACATTTTATTACATTACTTACATTACATTACTTACATTACGTACATTACATTATTTACATGACATACATAACATTACATACATTACATACATTACATTCATTACATACATATCATACATTACATTACATACATTACATTACACACATTACATTACACACATTACATTACACACATTACATTACACACATTACATTACACACATTACATTACACACATTACATTACACACATTACATTACACACATTACATACATTACATTACATACATTACATTACATACATTACATTACATACATTACATTACATACATTACATTATATACATTACATTACATACATTACATTACATACATTACATTACATACATTACATTACATACATTACATTACATACATTACATTACATACATTACATTACATACATTACATTACATACATTACATTACATACATTACATTACATTACATTACATACATTACATTACATACATTACATTACATACATTACATTACATACATTACATTACATACATTACATACATTACATTACATACATTACATTACATACATTACATTACATACATTACATTACATACATTACATTACATACATTACATTACATACATTACATTACATACATTACATTACATACATTACATTACATACATTACATTACATACATTACATTACATACATTACATTACATACATTACATTACATACATTACATTACATACATTACATTACATACATTACATTACATACATTACATTACATACATTACATTACATACATTACATTACATACATTACATTACATACATTACATTACATACATTACATTACATACATTACATTACATACATTACATTACATACATTACATTACATACATTACATTACATACATTACATTACATACATTACATTACATACATTACATTACATACATTACATTACATACATTACATTACATACATTACATTGCATACATTACATTACATACATTACATTACATACATTACATTACATACATTACATTACATACATTACATTACATACATTACATTACATACATTACATTACATACATTACATTACATACATTACATGCATTACATTACATACATTACATTACATACATTACATTACATACATTACATTACATACATTACATTACATACATTACATTACATACATTACATTACATACATTACATTACATACATTACATTACATACATTACATTACATACATTACATTACATACATTACATTACATACATTACATTACATACATTACATTACATACATTACATTACATTACATACATTACATTACATACATTACATTACATACATTACATTACATACATTACATTACATACATTACATTACATACATTACATTACATACATTACATTACATACATTACATTACATACATTACATTACATACATTACATTACATACATTACATTACATTACATACATTACATTACATTACATACATTACATTACATTACATACATTACATTACATTACATACATTACATTACATACATTACATACATTACATACATTACATACATTACATACATTACATACATTACATACATTACATACATTACATACATTACATTACATACATTACATTACATACATTACATTACATACATTACATAAAATACATTACATTACATACATTACATACATTACATACATTTCATTGAATGGAGAAATCTCTAGCCTGAAAACATCATTAAATGGAGACATCAATAGCGTGACATCAACATCAAATGGAGAAATCTCTAGCCTGACATCAACATCAAATTGAGAAATCTCCAGCCTTACATCAATATCAAATTGAGAATTCTCAAGCCTGAAATCAACATCAAATGGAGAAATTTCTAACCCTACATAAACATCAAATGCAGAAATCTCTAGCCTAACATCAACATCGAATGGAGAAATCTCTAGCCTGAAAACATAATCAAATGGAGAAACCTCTAGCCTAACATCAACATCGACTGGAGAAATCTCTAGCCTGACATCAACATCGAATGGAGAAATCTCTAGCCTGACTTTAACATCAAATGGAGAAATTTCTAGCCTGAAAAAAATCATCAAATGGAGAAATCTATAGCGTGACATTAACATCGAATGGAGAAATCTCTAGCCTGACATAAATATTAAATGGAGAAATATTTAGCCTGACATCAACATCGAATTAAGAAATCTCTAGCCTGAAAACATCATCAAATGGAGAAATCTCTAGCCTGACATCAACATCGAATGGAGAAATCTCTAGCCTGACATTAACATCAAATGGAGAAATCTCTAGCCTGAAAAAAAATCCTGAATAGGAGAAATCTAAAGCCTTACATACACATCAAATGGAGAAATCTCTAGCCTGACATCAACATCAAATGGAGAAATCTCTAGCCTGACATCAACTTCGAATGGAGAAATCTCTAGCCTGACATCAACATAAAATGGAGAAATTTCTAGCCTGACATCAACATCAAATGGAGAAATCTCTAGCCTGAAAACATCATCAAATGGAGAAATCTCTAACCTGACATAACATTAAATGGAGAAATCTCTAGCCTTACATCAACATCAAATGGAGAAATCTTTAGCCCTAAATCAACATCAAATGGAGAAATCTCTGTCCTGACTTCAACATCAAATGGAGAAATCACTAGCCTGACATCAACATCAAATGGAGAAATTTCTAGGTTGACATTAAAATCAAATGGAGAAATCTCTAGCCTAAAAACATTATTAAATGGAGAAACCTCTAGCCTGTGATTAACATCGAATGGAGAAATCTCTAGCCTAACATCAACATTGAATGGAGAAATCTCTAGCCTGACATCAACATCAAATGGAGAAATCTCTAGGGTCCGGGGTTCGAATCCTGGCTCTCAAACATTCATGCTTTGGAAGTGGTAGACATTATTGTGCCTAAAAAGAAATAAAAAAATACTGTTTCTAGATTGTACCTCTTAGACTTTAATGATCGTCCTACAAACTTTTTATTTTTATATTAAAACAAAAGGCAGCATTGTCTCTTTTATCACTCTCACTTTGTAATCTTTTTATTTTATTTATTTTGACTTTTTCTTAACACTGTTTTGTTTTACAGCCATGAA
Source organism: Biomphalaria pfeifferi (assembly GCA_030265305.1). Taxonomy (NCBI): domain Eukaryota; kingdom Metazoa; phylum Mollusca; class Gastropoda; family Planorbidae; genus Biomphalaria; species Biomphalaria pfeifferi. The sequence goes on from JASAOG010000151.1 coordinate 953,798, forward strand.
AACGAAACATCAGGAGAGCCAATGGCACTAGAGAAACATGATGTTGCGTAAGTTTTACATTATATACATTACATTACATACATTAAATATATTACATTACATACATTACATTACATACATTACATTACATACATTACATTACATACATTACATTACATACATTACATTACATACATTACATTACATACATTACATACATTACATTACATACATTACATTACATACATTACATTACATACATTACATTACATACATTACATTACATACATTACATTACATACATTACATTACATACATTACATTACATACATTACATTACATACATTACATTACATACATTACGTTACATACATTACGTTACATACATTACATTACATACATTACATTACATACATTACATTACATACATTACATTACATACATTACATTACATTACATACATTACATTACATACATTACATTACATACATTACATTACATACATTACATTACATACATTACATTACATACATTACATTACATACATTACATTACATACATTACATTACATCACATACATTACATATATTTTATTACATAACATTACATACATTACATACATTACATACATTACATACATTACATACATTACATACATTACATACATTACATACATTACATTTCAATCATTACATTTCATACATTACATTTCATACATTACAATACATACATTACAATACATACATTACAATACATACATTACAATACATACATTACAATACATACATTACAATACATACATTACAATACATACATTACATACATTACATACATTACATACATTACATGCATTACATACATTACATTACATACATTACATTACATACATTACATTACATACATTACATTACATACATTACAATACATACATTACAATACATACATTACAATACATACATTACAATACATACATTACAATACATACATTACAATACATACATTACAATACATACATTACATTACATACATTACATACATTAAATACATTACATACATTACATACATTACATACATTACATACATTACATACATTACATACATTACATACATTACATACATTACAAAGATTACATTACATACATAACATTACATACATAACATTACATACATTACATACATTACATTACATACATTACATTACATACATTACATTACAAACATTTAATTACAAACATTACATTACATACATTACATTATATACATTACATTACATACATTACATTACATACATTACATTACATACATTAAGTTACATACATTACATTACATATATTACATTAAATACATTACATTACATACATTAAATTACATACATTACAATACACACATTACATACATTACATTACATACATTACATTACATACATTACATTACATACATTACATTACATACATTACATTACATACATTACATTACATACATTACATTACATACATTACATTACATACATTACATTACATACATTACATTACATACATTTCATTACATACATTACATTACATACATTACATTACATACATTACATTACATACATTACATACATTACATTACATACATTACATACATTACATACATTACATACATTACATACATTACATACATTACATACATTACATACATTACATACATTACATATATTACATACATTACATACATTACATACATTACATACATTACATTATATACATTACATCACATCTATTACATTACATACATTACATTACATACATTACATTACATACATTACATTACATACATTACATTACATACATTACATTACATATATTACATTACATACATTACATTACATACATTACATTACATACATTACATACATTACATTACATACATTACATTACATACATTACATTACATACATTACATTACATACATTACATTACATACATTACATTACATACATTACATTACATACATTACATTACATACATTACATTACATACATTACATTACATACATTACATTACATACATTACATTACATACATTACATTACGCACATTACATTACGCACATTACATTACGCACATTACATTACGCACATTACATTACGCACATTACATTACGCACATTACATTACACAGATTACATTACACACATTACATTACACACATTACATTACATACATTACATTACATACATTACATTACATACATTACATTACATACATTACATTACACACATTACATTACACACATTACATTACACACATTACATACATCACATTACATACATCACATTACATACATCACATTACATACATCACATTACATACATCACATTACATACATCACATTACATACATCACATTACATACATCACATTACATACATCACATTACATACATCACATTACATACATCACATTACATACATCACATTACATACATCACATTACATACATCACATTACATACATCACATTACATACATCACATTACATACATCACATTACATACATCACATTACATACATCACATTACATACATCACATTACATACATTTCATTACATACATCACATTACATACATCAAATTACATACATCACATTACATACATCACATTACATACATCACATTACATACATCACATTACATACATCACGTTACATACATCACATTACATACATCACATTACATACAATACATTACATACATTACATACATTACATACATTACATACATTACATACATTACATACATTACATACATTACATACATTACATACATTACATGCATTACATACATTACATTACATACATTACATTACATACATTACAATACATACATTACAATACATACATTACAATACATACATTACAATACATACATTACAATACATACATTACAATACATACATTACAATACATACATTACATTACATACATTACATACATTAAATACATTACATACATTACATACATTACATACATTACATACATTACATACATTACATACATTACATACATTACAAAGATTACATTACATACATAACATTACATACATAACATTACATACATTACATACATTACATTACATACATTACATTACATACATTACATTACAAACATTTAATTACAAACATTACATTACATACATTACATTATATACATTACATTATATACATTACATTACATACATTACATTACATACATTACATTACATACATTACATTACATACATTAAGTTACATACATTACATTACATACATTACATTAAATACATTACATTACATACATTACATTACATACATTAAATTACATACATTACAATACACACATTACATACATTACATTACATACATTACATTACATTACAAACATTACATTACATAAATTACATTACATACATTACATTACATACATTACATTACATACATTACATTACATACATTACATACATTACATTACATACATTACATTACATACATTACATTACATACATTACATTACATACATTACATACATTACATTACATACATTACATTACATACATTACATTACATACATTACATTACATACATTACATTACATACATTACATTACATACATTACATTACATACATTACATTACATACATTACATTACATACGTTACATTACATACATTACATTACATACATTACATTACATACATTACATTACATACATTACATTACATACATTACATTACATACATTACATTACATACATTACATTACATACATTACATTACATACATTACATTACATACATTACATTACATACATTACATTACATACATTACATACATTACATTACATACATTACATTACATACATTACATACATTACATTACATACATTACATACATTACATTACATACATTACATTACATACATTACATTACATACGTTACATTACATACATTACATTACATACATTACATACATTACATACATTACATACATTACATACATTACATACATTACATACATTACATACATTACATACATTACATACATTACATACATTACATTACATACATTACATTACATACATTGCATTACATACATTACATTACATACATTACATTACATACATTACATTACATACATTACATTACATACATTACATTACATACATTACATACATTACATACATTACATTACATACATTACATTACATACATTAAATTACATACATTAAATTACATACATTACATTACATACATTACATTACATACATTACATTACATACATTACATTACATACATTACATTACATACATTACATTACATACATTACATTACATACATTACATACATTACATTACATACATTACATTACATACATTACATTACATACATTACATTACATACATTACATTACATACATTACATTACATACATTACATTACATACATTACATTACATACATTACATTACATACATTACATTACATACATTACATTACATACATTACATTACATACATTACATTACATACATTACATTACATACATTACATTACACACATTACATTACACACATTACATTACACACATTACATTACACACATTACATACATTACATTACATACATTACATTACATACATTACATTACATACATTACATTACATACATTACATTACATACATTACATTACATACATTACATTACATACATTACATTACATACATTACATTACATACATTACATTACATACATTACATTACATACATTACATTACATACATTACATTACATACATTACATTACATACATTACATTACATACATTACATTACATACATTACATTACATACATTACATTACATACATTACATTACATACATTACTTTACATACATTACATTACATACATTACATTACATACATTACATTACATACATTACATTACATACATTACATTACATACATTACATTACATACATTACATTACATACATTACATTACAAACATACATTACATTACATTTATTACATTACATTCCATATATCACATACATTACATCACATACATATAAATACATACATTACTTTACATACATTACATTACATTACATACATAACAATAAATACATTACAAAAAATACATTACATTACATACATTACATACATTACATACATTACATTACATACATTACATTACATACATTACATTACATACATTACATTACATACATTACATTACATACATTACATTACATACATTACATTACATACATTACATTACATACATTACATTACATACATTACATTACATACATTACATTACATACATTACATTACATACATTACATTACATACATTACATTACATACATTACATTACATACATTACATTACATACATTACATTACATACATTACATTACATACATTACATTACATACATTACATTACATACATTACATTACATACATTACATTACATACATTACATTACATACATTACATTACATACATTACATTACATACATTACATTACATACATTACATTACATACATTACATTACATACATTACATTACATACATTACATTACATACATTACATTACATACATTACATTACATACATTACATTACATACATTACATTACAAACATACATTACATTACATTTATTACATTACATTCCATATATCACATACATTACATCACATACATATAAATACATACATTACTTTACATACATTACATTACATTACATACATAACAATAAATACATTACAAAAAATACATTACATTACATACATTACATACATTACATACATTACATTACATACATTACATTACATACATTACATTACATACATTACATTACATACATTACATTACATACATTACATTACATACATTACATTACATACATTACATTACATACATTACATTACATACATTACATTACATACATTACATTACATACATTACATTACATACATTACATTACATACATTACATTACATACATTACATTACATACATTACATACATTACATTACATACATTACATTACATACATTACATTACATACATTACATTACATACATTACATTACATACATTACATACATTACATTACATACATTACATTACATACATTACATTACATACATTACATTACATACATTACATTACATACATTACATTACATACATTACATTATATACATTACATTACATACATTACATTACATACGTTACATTACATACATTACATTACATACATTACATTACATACATTACATTACATACATTACATTACATACATTACATTACATACATTACATTACATACATTACATTACATACATTACATTACATACATTACATTACATACATTACATTACATACATTACATTACATACATTACATTACATACATTACATTACATACATTACATTACATACATTACATTACATACATTACATTACATACATTACATTACATACATTACATTACATACATTACATTACATACATTACATTACATACATTACATTACATACATTACATTACATACATTACATACATTACATACATTACATTACATACATTACATTACATTCCATATATCACATACATATAAATACATACATTACTTTACATATATTACATTACATTACATACATAACAATAAATACATTACAATAAATACATTACATGACATACATTACATTACATTATATACATTACATTACATACATACATTACATACCATACAGTACGTTACATACATTACATACATTACATTACATTACATACATTAAGTTACATATATTACATTGCATACGATACATCACATACATTACATATATTTTATTACATAACATTACATAACATTACATAACATTACATACATTAAATACATTACATACATTACATACATTACATTTCAATCATTACATTTCATACATTACATTTCATACATTACAATACATACATTACAATACATACATTACAATACATACATTACAATACATACATTACAATACATACATTACAATACATACATTACAATACATACATTACAATACATACATTACATTACATACATTACATTACATACATTACATTACATACATTACATTACATACATTACATTACATACATTACATTACATACATTACATTACATACATTACATTACATACATTACATTACATACATTACATTACATACATTACATTACATACATTACATTACATACATTACATTACATACATTACATACATTACATACATTACATACATTACATACATTACATACATTACATACATTACATACATTACATACATTACATACATTACATACATTACATTACATACATTACATCACATACATTACATATATTTTATTACATAACATTACATAACATTACATAACATTACATACATTACATACATTATATACATTACATACATTACATACATTACATACATTACATTTCAATCATTACATTTCATACATTACATTACATACATTACAATACATACATTACAATACATACATTACAATACATACATTACAATACATACATTACAATACATACATTACAATACATACATTACAATACATACATTACAATACATACATTACAATACATACATTACAATACATACATTACAATACATACATTACAATACATACATTACAATACATACATTACAATACATACATTACAATACATACATTACAATACATACATTACAATACATACATTACAATACATACATTACAATACATACATTACAATACATACATTACAATACATACATTACAATACATACATTACAATACATACATTACAATACATACATTACAATACATACATTACAATACATACATTACAATACATATATTACAATACATACATTACAATACATACATTACAATACATACATTACAATACATACATTACAATACATACATTACAATACATACATTACAATACATACATTACAATACATACATTACAATACATACATTACATTAGATACATTACATTACATACATTACATTACATACATTACATTACATACATTACATTACATACATTACATTACATACATTACATTACATACATTACATTACATACATTACATACATTACATTACATACATTTCATTGAATGGAGAAATCTCTAGCCTGAAAACATCATTAAATGGAGACATCAATAGCGTGACATCAACATCAAATGGAGAAATCTCTAGCCTGACATCAACATCAAATTGAGAAATCTCCAGCCTTACAACAATATCAAATGGAGAATTCTCAAGCCTGAAATCAACATCAAATGGAGAAATTTCTAGCCCTACATCAACATCGAATGGAGAAATCTCTAGCCTGAAAACATAATCAAATGGAGAAACCTCTAGCCTAACATCAACATCGACTGGAGAAATCTCTAGCCTGACATCAACATCGAATGGAGAAATCTCTAGCCTGACATAAACATTAAATGGAGAAATATCTAGCCTGACATCAACATCGAATTAAGAAATCTCTAGCCTGAAAACATCATCAAATGGAGAAATCTCTAGCCTGACATCAACATCGAATGGAGAAATCTCTAGCCTGACATTAACATCAAATGGAGAAATCTCTAGCCTGAAAAAAATCCTGAATAGGAGAAATCTAAAGCCTTACATACACATCAAATGGAGAAATCTCTAGCCTGACATCAACATCAAATGGAGAAATCTCTAGCCTGACATCAACTTCGAATGGAGAAATCTCTAGCCTGACATCAACATAAAATGGAGAAATTTCTAGCCTGACATCAACATCAAATGGAGAAATCTCTAGCCTGAAAACATCATCAAATGGAGAAATCTCTAACCTGACATAACATTAAATGGAGAAATCTCTAGCCTTACATCAACATCAAATGGAGAAATCTTTAGCCCTAAATCAACATCAAATGGAGAAATCTCTGTCCTGACATCAACATCAAATGGAGAAATCACTAGCCTGACATCAACATCAAATGGAGAAATTTCTAGGTTGACATTAAAATCAAATGGAGAAATCTCTAGCCTAAAAACATTATCAAATGGAGAAACCTCTAGCCTGACATTAACATCGAATGGAGAAATCTCTAGCCTAACATCAACATCGAATGGAGAAATCTCTAGCCTGACATTAACATCAAATGGAGAAATCTCTAGGGTCCGGGGTTCGAATCCTGGCTCTCAAACATTCATGCTTTGGAAGTGGTAGACATTATTGTGCCTAAAAAGAAATAAAAAAATACTGTTTCTAGATTGTACCTCTTAGACTTTAATGATCGTCCTACAAACTTTTTATTTTTATATTAAAACAAAAGGCAGCATTGTCTCTTTTATCACTCTCTCTTTGTAATCTTTTTATTTTATTTATTTTGACTTTTTCTTAACACTGTTTAGTTTTACAGCCATGAAAACGAAACATCAGGAGAGCCAATGGCACTAGAGAAACATGATGTTGCGTAAGTTTTACATTATATACATTACATTACATACATTAAATATATTACATTACATACATTACATTACATATATTATATTACATACATTACATTACATACATTACATTACATACATTACATTACATACATTACATTACATACATTACATTACATACATTACATTACATACATTACATACATTACATTACATACATTACATTACATACATTACATTACATACATTACATACATTACATTACATACATTACATTACATTACATACATTACATTACATACATTACATTACATACATTACATTACATACATTACATTACATACATTACATTACATACATTACATTACATACATTACATTACATACATTACATTACATACATTACATTACATACATTACATTACATACATTACATTACATACATTACATTACATTACATACATTACATACATTACATTACATACATTACATTACATACATTACATTACATACATTACATTACATACATTACATTACATACATTACATTACATACATTACATTACATACATTACATTACATACATTACATTACATACATTACATTACATACATTACATTACATACATTACATTACATACATTACATTACATACATTACATTACATACATTACATTACATACATTACATTACATACATTACATTACATACATTACATCACATACATTACATTACATACATTACACTACATACATACATTACATTACATTCCATATATCACATACATTACATCACATACATATAAATACATACATTACTTTACATACATTACTTTACATTACATACATAACATAAAATACATTACAATAAATACATTACATACATTACATACATTACATACATTACATTACATTACATTACATTACATACATTACATACATTACATTACATACATTACATTACATACATTACATTACATACATTACATTACATACATTACATTACATACATTACATTACATACATTACATTACATACATTACATTACATACATTACATTACATACATTACATTACATACATTACATTGCATACATTACATTACATACATTACATTACATACATTACATTACATATATTACATTACATACATTACATTACATACATTACAAACATACATTACATACATTACATTACATTTATTACATTACATTCCATATATCACATACATTACATCACATACATATAAATACATACATTACTTTACATATATTACATTACATTACATACATAACAATAAATACATTACAATAAATACATTACATGACATACATTACATTACATTACATACATTACATTACATACATACATTACATACCATACAGTACGTTACATACATTACATACCATACAGTACGTTACATACATTACATACATTACATTACATTACATACATTAAGTTACATATATTACATTGCATACATTACATCACATACATTACATATATTTTATTACATAACATTACATAACATTACATAACATTACATACATGAAATACATTACATACATTACATACATTACATTTCAATCATTACATTTCATACATTACATTTCATACATTACAATACATACATTACAATACATACATTACAATACATACATTACAATACATACATTACAATACATACATTACAATACATACATTACAATACATACATTACAATACATTACATTACAATACATACATTACATTACATACATTACATTACATACATTACATACATTACATACATTACATACATTACATACATTACATTACATACAGTACATTACATACATTACATTACATACATTACATTACATACATTACATTACATACATTACATTACATACATTACATACATTACATACATTACATTACATACATTACATTACATACATTACATTACATACATTACATTACATACATTACATTACATACATTACATTACATACATTACATTACATACATTACATTACATACATTACATTACATACATTACATACATTACTTACATTACATTACATACATTACATTACATACATTACATTACATACATTACATTACATACATTACATTACATACATTACATTACATACATTACATTACATACATTACATTACATACATTACAATACATACATTACATTACATACATTACATTACATACATTACATTACATACATTACATTACATACATTACATTACATACATTACATTACATACATTACATTACATACATTACATTACATACATTACATTACATACATTACATACATTACTTACATTACATTACATACATTACATTACATACATTATATTACATACATTACATTACATACATTACATTACATACATTAGATTACATACATTACATTACATACATTACATTACATACATTACATACATTACATACATTACATACATTACATACATTACATACATTACATACATTACATACATTACATACATTACATACATTACATACATTACATTACATACATTACATCACATACATTACATATATTTTATTACATAACATTACATAACATTACATAACATTACATACATTACATACATTATATACATTACATACATTACATACATTACATACATTACATTTCAATCATTACATTTCATACATTACATTACATACATTACAATACATACATTACAATACATACATTACAATACATACATTACAATACATACATTACAATACATACATTACAATACATACATTACAATACATACATTACAATACATACATTACAATACATACATTACAATACATACATTACAATACATACATTACAATACATACATTACAATACATACATTACAATACATACATTACAATACATACATTACAATACATACATTACAATACATACATTACAATACATACATTACAATACATACATTACAATACATACATTACAATACATACATTACAATACATACATTACAATACATACATTACAATACATACATTACAATACATACATTACAATACATACATTACAATACATACATTACAATACATACATTACAATACATATATTACAATACATACATTACAATACATACATTACAATACATACATTACAATACATACATTACAATACATACATTACAATACATACATTACAATACATACATTACAATACATACATTACAATACATACATTACATTAGATACATTACATTACATACATTACATTACATACATTACATTACATACATTACATTACATACATTACATTACATACATTACATTACATACATTACATTACATACATTACATACATTACATTACATACATTTCATTGAATGGAGAAATCTCTAGCCTGAAAACATCATTAAATGGAGACATCAATAGCGTGACATCAACATCAAATGGAGAAATCTCTAGCCTGACATCAACATCAAATTGAGAAATCTCCAGCCTTACAACAATATCAAATGGAGAATTCTCAAGCCTGAAATCAACATCAAATGGAGAAATTTCTAGCCCTACATCAACATCGAATGGAGAAATCTCTAGCCTGAAAACATAATCAAATGGAGAAACCTCTAGCCTAACATCAACATCGACTGGAGAAATCTCTAGCCTGACATCAACATCGAATGGAGAAATCTCTAGCCTGACATAAACATTAAATGGAGAAATATCTAGCCTGACATCAACATCGAATTAAGAAATCTCTAGCCTGAAAACATCATCAAATGGAGAAATCTCTAGCCTGACATCAACATCGAATGGAGAAATCTCTAGCCTGACGTTAACATCAAATGGAGAAATCTCTAGCCTGAAAAAAATCCTGAATAGGAGAAATCTAAAGCCTTACATACACATCAAATGGAGAAATCTCTAGCCTGACATCAACATCAAATGGAGAAATCTCTAGCCTGACATCAACTTCGAATGGAGAAATCTCTAGCCTGACATCAACATAAAATGGAGAAATTTCTAGCCTGACATCAACATCAAATGGAGAAATCTCTAGCCTGAAAACATCATCAAATGGAGAAATCTCTAACCTGACATAACATTAAATGGAGAAATCTCTAGCCTTACATCAACATCAAATGGAGAAATCTTTAGCCCTAAATCAACATCAAATGGAGAAATCTCTGTCCTGACATCAACATCAAATGGAGAAATCACTAGCCTGACATCAACATCAAATGGAGAAATTTCTAGGTTGACATTAAAATCAAATGGAGAAATCTCTAGCCTAAAAACATTATCAAATGGAGAAACCTCTAGCCTGACATTAACATCGAATGGAGAAATCTCTAGCCTAACATCAACATCGAATGGAGAAATCTCTAGCCTGACATTAACATCAAATGGAGAAATCTCTAGGGTCCGGGGTTCGAATCCTGGCTCTCAAACATTCATGCTTTGGAAGTGGTAGACATTATTGTGCCTAAAAAGAAATAAAAAAATACTGTTTCTAGATTGTACCTCTTAGACTTTAATGATCGTCCTACAAACTTTTTATTTTTATATTAAAACAAAAGGCAGCATTGTCTCTTTTATCACTCTCTCTTTGTAATCTTTTTATTTTATTTATTTTGACTTTTTCTTAACACTGTTTAGTTTTACAGCCATGAAAACGAAACATCAGGAGAGCCAATGGCACTAGAGAAACATGATGTTGCGTAAGTTTTACATTATATACATTACATTACATACATTAAATATATTACATTACATACATTACATTACATATATTATATTACATACATTACATTACATACATTACATTACATACATTACATTACATACATTACATTACATACATTACATTACATACATTACATTACATACATTACATTACATACATTACATTACATACATTACATTACATACATTACATACATTACATTACATACATTACATTACATTACATACATTACATTACATACATTACATTACATACATTACATTACATACATTACATTACATACATTACATTACATACATTACATTACATACATTACATTACATACATTACATTACATACATTACATTACATACATTACATTACATACATTACATTACATTACATACATTACATACATTACATTACATACATTACATTACATACATTACATTACATACATTACATTACATACATTACATTACATACATTACATTACATACATTACATTACATACATTACATTACATACATTACATTACATACATTACATTACATACATTACATTACATACATTACATTACATACATTACATTACATACATTACATTACATACATTACATTACATACATTACATTACATACATTACATTACATACATTACATTACATACATTACATTACATACATTACATTACATACATTACATCACATACATTACATTACATACATTACACTACATACATACATTACATTACATTCCATATATCACATACATTACATCACATACATATAAATACATACATTACTTTACATACATTACTTTACATTACATACATAACATAAAATACATTACAATAAATACATTACATACATTACATACATTACATACATTACATTACATTACATTACATTACATACATTACATACATTACATTACATACATTACATTACATACATTACATACATTACATTACATACATTACATTACATACATTACATTACATACATTACATTACATACATTACATTACATACATTACATTACATACATTACATTACATACATTACATTGCATACATTACATTACATACATTACATTACATACATTACATTACATATATTACATTACATACATTACATTACATACATTACAAACATACATTACATACATTACATTACATTTATTACATTACATTCCATATATCACATACATTACATCACATACATATAAATACATACATTACTTTACATATATTACATTACATTACATACATAACAATAAATACATTACAATAAATACATTACATGACATACATTACATTACATTACATACATTACATTACATACATACATTACATACCATACAGTACGTTACATACATTACATACCATACAGTACGTTACATACATTACATACATTACATTACATTACATACATTAAGTTACATATATTACATTGCATACATTACATCACATACATTACATATATTTTATTACATAACATTACATAACATTACATAACATTACATACATGAAATACATTACATACATTACATACATTACATTTCAATCATTACATTTCATACATTACATTTCATACATTACAATACATACATTACAATACATACATTACAATACATACATTACAATACATACATTACAATACATACATTACAATACATACATTACAATACATACATTACAATACATTACATTACAATACATACATTACATTACATACATTACATTACATACATTACATACATTACATACATTACATACATTACATACATTACATTACATACAGTACATTACATACATTACATTACATACATTACATTACATACATTACATTACATACATTACATTACATACATTACATACATTACATACATTACATTACATACATTACATTACATACATTACATTACATACATTACATTACATACATTACATTACATACATTACATTACATACATTACATTACATACATTACATTACATACATTACATTACATACATTACATACATTACTTACATTACATTACATACATTACATTACATACATTACATTACATACATTATATTACATACATTACATTACATACATTACATTACATACATTACATTAAATACGTTACATTACATACATTACATTACATACATTACATTACATACATTACAATACATACATTACATTACATACATTACATTACATACATTACATTACATACATTACATTACATACATTACATTACATACATTACATTACATACATTACATTACATACATTACATTACATACATTACATTACATACATTACATACATTACTTACATTACATTACATACATTACATTACATACATTATATTACATACATTACATTACATACATTACATTACATACATTACATTACATACATTACATTACATACATTACATTACATACATTACATTACATACATTACATTACATACATTACATTACATACATTACATTACATACATTACATTACATACATTACATTACATACATTACATTACATACATTACATTACATACATTACATTACATACATTACATTACATACATTACATACATTACATTACATACATTATATACATTACATTACATACATTATATACATTACATTACATACATTACATTACATACATTACATTACATTACATACATTACATACATTACATACATTACATACATTACATTACATACATTACATTACATTAAATGACATTACATACATTACATTACATACATTACATTACATTACATTACATTACATTATATTTCATACATTACATTACATACATTACATTACATACATTACATTACATACATTACATTACATACATTACAATACATACATTACATTACATACATTACATTACATACATTACGTTAATTACATACATTACATTACATACATTACATACATTACATACATTACATACATTACATACATTACATACATTACATACATTACATTACATCACATACATTACATATATTTTATTACATAACATTACATAACATTACATAGCATTACATACATTACATACATTGCATACATTACATACATTACATACATTACATACATTACATACATTACATACATTACATACATTACATTTCAATCATTACATTTCATACATTACATTACATACATTACAATACATACATTACAATACATACATTACAATACATACATTACAATACATACATTACAATACATACATTACAATACATACATTACAATACATACATTACAATACATACATTACAATACATACATTACAATACATACATTACAATACATACATTACATTACATACATTACATTACATACATTACATTTCATACATTACATTTCATACATTACATTACATACATTACATTACATACATTACATCACATACATTACATTACATACATTACATTACATACATTACATTACATACATTACATTACATACATTACATTACATACATTACATTACATACATTACATTACATACATTACATTACATACATTACATTACATACATTACATACATTACATTACATACATTACATTACATACATTACATTACATACATTACATTACATACATTACATACATTACATTACATACATTACATTACATACATTACATTACATACATTACATTACATACATTACATTACATACATTACATTACATACATTACATTACATACATTACATTACATACATTACATAACATACATTACATACATTACTTACATTACATTACATACATTACATTACATACATTATATTACATACATTACATTACATACATTACATTACATACATTACATTACATACATTACATTACATACATTACATTACATACATTACATTACATACATTACATTACATACATTACATTACATACATTACATTACATACATTACATTACATACATTACATTACATACATTACATTACATACATTACATACATTACATACATTACATTACATACATTACATTACATACATTACATTACATACATTACATTACATACATTACATTACATACATTACATTACATACATTATATACATTACATTACATACATTATATACATTACATTGCATACATTACATTACATACATTACATTACATATATTACATTACATACATTACATTACATACATTACAAACATACATTACATACATTACATTACATTTATTACATTACATTCCATATATCACATACATTACATCACATACATATAAATACATACATTACTTTACATATATTACATTACATTACATACATAACAATAAATACATTACAATAAATACATTACATGACATACATTACATTACATTACATACATTACATTACATACATACATTACATACCATACAGTACGTTACATACATTACATACCATACAGTACGTTACATACATTACATACATTACATTACATTACATACATAAAGTTACATATATTACATTGCATACATTACATCACATACATTACATATATTTTATTACATAACATTACATAACATTACATAACATTACATACATTAAATACATTACATACATTACATACATTACATTTCAATCATTACATTTCATACATTACATTTCATACATTACAATACATACATTACAATACATACATTACAATACATACATTACAATACATACATTACAATACATACATTACAATACATACATTACAATACATACATTACAATACATACATTACAATACATACATTACAATACATACATTACATTACATACATTACATACATTACATACATTACATACATTACATTACATACAGTACATTACATACATTACATTACATACATTACATTACATACATTACATACATTACATTACATACATTACATTACATACATTACAATACATACATTACATTACATACATTACATTACATACATTACATTACATACATTACGTTAATTACATACATTACATTACATACATTACATACATTACATACATTACATACATTACATACATTACATACATTACATACATTACATACATTACATACATTACATACATTACATACATTACATACATTACATTACATCACATACATTACATATATTTTATTACATAACATTACATAACATTACATAGCATTACATACATTACATACATTGCATACATTACATACATTACATACATTACATACATTACATACATTACATACATTACATACATTACATTTCAATCATTACATTTCATACATTACATTACATACATTACAATACATACATTACAATACATACATTACAATACATACATTACAATACATACATTACAATACATACATTACAATACATACATTACAATACATACATTACAATACATACATTACAATACATACATTACAATACATACATTACAATACATACATTACAATACATACATTACAATACATACATTACATTACATACATTACATTACATACATTACATTTCATACATTACATTTCATACATTACATTACATACATTACATTACATACATTACATTACATACATTACATTACATACATTACATACATTACATACATTACATTACATACATTACATTACATACATTACATTACATACATTACATTACATACATTACATTACATACATTACATTACATACATTACATTACATACATTACATTACATACATTACATTACATACTTTACATTACATACATTACATACATTACATTACATACATTACATTACATACATTACATACATTACATTACATACATTACATTACATACATTACATTACATACATTACATTACATACATTACATTACATACATTACATTACATACATTACATTACATGCATTACATTACATGCATTACAATACATACATTACATTACATACATTACATTACATACATTACATTACATACATTACATTACATACATTACATTACATACATTACATTACATACATTACATTACATACATTACATTACATACATTACATTACATACATTACATTACATACATTACATTACATACATTACATTACATACATTACATTACATACATTACATTACATACATTACATTACATACATTACATTACATACATTACATTACATACATTACATTACATACATTACATTGCATACATTACATTACATACATTATATACATTACATTACATACATTATATACATTACATTGCATACATTACATTACATACATTACATTACATATATTACATTACATACATTACATTACATACATTACAAACATACATTACATACATTACATTACATTTATTACATTACATTCCATATATCACATACATTACATCACATACATATAAATACATACATTACTTTACATATATTACATTACATTACATACATAACAATAAATACATTACAATAAATACATTACATGACATACATTACATTACATTACATACATTACATTACATACATACATTACATACCATACAGTACGTTACATACATTACATACCATACAGTACGTTACATACATTACATACATTACATTACATTACATACATTAAGTTACATATATTACATTGCATACATTACATCACATACATTACATATATTTTATTACATAACATTACATAACATTACATAACATTACATACATTAAATACATTACATACATTACATACATTACATTACATACATTACATTACATACATTACATTACATACATTACATTACATACATTACATACATTACATTACATACATTTCATTGAATGGAGAAATCTCTAGCCTGAAAACATCATTAAATGGAGACATCAATAGCGTGACATCAACATCAAATGGAGAAATCTCCAGCCTTACAACAATATCAAATGGAGAATTCTCAAGCCTGAAATCAACATCAAATGGAGAAATTTCTAGCCCTACATCAACATCGAATGGAGAAATCTCTAGCCTGAAAACATAATCAAATGGAGAAACCTCTAGCCTAACATCAACATCGACTGGAGAAATCTCTAGCCTGACATCAACATCGAATGGAGAAATCTCTAGCCTGACATAAACATTAAATGGAGAAATATCTAGCCTGACATCAACATCGAATTAAGAAATCTCTAGCCTGAAAACATCATCAAATGGAGAAATCTCTAGCCTGACATCAACATCGAATGGAGAAATCTCTAGCCTGACATTAACATCAAATGGAGAAATCTCTAGCCTGAAAAAAATCCTGAATAGGAGAAATCTAAAGCCTTACATACACATCAAATGGAGAAATCTCTAGCCTGACATCAACATCAAATGGAGAAATCTCTAGCCTGACATCAACTTCGAATGGAGAAATCTCTAGCCTGACATCAACATAAAATGGAGAAATTTCTAGCCTGACATCAACATCAAATGGAGAAATCTCTAGCCTGAAAACATCATCAAATGGAGAAATCTCTAACCTGACATAACATTAAATGGAGAAATCTCTAGCCTTACATCAACATCAAATGGAGAAATCTTTAGCCCTAAATCAACATCAAATGGAGAAATCTCAGTCCTGACATCAACATCAAATGGAGAAATCACTAGCCTGACATCAACATCAAATGGAGAAATTTCTAGGTTGACATTAAAATCAAATGGAGAAATCTCTAGCCTAAAAACATTATCAAATGGAGAAACCTCTAGCCTGACATTAACATCGAATGGAGAAATCTCTAGCCTAACATCAACATCGAATGGAGAAATCTCTAGCCTGACATCAACATCAAATGGAGAAATCTCTAGGGTCCGGGGTTCGAATCCTGGCTCTCAAACATTCATGCTTTGGAAGTGGTAGACATTATTGTGCCTAAAAAGAAATAAAAAAATACTGTTTCTAGATTGTACCTCTTAGACTTTAATGATCGTCCTACAAACTTTTTATTTTTATATTAAAACAAAAGGCAGCATTGTCTCTTTTATCACTCTCTCTTTGTAATCTTTTTATTTTATTTATTTTGACTTTTTCTTAACACTGTTTTGTTTTACAGCCATGAAAACGAAACATCAGGAGAGCCAATGGCACTAGAGAAACATGATGTTGCGTAAGTTTTACATTATATACATTACATTACATACATTAAATATATTACATTACATACATTACATTACATATATTATATTACATACATTACATTACATACATTACATTACATACATTACATTACATACATTACATTACATACATTACATTACATACATTACATTACATACATTACATTACATACATTACATTACATACATTACATACATTACATTACATACATTACATTACATTACATACATTACATTACATACATTACATTACATACATTACATTACATACATTACATTACATACATTACATTACATACATTACATTACATACATTACATTACATACATTACATTACATACATTACATTACATACATTACATTACATACATTACATTACATTACATACATTACATTACATACATTACATTACATTACATACATTACATACATTACATTACATACATTACATTACATACATTACATTACATACATTACATTACATACATTACATTACATACATTACATTACATACATTACATTACATACATTACATTACATACATTACATTACATACATTACATTACATACATTACATTACATACATTACATTACATACATTACATCACATACATTACATTACATACATTACACTACATACATACATTACATTACATTCCATATATCACATACATTACATCACATACATATAAATACATACATTACTTTACATACATTACTTTACATTACATACATAACATAAAATACATTACAATAAATACATTACATACATTACATACATTACATACATTACATTACATTACATTACATTACATACATTACATACATTACATTACATACATTACATTACATACATTACATTACATACATTACATTACATACATTACATTACATACATTACATTACATACATTACATTACATACATTACATTACATACATTACATTACATACATTACATTACATACATTACATTACATACATTACATTGCATACATTACATTACATACATTACATTACATACATTACATTACATACATTACATTGCATACATTACATTACATACATTACATTACATACATTACATTACATACATTACATTACATACATTACATTGCATACATTACATTACATACATTACATTACATACATTACATTACATACATTACATTACATACATTACATTACATACATTACATTACATACATTACATTACATACATTACATTACATACATTACATTACATACATTACATTACATACATTACATTACATACATTACATTACATACATTACATTACATACATTACATTACATACATTACATCACATACATTACATTACATACATTACACTACATACATACATTACATTACATTCCATATATCACATACATTACATCACATACATATAAATACATACATTACTTTACATACATTACTTTACATTACATACATAACATAAAATACATTACAATAAATACATTACATACATTACATACATTACATACATTACATTACATTACATTACATTACATACATTACATACATTACATTACATACATTACATTACATACATTACATTACATACATTACATTACATACATTACATTACATACATTACATTACATACATTACATTACATACATTACATTACATACATTACATTACATACATTACATTACATACATTACATTACATACATTACATTGCATACATTACATTACATACATTACATTACATACATTACATTACATATATTACATTACATACATTACATTACATACATTACAAACATACATTACATACATTACATTACATTTATTACATTACATTCCATATATCACATACATTACATCACATACATATAAATACATACATTACTTTACATATATTACATTACATTACATACATAACAATAAATACATTACAATAAATACATTACATGACATACATTACATTACATTACATACATTACATTACATACATACATTACATACCATACAGTACGTTACATACATTACATACCATACAGTACGTTACATACATTACATACATTACATTACATTACATACATTAAGTTACATATATTACATTGCATACATTACATCACATACATTACATATATTTTATTACATAACATTACATAACATTACATAACATTACATACATGAAATACATTACATACATTACATACATTACATTTCAATCATTACATTTCATACATTACATTTCATACATTACAATACATACATTACAATACATACATTACAATACATACATTACAATACATACATTACAATACATACATTACAATACATACATTACAATACATACATTACAATACATTACATTACAATACATACATTACATTACATACATTACATTACATACATTACATACATTACATACATTACATACATTACATACATTACATTACATACAGTACATTACATACATTACATTACATACATTACATTACATACATTACATTACATACATTACATTACATACATTACATACATTACATACATTACATTACATACATTACATTACATACATTACATTACATACATTACATTACATACATTACATTACATACATTACATTACATACATTACATTACATACATTACATTACATACATTACATTACATACATTACATACATTACTTACATTACATTACATACATTACATTACATACATTATATTACATACATTACATTACATACATTACATTACATACATTACATTACATACATTACATTACATACATTACATTACATACATTACAATACATACATTACATTACATACATTACATTACATACATTACATTACATACATTACATTACATACATTACATTACATACATTACATTACATACATTACATTACATACATTACATTACATACATTACATTACATACATTACATACATTACTTACATTACATTACATACATTACATTACATACATTATATTACATACATTACATTACATACATTACATTACATACATTAGATTACATACATTACATTACATACATTACATTACATACATTACATACATTACATACATTACATACATTACATACATTACATACATTACATACATTACATACATTACATACATTACATACATTACATACATTACATTACATACATTACATCACATACATTACATATATTTTATTACATAACATTACATAACATTACATAACATTACATACATTACATACATTATATACATTACATACATTACATACATTACATACATTACATTTCAATCATTACATTTCATACATTACATTACATACATTACAATACATACATTACAATACATACATTACAATACATACATTACAATACATACATTACAATACATACATTACAATACATACATTACAATACATACATTACAATACATACATTACAATACATACATTACAATACATACATTACAATACATACATTACAATACATACATTACAATACATACATTACAATACATACATTACAATACATACATTACAATACATACATTACAATACATACATTACAATACATACATTACAATACATACATTACAATACATACATTACAATACATACATTACAATACATACATTACAATACATACATTACAATACATACATTACAATACATACATTACAATACATACATTACAATACATACATTACAATACATACATTACAATACATATATTACAATACATACATTACAATACATACATTACAATACATACATTACAATACATACATTACAATACATACATTACAATACATACATTACAATACATACATTACAATACATACATTACAATACATACATTACATTAGATACATTACATTACATACATTACATTACATACATTACATTACATACATTACATTACATACATTACATTACATACATTACATTACATACATTACATTACATACATTACATACATTACATTACATACATTTCATTGAATGGAGAAATCTCTAGCCTGAAAACATCATTAAATGGAGACATCAATAGCGTGACATCAACATCAAATGGAGAAATCTCTAGCCTGACATCAACATCAAATTGAGAAATCTCCAGCCTTACAACAATATCAAATGGAGAATTCTCAAGCCTGAAATCAACATCAAATGGAGAAATTTCTAGCCCTACATCAACATCGAATGGAGAAATCTCTAGCCTGAAAACATAATCAAATGGAGAAACCTCTAGCCTAACATCAACATCGACTGGAGAAATCTCTAGCCTGACATCAACATCGAATGGAGAAATCTCTAGCCTGACATAAACATTAAATGGAGAAATATCTAGCCTGACATCAACATCGAATTAAGAAATCTCTAGCCTGAAAACATCATCAAATGGAGAAATCTCTAGCCTGACATCAACATCGAATGGAGAAATCTCTAGCCTGACGTTAACATCAAATGGAGAAATCTCTAGCCTGAAAAAAATCCTGAATAGGAGAAATCTAAAGCCTTACATACACATCAAATGGAGAAATCTCTAGCCTGACATCAACATCAAATGGAGAAATCTCTAGCCTGACATCAACTTCGAATGGAGAAATCTCTAGCCTGACATCAACATAAAATGGAGAAATTTCTAGCCTGACATCAACATCAAATGGAGAAATCTCTAGCCTGAAAACATCATCAAATGGAGAAATCTCTAACCTGACATAACATTAAATGGAGAAATCTCTAGCCTTACATCAACATCAAATGGAGAAATCTTTAGCCCTAAATCAACATCAAATGGAGAAATCTCTGTCCTGACATCAACATCAAATGGAGAAATCACTAGCCTGACATCAACATCAAATGGAGAAATTTCTAGGTTGACATTAAAATCAAATGGAGAAATCTCTAGCCTAAAAACATTATCAAATGGAGAAACCTCTAGCCTGACATTAACATCGAATGGAGAAATCTCTAGCCTAACATCAACATCGAATGGAGAAATCTCTAGCCTGACATTAACATCAAATGGAGAAATCTCTAGGGTCCGGGGTTCGAATCCTGGCTCTCAAACATTCATGCTTTGGAAGTGGTAGACATTATTGTGCCTAAAAAGAAATAAAAAAATACTGTTTCTAGATTGTACCTCTTAGACTTTAATGATCGTCCTACAAACTTTTTATTTTTATATTAAAACAAAAGGCAGCATTGTCTCTTTTATCACTCTCTCTTTGTAATCTTTTTATTTTATTTATTTTGACTTTTTCTTAACACTGTTTAGTTTTACAGCCATGAAAACGAAACATCAGGAGAGCCAATGGCACTAGAGAAACATGATGTTGCGTAAGTTTTACATTATATACATTACATTACATACATTAAATATATTACATTACATACATTACATTACATATATTATATTACATACATTACATTACATACATTACATTACATACATTACATTACATACATTACATTACATACATTACATTACATACATTACATTACATACATTACATTACATACATTACATTACATACATTACATTACATACATTACATACATTACATTACATACATTACATTACATTACATACATTACATTACATACATTACATTACATACATTACATTACATACATTACATTACATACATTACATTACATACATTACATTACATACATTACATTACATACATTACATTACATACATTACATTACATACATTACATTACATACATTACATTACATTACATACATTACATACATTACATTACATACATTACATTACATACATTACATTACATACATTACATTACATACATTACATTACATACATTACATTACATACATTACATTACATACATTACATTACATACATTACATTACATACATTACATTACATACATTACATTACATACATTACATTACATACATTACATTACATACATTACATTACATACATTACATTACATACATTACATTACATACATTACATTACATACATTACATTACATACATTACATTACATACATTACATTACATACATTACATCACATACATTACATTACATACATTACACTACATACATACATTACATTACATTCCATATATCACATACATTACATCACATACATATAAATACATACATTACTTTACATACATTACTTTACATTACATACATAACATAAAATACATTACAATAAATACATTACATACATTACATACATTACATACATTACATTACATTACATTACATTACATACATTACATACATTACATTACATACATTACATTACATACATTACATACATTACATTACATACATTACATTACATACATTACATTACATACATTACATTACATACATTACATTACATACATTACATTACATACATTACATTACATACATTACATTGCATACATTACATTACATACATTACATTACATACATTACATTACATATATTACATTACATACATTACATTACATACATTACAAACATACATTACATACATTACATTACATTTATTACATTACATTCCATATATCACATACATTACATCACATACATATAAATACATACATTACTTTACATATATTACATTACATTACATACATAACAATAAATACATTACAATAAATACATTACATGACATACATTACATTACATTACATACATTACATTACATACATACATTACATACCATACAGTACGTTACATACATTACATACCATACAGTACGTTACATACATTACATACATTACATTACATTACATACATTAAGTTACATATATTACATTGCATACATTACATCACATACATTACATATATTTTATTACATAACATTACATAACATTACATAACATTACATACATGAAATACATTACATACATTACATACATTACATTTCAATCATTACATTTCATACATTACATTTCATACATTACAATACATACATTACAATACATACATTACAATACATACATTACAATACATACATTACAATACATACATTACAATACATACATTACAATACATACATTACAATACATTACATTACAATACATACATTACATTACATACATTACATTACATACATTACATACATTACATACATTACATACATTACATACATTACATTACATACAGTACATTACATACATTACATTACATACATTACATTACATACATTACATTACATACATTACATTACATACATTACATACATTACATACATTACATTACATACATTACATTACATACATTACATTACATACATTACATTACATACATTACATTACATACATTACATTACATACATTACATTACATACATTACATTACATACATTACATTACATACATTACATACATTACTTACATTACATTACATACATTACATTACATACATTATATTACATACATTACATTACATACATTACATTACATACATTACATTAAATACGTTACATTACATACATTACATTACATACATTACATTACATACATTACAATACATACATTACATTACATACATTACATTACATACATTACATTACATACATTACATTACATACATTACATTACATACATTACATTACATACATTACATTACATACATTACATTACATACATTACATTACATACATTACATACATTACTTACATTACATTACATACATTACATTACATACATTATATTACATACATTACATTACATACATTACATTACATACATTACATTACATACATTACATTACATACATTACATTACATACATTACATTACATACATTACATTACATACATTACATTACATACATTACATTACATACATTACATTACATACATTACATTACATACATTACATTACATACATTACATTACATACATTACATTACATACATTACATTACATACATTACATACATTACATTACATACATTATATACATTACATTACATACATTATATACATTACATTACATACATTACATTACATACATTACATTACATTACATACATTACATACATTACATACATTACATACATTACATTACATACATTACATTACATTAAATGACATTACATACATTACATTACATACATTACATTACATTACATTACATTACATTATATTTCATACATTACATTACATACATTACATTACATACATTACATTACATACATTACATTACATACATTACAATACATACATTACATTACATACATTACATTACATACATTACGTTAATTACATACATTACATTACATACATTACATACATTACATACATTACATACATTACATACATTACATACATTACATACATTACATTACATCACATACATTACATATATTTTATTACATAACATTACATAACATTACATAGCATTACATACATTACATACATTGCATACATTACATACATTACATACATTACATACATTACATACATTACATACATTACATACATTACATTTCAATCATTACATTTCATACATTACATTACATACATTACAATACATACATTACAATACATACATTACAATACATACATTACAATACATACATTACAATACATACATTACAATACATACATTACAATACATACATTACAATACATACATTACAATACATACATTACAATACATACATTACAATACATACATTACATTACATACATTACATTACATACATTACATTTCATACATTACATTTCATACATTACATTACATACATTACATTACATACATTACATCACATACATTACATTACATACATTACATTACATACATTACATTACATACATTACATTACATACATTACATTACATACATTACATTACATACATTACATTACATACATTACATTACATACATTACATTACATACATTACATACATTACATTACATACATTACATTACATACATTACATTACATACATTACATACATTACATTACATACATTACATTACATACATTACATTACATACATTACATTACATACATTACATTACATACATTACATTACATACATTACATTACATACATTACATTACATACATTACATAACATACATTACATACATTACTTACATTACATTACATACATTACATTACATACATTATATTACATACATTACATTACATACATTACATTACATACATTACATTACATACATTACATTACATACATTACATTACATACATTACATTACATACATTACATTACATACATTACATTACATACATTACATTACATACATTACATTACATACATTACATTACATACATTACATTACATACATTACATACATTACATACATTACATTACATACATTACATTACATACATTACATTACATACATTACATTACATACATTACATTACATACATTACATTACATACATTATATACATTACATTACATACATTATATACATTACATTGCATACATTACATTACATACATTACATTACATATATTACATTACATACATTACATTACATACATTACAAACATACATTACATACATTACATTACATTTATTACATTACATTCCATATATCACATACATTACATCACATACATATAAATACATACATTACTTTACATATATTACATTACATTACATACATAACAATAAATACATTACAATAAATACATTACATGACATACATTACATTACATTACATACATTACATTACATACATACATTACATACCATACAGTACGTTACATACATTACATACCATACAGTACGTTACATACATTACATACATTACATTACATTACATACATAAAGTTACATATATTACATTGCATACATTACATCACATACATTACATATATTTTATTACATAACATTACATAACATTACATAACATTACATACATTAAATACATTACATACATTACATACATTACATTTCAATCATTACATTTCATACATTACATTTCATACATTACAATACATACATTACAATACATACATTACAATACATACATTACAATACATACATTACAATACATACATTACAATACATACATTACAATACATACATTACAATACATACATTACAATACATACATTACAATACATACATTACATTACATACATTACATACATTACATACATTACATACATTACATTACATACAGTACATTACATACATTACATTACATACATTACATTACATACATTACATACATTACATTACATACATTACATTACATACATTACAATACATACATTACATTACATACATTACATTACATACATTACATTACATACATTACGTTAATTACATACATTACATTACATACATTACATACATTACATACATTACATACATTACATACATTACATACATTACATACATTACATACATTACATACATTACATACATTACATACATTACATACATTACATACATTACATTACATCACATACATTACATATATTTTATTACATAACATTACATAACATTACATAGCATTACATACATTACATACATTGCATACATTACATACATTACATACATTACATACATTACATACATTACATACATTACATACATTACATTTCAATCATTACATTTCATACATTACATTACATACATTACAATACATACATTACAATACATACATTACAATACATACATTACAATACATACATTACAATACATACATTACAATACATACATTACAATACATACATTACAATACATACATTACAATACATACATTACAATACATACATTACAATACATACATTACAATACATACATTACAATACATACATTACATTACATACATTACATTACATACATTACATTTCATACATTACATTTCATACATTACATTACATACATTACATTACATACATTACATTACATACATTACATTACATACATTACATACATTACATACATTACATTACATACATTACATTACATACATTACATTACATACATTACATTACATACATTACATTACATACATTACATTACATACATTACATTACATACATTACATTACATACATTACATTACATACTTTACATTACATACATTACATACATTACATTACATACATTACATTACATACATTACATACATTACATTACATACATTACATTACATACATTACATTACATACATTACATTACATACATTACATTACATACATTACATTACATACATTACATTACATGCATTACATTACATGCATTACAATACATACATTACATTACATACATTACATTACATACATTACATTACATACATTACATTACATACATTACATTACATACATTACATTACATACATTACATTACATACATTACATTACATACATTACATTACATACATTACATTACATACATTACATTACATACATTACATTACATACATTACATTACATACATTACATTACATACATTACATTACATACATTACATTACATACATTACATTACATACATTACATTACATACATTACATTGCATACATTACATTACATACATTATATACATTACATTACATACATTATATACATTACATTGCATACATTACATTACATACATTACATTACATATATTACATTACATACATTACATTACATACATTACAAACATACATTACATACATTACATTACATTTATTACATTACATTCCATATATCACATACATTACATCACATACATATAAATACATACATTACTTTACATATATTACATTACATTACATACATAACAATAAATACATTACAATAAATACATTACATGACATACATTACATTACATTACATACATTACATTACATACATACATTACATACCATACAGTACGTTACATACATTACATACCATACAGTACGTTACATACATTACATACATTACATTACATTACATACATTAAGTTACATATATTACATTGCATACATTACATCACATACATTACATATATTTTATTACATAACATTACATAACATTACATAACATTACATACATTAAATACATTACATACATTACATACATTACATTACATACATTACATTACATACATTACATTACATACATTACATTACATACATTACATACATTACATTACATACATTTCATTGAATGGAGAAATCTCTAGCCTGAAAACATCATTAAATGGAGACATCAATAGCGTGACATCAACATCAAATGGAGAAATCTCCAGCCTTACAACAATATCAAATGGAGAATTCTCAAGCCTGAAATCAACATCAAATGGAGAAATTTCTAGCCCTACATCAACATCGAATGGAGAAATCTCTAGCCTGAAAACATAATCAAATGGAGAAACCTCTAGCCTAACATCAACATCGACTGGAGAAATCTCTAGCCTGACATCAACATCGAATGGAGAAATCTCTAGCCTGACATAAACATTAAATGGAGAAATATCTAGCCTGACATCAACATCGAATTAAGAAATCTCTAGCCTGAAAACATCATCAAATGGAGAAATCTCTAGCCTGACATCAACATCGAATGGAGAAATCTCTAGCCTGACATTAACATCAAATGGAGAAATCTCTAGCCTGAAAAAAATCCTGAATAGGAGAAATCTAAAGCCTTACATACACATCAAATGGAGAAATCTCTAGCCTGACATCAACATCAAATGGAGAAATCTCTAGCCTGACATCAACTTCGAATGGAGAAATCTCTAGCCTGACATCAACATAAAATGGAGAAATTTCTAGCCTGACATCAACATCAAATGGAGAAATCTCTAGCCTGAAAACATCATCAAATGGAGAAATCTCTAACCTGACATAACATTAAATGGAGAAATCTCTAGCCTTACATCAACATCAAATGGAGAAATCTTTAGCCCTAAATCAACATCAAATGGAGAAATCTCAGTCCTGACATCAACATCAAATGGAGAAATCACTAGCCTGACATCAACATCAAATGGAGAAATTTCTAGGTTGACATTAAAATCAAATGGAGAAATCTCTAGCCTAAAAACATTATCAAATGGAGAAACCTCTAGCCTGACATTAACATCGAATGGAGAAATCTCTAGCCTAACATCAACATCGAATGGAGAAATCTCTAGCCTGACATCAACATCAAATGGAGAAATCTCTAGGGTCCGGGGTTCGAATCCTGGCTCTCAAACATTCATGCTTTGGAAGTGGTAGACATTATTGTGCCTAAAAAGAAATAAAAAAATACTGTTTCTAGATTGTACCTCTTAGACTTTAATGATCGTCCTACAAACTTTTTATTTTTATATTAAAACAAAAGGCAGCATTGTCTCTTTTATCACTCTCTCTTTGTAATCTTTTTATTTTATTTATTTTGACTTTTTCTTAACACTGTTTTGTTTTACAGCCATGAAAACGAAACATCAGGAGAGCCAATGGCACTAGAGAAACATGATGTTGCGTAAGTTTTACATTATATACATTACATTACATACATTAAATATATTACATTACATACATTACATTACATATATTATATTACATACATTACATTACATACATTACATTACATACATTACATTACATACATTACATTACATACATTACATTACATACATTACATTACATACATTACATTACATACATTACATTACATACATTACATACATTACATTACATACATTACATTACATTACATACATTACATTACATACATTACATTACATACATTACATTACATACATTACATTACATACATTACATTACATACATTACATTACATACATTACATTACATACATTACATTACATACATTACATTACATACATTACATTACATACATTACATTACATTACATACATTACATTACATACATTACATTACATTACATACATTACATACATTACATTACATACATTACATTACATACATTACATTACATACATTACATTACATACATTACATTACATACATTACATTACATACATTACATTACATACATTACATTACATACATTACATTACATACATTACATTACATACATTACATTACATACATTACATTACATACATTACATCACATACATTACATTACATACATTACACTACATACATACATTACATTACATTCCATATATCACATACATTACATCACATACATATAAATACATACATTACTTTACATACATTACTTTACATTACATACATAACATAAAATACATTACAATAAATACATTACATACATTACATACATTACATACATTACATTACATACATTACATTACATACATTACATTGCATACATTACATTACATACATTACATTACATACATTACATTACATATATTACATTACATACATTACATTACATACATTACAAACATACATTACATACATTACATTACATTTATTACATTACATTCCATATATCACATACATTACATCACATACATATAAATACATACATTACTTTACATATATTACATTACATTACATACATAACAATAAATACATTACAATAAATACATTACATGACATACATTACATTACATTACATACATTACATTACATACATACATTACATACCATACAGTACGTTACATACATTACATACCATACAGTACGTTACATACATTACATACATTACATTACATTACATACATTAAGTTACATATATTACATTGCATACATTACATCACATACATTACATATATTTTATTACATAACATTACATAACATTACATAACATTACATACATGAAATACATTACATACATTACATACATTACATTTCAATCATTACATTTCATACATTACATTTCATACATTACAATACATACATTACAATACATACATTACAATACATACATTACAATACATACATTACAATACATACATTACAATACATACATTACAATACATACATTACAATACATTACATTACAATACATACATTACATTACATACATTACATTACATACATTACATACATTACATACATTACATACATTACATACATTACATACATTACATACATTACATACATTACATTACATACAGTACATTACATACATTACATTACATACATTACATTACATACATTACATTACATACATTACATTACATACATTACATACATTACATTACATACATTACATTACAAACATTATATTACATACATTACATTACATACATTACATTACATACATTACATTACATACATTACATTACATACATTACATTACATACATTACATACATTACTTACATTACATTACATACATTACATTACATACATTACATTACATACATTACATTACATACATTACATACATTACATTACATACATTACATTACATACATTATATTACATACATTACATTACATACATTACATTACATACATTACATTACATACATTACATTACATACATTACATACATTACATACATTACATTACATACATTACATTACATACATTACATTACATACATTACATTACATACATTACATTACATACATTACATTACATACATTACATTACATACATTACATTACATACATTACATTACATACATTACATTACATACATTACATTACATACATTACATTACATACATTACATTACATACATTACATTACATACATTACATTACATACATTACATTACATACATTACATTACATACATTACATTACATACATTACATTACATACATTACATTACATACATTACATTACATACATTACATTACATACATTACATTACATACATTACATTACATACATTACATTACATACATTACATTACATACATTACATTACATACATTACATTACATACATTACATTACATACATTACATTACATACATTACATTACATACATTACATTACATACATTACATTACATACATTACATTACATACATTACATTACATACATTACATTACATACATTACATTACATACATTACATTACATACATTACATTACATACATTACATTACATACATTACATTACATACATTACATTACATACATTACATTACATACATTACATTACATACATTACATTACATACATTACATTACATACATTACATTACATACATTATATACATTACATTACATACATTATATACATTACATTACATACATTACATTACATACATTACATTACATTACATACATTACATACATTACATACATTACATACATTACATTACATACATTACATTACATTACATTACATGACATTACATACATTACATTACATACATTACATTACATTACATTACATTACATTACATTACATACATTACATTACATACATTGCATTACATACATTGCATTACATACATTGCATTACATACATTACATTACATACATTACATTACATACATTACATTACATACATTACATTACATACATTAAATTACATACATTACATTACATACATTACATTACATACATTACAATACATACATTACATTACATACATTACATTACATACATTTAGTTAATTACATACATTACATTACATACATTACATACATTACATACATTACATACATTACATACATTACATACATTACATACATTACATACATTACATACATTACATACATTACATATATTTTATTACATAACATTACATAACATTACATAGCATTACATACATTACATACATTGCATACATTACATACATTACATACATTACATACATTACATACATTACATACATTACATACATTACATTTCAATCATTACATTTCATACATTACATTACATACATTACAATACATACATTACAATACATACATTACAATACATACATTACAATACATACATTACAATACATACATTACAATACATACATTACAATACATACATTACAATACATACATTACAATACATATTACATTACATACATTACATTACATACATTACATTTCATACATTACATTTCATACATTACATTACATACATTACATTACATACATTACATTACATACATTACATTACATACATTACATTACATACATTACATTACATACATTACATACATTACATACATTACATACATTACATTACATACATTACATACATTACATTACATACATTACATTACATACATTACATTACATACATTACATTACATACATTACATTACATACATTACATTACATACATTACATTACATACATTACATTACATACATTACATTACATACATTACATTACATACATTACATTACATACATTACATTACATACATTACATTACATACATTACATTACATACATTACATTACATACATTACATTACATACATTACATTACATACATTACATTACATACATTACATACATTACATTACATACATTACATTACATACATTACATTACATACATTACATTACATACATTACATACATTACATTACATACATTACATTACATACATTACATTACATACATTACATACATTACATTACATACATTACATTACATACATTACATTACATACATTACATTACATACATTACATTTTATACATTACATTACATACATTACATTACATACATTACATTACATACATTACATTACATACATTACATTACATACATTACATTACATACATTACATTACATACATTACATTACATACATTACATTACATACATTACATTACATACATTACATTACATACATTACATTACATACATTACATACATTACATTACATACATTACATTACATACATTACATTACATACATTACATTACATACATTACATTACATACATTACATTACATACATTACATTACATACATTACATTACATACATTACATTACATACATTACATTACATACATTACATTACATACATTACATTACATACATTACATTACATACATTACATACATTACATTACATACATTACATTACATACATTACATACATTACATTACATACATTACATTACATACATTACATTACATACATTACATTACATACATTACATACATTACATTACATACATTACATTACATACATTACATTACATACATTACATTACATACATTACATTTTATACATTACATTACATACATTACATTACATACATTACATTACATACATTACATTACATACATTACATTACATACATTACATTACATACATTACATTACATACATTACATTACATACATTACATTACATACATTACATTACATACATTACATTACATACATTACATTACATACATTACATACATTACATTACATACATTACATTACATACATTACATTACATACATTACATTACATACATTACATTACATACATTACATTACATACATTACATTACATACATTACATTACATACATTACATTACATACATTACATTACATACATTACATTACATACATTACATACATTACATACATTACATTACATACATTACATTACATACATTACATTACATACATTACATTACATTACATACATTATATACATTACATTACATACATTATATACATTACATTGCATACATTACATTACATACATTACATTACATATATTACATTACATACATTACATTACATACATTACAAACATACATTACATACATTACATTACATTTATTACATTACATTCCATATATCACATACATTACATCACATACATATAAATACATACATTACTTTACATATATTACATTACATTACATACATAACAATAAATACATTACAATAAATACATTACATGACATACATTACATTACATTACATACATTACATTACATACATACATTACATACCATACAGTACGTTACATACATTACATACCATACAGTACGTTACATACATTACATAACATACATTAAGTTACATATATTACATTGCATACATTACATCACATACATTACATATATTTTATTACATAACATTACATAACATTACATAACATTACATACATTAAATACATTACATACATTACATACATTACATTTCAATCATTACATTTCATACATTACATTTCATACATTACAATACATACATTACAATACATACATTACAATACATACATTACAATACATACATTACAA
This sequence comes from Biomphalaria pfeifferi, assembly GCA_030265305.1. Taxonomy (NCBI): domain Eukaryota; kingdom Metazoa; phylum Mollusca; class Gastropoda; family Planorbidae; genus Biomphalaria; species Biomphalaria pfeifferi. Next base: position 995,122 of record JASAOG010000151.1, read on the forward strand.
TACATACATTACATTACATACATTACATACATTACATACATTACATACATTACATACATTACATTACATACAGTACATTACATACATTACATTACATACATTACATTACATACATTACATACATTACATACATTACATTACATACATTACATTACATACATTACAATACATACATTACATTACATACATTACATTACATACATTACATTACATACATTACGTTAATTACATACATTACATTACATACATTACATACATTACATACATTACATACATTACATACATTACATACATTACATACATTACATACATTACATACATTACATACATTACATTACATCACATACATTACATATATTTTATTACATAACATTACATAACATTACATAGCATTACATACATTACATACATTGCATACATTACATACATTACATACATTACATACATTACATACATTACATACATTACATACATTACATACATTACATTTCAATCATTACATTTCATACATTACATTACATACATTACAATACATACATTACAATACATACATTACAATACATACATTACAATACATACATTACAATACATACATTACAATACATACATTACAATACATACATTACAATACATACATTACAATACATACATTACAATACATACATTACAATACATACATTACATTACATACATTACATTACATACATTACATTTCATACATTACATTTCATACATTACGTTAATTACATACATTACATTACATACATTACATACATTACATACATTACATACATTACATACATTACATACATTACATACATTACATACATTACATACATTACATTACATCACATACATTACATATATTTTATTACATAACATTACATAACATTACATAGCATTACATACATTACATACATTGCATACATTACATACATTACATACATTACATACATTACATACATTACATACATTACATACATTACATTTCAATCATTACATTTCATACATTACATTACATACATTACAATACATACATTACAATACATACATTACAATACATACATTACAATACATACATTACAATACATACATTACAATACATACATTACAATACATACATTACAATACATACATTACAATACATACATTACAATACATACATTACATTACATACATTACATTACATACATTACATTTCATACATTACATTTCATACATTACATTTCATACATTACATTACATACATTACATTACATACATTACATACATTACATACATTACATTACATACATTACATTACATACATTACATTACATACATTACATTACATACATTACATTACATACATTACATTACATACATTACATTACATACATTACATTACATACATTACATTACATACTTTACATTACATACATTACATACATTACATTACATACATTACATACATTACATTACATACATTACATTACATACATTACATTACATACATTACATTACATACATTACATTACATACATTACATTACATACATTACATTACATACATTACATTACATACATTACATTACATACATTACATTACATACATTACATTACATACATTACATTACATACATTACATTACATACATTACATTACATACATTACATTACATACATTACATTACATACATTACATTACATACATTACATTACATACATTACATTACATACATTACATTACATACATTATATACATTACATTTTATACATTATATACATTACATTGCATACATTACATTACATACATTACATTACATATATTACATTACATACATTACATTACATACATTACAAACATACATTACATACATTACATTACATTTATTACATTACATTCCATATATCACATACATTACATCACATACATATAAATACATACATTACTTTACATATATTACATTACATTACATACATAACAATAAATACATTACAATAAATACATTACATGACATACATTACATTACATTACATACATTACATTACATACATACATTACATACCATACAGTACGTTACATACATTACATACCATACAGTACGTTACATACATTACATACATTACATTACATTACATACATTAAGTTACATATATTACATTGCATACATTACATCACATACATTACATATATTTTATTACATAACATTACATAACATTACATAACATTACATACATTAAATACATTACATACATTACATACATTACATTTCAATCATTACATTTCATACATTACATTTCATACATTACAATACATACATTACAATACATACATTACAATACATACATTACAATACATACATTACAATACATACATTACAATACATACATTACAATACATACATTACAATACATACATTACATTACATACATTACATACATTACATACATTACATACATTACATACATTACATTACATACAGTACATTACATACATTACATTACATACATTACATTACATACATTACATTACATACATTACATTACATACATTACAATACATACATTACATTACATACATTACATTACATACATTACGTTAATTACATACATTACATTACATACATTACATACATTACATACATTACATACATTACATACATTACATACATTACATACATTACATACATTACATACATTACATACATTACATTACATCACATACATTACATATATTTTATTACATAACATTACATAACATTACATAGCATTACATACATTACATACATTGCATACATTACATACATTACATACATTACATACATTACATACATTACATACATTACATTTCAATCATTACATTTCATACATTACATTACATACATTACAATACATACATTACAATACATACATTACAATACATACATTACAATACATACATTACAATACATACATTACAATATATACATTACAATACATACATTACAATACATACATTACAATACATACATTACAATACATACATTACAATACATACATTACATTACATACATTACATTACATACATTACATTTCATACATTACATTTCATACATTACATTACATACATTACATTACATACATTACATTACATACATTACATTACATACATTACATACATTACATACATTACATTACATACATTACATTACATACATTACATTACATACATTACATTACATACATTACATTACATACATTACATTACATACATTACATTACATACTTTACATTACATACATTACATACATTACATTACATACATTACATTACATACATTACATACATTACATACATTACATTACATACATTACATTACATACATTACATTACATACATTACATTACATACATTACATTACATACATTACATTACATACATTACATTACATACATTACATTACATACATTACATTACATACATTACATTACATACATTACATTACATACATTATATACATTACATTTTATACATTATATACATTACATTGCATACATTACATTACATACATTACATTACATATATTACATTACATACATTACATTACATACATTACAAACATACATTACATACATTACATTACATTTATTACATTACATTCCATATATCACATACATTACATCACATACATATAAATACATACATTACTTTACATATATTACATTACATTACATACATAACAATAAATACATTACAATAAATACATTACATGACATACATTACATTACATTACATACATTACATTACATACATACATTACATACCATACAGTACGTTACATACATTACATACCATACAGTACGTTACATACATTACATACATTACATTACATTACATACATTAAGTTACATATATTACATTGCATACATTACATCACATACATTACATATATTTTATTACATAACATTACATAACATTACATAACATTACATACATTAAATACATTACATACATTACATACATTACATTTCAATCATTACATTTCATACATTACATTTCATACATTACAATACATACATTACAATACATACATTACAATACATACATTACAATACATACATTACAATACATACATTACAATACATACATTACAATACATACATTACAATACATACATTACATTACATACATTACATACATTACATACATTACATACATTACATACATTACATTACATACAGTACATTACATACATTACATTACATACATTACATTACATACATTACATTACATACATTACATTACATACATTACAATACATACATTACATTACATACATTACATTACATACATTACGTTAATTACATACATTACATTACATACATTACATACATTACATACATTACATACATTACATACATTACATACATTACATACATTACATACATTACATTACATCACATACATTACATATATTTTATTACATAACATTACATAACATTACATAGCATTACATACATTACATACATTGCATACATTACATACATTACATACATTACATACATTACATACATTACATACATTACATACATTACATTTCAATCATTACATTTCATACATTACATTACATACATTACAATACATACATTACAATACATACATTACAATACATACATTACAATACATACATTACAATACATACATTACAATATATACATTACAATACATACATTACAATACATACATTACAATACATACATTACAATACATACATTACAATACATACATTACATTACATACATTACATTACATACATTACATTTCATACATTACATTTCATACATTACATTACATACATTACATTACATACATTACATTACATACATTACATTACATACATTACATACATTACATACATTACATTACATACATTACATTACATACATTACATTACATACATTACATTACATACATTACATTACATACATTACATTACATACATTACATTACATACTTTACATTACATACATTACATACATTACATTACATACATTACATTACATACATTACATACATTACATTACATACATTACATTACATACATTACATTACATACATTACATTACATACATTACATTACATACATTACATTACATGCATTACATTACATACATTATATTACATACATTACATTACATACATTACATACATTACTTACATTACATTACATACATTACATTACATACATTATATTACATACATTACATTACATACATTACATTACATACATTACATTACATACATTACATTACATACATTACATTACATACATACATTACATTACATACATTACATTACATACATTACATTACATACATTACATTACATACATTACATTACATACATTACATTACATACATTACATTACATACATTACATTACATACATTACATTACATACATTACATTACATACATTACATTACATACATTACATTACATACATTATATACATTACATTACATACATTATATACATTACATTACATACATTACATTACATACATTACATTACATACATTACATTACATACATTACATTACATACATTACATTACATACATTACATTACATACATTACATACATTACATTACATACATTACATTACATTACATACATTACATTACATACATTACATTACATTACATTACATTACATTATATTTCATATATTACATTACATACATTACATTACATACATTGCATTACATACATTGCATTACATACATTGCATTACATACATTGCATTACATACATTACATTACATACATTACATTACATACATTACATACATTACATTACATACATTACATTACATACATTACATTACATACATTACATTACATACATTACATTACATACATTACATACATTACATTACATACATTACATTACATACATTACATTACATACATTACATTACATACATTACATTACATACATTACATTACATACATTACATTACATACATTACATTACATACATTACATTACATACAATACATTACATACATTACATTACATACATTACATTACATACATTACATTACATTACATACATTACATTACATACATTACATTACATACATTACATTACATACATTTCATACATTACATTACATACATTACATTACATACATTACATACATTACATACATTACATTACATACAATAAAATTACATACATTACATTACATACATTACATACATTACATACATTACATACATTACATTACATTACATTACATTACATACATTACATTACATTACATTACATACATTAAATTACATACATTACATTACATTACATTACATACATTACATTACATACATTGCATTACATTACATTACATACATTACATACATTACATTTCATACATTACATTACATACATAACATTACATACATTACATTACATACATTACATTACATACACTACATTACATACATTACATTACATACATTACATTACATACATTACATTACATACATTACATTTTTCTACATTCGATGTTGATGTCAGGCTATAGATTTCTCCTTTTGATGATGTTTTCAGGTTAAGATTTCTCCATTTGGTGTTGATGTCAGGCTAGAGATTTCTCCATTCGATGTTGATGTCACGCTAGAGATTTCTCCATTTGATGTTGATGTCAGGCTAGAGATTTATCCATTTAATGTTCATGTCACGCTATAGATTTCTTCATTTGATGATGTTTTCAGGTTTAGATTTCTCCATTTATTGTTGATGTCAGGCTAGAATTTTCTCCATTTGATGTTGATGTCAGAATAGAGATTTCTCCAATCGATGTTGATGTAAGGCTAGAGATTTCTCCATTCGATGTTGATGTCAGGCTAGAGATTTCTCCATTTGATGTTGATGTCAGGCTTGAGATTTCTACATTCGATGTTGATGTCAGGCTAGAGATTTCTCCATTCGATGTTGATGTAAGGCTAGAGATTTCTCCATTCGATGTTGATGTCAGGCTAGAGATTTCTCCATTCGATGTTGATATCAGTCTAGAGATTTGTCCATTTGATGTTGATGTCAGGATAGAGATTTCTTCGTTCGATGTTGATGTCAGGCTAGAGATTTCTACATTCGATGTTGATGTCAGGCTAGAGATTTCTCCATTTGATGTTGATGTAGGGCTAGAGATTTCTCCACTCGATTTTTATGTCACGCTAGAGATTTTTCCGTTCAATGTTGATGTTAGGCTAGAAATTTCTCCATTTTATTTTGATGTCAGGCTAGAGATTTCTACATTCGATGTTGATGTCAGGCTAGAGATTTCTCCATTCGATGTTGATGTAAGGCTAGAGATTTCTCCATTCGATGTTGATGTCAGGCTAGAGATTTCTCCATTCGATGTTGATGTCAGGCTAGAGATTTCTCCATTTGATGTTGATTTAGGGCTAGAGATTTCTCCACTCGATTTTTATGTCACGCTAGAGATTTTTCCGTTCAATGTTGATGTTAGGCTAGAAATTTCTCCATTTTATTTTGATGTCACGCTAGAGATTTCTCCATTTGATGATGTTTTCAGGCTAGAGATTTCTCCATTTGATGTTGATGTAAGGCTAGAGATTTCTCCATTTGATGATGTTTTCAGGTTAGAGATTTCTCCATTTGATGTTGATGTCAGGCTAGAGATTTCTCCATTTGATGTTGATGTTAGGCTAGAGATTTCTCCATTTGATTTTGATGTCAGGCTAGAGATTTTAATTGTCAAAAACACACGTAGACGTCGTTATTTTTCCGGAAATTTAAGATTTAGTATTTTTTTTAGAAGAACGTGAAATTTTTCTGTCATATTTTGAGAAACTGTGGCCTAAGCTAGCCATTATATCTCAGTGCCGGACAGGCCATTGTCCTATCGGCAAATATTTACCACAACTATGAACATATTTTGACTCACAGTGGCCTGAGCTAATCATTATAGCTCAGTGCGGGACAGGCCATTTTCCTATCGGCTCATATTTACCACGACTATGGCCATATTTTGACTTACGGTGGCCTGAGCTAGCCATTATAACTAAGTGCGGGACAGGCCATTTTCCTATCGGCTCATATTTACCACGACTCTGGCCAAATTTTGACTCACAGTGGCCTGAGCTAGCTATTATATCTCGGTGTGGGACAGGCCATTGTCCTATCGGCTTATATTTTCCACGACTATGGTCATTTTTTGACTCACAGTGGCCTGAGCTAGCCATTATAGCTCATTGCGGGACAGGTCATTGTCCTATCGGCTGAAATTTCCCACGACTATGGCCATATTTTGAATCACATTGGCATAAGCTAGCGATTATAGCTCAGTGCGGGACAGGCCATTGTCCTATCGGCTCAAATTTCCCACGACTATGGCCATATTTTTGACTCACAGTGACCTAAGCTAGCCATTATAACTCAGTGCGGGACAGGCCATTGTCTTATCGGCTCATATTTCCAACTACTATGGCCATATTATCTGCCAGTGGCCTGAGCTAGCCTTTATAGCTCATTGCGGGACAGTTCATTGCCCTATCGGCTCAGATTTCCCACGCTTATAGTCATATTTTGAATCACATTGGCATAAGCTAGCCATTATAGCTTAGTGCGGGACAGGTAATATTATTAATGTCGAATAAAAATAATTAGATATTTATTTAGCAGCAGAATGTTTATAGTATTACTAGAATACTTATCGATGTGCCCCATCAAAGTGAAATTTAAAAAAAAATTAAAAAAAATAAAAATTAATTAATATATTTTTACTTTACAGTCGTGTACCTGACAGGGTTTGTTGTTTTTTTAGTTTTCTTTTGGTTCTTATGGTTTGCTCGATTTTTCTCCTCTTTGGGATGTGCTCGGCGTTGGAAGGCGTGGTTGTCTGAATAAGTAGTTTTTGAAGTTTCATAACTTGTGCTGTCTTCACTTTCCTCTTCGTCTGTCGACCATTCTTGACCATAATTATTTATGATTTTTATCTATAAAACATTTTTATCAAATGGATATCTCTCTCTATCTCTGTCTATCTATCTATCTATCTATCTATCTATCTATCTATCTATCTTTCTATCTATCTATCTATCTATCTATCTTTCTATCTCTCTATCTATTTAGCCATCCATCTATCCATCTATGTATCAATCTATCTATATATTTATATATATATATATATATATATATAGATATATATATATATATATCTAATGTAGGCCTAGTCTAATCTACTCGCATACTTTATCTAAATTCAATATAATCTAGTCTAATATAATGATCTAATTGAGTTTTACTTGAACTATCTTTTTTTTTATCCATCTATTCTAAATACATTGAAATTTGTTGACAATTTCTTTAACTCTATCTATTATTGTCTATTTAGACTCTATTTTAATCTAAATAGATATAGTCCTTCGTCTTGGTTGTGGACTTTGTTTTTTACCTATGTTGTTTGCTTTGGTTGTAATATAAAGAATAGATAATAAATCATAATAATGATAAACTAAAAAGATCTTTCTTCCTTCACCCTTTCAAATCAGCATAAAAGATCCAGATTGTAGATTGCTAGATTTAATACAAATTTACAAAAGAATAATTGAGATTCTAGAAATGAATCTACTTACATTTATTGTGCCATTGGCATTGGTGATGATCTTATTTTGCTCCATTCTTTGCGGCAGTTGCGTAGGTGAACAGTTTGTTATAAACGGAAGCTTAAAAACGCACCTAATAATCGGGAAATACCTTTTTTTGTGCTTTTATATAATAATAATAATATAAAAATAATAATGTTTGTCTTCGAGTCCGAAGATTATTGAGGAATGCAGTATTTCTCGTGGCTTCGCAGCCTCAGCTGTGACCTACATATTTTGCCACATCCGTGGCAAGCTTAACATTGTCCGCCGTAGGACGATTTAGATTTTAGTTTCCTACGTCTGCACCTTTTGGTCTTAAATATTTATCCCGCGCCTTTAAATTGACCTCTTGCTATTTCGTTCTGAGGCAGCATGCAGCCATGTGCTCTCTTCATTGTCAGCTAAGACAAGTTGGTGCCTAATCTGGTTTTTAAAGCGTTTCCGTGGGACACCACTGTTACATTGACCACCTTTTAGTCACCAAAAAAGACTGCCTTTGTCATGCGTTCGTCCCCCATACTTAACTGTCGGCCTGTGGCTGACCTAGATTTTCCTTTTGCGGTCTACATCTGTCCACAGCATTGGAATTTCATTTGGCTTCAAATGTAAATATCATCAGCTGTGTCTTTCCAGGTGCTCTTTTCTATGTCAGTTGAAGCAAGTTGGCGCCCTAGCTGATCTTTATAGTATTACCGTGGGGGACGTCTGTTACGTCGACCACTTGTGGCAAACCTTCTTCCCCCCATACAGGATTCATGCCCTGCCAGGCGTAGCTGTCGAAAAAATTAAAGGGTGGAGATCGGAACTGAGCTTTTTCCATTGCAACACTTTGTATTGACCAGGCAATCTGATACTTTTACAGATATGATTTTTATTACCTGTTACGAATTAGCTATGAGTTGAAATGAATTAATGCTGCTCCAGGAGTAACAAAACTCTGCGAGCAAAAAAAATACATCTCTTGTGAAGATATCAGGCTGGTTGTCAATCAGTGCATAATTTATGCCAAAGTAAAACCCAGATATTTCAGTATATTCTGGTGGAACTCTAAAACAATGCAAACCTTTCCAGATTTTAAGTATGGACGTCCTTTTACCATCTCAACAAACATACCGTTTTGAGTGTCAAGAGCTGAGCCGAAGGGTCTTCGAGCACTAAGTTTGAATAAAAACCTGCTTGAGTGTCAAGCAGTTAAAAAAAACCTGTCCGAACCACCGTTCTGTCTGGAAGAGACCTAAGTCAATGCCTATGTAAAGTATCGCTGTTTCCGATTCCCTTGGCATCCCGGACGCATGGGCTAGACATGGCCGAAGGCCGACATCACCGAGAGTGTCCAGTATTTTCCTTTGTTATACCAAGCTATCCGTGGGTACTCGCCATTAATGTAACGGTCCCTTGAGGAACGGTGCATCAAAAAACATACCTAACATGGCCGCGAGTATAACTAGTTAGATTCGTGTTGGCCATAGATATAAGTTTTGATGTGTGAAAAATTCTAAATCTATATTTTCTGACAGCCGATGCAGAAATGTAACTGTCCGAACTACCTGTATTGATGAGGGCATCAAGTGTAATGTTGTTAATTTGAATTTTCGTTACAACACGAGATTAAAAAAACAACAAAGAGGCGGCTGTTATTGTATACGCTGCTGAATCAGAGTTAGGTCTGTAAACTGTAGAAAGTTTTGATTTGCATACCTTTTTGTAGTGTCCTTTTTTACCACATTTATTACAGATTGCATCTTTAGCGGGGCATTTGCTACGAGAGGGGATAGCACCTCCACAAAAGTAGCACTTGCCTTGAGCTGCTGCTATGGTAACGAGTGCCGAATCAATCTTGTCCTCTACAGCAGTGCAAAGCGGCAATTCCGACGTAGTGGATTGTTGTGCTTGTGGTGTTTGAAAAGTAGTGGCTTGTTGCGAGTTATGTCAGAATGTTTCTGTGCCATCTCCGAGATCTAGCTACCTCCAATGACTTTGCGAGGTCCAGAGATGAGTAGGGTACTCTAAAAGTCTCTGCCTAATCTCTGGTGATGACATCTTTGAATTTACCTTTCAACACTCTGTCCCGTTTCTTCATTGGTTTGTTTGACATAGAGTCTGTTTAATGTAGTTACAGCAGTTTCAAAATTGATACAGTCAGATATCAAATAAATACACACCGTGTGAGATAAAGTTACATAGTAGATCGAACTTCTCACCTTCTGATTAATTTTAATACGAATTTTTCGAATGTGTGAGGCCAGTGCTTCCAGATCCTTTGAGTGTCTGGATTATTAGGATCCACCACCAATCGTTCAGGTTTTAGAAAACGACCCATACTTGAAGTTTGAAGCACAATTAATCCACAAGATTCTTGTTCAATAAATTGTTGTAACCTAATGAAACACTGCAAGAAGACATGTCTTGATCCTACACACACGCTGACCTGGACACCAAGACGTTTTGACACACTAGAACAGATCAGTTCAGAAGTCACAAAAAGTAACTTAAATGCATAACAGTATTCAAAAATTTAAACCAAAATATACATCCTTTCAAAAGTAGTCCATGTTCCATGTGGTATAGTGGTAGAACAGATACCAAACAGTTTTATGGAACAGTTGCTACCACCACCCCCATTAGGTTATCAGGGGAAGAAAACCAGATCATGCAGAGCCATATGATAAGGCTCTAGGTTAGCCCTCTATTTAACAACCTTGATCTATGTTCTAAGTAATCAAAAAATTTAATCAAAATATACATCCTTTCAAAAGTAGTTCCTGTGGTATAGTGGTAGAACAGATACTAAAACAGTTTTATGGATCAGTTGCTACCCTCCCCCATTAGGTTATCAGGAGACGAAAACCAGATCATAAATATTTTAACTGCAGAGCCTTTTGATAAGACTCTTGGTTAGCCCTCTATTAAATAACTTTAATCTATGCTCGAAGTAATGAGAAAATTAAATCAAAATAAACATCCTTTCAAAAGTAGTTCTTGTGGTAGAGTGGTAGAACAGATACAAAACAGTCAGGTCTTATCACCCCCATCTATCAAGCTGACTTGTTTGCAGCCTTTGTACATGCATCCATTCATTTTTGTTAGACCATTTCTTCAAGATCAACTCCTGTCTGTACAATATCTACTTCAAATGTCTACTAACTCACCATTGCACTTACACATAGGGTTCCTGACCAGGGCTGTTGTAAGAGAGGATTTAAACTTCTCAAGCCCATACTCAAAAGGCGTTGATTGATGATGAAGATGACTAGCAACCAATATAAATGGGAAAGAAATGATTAAATTCAGAACAAGATGTGTTAATGTATGAAATCTGCTACCAAACAGACTCAATCATGTGCCTCCATAAAGTGCTCAGTTTCCAAACCATTGAATGCTGAGATTTTGAGGTTCTGTAGTTTTAGGATGCTCCAGAGTCCACCTAAATCTGATATGAGACTGTAGCATCCTAATTTTCAATATAATTCTTTGATTCAACTGTAAATATAATTCTTTGATTCAACCATGTCCTTTAAAAATCATTTTATTCACTTCTTTGGTACCTCTTGTAATTAAGAATGCTTTGTTTGGCTACCTCATAAACTGTAAGGCCACAAGCATTGCTCAAAACACACCATATGCTTTCACCATCTACCTGGACCTTTTTTCTTTCATTCTCATGGTGACAATGATTTGTTTCTTCCCATTGTTACTGTTCATGTGAACTATCAGCATGTCATACTTAATTATATCAAAACTGGATGGCCCAGACACATCTCATCTAACTATTTAGATTTCATTTGTAAAAGCAATGACAAAATGTATTTGTAGATTCAAATCACTTGTCTTCCTCCGATGAAAGAGGATGAAAAAAGCAACAGACTAAATGCTTGTGGCTGTCGAGTTTTTTATGCATGTCAGAAGGTGTGAAACAAGCTTGATCTATTTACCTTGATCATTCTCATTTTATGCATTTTACCAAGGAATAATTTTTCTCAAATGTCTTCAAAACATTCTGTCTTCCCTATTGTAGACTTGAACCACAAATGTATCTTGAAGCGAGTGTCCAGATTACTCATGAATACAAGGTCCCAGTTCTCTATACAGATAAGATTCATATATCATTTTTTTTTCATTCACCACTGTCCTTAACATGTTGCCTGATATGGCAACTAATGTTTGGAACTTGCTCCCAAACAAGCGCAGGCCAACCAAATCGCTTTACAAATGTACCTTGGAAATAATAGTATGCATTTTTTTCTATGATACTAAAGATTTTTTTCTCTCATCTTTGAAATCCCCAAGATGTCTTAACTATTAAGAATTAATAAGAACTAATGCTTTATTATTAAAGAGAAAAAAATTCTTCAACTTTTGTATTTTGTCAGTAAGGGCTTTTATTTACTAATTTAAAGCTTTACAATATTGTTAATGATGAAAAAAATAATTGCTCGAGGGGTAGAGCCATTAGGTTTGCGACTGAATACCTCAAGTTTGAATCCTAATAATTTGTTCATTGTTGGCTAAAAGCTAAAATGTGAATCATTTGAATCATTATTTAAGAGCATGAAATGAGCTATACAAACTAGGTCACACACCGTATCTGTTTGTTCTCTTTCATTTTTTCTGTAACTTGGTTCTGTATCTTTTTTTTTTAATGAAGTGGTAAATGATCTTTGCATCATTTCAGAAGGGCTTTCTGATTAACTCACCTTCGCCCATCCATTAGTCTGTGAACATCATTTCAGAAGGGTGTTTTGATCAACTCACCTTCACCTATCCATTAGTCTGGTGGTCATGGAAATGGACACCACAACATGATTGACCAACTGCCTCTCTCCTTCCCTCTTTGTCTTTTGCCAGGTTTAAAGTCACTTCCATAGACAGGCCCACCACTTCTTCTGCCTGCCTTTCCTTCTTTTTTCTCTGCAGAAAAGTCTTTGCAAGCCCTGAGGGTCTCTTAATTCTCATGCAGTTATTTGACAGTGATCATAATGTCACCAGGCAGGGAAATTAATATTTTTCTAACCAAAATCAGACTACAGAAGTTGAAAGGATGCCTTGGAAGGGTTATTAAAACAAAAATTTATTAAATATAGAGGATTTAATAACATGGTTTACTATATCCTAGTCATTAGAATTTTCTATTACATTTATCTGTATTTAGTTCTTTGAAAAACAAAGTAAAAGATTTTTTTTTCTAAGGATTATTAAAAGAACTTTAACAGTTCTCTATTTTGTCTTGAAAGACAATGGGTTCATACACATAATTGATGTGCTGTGCTAATTGCCTCTCCTATGCTGTGACCAAACAAACCAATGTTGGTGTCGCTAATATTTTCTTCAGTTTATACAAAGTGCTGACTTTGTCTCCAGGTTATAAGATAGTGCTGCTTACTTTTTCCTCTTGTCTATGACTGCCTCAGTTCATTTGCTTGCAGTCAGTTCTAACTATAAACTCTTAAATAAGAAATCTGTTTAACATGAAAAATTGTTCTTTTATTCTGAATTTCAGTATTCAGCTGTCAGAATTGCACATGTTTGATGGTAAACTTTTTTCTTTCAGTATTTCAGTGTCTGTGTTGACTCTTTGTCTTTAAACCCAGATTAGATCATTGATATTTGTGAATTTTAATCTATTTCTTCTTCTTGATCTTTTTTTGTAAGTGATTTGGCTGGGTTTATGTTTCTGTGCCTTAAACCATATTCGAAAACTTGATTCATTATTACTAATTATATCATTTCTTTTATTATTTGTCCTCTTTGATTCTTTGTTGATCTTTTCTACTCTTGGGGAGGAGTGGTTCTGACCAACTTAGACTCTGAATTTCAATCTATTCATTTTTCTCAATGCTTTGTTGTAGGTGAAATGGCCTATTTTCTATAGATAAGCCATAAGCCATAAACCATATTCCATAACTAAACTTACTATTCCTTTTTTTACAACAGCTAAATATGTCTTTTTTTTTTTTTTTTTTACTTTGACTGATTCTTTGTTGATCTTTTCTTCTCTTGGGGAGGAGCGGTCCTGACCAACTTAGATTCTTAAAAGAACATTATTGCCTTTTTAGGATTTTTTCTGATGATTAAGACAACATGTTATATTTTATGTAAATGACCCATAAAGATGTAACATGATGTAACATCATAACTTCACAACAGGATTTTGTTAGCTTTGCCTCAGATGATATGTTGGCTACATCTCTTTATGAAGAGTAGAATAATTTAGACAACTATAGAAGTTAAACAAGTCCTTATGAGGGCTCAATATAAAGCTGATAAAGATAAAATAAAGACTGAGAAAATAAATTGAAACATATTTATTACCAACCACAGAAGTCAAACAAGTCCTTTTGAGGGCTCAATGCATTTGAAGCTGATCAAGGTAATATAAAGACTGAGAAAATAAATTGAAATATATTTATTAACAATTACAGAAATTAAAAGGGCCCTTTTCAGGGCCAAAAGAAAACCATTTACTGTCATCCAACTATAACCAGAATAGGTTATAAAAATTCCAAAAGAAAGGTTCTTTTCAGAGCCAAAGCTAAAGACTACTGACCTATAGAAGTTTATGCAAGGATCAAGTAATTCTTTTTTTCTCAAACAAAGAAAATTTTGAAACAGAATACTGTATCATGATATATATTTCAAAACCCAAACATCTTACCAGGATGATCAGTTTATTCAATACATTTTTAAAATGTCTAAATTAATTTTCTGCTTTTCTTGAGGGTGTGGACATTTATTGGTATAGAAAAGATGTTTTTTTTAAACTAAAATAGAAAATGTCTTAAGTCCATTAATCACTTTATGACAAATTTTAATGACTATCGGCACTACTCTATTGAAGAGAACTTACTTTTGACTTAAATAAAAGGTTCTGTCTTTCTTTTTTAACCATCATAAGTTCTTACTTATAAAAAATAAGTTTAAGGTCAGTTAAAATACTTTTAGTTTAGCCTTAATATCCACCTAGTCATGTACTTTCTTAAAGCCTTTCATCCTTACTAGTGTATCTTCTTTGTTTGATTTACTCTTTGAAAAACACTTGCTGTTTTCAATATCTTAATGACATTTTCTTCCAACATTAATTTCTTTTCTCTAAATTCTGTTTTTGTCATGCTGAGCACTTCTCAAGTGAAAGATGGTCTTCAAAATTTTCATTTGTAGCCTATCTACTACAAAACATTTACTTCCTAGGTCAATCCTACTAGAACTTGAACTTGGTTCTTCTTGATTACATTTTTCTTATTTGCAAATACTTTCAGTGTTTCTGTTATTTTCAAGGCATTCCCTTTCAACATTATCTATTCTATTACTTTGTTATGCTGGAAAGTGGAAACGTTTCAGATGAAAAAAATTGTCTTTCGCATTTTCATCTTATACTTCTAATTTGTTTTCTTTTTTTTTTTTGTTTTTCTTACAGTGAGACCTTAGTGTGAATGGTCTAAAACTCTAAATCATAGAAATAAATACATGGTTTATGTCATAGAAAGAGTCAATAGAAACCATTATTATTAAATCATGTGCAGTAATCTGCAGAATTTTAGGGATTTACAAAAAAAGCCAAACATTATCAAATAAATGTCTTAAGGTCCATTTAAAAAACAATTTTCAATTCAATTTTCTTTAATTCTAAAATTTATTTTAAGGACTTAATAAAAATTCCAGAAACTAGATCTAGCTGCTTGCTCTCATTCTTCAGTCGTTTTTTTTTTGTACAACCTTGACATTTGAATTTTTCTTTTGCACTGCAAGTCTTCACTCTTTTATCTCTTAAACATTCTAGTTGAATGGAAAACCTGTGAGAAATTTCCTGCTGAATTTAAATGCTGAAAAACATCTTTCAATCATGAATTAAAATTTGTAGCCACCATTAGGATTCAAACTTGAGAATTCTTATTTTAGCATTCAGATAATTTTTACCAATTATTGAAAAATAAATCAAAGATTTAATGGAATATTGCAACTAAAAGGCTGGCAATAAAAAAATTCTTAAAAAACATCTTAAGTCATGAATTAAAATTTCTAGCCACCATTAGGATTCAAGCTTGAGAATTCTTATTTCAGCAGTCAGATAATAATTTATACCAATATTGTAACTAAAATGGCTGGTAATGGAAACAGAAATGAATGTGTCTTCAGATTTTGTGATTTAATTTTAAAAAAAAACTGAAGGGCATGAATGTTGAACAACAAAAACAAAATATATTACACCTGACATGTGCCCACCACATCCTCAGTGCCAGGTGATAATTCAAGATGTCCAAAATTTGAGTGTCCTCAGCATGTAATCATTCCTCACCCATCAGTGGCCATGGTAAGTGTTGTTTGTAGTGCATGATGTATGAACTTATACTTTCTCAGGAAGATGACCGTTGATTGGCTGGTGCCTGACCATCTGGCTGAGCACTGCTTTACTATGGCCATATTTTGACTTACTGTGGCCTGAGCTAGCCATTATAACTAAGTGCGGGACAGGCCATTTTCCTATCAGCTTATATTTCCCATGACTATGGCCATATTTTGACTCACAGTGGCCTGAGCTAGCCATTATAGCTCAGTGCGGTACAGTCCATTTCCTTATTTGCTCATATTTCCCACGACGATTGCCATATTTTGACTCACGGTGGCCTGAGCTAGCCATTATAACTAAGTGCGGGAAAGGCCATTGTCCTATCGGCTCATATTTCCCACGACTATGGCCATATTTTGACTCACAGTGGCCTGAGCTAGCTATTATAGCTCAGTGTGGGACAGGCCATTGTCCTATCGGCTTATATTTTCCACGACTATGGTCATATTTTGACTCACAGTGGCCTGAGCTAGCCATTATAGCTCATTGCGGGACAGGTCATTGTCCTATCGGCTGAAATTTCCCACGACTATGGCCATATTTTGAATCACATTGGCATAAGCTAGCGATTATAGCTCAGTGCGGGACAGGCCATTGTCCTATCGGCTCAAATTTCCCACGACTATGGCCATATTTTTGACTCACAGTGACCTAAGCTAGCCATTATAACTCAGTGCGGGACAGGCCATTGTCTTATCGGCTCATATTTCCAACTACTATGGCCATATTATCTGCCAGTGGCCTGAGCTAGCCTTTATAGCTCATTGCGGGACAGTTCATTGCCCTATCGGCTCAGATTTCCCACGCTTATAGTCATATTTTGAATCACATTGGCATAAGCTAGCCATTATAGCTTAGTGCGGGACAGGTAATATTATTAATGTCGAATAAAAATAATTAGATATTTATTTAGCAGCAGAATGTTTATAGTATTACTAGAATACTTATCGATGTGCCCCATCAAAGTGAAATTTTAAAAAAAATTTAAAAAAATAAAAATTAATTAATATATTTTTACTTTACAGTCGTGTACCTGACAGGGTTTGTTGTTTTTTTAGTTTTCTTTTGGTTCTTATGGTTTGCTCGATTTTTCTCCTCTTTGGGATGTGCTCGGCGTTGGAAGGCGTGGTTGTCTGAATAAGTAGTTTTTGAAGTTTCATAACTTGTGCTGTCTTCACTTTCCTCTTCGTCTGTCGACCATTCTTGACCATAATTATTTATGATTTTTATCTATAAAACATTTTTATCAAATGGATATCTCTCTCTATCTCTGTCTATCTATCTATCTATCTATCTATCTATCTATCTATCTATCTATCTATCTATCTATCTATCTATCTATCTATCTATCTATCTATCTATCCATCTATCTATCTATCTTTCTATCTCTCTATCTATTTAGCCATCCATCTATCCATCTATGTACCAATCTATCTATATATTTATATATATATATATATATATAGATATATATATATATATATCTAATGTAGGCCTAGTCTAATCTACTCGCATACTTTATCTAAATTCAATATAATCTAGTCTAATATAATGATCTAATTGAGTTTTACTTGAACTATCTTTTTTTTTTATCCATCTATTCTAAATACATTGAAATTTGTTGACAATTTCTTTAACTCTATCTATTATTGTCTATTTAGACTCTATTTTAATCTAAATAGATATAGTCCTTCGTCTTGGTTGTGGACTTTGTTTTTTACCTATGTTGTTTGCTTTGGTTGTAATATAAAGAATAGATAATAAATCATAATAATGATAAACTAAAAAGATCTTTCTTCCTTCACCCTTTCAAATCAGCATAAAAGATCCAGATTGTAGATTGCTAGATTTAATACAAATTTACAAAAGAATAATTGAGATTCTAGAAATGAATCTACTTACATTTATTGTGCCATTGGCATTGGTGATGATCTTATTTTGCTCCATTCTTTGCGGCAGTTGCGTAGGTGAACAGTTTGTTATAAACGGAAGCTTAAAAACGCACCTAATAATCGGGAAATACCTTTTTTTGTGCTTTTATATAATAATAATAATATAAAAATAATAATGTTTGTCTTCGAGTCCGAAGATTATTGAGGAATGTAGTATTTCTCGTGGCTTCGCAGCCTCAGCTGTGACCTACATATTTTGCCACATCCGTGGCAAGCTTAACATTGTCCGCCGTAGGACGATTTAGATTTTAGTTTTCTACGTCTGCACCTTTTGGTCTTAAATATTTATCCCGCGCCTTTAAATTGACCTCTTGCTATTTCGTTCTGAGGCAGCATGCAGCCATGTGCTCTCTTCATTGTCAGCTAAGACAAGTTGGTGCCTAATCTGGTTTTTAAAGCGTTTCCGTGGGACACCACTGTTACATTGACCACCTTTTAGTCACCAAAAAAGACTGCCTTTGTCATGCGTTCGTCCCCCATACTTAACTGTCGGCCTGTGGCTGACCTAGATTTTCCTTTTGCGGTCTACATCTGTCCACAGCATTGGAATTTCATTTGGCTTCAAATGTAAATATCATCAGCTGTGTCTTTCCAGGTGCTCTTTTCTATGTCAGTTGAAGCAAGTTGGCGCCCTAGCTGATCTTTATAGTATTACCGTGGGGGACGTCTGTTACGTCGACCACTTGTGGCAAACCTTCTTCCCCCCATACAGGATTCATGCCCTGCCAGGCGTAGCTGTCGAAAAAATTAAAGGGTGGAGATCGGAACTGAGCTTTTTCCATTGCAACACTTTGTATTGACCAGGCAATCTGATACTTTTACAGATATGATTTTTATTACCTGTTACGAATTAGCTATGAGTTGAAATGAATTAATGCTGCTCCAGGAGTAACAAAACTCTGCGAGCAAAAAAAATACATCTCTTGTGAAGATATCAGGCTGGTTGTCAATCAGTGCATAATTTATGCCAAAGTAAAACCCAGATATTTCAGTATATTCTGGTGGAACTCTAAAACAATGCAAACCTTTCCAGATTTTAAGTATGGACGTCCTTTTACCATCTCAACAAACATACCGTTTTGAGTGTCAAGAGCTGAGCCGAAGGGTCTTCGAGCACTAAGTTTGAATAAAAACCTGCTTGAGTGTCAAGCAGTTAAAAAAAACCTGTCCGAACCACCGTTCTGTCTGGAAGAGACCTAAGTCAATGCCTATGTAAAGTATCGCTGTTTCCGATTCCCTTGGCATCCCGGACGCATGGGCTAGACATGGCCGAAGGCCGACATCACCGAGAGTGTCCAGTATTTTCCTTTGTTATACCAAGCTATCCGTGGGTACTCGCCATTAATGTAACGGTCCCTTGAGGAACGGTGCATCAAAAAACATACCTAACATGGCCGCGAGTATAACTAGTTAGATTCGTGTTGGCCATAGATATAAGTTTTGATGTGTGAAAAATTCTAAATCTATATTTTCTGACA
Source organism: Biomphalaria pfeifferi (assembly GCA_030265305.1). Lineage (NCBI taxonomy): Eukaryota > Metazoa > Mollusca > Gastropoda > Planorbidae > Biomphalaria > Biomphalaria pfeifferi. The sequence continues at coordinate 1,016,525 of JASAOG010000151.1, forward strand.
GCCGATGCAGAAATGTAACTGTCCGAACTACCTGTATTGATGAGGGCATCAAGTGTAATGTTGTTAATTTGAATTTTCGTTACAACACGAGATTAAAAAAACAACAAAGAGGCGGCTGTTATTGTATACGCTGCTGAATCAGAGTTAGGTCTGTAAACTGTAGAAAGTTTTGATTTGCATACCTTTTTGTAGTGTCCTTTTTTACCACATTTATTACAGATTGCATCTTTAGCGGGGCATTTGCTACGAGAGGGGATAGCACCTCCACAAAAGTAGCACTTGCCTTGAGCTGCTGCTATGGTAACGAGTGCCGAATCAATCTTGTCCTCTACAGCAGTGCAAAGCGGCAATTCCGACGTAGTGGATTGTTGTGCTTGTGGTGTTTGAAAAGTAGTGGCTTGTTGCGAGTTATGTCAGAATGTTTCTGTGCCATCTCCGAGATCTAGCTACCTCCAATGACTTTGCGAGGTCCAGAGATGAGTAGGGTACTCTAAAAGTCTCTGCCTAATCTCTGGTGATGACATCTTTGAATTTACCTTTCAACACTCTGTCCCGTTTCTTCATTGGTTTGTTTGACATAGAGTCTGTTTAATGTAGTTACAGCAGTTTCAAAATTGATACAGTCAGATATCAAATAAATACACACCGTGTGAGATAAAGTTACATAGTAGATCGAACTTCTCACCTTCTGATTAATTTTAATACGAATTTTTCGAATGTGTGAGGCCAGTGCTTCCAGATCCTTTGAGTGTCTGGATTATTAGGATCCACCACCAATCGTTCAGGTTTTAGAAAACGACCCATACTTGAAGTTTGAAGCACAATTAATCCACAAGATTCTTGTTCAATAAATTGTTGTAACCTAATGAAACACTGCAAGAAGACATGTCTTGATCCTACACACACGCTGACCTGGACACCAAGACGTTTTGACACACTAGAACAGATCAGTTCAGAAGTCACAAAAAGTAACTTAAATGCATAACAGTATTCAAAAATTTAAACCAAAATATACATCCTTTCAAAAGTAGTCCATGTTCCATGTGGTATAGTGGTAGAACAGATACCAAACAGTTTTATGGAACAGTTGCTACCACCACCCCCATTAGGTTATCAGGGGAAGAAAACCAGATCATGCAGAGCCATATGATAAGGCTCTAGGTTAGCCCTCTATTTAACAACCTTGATCTATGTTCTAAGTAATCAAAAAATTTAATCAAAATATACATCCTTTCAAAAGTAGTTCCTGTGGTATAGTGGTAGAACAGATACTAAAACAGTTTTATGGATCAGTTGCTACCCTCCCCCATTAGGTTATCAGGAGACGAAAACCAGATCATAAATATTTTAACTGCAGAGCCTTTTGATAAGACTCTTGGTTAGCCCTCTATTAAATAACTTTAATCTATGCTCGAAGTAATGAGAAAATTAAATCAAAATAAACATCCTTTCAAAAGTAGTTCTTGTGGTAGAGTGGTAGAACAGATACAAAACAGTCAGGTCTTATCACCCCCATCTATCAAGCTGACTTGTTTGCAGCCTTTGTACATGCATCCATTCATTTTTGTTAGACCATTTCTTCAAGATCAACTCCTGTCTGTACAATATCTACTTCAAATGTCTACTAACTCACCATTGCACTTACACATAGGGTTCCTGACCAGGGCTGTTGTAAGAGAGGATTTAAACTTCTCAAGCCCATACTCAAAAGGCGTTGATTGATGATGAAGATGACTAGCAACCAATATATATGGGAAAGAAATGATTAAATTCAGAACAAGATGTGTTAATGTATGAAATCTGCTACCAAACAGACTCAATCATGTGCCTCCATAAAGTGCTCAGTTTCCAAACCATTGAAGGCTGAGATTTTGAGGTTCTGTAGTTTTAGGATGCTCCAGAGTCCACCTAAATCTGATATGAGACTGTAGCATCCTAATTTTCAATATAATTCTTTGATTCAACTGTAAATATAATTCTTTGATTCAACCATGTCCTTTAAAAATCATTTTATTCACTTCTTTGGTACCTCTTGTAATTAAGAATGCTTTGTTTGGCTACCTCATAAACTGTAAGGCCACAAGCATTGCTCAAAACACACCATATGCTTTCACCATCTACCTGGACCTTTTTTCTTTCATTCTCATGGTGACAATGATTTGTTTCTTCCCATTGTTACTGTTCATGTGAACTATCAGCATGTCATACTTAATTATATCAAAACTGGATGGCCCAGACACATCTCATCTAACTATTTAGATTTCATTTGCCAAAGCAATGACAAAATGTATTTGTAGATTCAAATCACTTGTCTTCCTCCGATGAAAGAGGATGAAAAAAGCAACAGACTAAATGCTTGTGGCTGTCGAGTTTTTTATGCATGTCAGAAGGTGTGAAACAAGCTTGATCTATTTACCTTGATCATTCTCATTTTATGCATTTTACCAAGGAATAATTTTTCTCAAATGTCTTCAAAACATTCTGTCTTCCCTATTGTAGACTTGAACCACAAATGTATCTTGAAGCGAGTGTCCAGATTACTCATGAATACAAGGTCCCAGTTCTCTATACAGATAAGATTCATATATCATTTTTTTTTCATTCACCACTGTCCTTAACATGTTGCCTGATATGGCAACTAATGTTTGGAACTTGCTCCCAAACAAGCGCAGGCCAACCAAATCGCTTTACAAATGTACCTTGGAAATAATAGTATGCATTTTTTTCTATGATACTAAAGATTTTTTTCTCTCATCTTTGAAATCCCCAAGATGTCTTAACTATTAAGAATTAATAAGAACTAATGCTTTATTATTAAAGAGAAAAAAATTCTTCAACTTTTGTATTTTGTCAGTAAGGGCTTTTATTTACTAATTTAAAGCTTTACAATATTGTTAATGATGAAAAAAATAATTGCTCGAGGGGTAGAGCCATTAGGTTTGCGACTGAATACCTCAAGTTTGAATCCTAATAATTTGTTCATTGTTGGCTAAAAGCTAAAATGTGAATCATTTGAATCATTATTTAAGAGCATGAAATGAGCTATACAAACTAGGTCACACACCGTATCTGTTTGTTCTCTTTCATTTTTTCTGTAACTTGGTTCTGTATCTTTTTTTTTTAATGAAGTGGTAAATGATCTTTGCATCATTTCAGAAGGGCTTTCTGATTAACTCACCTTCGCCCATCCATTAGTCTGTGAACATCATTTCAGAAGGGTGTTTTGATCAACTCACCTTCACCTATCCATTAGTCTGGTGGTCATGGAAATGGACACCACAACATGATTGACCAACTGCCTCTCTCCTTCCCTCTTTGTCTTTTGCCAGGTTTAAAGTCACTTCCATAGACAGGCCCACCACTTCTTCTGCCTGCCTTTCCTTCTTTTTTCTCTGCAGAAAAGTCTTTGCAAGCCCTGAGGGTCTCTTAATTCTCATGCAGTTATTTGACAGTGATCATAATGTCACCAGGCAGCGAAATTAATATTTTTCTAACCAAAATCAGACTACAGAAGTTGAAAGGATGCCTTGGAAGGGTTATTAAAACAAAAATTTATTAAATATAGAGGATTTAATAACATGGTTTACTATATCCTAGTCATTAGAATTTTCTATTACATTTATCTGTATTTAGTTCTTTGAAAAACAAAGTAAAAGATTTTTTTTTCTAAGGATTATTAAAAGAACTTTAACAGTTCTCTATTTTGTCTTGAAAGACAATGGGTTCATACACATAATTGATGTGCTGTGCTAATTGCCTCTCCTATGCTGTGACCAAACAAACCAATGTTGGTGTCGCTAATATTTTCTTCAGTTTATACAAAGTGCTGACTTTGTCTCCAGGTTATAAGATAGTGCTGCTTACTTTTTCCTCTTGTCTATGACTGCCTCAGTTCATTTGCTTGCAGTCAGTTCTAACTATAAACTCTTAAATAAGAAATCTGTTTAACATGAAAAATTGTTCTTTTATTCTGAATTTCAGTATTCAGCTGTCAGAATTGCACATGTTTGATGGTAAACTTTTTTCTTTCAGTATTTCAGTGTCTGTGTTGACTCTTTGTCTTTAAACCCAGATTAGATCATTGATATTTGTGAATTTTAATCTATTTCTTCTTCTTGATCTTTTTTTGTAAGTGATTTGGCTGGGTTTATGTTTCTGTGCCTTAAACCATATTCGAAAACTTGATTCATTATTACTAATTATATCATTTCTTTTATTATTTGTCCTCTTTGATTCTTTGTTGATCTTTTCTACTCTTGGGGAGGAGTGGTTCTGACCAACTTAGACTCTGAATTTCAATCTATTCATTTTTCTCAATGCTTTGTTGTAGGTGAAATGGCCTATTTTCTATAGATAAGCCATAAGCCATAAACCATATTCCATAACTAAACTTACTATTCCTTTTTTTACAACAGCTAAATATGTCTTTTTTTTTTTTTTTTTTACTTTGACTGATTCTTTGTTGATCTTTTCTTCTCTTGGGGAGGAGCGGTCCTGACCAACTTAGATTCTTAAAAGAACATTATTGCCTTTTTAGGATTTTTTCTGATGATTAAGACAACATGTTATATTTTATGTAAATGACCCATAAAGATGTAACATGATGTAACATCATAACTTCACAACAGGATTTTGTTAGCTTTGCCTCAGATGATATGTTGGCTACATCTCTTTATGAAGAGTAGAATAATTTAGACAACTATAGAAGTTAAACAAGTCCTTATGAGGGCTCAATATAAAGCTGATAAAGATAAAATAAAGACTGAGAAAATAAATTGAAACATATTTATTACCAACCACAGAAGTCAAACAAGTCCTTTTGAGGGCTCAATGCATTTGAAGCTGATCAAGGTAATATAAAGACTGAGAAAATAAATTGAAATATATTTATTAACAATTACAGAAATTAAAAGGGCCCTTTTCAGGGCCAAAAGAAAACCATTTACTGTCATCCAACTATAACCAGAATAGGTTATAAAAATTCCAAAAGAAAGGTTCTTTTCAGAGCCAAAGCTAAAGACTACTGACCTATAGAAGTTTATGCAAGGATCAAGTAATTCTTTTTTTCTCAAACAAAGAAAATTTTGAAACAGAATACTGTATCATGATATATATTTCAAAACCCAAACATCTTACCAGGATGATCAGTTTATTCAATACATTTTTAAAATGTCTAAATTAATTTTCTGCTTTTCTTGAGGGTGTGGACATTTATTGGTATAGAAAAGATGTTTTTTTTAAACTAAAATAGAAAATGTCTTAAGTCCATTAATCACTTTATGACAAATTTTAATGACTATCGGCACTACTCTATTGAAGAGAACTTACTTTTGACTTAAATAAAAGGTTCTGTCTTTCTTTTTTAACCATCATAAGTTCTTACTTATAAAAAATAAGTTTAAGGTCAGTTAAAATACTTTTAGTTTAGCCTTAATATCCACCTAGTCATGTACTTTCTTAAAGCCTTTCATCCTTACTAGTGTATCTTCTTTGTTTGATTTACTCTTTGAAAAACACTTGCTGTTTTCAATATCTTAATGACATTTTCTTCCAACATTAATTTCTTTTCTCTAAATTCTGTTTTTGTCATGCTGAGCACTTCTCAAGTGAAAGATGGTCTTCAAAATTTTCATTTGTAGCCTATCTACTACAAAACATTTACTTCCTAGGTCAATCCTACTAGAACTTGAACTTGGTTCTTCTTGATTACATTTTTCTTATTTGCAAATACTTTCAGTGTTTCTGTTATTTTCAAGGCATTCCCTTTCAACATTATCTATTCTATTACTTTGTTATGCTGGAAAGTGGAAACGTTTCAGATGAAAAAAATTGTCTTTCGCATTTTCATCTTATACTTCTAATTTGTTTTCTTTTTTTTTTTTGTTTTTCTTACAGTGAGACCTTAGTGTGAATGGTCTAAAACTCTAAATCATAGAAATAAATACATGGTTTATGTCATAGAAAGAGTCAATAGAAACCATTATTATTAAATCATGTGCAGTAATCTGCAGAATTTTAGGGATTTACAAAAAAAGCCAAACATTATCAAATAAATGTCTTAAGGTCCATTTAAAAAACAATTTTCAATTCAATTTTCTTTAATTCTAAAATTTATTTTAAGGACTTAATAAAAATTCCAGAAACTAGATCTAGCTGCTTGCTCTCATTCTTCAGTCGTTTTTTTTTTGTACAACCTTGACATTTGAATTTTTCTTTTGCACTGCAAGTCTTCACTCTTTTATCTCTTAAACATTCTAGTTGAATGGAAAACCTGTGAGAAATTTCCTGCTGAATTTAAATGCTGAAAAACATCTTTCAATCATGAATTAAAATTTGTAGCCACCATTAGGATTCAAACTTGAGAATTCTTATTTTAGCATTCAGATAATTTTTACCAATTATTGAAAAATAAATCAAAGATTTAATGGAATATTGCAACTAAAAGGCTGGCAATAAAAAAATTCTTAAAAAACATCTTAAGTCATGAATTAAAATTTCTAGCCACCATTAGGATTCAAGCTTGAGAATTCTTATTTCAGCAGTCAGATAATAATTTATACCAATATTGTAACTAAAATGGCTGGTAATGGAAACAGAAATGAATGTGTCTTCAGATTTTGTGATTTAATTTTAAAAAAAAACTGAAGGGCATGAATGTTGAACAACAAAAACAAAATATATTACACCTGACATGTGCCCACCACATCCTCAGTGCCAGGTGATAATTCAAGATGTCCAAAATTTGAGTGTCCTCAGCATGTAATCATTCCTCACCCATCAGTGGCCATGGTAAGTGTTGTTTGTAGTGCATGATGTATGAACTTATACTTTCTCAGGAAGATGACCGTTGATTGGCTGGTGCCTGACCATCTGGCTGAGCACTGCTTTACTATGGCCATATTTTGACTTACTGTGGCCTGAGCTAGCCATTATAACTAAGTGCGGGACAGGCCATTTTCCTATCAGCTTATATTTCCCATGACTATGGCCATATTTTGACTCACAGTGGCCTGAGCTAGCCATTATAGCTCAGTGCGGTACAGTCCATTTCCTTATTTGCTCATATTTCCCACGACGATTGCCATATTTTGACTCACGGTGGCCTGAGCTAGCCATTATAACTAAGTGCGGGAAAGGCCATTGTCCTATCGGCTCATATTTCCCACGACTATGGCCATATTTTGACTCACAGTGGCCTGAGCTAGCTATTATAGCTCAGTGTGGGACAGGCCATTGTCCTATCGGCTTATATTTTCCACGACTATGGTCATATTTTGACTCACAGTGGCCTGAGCTAGCCATTATAGCTCATTGCGGGACAGGTCATTGTCCTATCGGCTGAAATTTCCCACGACTATGGCCATATTTTGAATCACATTGGCATAAGCTAGCGATTATAGCTCAGTGCGGGACAGGCCATTGTCCTATCGGCTCAAATTTCCCACGACTATGGCCATATTTTTGACTCACAGTGACCTAAGCTAGCCATTATAACTCAGTGCGGGACAGGCCATTGTCTTATCGGCTCATATTTCCAACTACTATGGCCATATTATCTGCCAGTGGCCTGAGCTAGCCTTTATAGCTCATTGCGGGACAGTTCATTGCCCTATCGGCTCAGATTTCCCACGCTTATAGTCATATTTTGAATCACATTGGCATAAGCTAGCCATTATAGCTTAGTGCGGGACAGGTAATATTATTAATGTCGAATAAAAATAATTAGATATTTATTTAGCAGCAGAATGTTTATAGTATTACTAGAATACTTATCGATGTGCCCCATCAAAGTGAAATTTTAAAAAAAATTTAAAAAAATAAAAATTAATTAATATATTTTTACTTTACAGTCGTGTACCTGACAGGGTTTGTTGTTTTTTTAGTTTTCTTTTGGTTCTTATGGTTTGCTCGATTTTTCTCCTCTTTGGGATGTGCTCGGCGTTGGAAGGCGTGGTTGTCTGAATAAGTAGTTTTTGAAGTTTCATAACTTGTGCTGTCTTCACTTTCCTCTTCGTCTGTCGACCATTCTTGACCATAATTATTTATGATTTTTATCTATAAAACATTTTTATCAAATGGATATCTCTCTCTATCTCTGTCTATCTATCTATCTATCTATCTATCTATCTATCTATCTATCTATCTATCTATCTATCTATCTATCTATCTATCCATCTATCTATCTATCTTTCTATCTCTCTATCTATTTAGCCATCCATCTATCCATCTATGTATCAATCTATCTATATATTTATATATATATATATATATATAGATATATATATATATATATCTAATGTAGGCCTAGTCTAATCTACTCGCATACTTTATCTAAATTCAATATAATCTAGTCTAATATAATGATCTAATTGAGTTTTACTTGAACTATCTTTTTTTTTTATCCATCTATTCTAAATACATTGAAATTTGTTGACAATTTCTTTAACTCTATCTATTATTGTCTATTTAGACTCTATTTTAATCTAAATAGATATAGTCCTTCGTCTTGGTTGTGGACTTTGTTTTTTACCTATGTTGTTTGCTTTGGTTGTAATATAAAGAATAGATAATAAATCATAATAATGATAAACTAAAAAGATCTTTCTTCCTTCACCCTTTCAAATCAGCATAAAAGATCCAGATTGTAGATTGCTAGATTTAATACAAATTTACAAAAGAATAATTGAGATTCTAGAAATGAATCTACTTACATTTATTGTGCCATTGGCATTGGTGATGATCTTATTTTGCTCCATTCTTTGCGGCAGTTGCGTAGGTGAACAGTTTGTTATAAACGGAAGCTTAAAAACGCACCTAATAATCGGGAAATACCTTTTTTTGTGCTTTTATATAATAATAATAATATAAAAATAATAATGTTTGTCTTCGAGTCCGAAGATTATTGAGGAATGCAGTATTTCTCGTGGCTTCGCAGCCTCAGCTGTGACCTACATATTTTGCCACATCCGTGGCAAGCTTAACATTGTCCGCCGTAGGACGATTTAGATTTTAGTTTTCTACGTCTGCACCTTTTGGTCTTAAATATTTATCCCGCGCCTTTAAATTGACCTCTTGCTATTTCGTTCTGAGGCAGCATGCAGCCATGTGCTCTCTTCATTGTCAGCTAAGACAAGTTGGTGCCTAATCTGGTTTTTAAAGCGTTTCCGTGGGACACCACTGTTACATTGACCACCTTTTAGTCACCAAAAAAGACTGCCTTTGTCATGCGTTCGTCCCCCATACTTAACTGTCGGCCTGTGGCTGACCTAGATTTTCCTTTTGCGGTCTACATCTGTCCACAGCATTGGAATTTCATTTGGCTTCAAATGTAAATATCATCAGCTGTGTCTTTCCAGGTGCTCTTTTCTATGTCAGTTGAAGCAAGTTGGCGCCCTAGCTGATCTTTATAGTATTACCGTGGGGGACGTCTGTTACGTCGACCACTTGTGGCAAACCTTCTTCCCCCCATACAGGATTCATGCCCTGCCAGGCGTAGCTGTCGAAAAAATTAAAGGGTGGAGATCGGAACTGAGCTTTTTCCATTGCAACACTTTGTATTGACCAGGCAATCTGATACTTTTACAGATATGATTTTTATTACCTGTTACGAATTAGCTATGAGTTGAAATGAATTAATGCTGCTCCAGGAGTAACAAAACTCTGCGAGCAAAAAAAATACATCTCTTGTGAAGATATCAGGCTGGTTGTCAATCAGTGCATAATTTATGCCAAAGTAAAACCCAGATATTTCAGTATATTCTGGTGGAACTCTAAAACAATGCAAACCTTTCCAGATTTTAAGTATGGACGTCCTTTTACCATCTCAACAAACATACCGTTTTGAGTGTCAAGAGCTGAGCCGAAGGGTCTTCGAGCACTAAGTTTGAATAAAAACCTGCTTGAGTGTCAAGCAGTTAAAAAAAACCTGTCCGAACCACCGTTCTGTCTGGAAGAGACCTAAGTCAATGCCTATGTAAAGTATCGCTGTTTCCGATTCCCTTGGCATCCCGGACGCATGGGCTAGACATGGCCGAAGGCCGACATCACCGAGAGTGTCCAGTATTTTCCTTTGTTATACCAAGCTATCCGTGGGTACTCGCCATTAATGTAACGGTCCCTTGAGGAACGGTGCATCAAAAAACATACCTAACATGGCCGCGAGTATAACTAGTTAGATTCGTGTTGGCCATAGATATAAGTTTTGATGTGTGAAAAATTCTAAATCTATATTTTCTGACAGCCGATGCAGAAATGTAACTGTCCGAACTACCTGTATTGATGAGGGCATCAAGTGTAATGTTGTTAATTTGAATTTTCGTTACAACACGAGATTAAAAAAACAACAAAGAGGCGGCTGTTATTGTATACGCTGCTGAATCAGAGTTAGGTCTGTAAACTGTAGAAAGTTTTGATTTGCATACCTTTTTGTAGTGTCCTTTTTTACCACATTTATTACAGATTGCATCTTTAGCGGGGCATTTGCTACGAGAGGGGATAGCACCTCCACAAAAGTAGCACTTGCCTTGAGCTGCTGCTATGGTAACGAGTGCCGAATCAATCTTGTCCTCTACAGCAGTGCAAAGCGGCAATTCCGACGTAGTGGATTGTTGTGCTTGTGGTGTTTGAAAAGTAGTGGCTTGTTGCGAGTTATGTCAGAATGTTTCTGTGCCATCTCCGAGATCTAGCTACCTCCAATGACTTTGCGAGGTCCAGAGATGAGTAGGGTACTCTAAAAGTCTCTGCCTAATCTCTGGTGATGACATCTTTGAATTTACCTTTCAACACTCTGTCCCGTTTCTTCATTGGTTTGTTTGACATAGAGTCTGTTTAATGTAGTTACAGCAGTTTCAAAATTGATACAGTCAGATATCAAATAAATACACACCGTGTGAGATAAAGTTACATAGTAGATCGAACTTCTCACCTTCTGATTAATTTTAATACGAATTTTTCGAATGTGTGAGGCCAGTGCTTCCAGATCCTTTGAGTGTCTGGATTATTAGGATCCACCACCAATCGTTCAGGTTTTAGAAAACGACCCATACTTGAAGTTTGAAGCACAATTAATCCACAAGATTCTTGTTCAATAAATTGTTGTAACCTAATGAAACACTGCAAGAAGACATGTCTTGATCCTACACACACGCTGACCTGGACACCAAGACGTTTTGACACACTAGAACAGATCAGTTCAGAAGTCACAAAAAGTAACTTAAATGCATAACAGTATTCAAAAATTTAAACCAAAATATACATCCTTTCAAAAGTAGTCCATGTTCCATGTGGTATAGTGGTAGAACAGATACCAAACAGTTTTATGGAACAGTTGCTACCACCACCCCCATTAGGTTATCAGGGGAAGAAAACCAGATCATGCAGAGCCATATGATAAGGCTCTAGGTTAGCCCTCTATTTAACAACCTTGATCTATGTTCTAAGTAATCAAAAAATTTAATCAAAATATACATCCTTTCAAAAGTAGTTCCTGTGGTATAGTGGTAGAACAGATACTAAAACAGTTTTATGGATCAGTTGCTACCCTCCCCCATTAGGTTATCAGGAGACGAAAACCAGATCATAAATATTTTAACTGCAGAGCCTTTTGATAAGACTCTTGGTTAGCCCTCTATTAAATAACTTTAATCTATGCTCGAAGTAATGAGAAAATTAAATCAAAATAAACATCCTTTCAAAAGTAGTTCTTGTGGTAGAGTGGTAGAACAGATACAAAACAGTCAGGTCTTATCACCCCCATCTATCAAGCTGACTTGTTTGCAGCCTTTGTACATGCATCCATTCATTTTTGTTAGACCATTTCTTCAAGATCAACTCCTGTCTGTACAATATCTACTTCAAATGTCTACTAACTCACCATTGCACTTACACATAGGGTTCCTGACCAGGGCTGTTGTAAGAGAGGATTTAAACTTCTCAAGCCCATACTCAAAAGGCGTTGATTGATGATGAAGATGACTAGCAACCAATATATATGGGAAAGAAATGATTAAATTCAGAACAAGATGTGTTAATGTATGAAATCTGCTACCAAACAGACTCAATCATGTGCCTCCATAAAGTGCTCAGTTTCCAAACCATTGAAGGCTGAGATTTTGAGGTTCTGTAGTTTTAGGATGCTCCAGAGTCCACCTAAATCTGATATGAGACTGTAGCATCCTAATTTTCAATATAATTCTTTGATTCAACTGTAAATATAATTCTTTGATTCAACCATGTCCTTTAAAAATCATTTTATTCACTTCTTTGGTACCTCTTGTAATTAAGAATGCTTTGTTTGGCTACCTCATAAACTGTAAGGCCACAAGCATTGCTCAAAACACACCATATGCTTTCACCATCTACCTGGACCTTTTTTCTTTCATTCTCATGGTGACAATGATTTGTTTCTTCCCATTGTTACTGTTCATGTGAACTATCAGCATGTCATACTTAATTATATCAAAACTGGATGGCCCAGACACATCTCATCTAACTATTTAGATTTCATTTGCCAAAGCAATGACAAAATGTATTTGTAGATTCAAATCACTTGTCTTCCTCCGATGAAAGAGGATGAAAAAAGCAACAGACTAAATGCTTGTGGCTGTCGAGTTTTTTATGCATGTCAGAAGGTGTGAAACAAGCTTGATCTATTTACCTTGATCATTCTCATTTTATGCATTTTACCAAGGAATAATTTTTCTCAAATGTCTTCAAAACATTCTGTCTTCCCTATTGTAGACTTGAACCACAAATGTATCTTGAAGCGAGTGTCCAGATTACTCATGAATACAAGGTCCCAGTTCTCTATACAGATAAGATTCATATATCATTTTTTTTTCATTCACCACTGTCCTTAACATGTTGCCTGATATGGCAACTAATGTTTGGAACTTGCTCCCAAACAAGCGCAGGCCAACCAAATCGCTTTACAAATGTACCTTGGAAATAATAGTATGCATTTTTTTCTATGATACTAAAGATTTTTTTCTCTCATCTTTGAAATCCCCAAGATGTCTTAACTATTAAGAATTAATAAGAACTAATGCTTTATTATTAAAGAGAAAAAAATTCTTCAACTTTTGTATTTTGTCAGTAAGGGCTTTTATTTACTAATTTAAAGCTTTACAATATTGTTAATGATGAAAAAAATAATTGCTCGAGGGGTAGAGCCATTAGGTTTGCGACTGAATACCTCAAGTTTGAATCCTAATAATTTGTTCATTGTTGGCTAAAAGCTAAAATGTGAATCATTTGAATCATTATTTAAGAGCATGAAATGAGCTATACAAACTAGGTCACACACCGTATCTGTTTGTTCTCTTTCATTTTTTCTGTAACTTGGTTCTGTATCTTTTTTTTTTAATGAAGTGGTAAATGATCTTTGCATCATTTCAGAAGGGCTTTCTGATTAACTCACCTTCGCCCATCCATTAGTCTGTGAACATCATTTCAGAAGGGTGTTTTGATCAACTCACCTTCACCTATCCATTAGTCTGGTGGTCATGGAAATGGACACCACAACATGATTGACCAACTGCCTCTCTCCTTCCCTCTTTGTCTTTTGCCAGGTTTAAAGTCACTTCCATAGACAGGCCCACCACTTCTTCTGCCTGCCTTTCCTTCTTTTTTCTCTGCAGAAAAGTCTTTGCAAGCCCTGAGGGTCTCTTAATTCTCATGCAGTTATTTGACAGTGATCATAATGTCACCAGGCAGCGAAATTAATATTTTTCTAACCAAAATCAGACTACAGAAGTTGAAAGGATGCCTTGGAAGGGTTATTAAAACAAAAATTTATTAAATATAGAGGATTTAATAACATGGTTTACTATATCCTAGTCATTAGAATTTTCTATTACATTTATCTGTATTTAGTTCTTTGAAAAACAAAGTAAAAGATTTTTTTTTCTAAGGATTATTAAAAGAACTTTAACAGTTCTCTATTTTGTCTTGAAAGACAATGGGTTCATACACATAATTGATGTGCTGTGCTAATTGCCTCTCCTATGCTGTGACCAAACAAACCAATGTTGGTGTCGCTAATATTTTCTTCAGTTTATACAAAGTGCTGACTTTGTCTCCAGGTTATAAGATAGTGCTGCTTACTTTTTCCTCTTGTCTATGACTGCCTCAGTTCATTTGCTTGCAGTCAGTTCTAACTATAAACTCTTAAATAAGAAATCTGTTTAACATGAAAAATTGTTCTTTTATTCTGAATTTCAGTATTCAGCTGTCAGAATTGCACATGTTTGATGGTAAACTTTTTTCTTTCAGTATTTCAGTGTCTGTGTTGACTCTTTGTCTTTAAACCCAGATTAGATCATTGATATTTGTGAATTTTAATCTATTTCTTCTTCTTGATCTTTTTTTGTAAGTGATTTGGCTGGGTTTATGTTTCTGTGCCTTAAACCATATTCGAAAACTTGATTCATTATTACTAATTATATCATTTCTTTTATTATTTGTCCTCTTTGATTCTTTGTTGATCTTTTCTACTCTTGGGGAGGAGTGGTTCTGACCAACTTAGACTCTGAATTTCAATCTATTCATTTTTCTCAATGCTTTGTTGTAGGTGAAATGGCCTATTTTCTATAGATAAGCCATAAGCCATAAACCATATTCCATAACTAAACTTACTATTCCTTTTTTTACAACAGCTAAATATGTATTTTTTTTTTTTTTTTTTACTTTGACTGATTCTTTGTTGATCTTTTCTTCTCTTGGGGAGGAGCGGTCCTGACCAACTTAGATTCTTAAAAGAACATTATTGCCTTTTTAGGATTTTTTCTGATGATTAAGACAACATGTTATATTTTATGTAAATGACCCATAAAGATGTAACATGATGTAACATCATAACTTCACAACAGGATTTTGTTAGCTTTGCCTCAGATGATATGTTGGCTACATCTCTTTATGAAGAGTAGAATAATTTAGACAACTATAGAAGTTAAACAAGTCCTTATGAGGGCTCAATATAAAGCTGATAAAGATAAAATAAAGACTGAGAAAATAAATTGAAACATATTTATTACCAACCACAGAAGTCAAACAAGTCCTTTTGAGGGCTCAATGCATTTGAAGCTGATCAAGGTAATATAAAGACTAAGAAAATAAATTGAAATATATTTATTAACAATTACAGAAATTAAAAGGGCCCTTTTCAGGGCCAAAAGAAAACCATTTACTGTCATCCAACTATAACCAGAATAGGTTATAAAAATTCCAAAAGAAAGGTTCTTTTCAGAGCCAAAGCTAAAGACTACTGACCTATAGAAGTTTATGCAAGGATCAAGTAATTCTTTTTTTCTCAAACAAAGAAAATTTTGAAACAGAATACTGTATCATGATATATATTTCAAAACCCCCAAACATCTTACCAGGATGATCAGTTTATTCAATACATTTTTAAAATGTCTAAATTAATTTTCTGCTTTTCTTGAGGGTGTGGACATTTATTGGTATAGAAAAGATGTTTTTTTTAAACTAAAATAGAAAATGTCTTAAGTCCATTAATCACTTTATGACAAATTTTAATGACTATCGGCACTACTCTATTGAAGAGAACTTACTTTTGACTTAAATAAAAGGTTCTGTCTTTCTTTTTTAACCATCATAAGTTCTTACTTATAAAAAATAAGTTTAAGGTCAGTTAAAATACTTTTAGTTTAGCCTTAATATCCACCTAGTCATGTACTTTCTTAAAGCCTTTCATCCTTACTAGTGTATCTTCTTTGTTTGATTTACTCTTTGAAAAACACTTGCTGTTTTCAATATCTTAATGACATTTTCTTCCAACATTAATTTCTTTTCTCTAAATTCTGTTTTTGTCATGCTGAGCACTTCTCAAGTGAAAGATGGTCTTCAAAATTTTCATTTGTAGCCTATCTACTACAAAACATTTACTTCCTAGGTCAATCCTACTAGAACTTGAACTTGGTTCTTCTTGATTACATTTTTCTTATTTGCAAATACTTTCAGTGTTTCTGTTATTTTCAAGGCATTCCCTTTCAACATTATCTATTCTATTACTTTGTTATGCTGGAAAGTGGAAACGTTTCAGATGAAAAAAATTGTCTTTCGCATTTTCATCTTATACTTCTAATTTGTTTTCTTTTTTTTTTTGTTTTTCTTACAGTGAGACCTTAGTGTGAATGGTCTAAAACTCTAAATCATAGAAATAAATACATGGTTTATGTCATAGAAAGAGTCAATAGAAACCATTATTATTAAATCATGTGCAGTAATCTGCAGAATTTTAGGGATTTACAAAAAAAGCCAAACATTATCAAATAAATGTCTTAAGGTCCATTTAAAAAACAATTTTCAATTCAATTTTCTTTAATTCTAAAATTTATTTTAAGGACTTAATAAAAATTCCAGAAACTAGATCTAGCTGCTTGCTCTCATTCTTCAGTCGTTTTTTTTTTGTACAACCTTGACATTTGAATTTTTCTTTTGCACTGCAAGTCTTCACTCTTTTATCTCTTAAACATTCTAGTTGAATGGAAAACCTGTGAGAAATTTCCTGCTGAATTTAAATGCTGAAAAACATCTTTCAATCATGAATTAAAATTTGTAGCCACCATTAGGATTCAAACTTGAGAATTCTTATTTTAGCATTCAGATAATTTTTACCAATTATTGAAAAATAAATCAAAGATTTAATGGAATATTGCAACTAAAAGGCTGGCAATAAAAAAATTCTTAAAAAACATCTTAAGTCATGAATTAAAATTTCTAGCCACCATTAGGATTCAAGCTTGAGAATTCTTATTTCAGCAGTCAGATAATAATTTATACCAATATTGTAACTAAAATGGCTGGTAATGGAAACAGAAATGAATGTGTCTTCAGATTTTGTGATTTAATTTTAAAAAAAATCTGAAGGGCATGAATGTTGAACAACAAAAACAAAATATATTACACCTGACATGTGCCCACCACATCCTCAGTGCCAGGTGATAATTCAAGATGTCCAAAATTTGAGTGTCCTCAGCATGTAATCATTCCTCACCCATCAGTGGCCATGGTAAGTGTTGTTTGTAGTGCATGATGTATGAACTTATACTTTCTCAGGAAGATGACCGTTGATTGGCTGGTGCCTGACCATCTGGCTGAGCACTGCTTTACTATGGCCATATTTTGACTTACTGTGGCCTGAGCTAGCCATTATAACTAAGTGCGGGACAGGCCATTTTCCTATCAGCTTATATTTCCCATGACTATGGCCATATTTTGACTCACAGTGGCCTGAGCTAGCCATTATAGCTCAGTGCGGTACAGTCCATTTCCTTATTTGCTCATATTTCCCACGACGATTGCCATATTTTGACTCACGGTGGCCTGAGCTAGCCATTATAACTAAGTGCGGGAAAGGCCATTGTCCTATCGGCTCATATTTCCCACGACTATGGCCATATTTTGACTCACAGTGGCCTGAGCTAGCTATTATAGCTCAGTGTGGGACAGGCCATTGTCCTATCGGCTTATATTTTCCACGACTATGGTCATATTTTGACTCACAGTGGCCTGAGCTAGCCATTATAGCTCATTGCGGGACAGGTCATTGTCCTATCGGCTGAAATTTCCCACGACTATGGCCATATTTTGAATCACATTGGCATAAGCTAGCGATTATAGCTCAGTGCGGGACAGGCCATTGTCCTATCGGCTCAAATTTCCCACGACTATGGCCATATTTTTGACTCACAGTGACCTAAGCTAGCCATTATAACTCAGTGCGGGACAGGCCATTGTCTTATCGGCTCATATTTCCAACTACTATGGCCATATTATCTGCCAGTGGCCTGAGCTAGCCTTTATAGCTCATTGCGGGACAGTTCATTGCCCTATCGGCTCAGATTTCCCACGCTTATAGTCATATTTTGAATCACATTGGCATAAGCTAGCCATTATAGCTTAGTGCGGGACAGGTAATATTATTAATGTCGAATAAAAATAATTAGATATTTATTTAGCAGCAGAATGTTTATAGTATTACTAGAATACTTATCGATGTGCCCCATCAAAGTGAAATTTTAAAAAAAAATTAAAAAAATAAAAATTAATTAATATATTTTTACTTTACAGTCGTGTACCTGACAGGGTTTGTTGTTTTTTTAGTTTTCTTTTGGTTCTTATGGTTTGCTCGATTTTTCTCCTCTTTGGGATGTGCTCGGCGTTGGAAGGCGTGGTTGTCTGAATAAGTAGTTTTTGAAGTTTCATAACTTGTGCTGTCTTCACTTTCCTCTTCGTCTGTCGACCATTCTTGACCATAATTATTTATGATTTTTATCTATAAAACATTTTTATCAAATGGATATCTCTCTCTATCTCTGTCTATCTATCTATCTATCTATCTATCTATCTATCTATCTATCTATCTATCTATCTATCTATCTATCTATCTATCTATCTATCTATCTATCTATCTATCCATCTTTCTATCTATCTTTCTATCTCTCTATCTATTTAGCCATCCATCTATCCATCTATGTATCAATCTATCTATATATTTATATATATATATATATATATAGATATATATATATATATATATCTAATGTAGGCCTAGTCTAATCTACTCGCATACTTTATCTAAATTCAATATAATCTAGTCTAATATAATGATCTAATTGAGTTTTACTTGAACTATCTTTTTTTTTTATCCATCTATTCTAAATACATTGAAATTTGTTGACAATTTCTTTAACTCTATCTATTATTGTCTATTTAGACTCTATTTTAATCTAAATAGATATAGTCCTTCGTCTTGGTTGTGGACTTTGTTTTTTACCTATGTTGTTTGCTTTGGTTGTAATATAAAGAATAGATAATAAATCATAATAATGATAAACTAAAAAGATCTTTCTTCCTTCACCCTTTCAAATCAGCATAAAAGATCCAGATTGTAGATTGCTAGATTTAATACAAATTTACAAAAGAATAATTGAGATTCTAGAAATGAATCTACTTACATTTATTGTGCCATTGGCATTGGTGATGATCTTATTTTGCTCCATTCTTTGCGGCAGTTGCGTAGGTGAACAGTTTGTTATAAACGGAAGCTTAAAAACGCACCTAATAATCGGGAAATACCTTTTTTTGTGCTTTTATATAATAATAATAATATAAAAATAATAATGTTTGTCTTCGAGTCCGAAGATTATTGAGGAATGCAGTATTTCTCGTGGCTTCGCAGCCTCAGCTGTGACCTACATATTTTGCCACATCCGTGGCAAGCTTAACATTGTCCGCCGTAGGACGATTTAGATTTTAGTTTTCTACGTCTGCACCTTTTGGTCTTAAATATTTATCCCGCGCCTTTAAATTGACCTCTTGCTATTTCGTTCTGAGGCAGCATGCAGCCATGTGCTCTCTTCATTGTCAGCTAAGACAAGTTGGTGCCTAATCTGGTTTTTAAAGCGTTTCCGTGGGACACCACTGTTACATTGACCACCTTTTAGTCACCAAAAAAGACTGCCTTTGTCATGCGTTCGTCCCCCATACTTAACTGTCGGCCTGTGGCTGACCTAGATTTTCCTTTTGCGGTCTACATCTGTCCACAGCATTGGAATTTCATTTGGCTTCAAATGTAAATATCATCAGCTGTGTCTTTCCAGGTGCTCTTTTCTATGTCAGTTGAAGCAAGTTGGCGCCCTAGCTGATCTTTATAGTATTACCGTGGGGGACGTCTGTTACGTCGACCACTTGTGGCAAACCTTCTTCCCCCCATACAGGATTCATGCCCTGCCAGGCGTAGCTGTCGAAAAAATTAAAGGGTGGAGATCGGAACTGAGCTTTTTCCATTGCAACACTTTGTATTGACCAGGCAATCTGATACTTTTACAGATATGATTTTTATTACCTGTTACGAATTAGCTATGAGTTGAAATGAATTAATGCTGCTCCAGGAGTAACAAAACTCTGCGAGCAAAAAAAATACATCTCTTGTGAAGATATCAGGCTGGTTGTCAATCAGTGCATAATTTATGCCAAAGTAAAACCCAGATATTTCAGTATATTCTGGTGGAACTCTAAAACAATGCAAACCTTTCCAGATTTTAAGTATGGACGTCCTTTTACCATCTCAACAAACATACCGTTTTGAGTGTCAAGAGCTGAGCCGAAGGGTCTTCGAGCACTAAGTTTGAATAAAAACCTGCTTGAGTGTCAAGCAGTTAAAAAAAACCTGTCCGAACCACCGTTCTGTCTGGAAGAGACCTAAGTCAATGCCTATGTAAAGTATCGCTGTTTCCGATTCCCTTGGCATCCCGGACGCATGGGCTAGACATGGCCGAAGGCCGACATCACCGAGAGTGTCCAGTATTTTCCTTTGTTATACCAAGCTATCCGTGGGTACTCGCCATTAATGTAACGGTCCCTTGAGGAACGGTGCATCAAAAAACATACCTAACATGGCCGCGAGTATAACTAGTTAGATTCGTGTTGGCCATAGATATAAGTTTTGATGTGTGAAAAATTCTAAATCTATATTTTCTGACAGCCGATGCAGAAATGTAACTGTCCGAACTACCTGTATTGATGAGGGCATCAAGTGTAATGTTGTTAATTTGAATTTTCGTTACAACACGAGATTAAAAAAACAACAAAGAGGCGGCTGTTATTGTATACGCTGCTGAATCAGAGTTAGGTCTGTAAACTGTAGAAAGTTTTGATTTGCATACCTTTTTGTAGTGTCCTTTTTTACCACATTTATTACAGATTGCATCTTTAGCGGGGCATTTGCTACGAGAGGGGATAGCACCTCCACAAAAGTAGCACTTGCCTTGAGCTGCTGCTATGGTAACGAGTGCCGAATCAATCTTGTCCTCTACAGCAGTGCAAAGCGGCAATTCCGACGTAGTGGATTGTTGTGCTTGTGGTGTTTGAAAAGTAGTGGCTTGTTGCGAGTTATGTCAGAATGTTTCTGTGCCATCTCCGAGATCTAGCTACCTCCAATGACTTTGCGAGGTCCAGAGATGAGTAGGGTACTCTAAAAGTCTCTGCCTAATCTCTGGTGATGACATCTTTGAATTTACCTTTCAACACTCTGTCCCGTTTCTTCATTGGTTTGTTTGACATAGAGTCTGTTTAATGTAGTTACAGCAGTTTCAAAATTGATACAGTCAGATATCAAATAAATACACACCGTGTGAGATAAAGTTACATAGTAGATCGAACTTCTCACCTTCTGATTAATTTTAATACGAATTTTTCGAATGTGTGAGGCCAGTGCTTCCAGATCCTTTGAGTGTCTGGATTATTAGGATCCACCACCAATCGTTCAGGTTTTAGAAAACGACCCATACTTGAAGTTTGAAGCACAATTAATCCACAAGATTCTTGTTCAATAAATTGTTGTAACCTAATGAAACACTGCAAGAAGACATGTCTTGATCCTACACACACGCTGACCTGGACACCAAGACGTTTTGACACACTAGAACAGATCAGTTCAGAAGTCACAAAAAGTAACTTAAATGCATAACAGTATTCAAAAATTTAAACCAAAATATACATCCTTTCAAAAGTAGTCCATGTTCCATGTGGTATAGTGGTAGAACAGATACCAAACAGTTTTATGGAACAGTTGCTACCACCACCCCCATTAGGTTATCAGGGGAAGAAAACCAGATCATGCAGAGCCATATGATAAGGCTCTAGGTTAGCCCTCTATTTAACAACCTTGATCTATGTTCTAAGTAATCAAAAAATTTAATCAAAATATACATCCTTTCAAAAGTAGTTCCTGTGGTATAGTGGTAGAACAGATACTAAAACAGTTTTATGGATCAGTTGCTACCCTCCCCCATTAGGTTATCAGGAGACGAAAACCAGATCATAAATATTTTAACTGCAGAGCCTTTTGATAAGACTCTTGGTTAGCCCTCTATTAAATAACTTTAATCTATGCTCGAAGTAATGAGAAAATTAAATCAAAATAAACATCCTTTCAAAAGTAGTTCTTGTGGTAGAGTGGTAGAACAGATACAAAACAGTCAGGTCTTATCACCCCCATCTATCAAGCTGACTTGTTTGCAGCCTTTGTACATGCATCCATTCATTTTTGTTAGACCATTTCTTCAAGATCAACTCCTGTCTGTACAATATCTACTTCAAATGTCTACTAACTCACCATTGCACTTACACATAGGGTTCCTGACCAGGGCTGTTGTAAGAGAGGATTTAAACTTCTCAAGCCCATACTCAAAAGGCGTTGATTGATGATGAAGATGACTAGCAACCAATATATATGGGAAAGAAATGATTAAATTCAGAACAAGATGTGTTAATGTATGAAATCTGCTACCAAACAGACTCAATCATGTGCCTCCATAAAGTGCTCAGTTTCCAAACCATTGAAGGCTGAGATTTTGAGGTTCTGTAGTTTTAGGATGCTCCAGAGTCCACCTAAATCTGATATGAGACTGTAGCATCCTAATTTTCAATATAATTCTTTGATTCAACTGTAAATATAATTCTTTGATTCAACCATGTCCTTTAAAAATCATTTTATTCACTTCTTTGGTACCTCTTGTAATTAAGAATGCTTTGTTTGGCTACCTCATAAACTGTAAGGCCACAAGCATTGCTCAAAACACACCATATGCTTTCACCATCTACCTGGACCTTTTTTCTTTCATTCTCATGGTGACAATGATTTGTTTCTTCCCATTGTTACTGTTCATGTGAACTATCAGCATGTCATACTTAATTATATCAAAACTGGATGGCCCAGACACATCTCATCTAACTATTTAGATTTCATTTGCCAAAGCAATGACAAAATGTATTTGTAGATTCAAATCACTTGTCTTCCTCCGATGAAAGAGGATGAAAAAAGCAACAGACTAAATGCTTGTGGCTGTCGAGTTTTTTATGCATGTCAGAAGGTGTGAAACAAGCTTGATCTATTTACCTTGATCATTCTCATTTTATGCATTTTACCAAGGAATAATTTTTCTCAAATGTCTTCAAAACATTCTGTCTTCCCTATTGTAGACTTGAACCACAAATGTATCTTGAAGCGAGTGTCCAGATTACTCATGAATACAAGGTCCCAGTTCTCTATACAGATAAGATTCATATATCATTTTTTTTTCATTCACCACTGTCCTTAACATGTTGCCTGATATGGCAACTAATGTTTGGAACTTGCTCCCAAACAAGCGCAGGCCAACCAAATCGCTTTACAAATGTACCTTGGAAATAATAGTATGCATTTTTTTCTATGATACTAAAGATTTTTTTCTCTCATCTTTGAAATCCCCAAGATGTCTTAACTATTAAGAATTAATAAGAACTAATGCTTTATTATTAAAGAGAAAAAAATTCTTCAACTTTTGTATTTTGTCAGTAAGGGCTTTTATTTACTAATTTAAAGCTTTACAATATTGTTAATGATGAAAAAAATAATTGCTCGAGGGGTAGAGCCATTAGGTTTGCGACTGAATACCTCAAGTTTGAATCCTAATAATTTGTTCATTGTTGGCTAAAAGCTAAAATGTGAATCATTTGAATCATTATTTAAGAGCATGAAATGAGCTATACAAACTAGGTCACACACCGTATCTGTTTGTTCTCTTTCATTTTTTCTGTAACTTGGTTCTGTATCTTTTTTTTTTAATGAAGTGGTAAATGATCTTTGCATCATTTCAGAAGGGCTTTCTGATTAACTCACCTTCGCCCATCCATTAGTCTGTGAACATCATTTCAGAAGGGTGTTTTGATCAACTCACCTTCACCTATCCATTAGTCTGGTGGTCATGGAAATGGACACCACAACATGATTGACCAACTGCCTCTCTCCTTCCCTCTTTGTCTTTTGCCAGGTTTAAAGTCACTTCCATAGACAGGCCCACCACTTCTTCTGCCTGCCTTTCCTTCTTTTTTCTCTGCAGAAAAGTCTTTGCAAGCCCTGAGGGTCTCTTAATTCTCATGCAGTTATTTGACAGTGATCATAATGTCACCAGGCAGCGAAATTAATATTTTTCTAACCAAAATCAGACTACAGAAGTTGAAAGGATGCCTTGGAAGGGTTATTAAAACAAAAATTTATTAAATATAGAGGATTTAATAACATGGTTTACTATATCCTAGTCATTAGAATTTTCTATTACATTTATCTGTATTTAGTTCTTTGAAAAACAAAGTAAAAGATTTTTTTTTCTAAGGATTATTAAAAGAACTTTAACAGTTCTCTATTTTGTCTTGAAAGACAATGGGTTCATACACATAATTGATGTGCTGTGCTAATTGCCTCTCCTATGCTGTGACCAAACAAACCAATGTTGGTGTCGCTAATATTTTCTTCAGTTTATACAAAGTGCTGACTTTGTCTCCAGGTTATAAGATAGTGCTGCTTACTTTTTCCTCTTGTCTATGACTGCCTCAGTTCATTTGCTTGCAGTCAGTTCTAACTATAAACTCTTAAATAAGAAATCTGTTTAACATGAAAAATTGTTCTTTTATTCTGAATTTCAGTATTCAGCTGTCAGAATTGCACATGTTTGATGGTAAACTTTTTTCTTTCAGTATTTCAGTGTCTGTGTTGACTCTTTGTCTTTAAACCCAGATTAGATCATTGATATTTGTGAATTTTAATCTATTTCTTCTTCTTGATCTTTTTTTGTAAGTGATTTGGCTGGGTTTATGTTTCTGTGCCTTAAACCATATTCGAAAACTTGATTCATTATTACTAATTATATCATTTCTTTTATTATTTGTCCTCTTTGATTCTTTGTTGATCTTTTCTACTCTTGGGGAGGAGTGGTTCTGACCAACTTAGACTCTGAATTTCAATCTATTCATTTTTCTCAATGCTTTGTTGTAGGTGAAATGGCCTATTTTCTATAGATAAGCCATAAGCCATAAACCATATTCCATAACTAAACTTACTATTCCTTTTTTTACAACAGCTAAATATGTATTTTTTTTTTTTTTTTTTACTTTGACTGATTCTTTGTTGATCTTTTCTTCTCTTGGGGAGGAGCGGTCCTGACCAACTTAGATTCTTAAAAGAACATTATTGCCTTTTTAGGATTTTTTCTGATGATTAAGACAACATGTTATATTTTATGTAAATGACCCATAAAGATGTAACATGATGTAACATCATAACTTCACAACAGGATTTTGTTAGCTTTGCCTCAGATGATATGTTGGCTACATCTCTTTATGAAGAGTAGAATAATTTAGACAACTATAGAAGTTAAACAAGTCCTTATGAGGGCTCAATATAAAGCTGATAAAGATAAAATAAAGACTGAGAAAATAAATTGAAACATATTTATTACCAACCACAGAAGTCAAACAAGTCCTTTTGAGGGCTCAATGCATTTGAAGCTGATCAAGGTAATATAAAGACTGAGAAAATAAATTGAAATATATTTATTAACAATTACAGAAATTAAAAGGGCCCTTTTCAGGGCCAAAAGAAAACCATTTACTGTCATCCAACTATAACCAGAATAGGTTATAAAAATTCCAAAAGAAAGGTTCTTTTCAGAGCCAAAGCTAAAGACTACTGACCTATAGAAGTTTATGCAAGGATCAAGTAATTCTTTTTTTCTCAAACAAAGAAAATTTTGAAACAGAATACTGTATCATGATATATATTTCAAAACCCAAACATCTTACCAGGATGATCAGTTTATTCAATACATTTTTAAAATGTCTAAATTAATTTTCTGCTTTTCTTGAGGGTGTGGACATTTATTGGTATAGAAAAGATGTTTTTTTTAAACTAAAATAGAAAATGTCTTAAGTCCATTAATCACTTTATGACAAATTTTAATGACTATCGGCACTACTCTATTGAAGAGAACTTACTTTTGACTTAAATAAAAGGTTCTGTCTTTCTTTTTTAACCATCATAAGTTCTTACTTATAAAAAATAAGTTTAAGGTCAGTTAAAATACTTTTAGTTTAGCCTTAATATCCACCTAGTCATGTACTTTCTTAAAGCCTTTCATCCTTACTAGTGTATCTTCTTTGTTTGATTTACTCTTTGAAAAACACTTGCTGTTTTCAATATCTTAATGACATTTTCTTCCAACATTAATTTCTTTTCTCTAAATTCTGTTTTTGTCATGCTGAGCACTTCTCAAGTGAAAGATGGTCTTCAAAATTTTCATTTGTAGCCTATCTACTACAAAACATTTACTTCCTAGGTCAATCCTACTAGAACTTGAACTTGGTTCTTCTTGATTACATTTTTCTTATTTGCAAATACTTTCAGTGTTTCTGTTATTTTCAAGGCATTCCCTTTCAACATTATCTATTCTATTACTTTGTTATGCTGGAAAGTGGAAACGTTTCAGATGAAAAAAATTGTCTTTCGCATTTTCATCTTATACTTCTAATTTGTTTTCTTTTTTTTTTTTGTTTTTCTTACAGTGAGACCTTAGTGTGAATGGTCTAAAACTCTAAATCATAGAAATAAATACATGGTTTATGTCATAGAAAGAGTCAATAGAAACCATTATTATTAAATCATGTGCAGTAATCTGCAGAATTTTAGGGATTTACAAAAAAAGCCAAACATTATCAAATAAATGTCTTAAGGTCCATTTAAAAAACAATTTTCAATTCAATTTTCTTTAATTCTAAAATTTATTTTAAGGACTTAATAAAAATTCCAGAAACTAGATCTAGCTGCTTGCTCTCATTCTTCAGTCGTTTTTTTTTTGTACAACCTTGACATTTGAATTTTTCTTTTGCACTGCAAGTCTTCACTCTTTTATCTCTTAAACATTCTAGTTGAATGGAAAACCTGTGAGAAATTTCCTGCTGAATTTAAATGCTGAAAAACATCTTTCAATCATGAATTAAAATTTGTAGCCACCATTAGGATTCAAACTTGAGAATTCTTATTTTAGCATTCAGATAATTTTTACCAATTATTGAAAAATAAATCAAAGATTTAATGGAATATTGCAACTAAAAGGCTGGCAATAAAAAAATTCTTAAAAAACATCTTAAGTCATGAATTAAAATTTCTAGCCACCATTAGGATTCAAGCTTGAGAATTCTTATTTCAGCAGTCAGATAATAATTTATACCAATATTGTAACTAAAATGGCTGGTAATGGAAACAGAAATGAATGTGTCTTCAGATTTTGTGATTTAATTTTAAAAAAAATCTGAAGGGCATGAATGTTGAACAACAAAAACAAAATATATTACACCTGACATGTGCCCACCACATCCTCAGTGCCAGGTGATAATTCAAGATGTCCAAAATTTGAGTGTCCTCAGCATGTAATCATTCCTCACCCATCAGTGGCCATGGTAAGTGTTGTTTGTAGTGCATATACTTTCTCAGGAAGATGACCGTTGATTGGCTGGTGCCTGACCATCTGGCTGAGCACTGCTTTACTATGGCCATATTTTGACTTACTGTGGCCTGAGCTAGCCATTATAACTAAGTGCGGGACAGGCCATTTTCCTATCAGCTTATATTTCCCATGACTATGGCCATATTTTGACTCACAGTGGCCTGAGCTAGCCATTATAGCTCAGTGCGGTACAGTCCATTTCCTTATTTGCTCATATTTCCCACGACGATTGCCATATTTTGACTCACGGTGGCCTGAGCTAGCCATTATAACTAAGTGCGGGAAAGGCCATTGTCCTATCGGCTCATATTTCCCACGACTATGGCCATATTTTGACTCACAGTGGCCTGAGCTAGCTATTATAGCTCAGTGTGGGACAGGCCATTGTCCTATCGGCTTATATTTTCCACGACTATGGTCATATTTTGACTCACAGTGGCCTGAGCTAGCCATTATAGCTCATTGCGGGACAGGTCATTGTCCTATCGGCTGAAATTTCCCACGACTATGGCCATATTTTGAATCACATTGGCATAAGCTAGCGATTATAGCTCAGTGCGGGACAGGCCATTGTCCTATCGGCTCAAATTTCCCACGACTATGGCCATATTTTTGACTCACAGTGACCTAAGCTAGCCATTATAACTCAGTGCGGGACAGGCCATTGTCTTATCGGCTCATATTTCCAACTACTATGGCCATATTATCTGCCAGTGGCCTGAGCTAGCCTTTATAGCTCATTGCGGGACAGTTCATTGCCCTATCGGCTCAGATTTCCCACGCTTATAGTCATATTTTGAATCACATTGGCATAAGCTAGCCATTATAGCTTAGTGCGGGACAGGTAATATTATTAATGTCGAATAAAAATAATTAGATATTTATTTAGCAGCAGAATGTTTATAGTATTACTAGAATACTTATCGATGTGCCCCATCAAAGTGAAATTTAAAAAAAAAATTAAAAAAATAAAAATTAATTAATATATTTTTACTTTACAGTCGTGTACCTGACAGGGTTTGTTGTTTTTTTAGTTTTCTTTTGGTTCTTATGGTTTGCTCGATTTTTCTCCTCTTTGGGATGTGCTCGGCGTTGGAAGGCGTGGTTGTCTGAATAAGTAGTTTTTGAAGTTTCATAACTTGTGCTGTCTTCACTTTCCTCTTCGTCTGTCGACCATTCTTGACCATAATTATTTATGATTTTTATCTATAAAACATTTTTATCAAATGGATATCTCTCTCTATCTCTGTCTATCTATCTATCTATCTATCTATCTATCTATCTATCTATCTATCTATCTATCTATCTATCTATCTATCTATCTATCTATCCATCTTTCTATCTATCTTTCTATCTCTCTATCTATTTAGCCATCCATCTATCCATCTATGTATCAATCTATCTATATATTTATATATATATATATATATATATAGATATATATATATATATATATCTAATGTAGGCCTAGTCTAATCTACTCGCATACTTTATCTAAATTCAATATAATCTAGTCTAATATAATGATCTAATTGAGTTTTACTTGAACTATCTTTTTTTTTTATCCATCTATTCTAAATACATTGAAATTTGTTGACAATTTCTTTAACTCTATCTATTATTGTCTATTTAGACTCTATTTTAATCTAAATAGATATAGTCCTTCGTCTTGGTTGTGGACTTTGTTTTTTACCTATGTTGTTTGCTTTGGTTGTAATATAAAGAATAGATAATAAATCATAATAATGATAAACTAAAAAGATCTTTCTTCCTTCACCCTTTCAAATCAGCATAAAAGATCCAGATTGTAGATTGCTAGATTTAATACAAATTTACAAAAGAATAATTGAGATTCTAGAAATGAATCTACTTACATTTATTGTGCCATTGGCATTGGTGATGATCTTATTTTGCTCCATTCTTTGCGGCAGTTGCGTAGGTGAACAGTTTGTTATAAACGGAAGCTTAAAAACGCACCTAATAATCGGGAAATACCTTTTTTTGTGCTTTTATATAATAATAATAATATAAAAATAATAATGTTTGTCTTCGAGTCCGAAGATTATTGAGGAATGCAGTATTTCTCGTGGCTTCGCAGCCTCAGCTGTGACCTACATATTTTGCCACATCCGTGGCAAGCTTAACATTGTCCGCCGTAGGACGATTTAGATTTTAGTTTTCTACGTCTGCACCTTTTGGTCTTAAATATTTATCCCGCGCCTTTAAATTGACCTCTTGCTATTTCGTTCTGAGGCAGCATGCAACCATGTGCTCTCTTCATTGTCAGCTAAGACAAGTTGGTGCCTAATCTGGTTTTTAAAGCGTTTCCGTGGGACACCACTGTTACATTGACCACCTTTTAGTCACCAAAAAAGACTGCCTTTGTCATGCGTTCGTCCCCCATACTTAACTGTCGGCCTGTGGCTGACCTAGATTTTCCTTTTGCGGTCTACATCTGTCCACAGCATTGGAATTTCATTTGGCTTCAAATGTAAATATCATCAGCTGTGTCTTTCCAGGTGCTCTTTTCTATGTCAGTTGAAGCAAGTTGGCGCCCTAGCTGATCTTTATAGTATTACCGTGGGGGACGTCTGTTACGTCGACCACTTGTGGCAAACCTTCTTCCCCCCATACAGGATTCATGCCCTGCCAGGCGTAGCTGTCGAAAAAATTAAAGGGTGGAGATCGGAACTGAGCTTTTTCCATTGCAACACTTTGTATTGACCAGGCAATCTGATACTTTTACAGATATGATTTTTATTACCTGTTACGAATTAGCTATGAGTTGAAATGAATTAATGCTGCTCCAGGAGTAACAAAACTCTGCGAGCAAAAAAAATACATCTCTTGTGAAGATATCAGGCTGGTTGTCAATCAGTGCATAATTTATGCCAAAGTAAAACCCAGATATTTCAGTATATTCTGGTGGAACTCTAAAACAATGCAAACCTTTCCAGATTTTAAGTATGGACGTCCTTTTACCATCTCAACAAACATACCGTTTTGAGTGTCAAGAGCTGAGCCGAAGGGTCTTCGAGCACTAAGTTTGAATAAAAACATGCTTGAGTGTCAAGCAGTTAAAAAAAACCTGTCCGAACCACCGTTCTGTCTGGAAGAGACCTAAGTCAATGCCTATGTAAAGTATCGCTGTTTCCGATTCCCTTGGCATCCCGGACGCATGGGCTAGACATGGCCGAAGGCCGACATCACCGAGAGTGTCCAGTATTTTCCTTTGTTATACCAAGCTATCCGTGGGTACTCGCCATTAATGTAACGGTCCCTTGAGGAACGGTGCATCAAAAAACATACCTAACATGGCCGCGAGTATAACTAGTTAGATTCGTGTTGGCCATAGATATAAGTTTTGATGTGTGAAAAATTCTAAATCTATATTTTCTGACAGCCGATGCAGAAATGTAACTGTCCGAACTACCTGTATTGATGAGGGCATCAAGTGTAATGTTGTTAATTTGAATTTTCGTTACAACACGAGATTAAAAAAACAACAAAGAGGCGGCTGTTATTGTATACGCTGCTGAATCAGAGTTAGGTCTGTAAACTGTAGAAAGTTTTGATTTGCATACCTTTTTGTAGTGTCCTTTTTTACCACATTTATTACAGATTGCATCTTTAGCGGGGCATTTGCTACGAGAGGGGATAGCACCTCCACAAAAGTAGCACTTGCCTTGAGCTGCTGCTATGGTAACGAGTGCCGAATCAATCTTGTCCTCTACAGCAGTGCAAAGCGGCAATTCCGACGTAGTGGATTGTTGTGCTTGTGGTGTTTGAAAAGTAGTGGCTTGTTGCGAGTTATGTCAGAATGTTTCTGTGCCATCTTCGAGATCTAGCTACCTCCAATGACTTTGCGAGGTCCAGAGATGAGTAGGGTACTCTAAAAGTCTCTGCCTAATCTCTGGTGATGACATCTTTGAATTTACCTTTCAACACTCTGTCCCGTTTCTTCATTGGTTTGTTTGACATAGAGTCTGTTTAATGTAGTTACAGCAGTTTCAAAATTGATACAGTCAGATATCAAATAAATACACACCGTGTGAGATAAAGTTACATAGTAGATCGAACTTCTCACCTTCTGATTAATTTTAATACGAATTTTTCGAATGTGTGAGGCCAGTGCTTCCAGATCCTTTGAGTGTCTGGATTATTAGGATCCACCACCAATCGTTCAGGTTTTAGAAAACGACCCATACTTGAAGTTTGAAGCACAATTAATCCACAAGATTCTTGTTCAATAAATTGTTGTAACCTAATGAAACACTGCAAGAAGACATGTCTTGATCCTACACACACGCTGACCTGGACACCAAGACGTTTTGACACACTAGAACAGATCAGTTCAGAAGTCACAAAAAGTAACTTAAATGCATAACAGTATTCAAAAATTTAAACCAAAATATACATCCTTTCAAAAGTAGTCCATGTTCCATGTGGTATAGTGGTAGAACAGATACCAAACAGTTTTATGGAACAGTTGCTACCACCACCCCCATTAGGTTATCAGGGGAAGAAAACCAGATCATGCAGAGCCATATGATAAGGCTCTAGGTTAGCCCTCTATTTAACAACCTTGATCTATGTTCTAAGTAATCAAAAAATTTAATCAAAATATACATCCTTTCAAAAGTAGTTCCTGTGGTATAGTGGTAGAACAGATACTAAAACAGTTTTATGGATCAGTTGCTACCCTCCCCCATTAGGTTATCAGGAGACGAAAACCAGATCATAAATATTTTAACTGCAGAGCCTTTTGATAAGACTCTTGGTTAGCCCTCTATTAAATAACTTTAATCTATGCTCGAAGTAATGAGAAAATTAAATCAAAATAAACATCCTTTCAAAAGTAGTTCTTGTGGTAGAGTGGTAGAACAGATACAAAACAGTCAGGTCTTATCACCCCCATCTATCAAGCTGACTTGTTTGCAGCCTTTGTACATGCATCCATTCATTTTTGTTAGACCATTTCTTCAAGATCAACTCCTGTCTGTACAATATCTACTTCAAATGTCTACTAACTCACCATTGCACTTACACATAGGGTTCCTGACCAGGGCTGTTGTAAGAGAGGATTTAAACTTCTCAAGCCCATACTCAAAAGGCGTTGATTGATGATGAAGATGACTAGCAACCAATATATATGGGAAAGAAATGATTAAATTCAGAACAAGATGTGTTAATGTATGAAATCTGCTACCAAACAGACTCAATCATGTGCCTCCATAAAGTGCTCAGTTTCCAAACCATTGAAGGCTGAGATTTTGAGGTTCTGTAGTTTTAGGATGCTCCAGAGTCCACCTAAATCTGATATGAGACTGTAGCATCCTAATTTTCAATATAATTCTTTGATTCAACTGTAAATATAATTCTTTGATTCAACCATGTCCTTTAAAAATCATTTTATTCACTTCTTTGGTACCTCTTGTAATTAAGAATGCTTTGTTTGGCTACCTCATAAACTGTAAGGCCACAAGCATTGCTCAAAACACACCATATGCTTTCACCATCTACCTGGACCTTTTTTCTTTCATTCTCATGGTGACAATGATTTGTTTCTTCCCATTGTTACTGTTCATGTGAACTATCAGCATGTCATACTTAATTATATCAAAACTGGATGGCCCAGACACATCTCATCTAACTATTTAGATTTCATTTGCCAAAGCAATGACAAAATGTATTTGTAGATTCAAATCACTTGTCTTCCTCCGATGAAAGAGGATGAAAAAAGCAACAGACTAAATGCTTGTGGCTGTCGAGTTTTTTATGCATGTCAGAAGGTGTGAAACAAGCTTGATCTATTTACCTTGATCATTCTCATTTTATGCATTTTACCAAGGAATAATTTTTCTCAAATGTCTTCAAAACATTCTGTCTTCCCTATTGTAGACTTGAACCACAAATGTATCTTGAAGCGAGTGTCCAGATTACTCATGAATACAAGGTCCCAGTTCTCTATACAGATAAGATTCATATATCATTTTTTTTTCATTCACCACTGTCCTTAACATGTTGCCTGATATGGCAACTAATGTTTGGAACTTGCTCCCAAACAAGCGCAGGCCAACCAAATCGCTTTACAAATGTACCTTGGAAATAATAGTATGCATTTTTTTCTATGATACTAAAGATTTTTTTCTCTCATCTTTGAAATCCCCAAGATGTCTTAACTATTAAGAATTAATAAGAACTAATGCTTTATTATTAAAGAGAAAAAAATTCTTCAACTTTTGTATTTTGTCAGTAAGGGCTTTTATTTACTAATTTAAAGCTTTACAATATTGTTAATGATGAAAAAAATAATTGCTCGAGGGGTAGAGCCATTAGGTTTGCGACTGAATACCTCAAGTTTGAATCCTAATAATTTATTCATTGTTGGCTAAAAGCTAAAATGTGAATCATTTGAATCATTATTTAAGAGCATGAAATGAGCTGTACAAACTAGGTCACACACCGTATCTGTTTGTTCTCTTTCATTTTTTCTGTAACTTGGTTCTGTATCTTTTTTTTTTAATGAAGTGGTAAATGATCTTTGCATCATTTCAGAAGGGCTTTCTGATTAACTCACCTTCGCCCATCCATTAGTCTGTGAACATCATTTCAGAAGGGTGTTTTGATCAACTCACCTTCACCTATCCATTAGTCTGGTGGTCATGGAAATGGACACCACAACATGATTGACCAACTGCCTCTCTCCTTCCCTCTTTGTCTTTTGCCAGGTTTAAAGTCACTTCCATAGACAGGCCCACCACTTCTTCTGCCTGCCTTTCCTTCTTTTTTCTCTGCAGAAAAGTCTTTGCAAGCCCTGAGGGTCTCTTAATTCTCATGCAGTTATTTGACAGTGATCATAATGTCACCAGGCAGCGAAATTAATATTTTTCTAACCAAAATCAGACTACAGAAGTTGAAAGGATGCCTTGGAAGGGTTATTAAAACAAAAATTTATTAAATATAGAGGATTTAATAACATGGTTTACTATATCCTAGTCATTAGAATTTTCTATTACATTTATCTGTATTTAGTTCTTTGAAAAACAAAGTAAAAGATTTTTTTTTCTAAGGATTATTAAAAGAACTTTAACAGTTCTCTATTTTGTCTTGAAAGACAATGGGTTCATACACATAATTGATGTGCTGTGCTAATTGCCTCTCCTATGCTGTGACCAAACAAACCAATGTTGGTGTCGCTAATATTTTCTTCAGTTTATACAAAGTGCTGACTTTGTCTCCAGGTTATAAGATAGTGCTGCTTACTTTTTCCTCTTGTCTATGACTGCCTCAGTTCATTTGCTTGCAGTCAGTTCTAACTATAAACTCTTAAATAAGAAATCTGTTTAACATGAAAAATTGTTCTTTTATTCTGAATTTCAGTATTCAGCTGTCAGAATTGCACATGTTTGATGGTAAACTTTTTTCTTTCAGTATTTCAGTGTCTGTGTTGACTCTTTGTCTTTAAACCCAGATTAGATCATTGATATTTGTGAATTTTAATCTATTTCTTCTTCTTGATCTTTTTTTGTAAGTGATTTGGCTGGGTTTATGTTTCTGTGCCTTAAACCATATTCGAAAACTTGATTCATTATTACTAATTATATCATTTCTTTTATTATTTGTCCTCTTTGATTCTTTGTTGATCTTTTCTACTCTTGGGGAGGAGTGGTTCTGACCAACTTAGACTCTGAATTTCAATCTATTCATTTTTCTCAATGCTTTGTTGTAGGTGAAATGGCCTATTTTCTATAGATAAGCCATAAGCCATAAACCATATTCCATAACTAAACTTACTATTCCTTTTTTTACAACAGCTAAATATGTATTTTTTTTTTTTTTTTTTACTTTGACTGATTCTTTGTTGATCTTTTCTTCTCTTGGGGAGGAGCGGTCCTGACCAACTTAGATTCTTAAAAGAACATTATTGCCTTTTTAGGATTTTTTCTGATGATTAAGACAACATGTTATATTTTATGTAAATGACCCATAAAGATGTAACATGATGTAACATCATAACTTCACAACAGGATTTTGTTAGCTTTGCCTCAGATGATATGTTGGCTACATCTCTTTATGAAGAGTAGAATAATTTAGACAACTATAGAAGTTAAACAAGTCCTTATGAGGGCTCAATATAAAGCTGATAAAGATAAAATAAAGACTGAGAAAATAAATTGAAACATATTTATTACCAACCACAGAAGTCAAACAAGTCCTTTTGAGGGCTCAATGCATTTGAAGCTGATCAAGGTAATATAAAGACTGAGAAAATAAATTGAAATATATTTATTAACAATTACAGAAATTAAAAGGGCCCTTTTCAGGGCCAAAAGAAAACCATTTACTGTCATCCAACTATAACCAGAATAGGTTATAAAAATTCCAAAAGAAAGGTTCTTTTCAGAGCCAAAGCTAAAGACTACTGACCTATAGAAGTTTATGCAAGGATCAAGTAATTCTTTTTTTCTCAAAGAAAATTTTGAAACAGAATACTGTATCATGATATATATTTCAAAACCCAAACATCTTACCAGGATGATCAGTTTATTCAATACATTTTTAAAATGTCTAAATTAATTTTCTGCTTTTCTTGAGGGTGTGGACATTTATTGGTATAGAAAAGATGTTTTTTTTAAACTAAAATAGAAAATGTCTTAAGTCCATTAATCACTTTATGACAAATTTTAATGACTATCGGCACTACTCTATTGAAGAGAACTTACTTTTGACTTAAATAAAAGGTTCTGTCTTTCTTTTTTAACCATCATAAGTTCTTACTTATAAAAAATAAGTTTAAGGTCAGTTAAAATACTTTTAGTTTAGCCTTAATATCCACCTAGTCATGTACTTTCTTAAAGCCTTTCATCCTTACTAGTGTATCTTCTTTGTTTGATTTACTCTTTGAAAAACACTTGCTGTTTTCAATATCTTAATGACATTTTCTTCCAACATTAATTTCTTTTCTCTAAATTCTGTTTTTGTCATGCTGAGCACTTCTCAAGTGAAAGATGGTCTTCAAAATTTTCATTTGTAGCCTATCTACTACAAAACATTTACTTCCTAGGTCAATCCTACTAGAACTTGAACTTGGTTCTTCTTGATTACATTTTTCTTATTTGCAAATACTTTCAGTGTTTCTGTTATTTTCAAGGCATTCCCTTTCAACATTATCTATTCTATTACTTTGTTATGCTGGAAAGTGGAAACGTTTCAGATGAAAAAAATTGTCTTTCGCATTTTCATCTTATACTTCTAATTTGTTTTCTTTTTTTTTTTTGTTTTTCTTACAGTGAGACCTTAGTGTGAATGGTCTAAAACTCTAAATCATAGAAATAAATACATGGTTTATGTCATAGAAAGAGTCAATAGAAACCATTATTATTAAATCATGTGCAGTAATCTGCAGAATTTTAGGGATTTACAAAAAAAGCCAAACATTATCAAATAAATGTCTTAAGGTCCATTTAAAAAACAATTTTCAATTCAATTTTCTTTAATTCTAAAATTTATTTTAAGGACTTAATAAAAATTCCAGAAACTAGATCTAGCTGCTTGCTCTCATTCTTCAGTCGTTTTTTTTTTGTACAACCTTGACATTTGAATTTTTCTTTTGCACTGCAAGTCTTCACTCTTTTATCTCTTAAACATTCTAGTTGAATGGAAAACCTGTGAGAAATTTCCTGCTGAATTTAAATGCTGAAAAACATCTTTCAATCATGAATTAAAATTTGTAGCCACCATTAGGATTCAAACTTGAGAATTCTTATTTTAGCATTCAGATAATTTTTACCAATTATTGAAAAATAAATCAAAGATTTAATGGAATATTGCAACTAAAAGGCTGGCAATAAAAAAATTCTTAAAAAACATCTTAAGTCATGAATTAAAATTTCTAGCCACCATTAGGATTCAAGCTTGAGAATTCTTATTTCAGCAGTCAGATAATAATTTATACCAATATTGTAACTAAAATGGCTGGTAATGGAAACAGAAATGAATGTGTCTTCAGATTTTGTGATTTAATTTTAAAAAAAATCTGAAGGGCATGAATGTTGAACAACAAAAACAAAATATATTACACCTGACATGTGCCCACCACATCCTCAGTGCCAGGTGATAATTCAAGATGTCCAAAATTTGAGTGTCCTCAGCATGTAATCATTCCTCACCCATCAGTGGCCATGGTAAGTGTTGTTTGTAGTGCATGATGTATGAACTTATACTTTCTCAGGAAGATGACCGTTGATTGGCTGGTGCCTGACCATCTGGCTGAGCACTGCTTTACTATGGCCATATTTTGACTTACTGTGGCCTGAGCTAGCCATTATAACTAAGTGCGGGACAGGCCATTTTCCTATCAGCTTATATTTCCCATGACTATGGCCATATTTTGACTCACAGTGGCCTGAGCTAGCCATTATAGCTCAGTGCGGTACAGTCCATTTCCTTATTTGCTCATATTTCCCACGACGATTGCCATATTTTGACTCACGGTGGCCTGAGCTAGCCATTATAACTAAGTGCGGGAAAGGCCATTGTCCTATCGGCTCATATTTCCCACGACTATGGCCATATTTTGACTCACAGTGGCCTGAGCTAGCTATTATAGCTCAGTGTGGGACAGGCCATTGTCCTATCGGCTTATATTTTCCACGACTATGGTCATATTTTGACTCACAGTGGCCTGAGCTAGCCATTATAGCTCATTGCGGGACAGGTCATTGTCCTATCGGCTGAAATTTCCCACGACTATGGCCATATTTTGAATCACATTGGCATAAGCTAGCGATTATAGCTCAGTGCGGGACAGGCCATTGTCCTATCGGCTCAAATTTCCCACGACTATGGCCATATTTTTGACTCACAGTGACCTAAGCTAGCCATTATAACTCAGTGCGGGACAGGCCATTGTCTTATCGGCTCATATTTCCAACTACTATGGCCATATTATCTGCCAGTGGCCTGAGCTAGCCTTTATAGCTCATTGCGGGACAGTTCATTGCCCTATCGGCTCAGATTTCCCACGCTTATAGTCATATTTTGAATCACATTGGCATAAGCTAGCCATTATAGCTTAGTGCGGGACAGGTAATATTATTAATGTCGAATAAAAATAATTAGATATTTATTTAGCAGCAGAATGTTTATAGTATTACTAGAATACTTATCGATGTGCCCCATCAAAGTGAAATTTTAAAAAAAAATTAAAAAAATAAAAATTAATTAATATATTTTTACTTTACAGTCGTGTACCTGACAGGGTTTGTTGTTTTTTTAGTTTTCTTTTGGTTCTTATGGTTTGCTCGATTTTTCTCCTCTTTGGGATGTGCTCGGCGTTGGAAGGCGTGGTTGTCTGAATAAGTAGTTTTTGAAGTTTCATAACTTGTGCTGTCTTCACTTTCCTCTTCGTCTGTCGACCATTCTTGACCATAATTATTTATGATTTTTATCTATAAAACATTTTTATCAAATGGATATCTCTCTCTATCTCTGTCTATCTATCTATCTATCTATCTATCTATCTATCTATCTATCTATCTATCTATCTATCTATCTATCTATCTATCTATCTATCTATCTATCCATCTATCTATCTATCTTTCTATCTCTCTATCTATTTAGCCATCCATCTATCCATCTATGTATCAATCTATCTATATATTTATATATATATATATATAGATAGATATATATATATATATATCTAATGTAGGCCTAGTCTAATCTACTCGCATACTTTATCTAAATTCAATATAATCTAGTCTAATATAATGATCTAATTGAGTTTTACTTGAACTATCTTTTTTTTTTATCCATCTATTCTAAATACATTGAAATTTGTTGACAATTTCTTTAACTCTATCTATTATTGTCTATTTAGACTCTATTTTAATCTAAATAGATATAGTCCTTCGTCTTGGTTGTGGACTTTGTTTTTTACCTATGTTGTTTGCTTTGGTTGTAATATAAAGAATAGATAATAAATCATAATAATGATAAACTAAAAAGATCTTTCTTCCTTCACCCTTTCAAATCAGCATAAAAGATCCAGATTGTAGATTGCTAGATTTAATACAAATTTACAAAAGAATAATTGAGATTCTAGAAATGAATCTACTTACATTTATTGTGCCATTGGCATTGGTGATGATCTTATTTTGCTCCATTCTTTGCGGCAGTTGCGTAGGTGAACAGTTTGTTATAAACGGAAGCTTAAAAACGCACCTAATAATCGGGAAATACCTTTTTTTGTGCTTTTATATAATAATAATAATATAAAAATAATAATGTTTGTCTTCGAGTCCGAAGATTATTGAGGAATGCAGTATTTCTCGTGGCTTCGCAGCCTCAGCTGTGACCTACATATTTTGCCACATCCGTGGCAAGCTTAACATTGTCCGCCGTAGGACGATTTAGATTTTAGTTTTCTACGTCTGCACCTTTTGGTCTTAAATATTTATCCCGCGCCTTTAAATTGACCTCTTGCTATTTCGTTCTGAGGCAGCATGCAGCCATGTGCTCTCTTCATTGTCAGCTAAGACAAGTTGGTGCCTAATCTGGTTTTTAAAGCGTTTCCGTGGGACACCACTGTTACATTGACCACCTTTTAGTCACCAAAAAAGACTGCCTTTGTCATGCGTTCGTCCCCCATACTTAACTGTCGGCCTGTGGCTGACCTAGATTTTCCTTTTGCGGTCTACATCTGTCCACAGCATTGGAATTTCATTTGGCTTCAAATGTAAATATCATCAGCTGTGTCTTTCCAGGTGCTCTTTTCTATGTCAGTTGAAGCAAGTTGGCGCCCTAGCTGATCTTTATAGTATTACCGTGGGGGACGTCTGTTACGTCGACCACTTGTGGCAAACCTTCTTCCCCCCATACAGGATTCATGCCCTGCCAGGCGTAGCTGTCGAAAAAATTAAAGGGTGGAGATCGGAACTGAGCTTTTTCCATTGCAACACTTTGTATTGACCAGGCAATCTGATACTTTTACAGATATGATTTTTATTACCTGTTACGAATTAGCTATGAGTTGAAATGAATTAATGCTGCTCCAGGAGTAACAAAACTCTGCGAGCAAAAAAATTACATCTCTTGTGAAGATATCAGGCTGGTTGTCAATCAGTGCATAATTTATGCCAAAGTAAAACCCAGATATTTCAGTATATTCTGGTGGAACTCTAAAACAATGCAAACCTTTCCAGATTTTAAGTATGGACGTCCTTTTACCATCTCAACAAACATACCGTTTTGAGTGTCAAGAGCTGAGCCGAAGGGTCTTCGAGCACTAAGTTTGAATAAAAACATGCTTGAGTGTCAAGCAGTTAAAAAAAACCTGTCCGAACCACCGTTCTGTCTGGAAGAGACCTAAGTCAATGCCTATGTAAAGTATCGCTGTTTCCGATTCCCTTGGCATCCCGGACGCATGGGCTAGACATGGCCGAAGGCCGACATCACCGAGAGTGTCCAGTATTTTCCTTTGTTATACCAAGCTATCCGTGGGTACTCGCCATTAATGTAACGGTCCCTTGAGGAACGGTGCATCAAAAAACATACCTAACATGGCCGCGAGTATAACTAGTTAGATTCGTGTTGGCCATAGATAT
This sequence comes from Biomphalaria pfeifferi, assembly GCA_030265305.1. Lineage (NCBI taxonomy): Eukaryota > Metazoa > Mollusca > Gastropoda > Planorbidae > Biomphalaria > Biomphalaria pfeifferi. The sequence continues at coordinate 1,057,476 of JASAOG010000151.1, forward strand.
AAGTTTTGATGTGTGAAAAATTCTAAATCTATATTTTCTGACAGCCGATGCAGAAATGTAACTGTCCGAACTACCTGTATTGATGAGGGCATCAAGTGTAATGTTGTTAATTTGAATTTTCGTTACAACACGAGATTAAAAAAACAACAAAGAGGCGGCTGTTATTGTATACGCTGCTGAATCAGAGTTAGGTCTGTAAACTGTAGAAAGTTTTGATTTGCATACCTTTTTGTAGTGTCCTTTTTTACCACATTTATTACAGATTGCATCTTTAGCGGGGCATTTGCTACGAGAGGGGATAGCACCTCCACAAAAGTAGCACTTGCCTTGAGCTGCTGCTATGGTAACGAGTGCCGAATCAATCTTGTCCTCTACAGCAGTGCAAAGCGGCAATTCCGACGTAGTGGATTGTTGTGCTTGTGGTGTTTGAAAAGTAGTGGCTTGTTGCGAGTTATGTCAGAATGTTTCTGTGCCATCTTCGAGATCTAGCTACCTCCAATGACTTTGCGAGGTCCAGAGATGAGTAGGGTACTCTAAAAGTCTCTGCCTAATCTCTGGTGATGACATCTTTGAATTTACCTTTCAACACTCTGTCCCGTTTCTTCATTGGTTTGTTTGACATAGAGTCTGTTTAATGTAGTTACAGCAGTTTCAAAATTGATACAGTCAGATATCAAATAAATACACACCGTGTGAGATAAAGTTACATAGTAGATCGAACTTCTCACCTTCTGATTAATTTTAATACGAATTTTTCGAATGTGTGAGGCCAGTGCTTCCAGATCCTTTGAGTGTCTGGATTATTAGGATCCACCACCAATCGTTCAGGTTTTAGAAAACGACCCATACTTGAAGTTTGAAGCACAATTAATCCACAAGATTCTTGTTCAATAAATTGTTGTAACCTAATGAAACACTGCAAGAAGACATGTCTTGATCCTACACACACGCTGACCTGGACACCAAGACGTTTTGACACACTAGAACAGATCAGTTCAGAAGTCACAAAAAGTAACTTAAATGCATAACAGTATTCAAAAATTTAAACCAAAATATACATCCTTTCAAAAGTAGTCCATGTTCCATGTGGTATAGTGGTAGAACAGATACCAAACAGTTTTATGGAACAGTTGCTACCACCACCCCCATTAGGTTATCAGGGGAAGAAAACCAGATCATGCAGAGCCATATGATAAGGCTCTAGGTTAGCCCTCTATTTAACAACCTTGATCTATGTTCTAAGTAATCAAAAAATTTAATCAAAATATACATCCTTTCAAAAGTAGTTCCTGTGGTATAGTGGTAGAACAGATACTAAAACAGTTTTATGGATCAGTTGCTACCCTCCCCCATTAGGTTATCAGGAGACGAAAACCAGATCATAAATATTTTAACTGCAGAGCCTTTTGATAAGACTCTTGGTTAGCCCTCTATTAAATAACTTTAATCTATGCTCGAAGTAATGAGAAAATTAAATCAAAATAAACATCCTTTCAAAAGTAGTTCTTGTGGTAGAGTGGTAGAACAGATACAAAACAGTCAGGTCTTATCACCCCCATCTATCAAGCTGACTTGTTTGCAGCCTTTGTACATGCATCCATTCATTTTTGTTAGACCATTTCTTCAAGATCAACTCCTGTCTGTACAATATCTACTTCAAATGTCTACTAACTCACCATTGCACTTACACATAGGGTTCCTGACCAGGGCTGTTGTAAGAGAGGATTTAAACTTCTCAAGCCCATACTCAAAAGGCGTTGATTGATGATGAAGATGACTAGCAACCAATATATATGGGAAAGAAATGATTAAATTCAGAACAAGATGTGTTAATGTATGAAATCTGCTACCAAACAGACTCAATCATGTGCCTCCATAAAGTGCTCAGTTTCCAAACCATTGAAGGCTGAGATTTTGAGGTTCTGTAGTTTTAGGATGCTCCAGAGTCCACCTAAATCTGATATGAGACTGTAGCATCCTAATTTTCAATATAAATCTTTGATTCAACTGTAAATATAATTCTTTGATTCAACCATGTCCTTTAAAAATCATTTTATTCACTTCTTTGGTACCTCTTGTAATTAAGAATGCTTTGTTTGGCTACCTCATAAACTGTAAGGCCACAAGCATTGCTCAAAACACACCATATGCTTTCAACATCTACCTGGACCTTTTTTCTTTCATTCTCATGGTGACAATGATTTGTTTCTTCCCATTGTTACTGTTCATGTGAACTATCAGCATGTCATACTTAATTATATCAAAACTGGATGGCCCAGACACATCTCATCTAACTATTTAGATTTCATTTGCCAAAGCAATGACAAAATGTATTTGTAGATTCAAATCACTTGTCTTCCTCCGATGAAAGAGGATGAAAAAAGCAACAGACTAAATGCTTGTGGCTGTCGAGTTTTTTATGCATGTCAGAAGGTGTGAAACAAGCTTGATCTATTTACCTTGATCATTCTCATTTTATGCATTTTACCAAGGAATAATTTTTCTCAAATGTCTTCAAAACATTCTGTCTTCCCTATTGTAGACTTGAACCACAAATGTATCTTGAAGCGAGTGTCCAGATTACTCATGAATACAAGGTCCCAGTTCTCTATACAGATAAGATTCATATATCATTTTTTTTTCATTCACCACTGTCCTTAACATGTTGCCTGATATGGCAACTAATGTTTGGAACTTGCTCCCAAACAAGCGCAGGCCAACCAAATCGCTTTACAAATGTACCTTGGAAATAATAGTATGCATTTTTTTCTATGATACTAAAGATTTTTTTCTCTCATCTTTGAAATCCCCAAGATGTCTTAACTATTAAGAATTAATAAGAACTAATGCTTTATTATTAAAGAGAAAAAAATTCTTCAACTTTTGTATTTTGTCAGTAAGGGCTTTTATTTACTAATTTAAAGCTTTACAATATTGTTAATGATGAAAAAAATAATTGCTCGAGGGGTAGAGCCATTAGGTTTGCGACTGAATACCTCAAGTTTGAATCCTAATAATTTATTCATTGTTGGCTAAAAGCTAAAATGTGAATCATTTGAATCATTATTTAAGAGCATGAAATGAGCTATACAAACTAGGTCACACACCGTATCTGTTTGTTCTCTTTCATTTTTTCTGTAACTTGGTTCTGTATCTTTTTTTTTTAATGAAGTGGTAAATGATCTTTGCATCATTTCAGAAGGGCTTTCTGATTAACTCACCTTCGCCCATCCATTAGTCTGTGAACATCATTTCAGAAGGGTGTTTTGATCAACTCACCTTCACCTATCCATTAGTCTGGTGGTCATGGAAATGGACACCACAACATGATTGACCAACTGCCTCTCTCCTTCCCTCTTTGTCTTTTGCCAGGTTTAAAGTCACTTCCATAGACAGGCCCACCACTTCTTCTGCCTGCCTTTCCTTCTTTTTTCTCTGCAGAAAAGTCTTTGCAAGCCCTGAGGGTCTCTTAATTCTCATGCAGTTATTTGACAGTGATCATAATGTCACCAGGCAGCGAAATTAATATTTTTCTAACCAAAATCAGACTACAGAAGTTGAAAGGATGCCTTGGAAGGGTTATTAAAACAAAAATTTATTAAATATAGAGGATTTAATAACATGGTTTACTATATCCTAGTCATTAGAATTTTCTATTACATTTATCTGTATTTAGTTCTTTGAAAAACAAAGTAAAAGATTTTTTTTTCTAAGGATTATTAAAAGAACTTTAACAGTTCTCTATTTTGTCTTGAAAGACAATGGGTTCATACACATAATTGATGTGCTGTGCTAATTGCCTCTCCTATGCTGTGACCAAACAAACCAATGTTGGTGTCGCTAATATTTTCTTCAGTTTATACAAAGTGCTGACTTTGTCTCCAGGTTATAAGATAGTGCTGCTTACTTTTTCCTCTTGTCTATGACTGCCTCAGTTCATTTGCTTGCAGTCAGTTCTAACTATAAACTCTTAAATAAGAAATCTGTTTAACATGAAAAATTGTTCTTTTATTCTGAATTTCAGTATTCAGCTGTCAGAATTGCACATGTTTGATGGTAAACTTTTTTCTTTCAGTATTTCAGTGTCTGTGTTGACTCTTTGTCTTTAAACCCAGATTAGATCATTGATATTTGTGAATTTTAATCTATTTCTTCTTCTTGATCTTTTTTTGTAAGTGATTTGGCTGGGTTTATGTTTCTGTGCCTTAAACCATATTCGAAAACTTGATTCATTATTACTAATTATATCATTTCTTTTATTATTTGTCCTCTTTGATTCTTTGTTGATCTTTTCTACTCTTGGGGAGGAGTGGTTCTGACCAACTTAGACTCTGAATTTCAATCTATTCATTTTTCTCAATGCTTTGTTGTAGGTGAAATGGCCTATTTTCTATAGATAAGCCATAAGCCATAAACCATATTCCATAACTAAACTTACTATTCCTTTTTTTACAACAGCTAAATATGTATTTTTTTTTTTTTTTTTTACTTTGACTGATTCTTTGTTGATCTTTTCTTCTCTTGGGGAGGAGCGGTCCTGACCAACTTAGATTCTTAAAAGAACATTATTGCCTTTTTAGGATTTTTTCTGATGATTAAGACAACATGTTATATTTTATGTAAATGACCCATAAAGATGTAACATGATGTAACATCATAACTTCACAACAGGATTTTGTTAGCTTTGCCTCAGATGATATGTTGGCTACATCTCTTTATGAAGAGTAGAATAATTTAGACAACTATAGAAGTTAAACAAGTCCTTATGAGGGCTCAATATAAAGCTGATAAAGATAAAATAAAGACTGAGAAAATAAATTGAAACATATTTATTAACAAACCACAGAAGTCAAACAAGTCCTTTTGAGGGCTCAATGCATTTGAAGCTGATCAAGGTAATATAAAGACTGAGAAAATAAATTGAAATATATTTATTAACAATTACAGAAATTAAAAGGGCCCTTTTCAGGGCCAAAAGAAAACCATTTACTGTCATCCAACTATAACCAGAATAGGTTATAAAAATTCCAAAAGAAAGGTTCTTTTCAGAGCCAAAGCTAAAGACTACTGACCTATAGAAGTTTATGCAAGGATCAAGTAATTCTTTTTTTCTCATAGAAAATTTTGAAAAAGAATACTGTATCATGATATATATTTCAAAACCCAAACATCTTACCAGGATGATCAGTTTATTCAATACATTTTTAAAATGTCTAAATTAATTTTCTGCTTTTCTTGAGGGTGTGGACATTTATTGGTATAGAAAAGATGTTTTTTTTAAACTAAAATAGAAAATGTCTTAAGTCCATTAATCACTTTATGACAAATTTTAATGACTATCGGCACTACTCTATTGAAGAGAACTTACTTTTGACTTAAATAAAAGGTTCTGTCTTTCTTTTTTAACCATCATAAGTTCTTACTTATAAAAAATAAGTTTAAGGTCAGTTAAAATACTTTTAGTTTAGCCTTAATATCCACCTAGTCATGTACTTTCTTAAAGCCTTTCATCCTTACTAGTGTATCTTCTTTGTTTGATTTACTCTTTGAAAAACACTTGCTGTTTTCAATATCTTAATGACATTTTCTTCCAACATTAATTTCTTTTCTCTAAATTCTGTTTTTGTCATGCTGAGCACTTCTCAAGTGAAAGATGGTCTTCAAAATTTTCATTTGTAGCCTATCTACTACAAAACATTTACTTCCTAGGTCAATCCTACTAGAACTTGAACTTGGTTCTTCTTGATTACATTTTTCTTATTTGCAAATACTTTCAGTGTTTCTGTTATTTTCAAGGCATTCCCTTTCAACATTATCTATTCTATTACTTTGTTATGCTGGAAAGTGGAAACGTTTCAGATGAAAAAAATTGTCTTTCGCATTTTCATCTTATACTTCTAATTTGTTTTCTTTTTTTTTTTTGTTTTTCTTACAGTGAGACCTTAGTGTGAATGGTCTAAAACTCTAAATCATAGAAATAAATACATGGTTTATGTCATAGAAAGAGTCAATAGAAACCATTATTATTAAATCATGTGCAGTAATCTGCAGAATTTTAGGGATTTACAAAAAAAGCCAAACATTATCAAATAAATGTCTTAAGGTCCATTTAAAAAACAATTTTCAATTCAATTTTCTTTAATTCTAAAATTTATTTTAAGGACTTAATAAAAATTCCAGAAACTAGATCTAGCTGCTTGCTCTCATTCTTCAGTCGTTTTTTTTTTGTACAACCTTGACATTTGAATTTTTCTTTTGCACTGCAAGTCTTCACTCTTTTATCTCTTAAACATTCTAGTTGAATGGAAAACCTGTGAGAAATTTCCTGCTGAATTTAAATGCTGAAAAACATCTTTCAATCATGAATTAAAATTTGTAGCCACCATTAGGATTCAAACTTGAGAATTCTTATTTTAGCATTCAGATAATTTTTACCAATTATTGAAAAATAAATCAAAGATTTAATGGAATATTGCAACTAAAAGGCTGGCAATAAAAAAATTCTTAAAAAACATCTTAAGTCATGAATTAAAATTTCTAGCCACCATTAGGATTCAAGCTTGAGAATTCTTATTTCAGCAGTCAGATAATAATTTATACCAATATTGTAACTAAAATGGCTGGTAATGGAAACAGAAATGAATGTGTCTTCAGATTTTGTGATTTAATTTTAAAAAAAATCTGAAGGGCATGAATGTTGAACAACAAAAACAAAATATATTACACCTGACATGTGCCCACCACATCCTCAGTGCCAGGTGATAATTCAAGATGTCCAAAATTTGAGTGTCCTCAGCATGTAATCATTCCTCACCCATCAGTGGCCATGGTAAGTGTTGTTTGTAGTGCATATACTTTCTCAGGAAGATGACCGTTGATTGGCTGGTGCCTGACCATCTGGCTGAGCACTGCTTTACTATGGCCATATTTTGACTTACTGTGGCCTGAGCTAGCCATTATAACTAAGTGCGGGACAGGCCATTTTCCTATCAGCTTATATTTCCCATGACTATGGCCATATTTTGACTCACAGTGGCCTGAGCTAGCCATTATAGCTCAGTGCGGTACAGTCCATTTCCTTATTTGCTCATATTTCCCACGACGATTGCCATATTTTGACTCACGGTGGCCTGAGCTAGCCATTATAACTAAGTGCGGGAAAGGCCATTGTCCTATCGGCTCATATTTCCCACGACTATGGCCATATTTTGACTCACAGTGGCCTGAGCTAGCCATTATAGCTCAGTGCGGTACAGTCCATTTCCTTATTTGCTCATATTTCCCACGACGATTGCCATATTTTGACTCACGGTGGCCTGAGCTAGCCATTATAACTAAGTGCGGGAAAGGCCATTGTCCTATCGGCTCATATTTCCCACGACTATGGCCATATTTTGACTCACAGTGGCCTGAGCTAGCTATTATAGCTCAGTGTGGGACAGGCCATTGTCCTATCGGCTTATATTTCCCACGACTATGGCCATATTTTTGACTCACAGTGACCTAAGCTAGCCATTATAACTCAGTGCGGGACAGGCCATTGTCTTATCGGCTCATATTTCCAACTACTATGGCCATATTATCTGCCAGTGGCCTGAGCTAGCCTTTATAGCTCATTGCGGGACAGTTCATTGCCCTATCGGCTCAGATTTCCCACGCTTATAGTCATATTTTGAATCACATTGGCATAAGCTAGCCATTATAGCTTAGTGCGGGACAGGTAATATTATTAATGTCGAATAAAAATAATTAGATATTTATTTAGCAGCAGAATGTTTATAGTATTACTAGAATACTTATCGATGTGCCCCATCAAAGTGAAATTTTAAAAAAAAATTAAAAAAATAAAAATTAATTAATATATTTTTACTTTACAGTCGTGTACCTGACAGGGTTTGTTGTTTTTTTAGTTTTCTTTTGGTTCTTATGGTTTGCTCGATTTTTCTCCTCTTTGGGATGTGCTCGGCGTTGGAAGGCGTGGTTGTCTGAATAAGTAGTTTTTGAAGTTTCATAACTTGTGCTGTCTTCACTTTCCTCTTCGTCTGTCGACCATTCTTGACCATAATTATTTATGATTTTTATCTATAAAACATTTTTATCAAATGGATATCTCTCTCTATCTCTGTCTATCTATCTATCTATCTATCTATCTATCTATCTATCTATCTATCTATCTATCTATCTATCTATCCATCTATCTATCTATCTTTCTATCTCTCTATCTATTTAGCCATCCATCTATCCATCTATGTATCAATCTATCTATATATTTATATATATATATATATAGATAGATATATATATATATATATCTAATGTAGGCCTAGTCTAATCTACTCGCATACTTTATCTAAATTCAATATAATCTAGTCTAATATAATGATCTAATTGAGTTTTACTTGAACTATCTTTTTTTTTTATCCATCTATTCTAAATACATTGAAATTTGTTGACAATTTCTTTAACTCTATCTATTATTGTCTATTTAGACTCTATTTTAATCTAAATAGATATAGTCCTTCGTCTTGGTTGTGGACTTTGTTTTTTACCTATGTTGTTTGCTTTGGTTGTAATATAAAGAATAGATAATAAATCATAATAATGATAAACTAAAAAGATCTTTCTTCCTTCACCCTTTCAAATCAGCATAAAAGATCCAGATTGTAGATTGCTAGATTTAATACAAATTTACAAAAGAATAATTGAGATTCTAGAAATGAATCTACTTACATTTATTGTGCCATTGGCATTGGTGATGATCTTATTTTGCTCCATTCTTTGCGGCAGTTGCGTAGGTGAACAGTTTGTTATAAACGGAAGCTTAAAAACGCACCTAATAATCGGGAAATACCTTTTTTTGTGCTTTTATATAATAATAATAATATAAAAATAATAATGTTTGTCTTCGAGTCCGAAGATTATTGAGGAATGCAGTATTTCTCGTGGCTTCGCAGCCTCAGCTGTGACCTACATATTTTGCCACATCCGTGGCAAGCTTAACATTGTCCGCCGTAGGACGATTTAGATTTTAGTTTTCTACGTCTGCACCTTTTGGTCTTAAATATTTATCCCGCGCCTTTAAATTGACCTCTTGCTATTTCGTTCTGAGGCAGCATGCAGCCATGTGCTCTCTTCATTGTCAGCTAAGACAAGTTGGTGCCTAATCTGGTTTTTAAAGCGTTTCCGTGGGACACCACTGTTACATTGACCACCTTTTAGTCACCAAAAAAGACTGCCTTTGTCATGCGTTCGTCCCCCATACTTAACTGTCGGCCTGTGGCTGACCTAGATTTTCCTTTTGCGGTCTACATCTGTCCACAGCATTGGAATTTCATTTGGCTTCAAATGTAAATATCATCAGCTGTGTCTTTCCAGGTGCTCTTTTCTATGTCAGTTGAAGCAAGTTGGCGCCCTAGCTGATCTTTATAGTATTACCGTGGGGGACGTCTGTTACGTCGACCACTTGTGGCAAACCTTCTTCCCCCCATACAGGATTCATGCCCTGCCAGGCGTAGCTGTCGAAAAAATTAAAGGGTGGAGATCGGAACTGAGCTTTTTCCATTGCAACACTTTGTATTGACCAGGCAATCTGATACTTTTACAGATATGATTTTTATTACCTGTTACGAATTAGCTATGAGTTGAAATGAATTAATGCTGCTCCAGGAGTAACAAAACTCTGCGAGCAAAAAAAATACATCTCTTGTGAAGATATCAGGCTGGTTGTCAATCAGTGCATAATTTATGCCAAAGTAAAACCCAGATATTTCAGTATATTCTGGTGGAACTCTAAAACAATGCAAACCTTTCCAGATTTTAAGTATGGACGTCCTTTTACCATCTCAACAAACATACCGTTTTGAGTGTCAAGAGCTGAGCCGAAGGGTCTTCGAGCACTAAGTTTGAATAAAAACCTGCTTGAGTGTCAAGCAGTTAAAAAAAACCTGTCCGAACCACCGTTCTGTCTGGAAGAGACCTAAGTCAATGCCTATGTAAAGTATCGCTGTTTCCGATTCCCTTGGCATCCCGGACGCATGGGCTAGACATGGCCGAAGGCCGACATCACCGAGAGTGTCCAGTATTTTCCTTTGTTATACCAAGCTATCCGTGGGTACTCGCCATTAATGTAACGGTCCCTTGAGGAACGGTGCATCAAAAAACATACCTAACATGGCCGCGAGTATAACTAGTTAGATTCGTGTTGGCCATAGATATAAGTTTTGATGTGTGAAAAATTCTAAATCTATATTTTCTGACAGCCGATGCAGAAATGTAACTGTCCGAACTACCTGTATTGATGAGGGCATCAAGTGTAATGTTGTTAATTTGAATTTTCGTTACAACACGAGATTAAAAAAACAACAAAGAGGCGGCTGTTATTGTATACGCTGCTGAATCAGAGTTAGGTCTGTAAACTGTAGAAAGTTTTGATTTGCATACCTTTTTGTAGTGTCCTTTTTTACCACATTTATTACAGATTGCATCTTTAGCGGGGCATTTGCTACGAGAGGGGATAGCACCTCCACAAAAGTAGCACTTGCCTTGAGCTGCTGCTATGGTAACGAGTGCCGAATCAATCTTGTCCTCTACAGCAGTGCAAAGCGGCAATTCCGACGTAGTGGATTGTTGTGCTTGTGGTGTTTGAAAAGTAGTGGCTTGTTGCGAGTTATGTCAGAATGTTTCTGTGCCATCTCCGAGATCTAGCTACCTCCAATGACTTTGCGAGGTCCAGAGATGAGTAGGGTACTCTAAAAGTCTCTGCCTAATCTCTGGTGATGACATCTTTGAATTTACCTTTCAACACTCTGTCCCGTTTCTTCATTGGTTTGTTTGACATAGAGTCTGTTTAATGTAGTTACAGCAGTTTCAAAATTGATACAGTCAGATATCAAATAAATACACACCGTGTGAGATAAAGTTACATAGTAGATCGAACTTCTCACCTTCTGATTAATTTTAATACGAATTTTTCGAATGTGTGAGGCCAGTGCTTCCAGATCCTTTGAGTGTCTGGATTATTAGGATCCACCACCAATCGTTCAGGTTTTAGAAAACGACCCATACTTGAAGTTTGAAGCACAATTAATCCACAAGATTCTTGTTCAATAAATTGTTGTAACCTAATGAAACACTGCAAGAAGACATGTCTTGATCCTACACACACGCTGACCTGGACACCAAGACGTTTTGACACACTAGAACAGATCAGTTCAGAAGTCACAAAAAGTAACTTAAATGCATAACAGTATTCAAAAATTTAAACCAAAATATACATCCTTTCAAAAGTAGTCCATGTTCCATGTGGTATAGTGGTAGAACAGATACCAAACAGTTTTATGGAACAGTTGCTACCACCACCCCCATTAGGTTATCAGGGGAAGAAAACCAGATCATGCAGAGCCATATGATAAGGCTCTAGGTTAGCCCTCTATTTAACAACCTTGATCTATGTTCTAAGTAATCAAAAAATTTAATCAAAATATACATCCTTTCAAAAGTAGTTCCTGTGGTATAGTGGTAGAACAGATACTAAAACAGTTTTATGGATCAGTTGCTACCCTCCCCCATTAGGTTATCAGGAGACGAAAACCAGATCATAAATATTTTAACTGCAGAGCCTTTTGATAAGACTCTTGGTTAGCCCTCTATTAAATAACTTTAATCTATGCTCGAAGTAATGAGAAAATTAAATCAAAATAAACATCCTTTCAAAAGTAGTTCTTGTGGTAGAGTGGTAGAACAGATACAAAACAGTCAGGTCTTATCACCCCCATCTATCAAGCTGACTTGTTTGCAGCCTTTGTACATGCATCCATTCATTTTTGTTAGACCATTTCTTCAAGATCAACTCCTGTCTGTACAATATCTACTTCAAATGTCTACTAACTCACCATTGCACTTACACATAGGGTTCCTGACCAGGGCTGTTGTAAGAGAGGATTTAAACTTCTCAAGCCCATACTCAAAAGGCGTTGATTGATGATGAAGATGACTAGCAACCAATATATATGGGAAAGAAATGATTAAATTCAGAACAAGATGTGTTAATGTATGAAATCTGCTACCAAACAGACTCAATCATGTGCCTCCATAAAGTGCTCAGTTTCCAAACCATTGAAGGCTGAGATTTTGAGGTTCTGTAGTTTTAGGATGCTCCAGAGTCCACCTAAATCTGATATGAGACTGTAGCATCCTAATTTTCAATATAATTCTTTGATTCAACTGTAAATATAATTCTTTGATTCAACCATGTCCTTTAAAAATCATTTTATTCACTTCTTTGGTACCTCTTGTAATTAAGAATGCTTTGTTTGGCTACCTCATAAACTGTAAGGCCACAAGCATTGCTCAAAACACACCATATGCTTTCAACATCTACCTGGACCTTTTTTCTTTCATTCTCATGGTGACAATGATTTGTTTCTTCCCATTGTTACTGTTCATGTGAACTATCAGCATGTCATACTTAATTATATCAAAACTGGATGGCCCAGACACATCTCATCTAACTATTTAGATTTCATTTGCCAAAGCAATGACAAAATGTATTTGTAGATTCAAATCACTTGTCTTCCTCCGATGAAAGAGGATGAAAAAAGCAACAGACTAAATGCTTGTGGCTGTCGAGTTTTTTATGCATGTCAGAAGGTGTGAAACAAGCTTGATCTATTTACCTTGATCATTCTCATTTTATGCATTTTACCAAGGAATAATTTTTCTCAAATGTCTTCAAAACATTCTGTCTTCCCTATTGTAGACTTGAACCACAAATGTATCTTGAAGCGAGTGTCCAGATTACTCATGAATACAAGGTCCCAGTTCTCTATACAGATAAGATTCATATATCATTTTTTTTTCATTCACCACTGTCCTTAACATGTTGCCTGATATGGCAACTAATGTTTGGAACTTGCTCCCAAACAAGCGCAGGCCAACCAAATCGCTTTACAAATGTACCTTGGAAATAATAGTATGCATTTTTTTCTATGATACTAAAGATTTTTTTCTCTCATCTTTGAAATCCCCAAGATGTCTTAACTATTAAGAATTAATAAGAACTAATGCTTTATTATTAAAGAGAAAAAAATTCTTCAACTTTTGTATTTTGTCAGTAAGGGCTTTTATTTACTAATTTAAAGCTTTACAATATTGTTAATGATGAAAAAAATAATTGCTCGAGGGGTAGAGCCATTAGGTTTGCGACTGAATACCTCAAGTTTGAATCCTAATAATTTGTTCATTGTTGGCTAAAAGCTAAAATGTGAATCATTTGAATCATTATTTAAGAGCATGAAATGAGCTATACAAACTAGGTCACACACCGTATCTGTTTGTTCTCTTTCATTTTTTCTGTAACTTGGTTCTGTATCTTTTTTTTTTAATGAAGTGGTAAATGATCTTTGCATCATTTCAGAAGGGCTTTCTGATTAACTCACCTTCGCCCATCCATTAGTCTGTGAACATCATTTCAGAAGGGTGTTTTGATCAACTCACCTTCACCTATCCATTAGTCTGGTGGTCATGGAAATGGACACCACAACATGATTGACCAACTGCCTCTCTCCTTCCCTCTTTGTCTTTTGCCAGGTTTAAAGTCACTTCCATAGACAGGCCCACCACTTCTTCTGCCTGCCTTTCCTTCTTTTTTCTCTGCAGAAAAGTCTTTGCAAGCCCTGAGGGTCTCTTAATTCTCATGCAGTTATTTGACAGTGATCATAATGTCACCAGGCAGCGAAATTAATATTTTTCTAACCAAAATCAGACTACAGAAGTTGAAAGGATGCCTTGGAAGGGTTATTAAAACAAAAATTTATTAAATATAGAGGATTTAATAACATGGTTTACTATATCCTAGTCATTAGAATTTTCTATTACATTTATCTGTATTTAGTTCTTTGAAAAACAAAGTAAAAGATTTTTTTTTCTAAGGATTATTAAAAGAACTTTAACAGTTCTCTATTTTGTCTTGAAAGACAATGGGTTCATACACATAATTGATGTGCTGTGCTAATTGCCTCTCCTATGCTGTGACCAAACAAACCAATGTTGGTGTCGCTAATATTTTCTTCAGTTTATACAAAGTGCTGACTTTGTCTCCAGGTTATAAGATAGTGCTGCTTACTTTTTCCTCTTGTCTATGACTGCCTCAGTTCATTTGCTTGCAGTCAGTTCTAACTATAAACTCTTAAATAAGAAATCTGTTTAACATGAAAAATTGTTCTTTTATTCTGAATTTCAGTATTCAGCTGTCAGAATTGCACATGTTTGATGGTAAACTTTTTTCTTTCAGTATTTCAGTGTCTGTGTTGACTCTTTGTCTTTAAACCCAGATTAGATCATTGATATTTGTGAATTTTAATCTATTTCTTCTTCTTGATCTTTTTTTGTAAGTGATTTGGCTGGGTTTATGTTTCTGTGCCTTAAACCATATTCGAAAACTTGATTCATTATTACTAATTATATCATTTCTTTTATTATTTGTCCTCTTTGATTCTTTGTTGATCTTTTCTACTCTTGGGGAGGAGTGGTTCTGACCAACTTAGACTCTGAATTTCAATCTATTCATTTTTCTCAATGCTTTGTTGTAGGTGAAATGGCCTATTTTCTATAGATAAGCCATAAGCCATAAACCATATTCCATAACTAAACTTACTATTCCTTTTTTTACAACAGCTAAATATGTATTTTTTTATTTTTTTTTTACTTTGACTGATTCTTTGTTGATCTTTTCTTCTCTTGGGGAGGAGCGGTCCTGACCAACTTAGACTCTTAAAAGAACATTATTGCCTTTTTAGGATTTTTTCTGATGATTAAGACAACATGTTATATTTTATGTAAATGACCCATAAAGATGTAACATGATGTAACATCATAACTTCACAACAGGATTTTGTTAGCTTTGCCTCAGATGATATGTTGGCTACATCTCTTTATGAAGAGTAGAATAATTTAGACAACTATAGAAGTTAAACAAGTCCTTATGAGGGCTCAATATAAAGCTGATAAAGATAAAATAAAGACTGAGAAAATAAATTGAAACATATTTATTACCAACCACAGAAGTCAAACAAGTCCTTTTGAGGGCTCAATGCATTTGAAGCTGATCAAGGTAATATAAAGACTGAGAAAATAAATTGAAATATATTTATTAAAAATTACAGAAATTAAAAGGGCCCTTTTCAGGGCCAAAAGAAAACCATTTACTGTCATCCAACTATAACCAGAATAGGTTATAAAAATTCCAAAAGAAAGGTTCTTTTCAGAGCCAAAGCTAAAGACTACTGACCTATAGAAGTTTATGCAAGGATCAAGTAATTCTTTTTTTCTCAAACAAAGAAAATTTTGAAACAGAATACTGTATCATGATATATATTTCAAAACCCAAACATCTTACCAGGATGATCAGTTTATTCAATACATTTTTAAAATGTCTAAATTAATTTTCTGCTTTTCTTGAGGGTGTGGACATTTATTGGTATAGAAAAGATGTTTTTTTTAAACTAAAATAGAAAATGTCTTAAGTCCATTAATCACTTTATGACAAATTTTAATGACTATCGGCACTACTCTATTGAAGAGAACTTACTTTTGACTTAAATAAAAGGTTCTGTCTTTCTTTTTTAACCATCATAAGTTCTTACTTATAAAAAATAAGTTTAAGGTCAGTTAAAATACTTTTAGTTTAGCCTTAATATCCACCTAGTCATGTACTTTCTTAAAGCCTTTCATCCTTACTAGTGTATCTTCTTTGTTTGATTTACTCTTTGAAAAACACTTGCTGTTTTCAATATCTTAATGACATTTTCTTCCAACATTAATTTCTTTTCTCTAAATTCTGTTTTTGTCATGCTGAGCACTTCTCAAGTGAAAGATGGTCTTCAAAATTTTCATTTGTAGCCTATCTACTACAAAACATTTACTTCCTAGGTCAATCCTACTAGAACTTGAACTTGGTTCTTCTTGATTACATTTTTCTTATTTGCAAATACTTTCAGTGTTTCTGTTATTTTCAAGGCATTCCCTTTCAACATTATCTATTCTATTACTTTGTTATGCTGGAAAGTGGAAACGTTTCAGATGAAAAAAATTGTCTTTCGCATTTTCATCTTATACTTCTAATTTGTTTTCTTTTTTTTTTTTGTTTTTCTTACAGTGAGACCTTAGTGTGAATGGTCTAAAACTCTAAATCATAGAAATAAATACATGGTTTATGTCATAGAAAGAGTCAATAGAAACCATTATTATTAAATCATGTGCAGTAATCTGCAGAATTTTAGGGATTTACAAAAAAAGCCAAACATTATCAAATAAATGTCTTAAGGTCCATTTAAAAAACAATTTTCAATTCAATTTTCTTTAATTCTAAAATTTATTTTAAGGACTTAATAAAAATTCCAGAAACTAGATCTAGCTGCTTGCTCTCATTCTTCAGTCGTTTTTTTTTTGTACAACCTTGACATTTGAATTTTTCTTTTGCACTGCAAGTCTTCACTCTTTTATCTCTTAAACATTCTAGTTGAATGGAAAACCTGTGAGAAATTTCCTGCTGAATTTAAATGCTGAAAAACATCTTTCAATCATGAATTAAAATTTGTAGCCACCATTAGGATTCAAACTTGAGAATTCTTATTTTAGCATTCAGATAATTTTTACCAATTATTGAAAAATAAATCAAAGATTTAATGGAATATTGCAACTAAAAGGCTGGCAATAAAAAAATTCTTAAAAAACATCTTAAGTCATGAATTAAAATTTCTAGCCACCATTAGGATTCAAGCTTGAGAATTCTTATTTCAGCAGTCAGATAATAATTTATACCAATATTGTAACTAAAATGGCTGGTAATGGAAACAGAAATGAATGTGTCTTCAGATTTTGTGATTTAATTTTAAAAAAAAACTGAAGGGCATGAATGTTGAACAACAAAAACAAAATATATTACACCTGACATGTGCCCACCACATCCTCAGTGCCAGGTGATAATTCAAGATGTCCAAAATTTGAGTGTCCTCAGCATGTAATCATTCCTCACCCATCAGTGGCCATGGTAAGTGTTGTTTGTAGTGCATGATGTATGAACTTATACTTTCTCAGGAAGATGACCGTTGATTGGCTGGTGCCTGACCATCTGGCTGAGCACTGCTTTAGGTTTATCAATATCTAATAGAGGGTTTAAGATTCCTACTGGTAAAGTTACTTATGCACCAGTATTTTAGATGGGGACCTCTGAAGGTTATGAAAAAACACAGAATAGATAAGAACGCTTAAGTGTTTCTCAATTTCCTCAACATTTGTGTGTCATTCTGTATTCCAATCTTCCTGTTGATTTCTCTGAACTTTTTACTATTTAATTAAGATTACATTAAATATTAAATTAGTAAATTTAGAGTTGTATTAAAAAATCTAATAATACGCAAATTTTTAAAAGTATTTTTCAGTTTCCCTTCAAGACAAGAGTCAAGGATAAAAGATCAAGTGGTAACCATAGTAACCTAACTAGTTTACATATCACTTTAAGTAAATTATTCTAATTTTGATTTAGAAAGTTTGTTTTCAGCTTGTGAAAGCTTAAGTGGTATATGGATACAAAACATAAGAAAAGGAGATCATAGCAAGAACACTGATGAACTCAACATGTCACTGGGATGTTTTGATTAAGGTGGAGTTATTTATAAGTTATTAGACTGTGTTTAAAATGTATTTATGTTGTCTTGTTTATGTCTAGTTCTGTTTTTGTTCTTCTTGTTCTGTTCATGTTTATGGACCTGTCCAAAATTTTTTTTTTGTGGATGTCTGACTGACTTAGTTCTATAATCTATTTTAGTTTTCTGGTTTTAATGCTTATGATAATAATTCTAATTTGAAAGTATAATTTCAGATGATGTTCACATTCCAAGTCTTAGCAAGAAGATTGATGAAGACATCACTGGGATGCTGTGATTAAGGTGGAGTTAATTTTAAATTATTAGACCATATTTATGTCACCTGGTTTGTGTCTAGTTTTGTTTTTGTTCATCTTGTTCTGTTCATGTTTGTGGACGTGTCCAAAGACTTGTTTTTATCTTGTCTTTGTTTGTCAGACTGCTGTTTATTAAGTTGTCTCCCTTTAGTTTATGATAATAATTCTAATTCTTTGAGTTTGAAAGTATAATTTGAGATGATGTTCCCATACCAAGTCTTAGCAAGAAGATTGATGAAAACGTCCATAGAGAAATCAACATGTCACTGGGATGCTGTGATTAAGGTGGAGTTAGTTTTAAATTATTAGAGCATATTCTAATGTCTTAAGTCATCTTGTTTGTGTCTAGTTTTTTTGTTCATCTTAGTCTGTTCATGTTTTGATCTGACAATACACTTCTGCTGTGACTTATTTTATTTTGACTTGACAATACACTTTCGCTGTGACTTGTTCTATGTTGACCTGACATTAAACTTCCGTCACATTTAGGGAGACAGACTGTTTGTGACATGGGGTGTAGGGTGATGGGAAAAGTGAATTGACAGCCATATTCTTTAGAATAGTCAGAAGCCTTAAAGGTGATTTGACAACAATATTCTTTAGAATAGTCAAAAGCTTCAAATTCCCATCTACCTAGCTCATGTATGGCTCCTCGTGCCACACCCCGGACAACAGTCTTGGCTGACTGTCTAAATACATGAGCGAAATCTGTTTTTTACTAATCAAAATGTTCAGTGTCAAATTTACTACCTTTTTTTTTTTTAAAGGATATATTTTTAAAAAATGATGATTCATGTTTTTATTTGTATAAAAGATGGAAATGTCTTAGTATGGTTATACAATTTTAAAATTCAAAAGTTGAGCGCTTATAACTGCTCGTTGAAAAATGACACATATTAAAGACAGACTTTCCAATTTTAATTTCTGATTTTCCAATCTGTCTTCATTTTTGTAATTCTATGCTTATTTTATTTAATATGAATTAATCTTGATGTCACTGGTAATGGATATAAAATGCTTTCTATTGGCATGCGTCTCTAATAGCCTTTGTTCATGAGTGGCTCAGATATTGGGACTGGCAGAACTGTTATCTTAACATGAGTAGCTTAAATCAGTAAAGCTTCTTGTAGGAGAGGGTCATTAGCTTTGGAAAACTTTGAATCTAAACCTGTACTACCTTGCAAAATACCCCAAAATAAGAATTTGGATTCCTCCCTGAAGAAAAATCAGGAGCTGGTGACCCATAGACAGTTTGGAGCACAGAGTGCAATTATTAATCTTTTTTTTCCTATGGCCATAGTGTTATTAAGGAATAGAAAGAAATAAAATCAGTAATTTAACAATAACAATATTTTCTTGTTTTGATAAAATTTGTCACGTATCAAGGCCAAGTAGTAATTTCAAAAATTAAATTAAATTCTGTTCAAGGTTGCCAGGTTTTCCAATGACGTTGCAAACATCCAGTGATCACGCATGTAATGTTTGATAGAAAAGTATTTGATTGGTTAGGCAATGATGTTAATTTAAAGGTCAAGACAGACATGAAGGCAGAACAAAGAAGTGGATTGAATCTGGCAAGACGTATATTATTCTCGAGTTATAATTACTAGAGAACAGTTTTATACCTATACTAAATCTATTAGTTAATTTAAATATTTCGTATTCTTGATACAGTTCACTTTGTAAAAGCTGTATTATATGTTCCTATTTTCAAGTTAGGAATTAAAATTTTCAGTGTTTGAATCAAAAGGATCTTCATCATTTAATCTAACAGTTAACATTTAGATCTAGACATTATATAGAATCCCCGGCACGTCACAGTCTCATTCTATCAGCTGACATCAAGTAAAGCTTAACTCATCTTATCAGCTGACTACTTCAAGTAAAACTAAGCCTGTTACATGTTCAGGCATCTACAGCTGTGACAATTAGATATTAAATTTTTTAAAAATTTCTACAAATGTATTAGATATTAAATGGTTTTGAAAATTTCTACAAATGTATTAGATATTAAATTGTTTTGAAAATTTCTACAAATGTATTAGATATTATTGTTTTGAAAACTTCTACAAATGTAATAGATATGACATTGTTTTGAAAATTTCTACAAATGGATGGCATTGAAATCACATCGTCATTGTGGTACATTTTATACGCTGATGATTCTCAATCAGATAGTCCTTTTTGCTCCTTGACAAAATTCGCTGATAATATAAGATAATTTTATTGATCCAATCAAATGAAAATTCATGTTTGACTACAATTGACAACATTAGCGAAACTACTGTACAATAACAACATACGCACACGAAACACGTACACATTCAGAACCAGCGCTTTATGAATTTGACTTCTAAATACTTTTCGATGACGACATCTGATCTTGTAACACTCTGACCGAAAGTGGGATAAAGGAGTTTTTAAATCTTTCTGTTTTAGTCCTAATGAAAAGAAGACGACCACTTCGTCCTGATCTTATGTAACAGTGGTTTAATGGGTGCAGGTTGTCCTTAAGTGTTTCTGAAAGGCATCTTTCTTGAAAAAGTTCTTCAAGAGATGATGCGGCTCCCCTAGCCCTGCTCTCTAAGAGCTCAGACCTTAATGACTTTCTTAGAAAAATAAAACAAAAAACATTGAAGAAGAATATTAAACCACTTGATCACTACACCTCCAGACAAAGACATGTATACAAACAGGTGCACAAATATGAACAGCTTATATTGAGTGAAATTGCACCAATTATTTTGAATCAACCTTGTAATTGGTTTTAGTAGATCTAGTTTCTAGACTGACATTAATACATTTGGGAGATTGTAAATATTTGTGTACATTGTTTTTGTTTAGCGTGAGTTTCATGTTTATAGCACACTCAGTGCGTGATGCTCCAATCATGTTTGAGACCAGTTGGGAGGGGGGGGGGGTTGTGAGGGGGTACTGGGAGAACGTTTCCGTGCTTCCCTTTCAAAAGCAACAAGAACAGAATACATTAAAAAAAAACATCAACAACAAAGAAGTGTTATTGTATCAGTTTGTATTAGTCATGTCATTAAAGTTGTAATAGAATTAGTCCAACTACACTAAATCTGTGAGATTAGAAATATTTTACCCATTGTTTTTGTTTAGCGTTATTTTATGCTTTTAGCTTTCTTAACAAAGAAAAAAAAAGTTGCTAGAGTCTGACTTCGAGCTCGAGGTCTCGAGCCTCCACAATGGAAGGCCGACATGCTAGCGACTGAGCTATTCAAGTACCTAAAAATAGAAGGTTTTGTAGACTACATTAATTTAAGTCATTGGTTAACATGCATGACCAGGTGCATGACGCGTAGGACGTAATCATCTTTTTTGAAGTAACGTCTGTATTTTATAAAATACATTTTGTAAATTTAAAATTTTAAACAAAGGACCTAATTCTCTACACAATGCTTATCTCCCCTAAGCTTAGTAAATGTTCTATATGAAACAATTAATTAATCAGACTAATTGATTAACTAAGTGTTGTTTTTTTTTAATTCGTGTGTTGTCATTGACTATGAATAATTATGCAAAGTGTCAACTTGATTGGAGAAAGGAATGTTGGAGAAATAACGTGTACTAGATTACACCCAGACAGACAGACGGAGTGAGTTTCGTAATAAAGAAAGATTAGTAACAGATTTATATCAACCAAGCCCAAACATGGTCTAATATGAAGTGGGACTATCTGTGTTTTATCTTCAAAATTAACATGATATTGTTGTATTAAGTCTACTCCTCACAGCCTGCACAAAGTTGTAGATTAATCACGCACCAGCTGCATACGAGTGTAAACATAATCGTTTACAAGTGTTTTCCAGCAGGGCATGATGGAGAACCTTTTCGGCTCGTAGACAGTTCAGAAGAAATAAAGTCGGTGAAGTTGAGATAAGCTACTTGGATAATTGATCAAGAAATGTTGGATTGGATATTTGTTCTTTTATTGAACAATTGTTTGCGCCTTTAATTATTGAAATAAGAACCTTTCCATGACATAAGTTTATTAACATAGTTCAATGTCTAAAAAAAAGTACTCTCCACCCTCACACTGTTCATGAAAAAAATAAAAATAAAACAAAGGTAGTTTGTTTTCATTAAACTCTGAAGAAGCACTGTGGGTCTGCTATTTGGGTAAGAAAGGGGCGGATTTGATACTTTTAGTAGGACAAACATAAGTTTGAAATGAGATTACATTATAGTCATAGGAAACTAGGGATATTAGAAGATTGAAAAACAAACTCAATAACTACAACATCCCATATATTTAAAACACGATCGCTTGCAACAACATCTCGTGAGAGTACCTCTAGAGTAAGATTTGCAGAATTTTTTTTAGAAATGTAAAGAAAGATAATGAGATAGTGAAACAATGCATTACATAATTCAAATAAATAAAAAGTTATGTTTTTAAATGCTATAGGAGCCGTTGCAGTTGATAATTTTGAGCCCGCATTGTATCGCTGGCCTTGTAAATACGGTGGGTCTTTATTTTACGCCAGTATTCTATTTATAAAAAATGAATGTTCACTGAATGAGTACTTACTATGTAATATTGACTATTTGTTTGCTCTAATTGCTATGTGGCAACTATCATTCATATCATGAAACATTTCTTACGTTACTACCTATTGTTAAATACTGTAAGTTAGCCCTTTGGCGTTAGGTGTTTGCAGTGGCGTAGCTAGGGTGTGGGGGATCCAAAGTGAAAATCCCCCTTCCCCCGGGGATGAGTGACCGAAATTTGTTTTTACATTAAATATTACGCCATTGTCTCATGTCATGATGTCGAATGTCAGACTCCAGGGGCCAGTAAAGATGTCAAACCACCCGGTCACCCTAATCCCTAGCTAAGCCACTGCGTGTTTGACTTAAATAATTAACGTACTAAGTTCATAGACTGTCAGGGGTGCCCGGGCATACGAGTCGAATCAAAAATACAAATCTGACAGGTAGGCACACAAAAAAAAAAACAACAACCTCACGACACATGTGACAAAATTATTGTCATTTAGAGCAGGGGTCAAAATGTTTTATGCGGCCCGCGAACACCTACAGAATTCAGGTGTGCTCACAGATTAAACATATAATAAGGGGAAAAAAAGTTAAATAATTTTAAATATCTGCTTATCTCTTATGATGAAGAGGCTAAAGAAACATTGTCTCTGCATCATTCTAAAACGTTTAAAGCAAATGAAGATTATGCTTGTTTGCAATATTTTCATCCATTTGGTCAATGACATAAACTCAGGCGAGTATTTATTCAATGCAATGAAGAACTTTGTTGAAAGTGTTGGGTTGGTTTGGAACAAGATGGCAAGTGTAACAACTGATGGAGCCCGTGCTTTGACTGAGTAAAACAGTTATTTTTTAAATAAATTAAAGAACAATATCCCAACGCTATACGGGAAAGTTTGCATAAAACTGCATTGAATATCAAACATGTTAATAACCCAATTATCAGTGATCAAACTTATCAGAGCTTGGGGACTTAACCACAGACAGTTCCGAGAAGTACTTGAAGATGTGAAAACAAAACATTCCAATGTTTGGTATCACAGTAGAGTCCGCTGGGTTAGCATGGGCAAGGTATTGAGTAAAATATGGGATCTCATGGAAGAAATTGTTATGTCCCTTGAAGGACATTGACTGTGACTTTGTGAGTAATACTTCTAAAGAAGAGTGAAGACAGACTTCGTGTTTGTCATCGTATCTCAATGGGTTACTTGCACAGGAAATGTCTGTACATCTTTCCAAACAAAATTTTTCCATTTCTCCAGACAAGCAAGTGAGAACAGGTTTAATAATTTTCCTTTGCTGAAAGGTTTCTAGTAAAATGGTTGAAAAGTACAAGAATTGTTAAATTTAAAATACAAATTTTAAGACACCAAAATCTTGAAACCAGTTTTCAATATCCTCACGTCACCATTACATAAGTACAGAAGCTGAATCAGCTCCAGACGAAATATATCCAAGCAAATTACGACCTTCCACGGGAACTTGATGCTAAATTTTAACATTATTTGGGTCCACATAAATCGTGAACAAAACTTTTTCTGTTTAAAAAAACAAAAAACAAGTGTAAAAACAACTCGATGCTGACAGACTGTAATTTGTCAGCTGTCACAAGGATAACAGCTAGTTAGCTAGTTCCACCACAGTTCCAAAACATTATGCACGAGTGTAAAATTAAATATTTTACATTAAGTACAACAATATAATCAAATTGTTGTGATGTAAAAAGGCACTAAAATTTTTTTTAAAAATATTCTTAAAATTGGGTTATATATATACGCGGCCCCCCATTCCTAAAAAATTTTTAATGCGGCCCTCGATTGAAAAAGTTGCCCACCCTGATTTAGAGGATAGTCAAGTAACTGACAAATACTAGTTTAGGCAACAATGAGATGATTTCATGAATTTCATTACAATTTCATCAAAACTAAAACATTGTAGTGGGCTAATGTAAATTAAAAAGTCACACCCTAGATTCATTTATTCTTTTATGGTTTTATGGGTGTGACATACAGATCAGGGGTTCTAAGCTACTTCAAAACCTTTTTTTTTCTCTGACTTTATCGAACTAACGCAAAACAAGTACCGGTACTGTTACTCGATGTGTGGTGATGTCACAATGTATTACTTCATTGCATAAGGCTAGAGAGATCTATACACAAATAAACTGTATAAAATGCTGCAAGCTGACACCACAATGTACAAGCCCTGCGCCACTTTTTGAAAGTTTAACGTATTTAACCACAGTCCAGTTAGGATAAGACATTGTGTAACCCAACCCTAGGTACGCCCCGAGACTTACACTTGAAGAACAACAGTGCATTGCTTATGGATGCATGCGCACTTGACTGTCGTTCGGTCGTCTCGAGGGTCCCGGGTTCATACCCTGCCGCTACCATTCCCCGTCGTCTTGAGGGAGGTTTGGGCATATAAACTCTGAAGGGACATCCTAATTCCGAAACCTGTCAAACAAAAAAGTTTGGTACAACACATCAGCAGAGTTCAGGCCATTAATCAGATGAGTATGACTTGTGAAAGAAGCATGCTAAGACCCACAACTTCTTCAGTGGGAGGGGACTGGCGTACTTCCGAGTATTTCAAACAAAAGTCAATGAAAAGAAAACAATAAACAATTTCACGGAATGTGTTGGAAGGGTCCATAACAAATCTTGGTAAATAGAAGATGTCGTGTAGTACATGGTGTCAACATGTCCTACTCATGCCTTGGAACTTATTCTAATATTGTGTTTGATGTCTCATATTTCAAGTTGTACAAACTCATGAATTAGATGGTTTAGTAAAATAGTTTGGGTGTCCACAGGAGGGGCTCATTCCGCCAAACCCTTTTTTTAAATTTGATTTTTAAATACAAAGAAAAATTAAAAGCCGGAACTGGAGGGCAGGGTAACTTTCTCGATCTCCCCCCCCCCCCCCCAGGCCCTTTTGTAATGACATCCATATTAGGTCCCTATCATCAAGTTTAATCTTCGAAGAGAAAGAGAGAGAGAGAGAAAGAGCGAGAAAGAGAGAGAGAGAGAGAGAAACAGAGAGTGAGAGAGAGAAAGAGAGAGAGAGAGAGAGAGAAACAGAGAGTGAGAGAGAGAAACAGAGAGAGAGAGAGAGAGCAGTTATCCTCCATCACCATTGTATATCCAAAGAAATAAGATAACATTAGGAGAGTGTGTGTGTGTGTGCTATACAAAACTTCATTAGCTAGTTACGTGACTAGTTTAGGCGTGAAAACGAAGCGGCTTGTTTGTTGTTTACTTATAGTTCATCCTGGTCATTTATTAGGCCAGTGTATTTACAAGCCATTCGTACCCCCCTCCCATTCACGTGACCGCCCAAAAGTTGTGTTGACATTTAAGTCTAGGAACTTGGAAAAAACATGGAACTTTGAAACAATACAATTTATAATTTTGTCTTCCTTTCTACTTATTCTTGTTACTGTACATTAGTTAATTACTGAAATTAGTTAATGGCCAGTCAATTTTTTTTGTCGTGTGAGCATTGTATGTAGTGACATAGAGCAGGGGAGACTAGAGGCATAAGGAATTCAAAATGCTCGAATAAATTGATCAACGTATGCTCTAAGAAACTTAAATGTCATTAATATTTAAACTGAACTATTTAAATTTAAGCAGATAAAACGTGATGTTTGTATTTATTGATTTAGCAAATGAAAACTGAATTTAGTCGGTTTCATGAGTTCGTTTTGAAGTCTGAATATTAGATATTTATGAAGTTCATTCAATAGGATAGACTAAAATGGATGACATCAACATTATAAAACTTGTAATAGAGAATCTCTATTGTTAAAAGTAAACACTGAGAGCTGAACTGGGGTAAAAAAAAAGGAGATAATCCACCTCGTTCATTGGATGTGAAGTCTATTTCTCTCCCTTAGTAAGTCACATCCTCAGAAAGTATCTCTTAAAAAATCTTACCTGAATATTTTTTTTTAACACTAAAAGAAAATTTCTTGATATAAATAATTGTAATTGCTAACTATGATTCTTACTTTAGTCAGGTTTGTTCACAGTGAATCTCATGTAAGATCTATTTCTATCTGGAAGTATTGCTAATGCTGACATGAGATTTTTTTAGCTGCACTTTATATGCAGATATTAAACAAATTGAAAGCAACAGCTTATCTTATATGATACAGACGTTACTTCAAAAAAGAAGATGATTACGTCCTACGCATTTAGTCATGCATATTAACCAATGACCTAAACTCCGCCAAGCCACCGGTTTTCCTGGCTAGCCCAGGCAACCCATTCCATGCTCTAATAGCGCTAGGGAAGCAAGAGCATTTGTAGAGCTTAGTCCTAGCATATGGAACGAGGAATGTACTTTCAACTTTGTGTCTTTCTGAGTAGGCTATTTTATTAAATTTTGTTTTTGTATTTAAAGATTATGGTTCAGTGTTTTATGTATAATTGCTACTTTATTTGTAAGTCTTTTGTCCTGAAGGCTTTCTAAATTTAGTGATTTTACTAAAGGTGTTACTCTAGTCAACTGTGTATATTCATTTGTTATGAATCTCACTGCTCTATTTTGAGTCTGTTCCAGTTTCTTAATGTTTTCTTGAATTGAGAGGGGTCCCAAACAGAGGATGAATATTCTATTATTGGTTTGATTTGATTTTTGATTTAGGGCACAACTGCACAATTTAGGCCATGTCGTGCCTGCAGTCCCTCAAGGGCCACTCTCCCTCCACACAACAAGGGTCAAATTCCATACAGTCAAATCATTAAAATCAAGGTCTATTCTCAGTTCAAATAGTAGAGGTAGTAAAAATTTAATAATTTGGTAAAAATCTAATGTAAATAGTACGTTTACAAATTCATAAATCAGATCTTCGTAGACAACCCCACTTCCCGGATAAAGCCCAGTACCTTCCCAGGGTCGACATTATTGAATAGTGTTTTTTAGTTAGTGGCTCTGAAATATTTCTCCCTGACATCCTGGTATCTAGGGCAGTCGATGAAGATATGTTCCACGGTGAGGCGAGAGTCACAATACTCACAAAGTGGGGGCTCTTCTTTCTTCAGCACAAGAGTGCGTGATGTAGGTGTGGCCAATCCTAAGTCTGGACATGGTCGTGCTACCACGCCTTGTCAGACCCTTAGATGTGGACCGCCACAATCTGCCTGAGTTTATTGTGAGTCTCAGCCTCCCATCGGTTCTGCCACTCGATAGGTGGCAGAGGCAATACTTTGTCTCAGGTCCGAGCAGGGAATTTGGGTTCCTGACACCGCATGATTTAGGGCTCTCTTTGCTTCTCTGTCTGCGGCTTCGTTTCCCTCAATGCCCACATGGGAGGGGACCCAGATGAAGGTGACATCCCTATGGTCGGCTGTTATTTTGGTCCAACAGCTTCAGGCTCTTATGTACCAATGGAATGTCAGTCTTCATCCGCCCCAAAGCTTGCAATGCAGATTTGGAGTCGGAGCAGATTATAAATTTCCTCCTTTCTGATGCTTTGACGGCCATAAGTGCAAGCAATATTGCATGCAATTCGGCCGTAAAGATGAAGCAGCCATCGGGGAGTCTACGGAAGATTGTTTTGTTCCGAAAGGAGCAGGCACACGCGACCTTTCCATCTATTTTAGATCCGTCTGTGTAGATGGTGCCACAATCTCCGTAGCTCTCTTGCAGTTCCCTAAAGTGGACTTGGGTCTCTATTTTCTTTTTTGAAATTAAGGAAGGATACATTTAATTTGGGTTTATTCATTAGCCAAGGAGGATTCTGAGGGGTTTCTATTTTATAGATTTGGTCAATGGGTGGGGTTAAATTTTGGATGGGTTCTCTCATTCGAAGGCCCAGCAGGCTGTATGACGTTAGGCCTTCGATTGTATTATTCTACCTCTGTGGGGTTAAATCTGAAGTCGAAAGCAGGGTTCGTGGGGTTGGATTTTAGCTTGACTATATACTGCATTGCAAGCTTTTTCATTCTTATATCCATGGGGAGTTCTCCAGCCTCCACATGGAGACTTGGGATAGGTGATGTACGAAACGCGCCGAGACAGAGACGCATGGCAGCATTTTGTATTGGTTCCAGTATTTTTAGGTACGACTTCCTTGCTGCTCCATATATTTTGGACCCATAGTCTAGCTTGGATCGAATTAGACTCCGATATAGCAGCAGCAAGGTATCTCTGTCAGCTCCCCAGTCCGTATGGCTGAGTACTCTTGGTATGTTTAATGACTTTTGGCATTTCTTCTTAAGTTCTTTAATGTGGGGGAGAAAATTAAATTTGGAATCTAGGGTGAGGCCTAAAAATTTTGTAGTTTTCACGACAGGGATCTTCTTTTTGTGTACAAATAGTTCAGGGCCTGGGTGGAGTCCCCTTTAATTACAAAAATGCATACTAGCTGTTTTGGAGTCCGAAAATTTAAAACCATTATCGTTTGCCCAATTTTGAATTTTGTTTAAACATAACTGTAATTTTCTTTCTAAGGTGTTCATGTTTTTCCCAAAAGTAAAAATGACAAAGTCATCAACATACAAAGAGCACTCTATGCCAGGGGACAGAGCATTTATGATGCTATTTATTTTAATGTTGAACAGGGTGACTGACAGAATGCTGCCCTGGGGTACACCCATTTCTTGGTCATGAGTGTCAGAAGCGGAGTTGCCCACTCGAACCTGAAATTTTCGGTCTTTCAGGAATTCCCCCACATAACGGGGAAGATGTCCCTTAAGCCCCATAAGCTACTGGTCACGTAGAATGCCATGTTTCCAGGTTGTGTCATAGGCCTTTTCTATATCGAAGAATACAGCTACTAGATGTTCTCTTCTGAGTAATGCATTTCTAATATAAGCTTCCAGCCTTACCAGGTGGTCAGTTGTTGTCCGCCCCTGCCGGAATCCACACTGGTAGTTGGAGATCACTTTATTCCTCTCCAGGTACCAGACCAGCCTACTGTTAATCATTTTTTCCATGGTTTTGCAGATGCAGCTTGTTAGTGCTATTGGTCGATAGTTAGCTGGGTCAGAGCCGTCTCTTCCCGGTTTAGGTATCGGTATAACTGTGGCTTTCCTCCAGCTGTTTGGGAAAGCGCCTGTTTGTCTATTATTGGCCTAACCAGGGTTGAATAACATTTTAGTTCTATGTTTCTATTTGATTTATAGAAATTTCTGTTAATAAACCCTAATGCTTTGATTTTTTTTACAGTTTCATCAATGTGGGGATTCCATGACAGTTTTTCATTTATTATAACACCTAGGTATTTTGCGTTTTAGTCTGTGTTACTGGTTTGCCATGAATAAGATAAGTGGAATGAATTTGTTTTAGTTTTTTTTTGTTGTTAGTCTTGCTTGCTGCCTGATTGTGCGGTACGCGCTGGACTGTCGTTGGGTTGTCTCGATGGTCTATGGTTTATACCCTGCCCAGACAAGGAATTAGACTATCTTCAACTCTGAAGGAACATCAAAAACATTTTACAAACAAATACACTCAAATCAGACTTTGTATTGTGAATATTCAAATATTTTTTCTACATGATTTTTAAAAGAATTTTTAGAACAATAAACTAAACACACTCAAAAAGTTGTATGGCTGTGAGACTATTGACAAATAGTGTTAGTAACTACTTGATTTTTGTAAAATTGAAAAGAAAAAGACATTTTCAATAAGAAAGACTAAATAATAAATTAGTTGAAAACATATTTTTGCTTATGGGTATTTTAAATATGCATAGTATTTGCTATACTAGTTGCTATACTAGTTTTATAAAGAAAGAAATTAATTAAGGCGGTGTTCATAACTTTTTGAAGGACTTATTTTTAAAAAAACTGGGGTAGTATAATACCATGTTTAGTTTAAACAAGAATACAAAACTATATTCCCTTCACATAGTTTAGGAGTTTGCAGTCAGTGACTCTTCTCATTACTAAACAAAGCATTGGAATTCTAATAACACTAGGTATAATGTAAAATAGCAACAAACAATCTGATTGTATTTTGTGTTAGTTCTTTGAAGTAAAAGACAAATTTAGATTTTCACATTTAATAATAAATATATACATAAAAATCTGCATAAAAAAACAAAAAAGAAAGACTTAGATACTCAATATTTAGACAAATTGTATATACATAAAAATGTCCATTAGTTATTTGAACTAATCAGCTGACTGAAAACTTTCCTTTATTTTGCCCAGTAACCTTGTGTCTTGATAAACATCTATCGCTGCACAGGCCAAAGCTTTAGCATGAAGTAAAGTTATCTTGTGAGAGGCTTCAGTTTCTGGTGTGGGAATACAAAAAAATACAAGGCTTTAACAAAGTACTTCTTTACTGCTAAGTGAACTTAAAATCAATTCATTAACTCTAAATCAAAATATAGAGTTTACTTAGGATTCTAACTCAAATCTATGAAATCATCGGCCCAATTTTATACTATAATGACATCTCACCCTCAAGATTAAAGATAAATACTTACTAGCAAGATCCCTGAACTCTGTTGTATGTAAGCTTGCTGTTGTATTAAGACTGTACTTGGGATGAATGCTGGGAACAACTTTAGAGACATTACCCATGTCTGTGGAGCCACCTGGCTTCAATAGTCTGTCTACGTCCGTCTCATATTCTATGCCTAATGTTTCACCGTTAGCCACATAAAGTTCAGCTAGTACAGGGTTGGACTGGAGTGAATCATAACACTTTGAATCAAACTCATAATTCACCTGTAAGAAATTAAATAGGGGGCTTACATTATTTTCAAAAGATAATGTTTAGTAATCGATATAGATAAGAGATGAATTGTAGCTTAACATGAACTGATTTTTTCAAAAGAGATGAAATATTTTCAAATAGATATGATCGCAATATGCAGGTACAGCTGGATTTCAAATTATTTGAGAAACTTTTGTGTCAGTTGAACTCTGATATCACTTATAAAAATGAAAGCTGTTCAAAAAGTTTAAAACACAGCTTTTTAATTTAAAAAGTAGTTTCAATGAAAAATTGCTGCTTAAAATGCCTCACAAATTGTGAATTAAAACTTCAATGTAAGGAATTTCAATGACCAAATATTAACATTCCAATATATCAAAGTACAATAAGACTGTAGTATGTACACAATTAGATTATTAAAAAATAATTTATGATACAAGTAAAGTAAAGTAAAAGATAAAAAAAAAAGGCTTGAAATATTCCATATGCATTGGCATTAATTTTTTTAGACGCTTCCAAAAAAGAAAAGTGAAAATTTTTGTGATACGTATTTTATTTTACCATTTTACGTAGCCAAAAGATCCACAAAAAAATGAGAACTATATTATCCTTAACTATAACTCACTCACTACTCACTGAACAGCCTGTTGCCAAAGCAGCACCTTCAAAACAACCAGTGAGTTTTCTCTGAAGCTCTTTGAGCTCTGCCAAACAAGGAGCCCTGATGTAATAAAGTAACTCAGATTTGTCTGGAATTATGTTTGGCTTTTCTCCACCATTTGTGATGACACCTACACAAGAAATAATAATACATTTTACTTTTATAAGGAATGAAATGAACAATATAAAAATGCTCTAGAACCTTAGAGGTCAATGAGGAAGATATGTTTATGGTGCCATGCCAGATTGAACATTGTGGCTTGGAGCATCAAGAGCCTGATCAAGATATGGGTCTTAGTGTGTGTGTCTGTCTGTTAGGTCAACTGAAACACCAGGAAGATATCAGGGTCGTTAATCTGTATAGTTGTTGGTCAGTCGTTATAATGTGTGAATTTGAGTGAATGTTCTGATCTACTATTCTACTTTACAAGCCTTAATAAAAGTCCTTAAACTTTTTTTCTGAAGCTTCCAAGGCTGATGCAGTTTCTAATGTGACATTAACTTTGATACAATCAACCAAAACACCAACAGGGCTAAAAATGCATTTTAAAATTTCCACACAACTTTGTTCTTAGCAGTCCCCCATCATTATAATGAAATTAATTATCCTGTGGACGTGCTTACAATGCTGTCCATCTTTTCTAGTCTAATTACTATATCTAAAATGCAGAAAGGTCAGTTTCCATATGCATGATGATTTCCCTTGATTTTGTTTCTAGCATAACTTTTCTATTGCAAGAAATTGAGTCATCAATACAAATTTCTATCTTTGGCTCTAACCTAATTGCAATAAATGAATTATAAGCATAGGTTTATGTCTGAGATACAACAACAGTGCAACTAAGAAATTAATGGCTATGAGTCTATGAGGAAGAGAGAAGAACATTTCAACATTTTTTTTTCTCAAGGTATTTGTTTTTGTGTTTATCTTTGAATACTCAGTGACAGCAGCTAGTAGCATCAAAAATTTAATATGTGAACTACACAGAGAGACTCGCAAGTTTTCAAATAAAGTAATACAATATATGGGTTAAGAAATAATCCAAATTAAATAAAACAAAATGAAATGTAATTAACATATTTAACATTAATATTTCTACTCATATTGAAGGATTCTTAATTTACTAAGAATTCATATTTAGTGCATTGTTTAACCAGTTATCAAATCAGAAGGAAATGTAATATATTATAATTTTTTTCATAATAAAATTTCTGAGAAAAAATTTAGTTATTTTAACTCTTTCTCTCCTAACTGACGATAAAAATATTGATTCCACCAGAATGTGGTAAATAATTACGGAGAGAAAGAGTTAAGTAATTTGATTTTAGTGGCAACAATCCTGTGACTCTGAAATCATGGGATAAATCCACCATCACATACACACCCACTTCAACAAAAGTGTACAACTTGGAAATGTTCATTTGATTTGTAATTACCATGTACTCGCCATGTAGGCTTCAGCTGTTGTCTCATGCAGGAAATATTCTGGTAACACAACACTGCTGCATCAAGGGCATTAATTCCTTCCCATGGGTAACTAGATGCATGGCTTGCTTTCCCCCTGAAAGTCACATTAACCCTACAAAAATAAAAAAAATAAAACTTAACATGTAAGCTAAGCTTAGATGTTTTTGTTATATATTTTAATCTGATATGAAATGTTCCATTTTAAGAGAAGAATGTGTCTGTAGTATTAAACTCACTGAGCCATGGCTACATAAACAGGCTTAGGTACATTGTGCTGTGAGGGGTGAGCCATCATTGCGAGGTCAATATCACTGAAGGCACCAGCATTAATTAAGTCTATTTTACCTCCACCTCCTTCTTCGGCTGGACAACCAATGACTGTCAGCTGGAAGAGAAACAACATTAAACAACAAGTGAAACACAAAAAAGTGATATTTTTCTTAATAAATGGTCCAAAAGTGCATACATATGGAAATCTTAACCATTTAGATTTATGAAATTCGAAGAAAAAAAATTATTTTCAATTTACATATAATTTTTAAATTTTATTTCGATATTTAATTGCAGAATTAAAATTGTAAATTGACATATATCTAGTATATGAAGAGTCATTTCAAGTCATAAACTATTCAGTAGAATAAAATTATATTTGTAAAACTAGGCCAATTATTAAGTGCACATACAATTGAATTAGCTTTTAAGCATCCTTGAAAGTGAAGAAGTAGAATTCTACTTCAGATGTAGCTTTGGTAAGTGTTAATTGAATATAAGAATAAGTAGTTCACACTCAGATTTCAGTAAGCTATACTCAGGAATACCTCAGCATAAACAAAAAAAAAATGTTTTAAAACATCACAAAAAGCAAACAGTTACAACTGAAATTTAGGTACTATTTGTTATCTTACCTTTCCTTGCAAGTTACTTTTGAGAAGTGCTTCCTGTATCCCAAGAGATGTAGATAGACCCATGATTGCTATAAGATTATGACCGCAGGCATGACCAAGCCCAGGCAAGGCATCATATTCACATAAAACACCTGGTGGTGATACATGATTATAAACAGAATATAGTAATTCATTTTTTGTTCTTTTTATAAAAATGTCATTTTCTTGTTCAACTTAATCAGCCTATCAATCTTTATTAAACAAAAAGAAAGAAAAACAATTACTTTCTAACAAAAGGTTAAAAGAGAGAGAATGAGAAATGAGGAAGCTGTTGCTAGCAAATATATGATATCATCTATCTCCATTTTATGCTACCTTCAGTGATTTTAATGGGAAAGCTAATCCAAACCTTGGTATCACCCATCTTTCTCAAGTACACTCTTCTTTCTTACACATAGTAATTAAGTCTTTTGAAAATGTTTTTACATGGCTGTTTGGTCATGACATGATTCTCATACCTAAACTTTTAGGTCATAGTGATGCCAAATAAGATAATAAAAAGGCTGAAAACTGCTTTAGTTCTGTTATTTTCCTTTTCAATTCTCTAATATACTTAGTATATAAAATGATTGACATTCTTTTGCAATGGAAATCCATAAAAATCAAAACATACTATTAAAATATTACAAATCTTCTATTAGAAGACTGATACCTATGTTCAGAGCATCCACTTCAGTCTCACTATTAGATACTGTTGCACGAAATGCAGTTTCTAGTTTGTAATTTCTTTCCACCTTATTGAAAACAAGTTTGAAAGTTAATGATAATGAAAGTCTCAGTCAGGGAATCATTATCATAGTAAATGATTTGGATCAAATTTGTTTACATGGAGAGATGAAGAAATCAAAAAGGGCAGAGAAGGCTGTAGTAAGGGCAAGAAGATTGAAAAATGCTAACCTACTGCCTATGTGTGGTTCCAGGTGAAGGAGACTTGCCAGTCAAGTATTTGACAGCTAAACCACATGACAAGTTGTAGCTACTACTATAAGGAATACAAACAATAGTCTCTTAAGGATGGAGGATTGTTAAAAAATGAGGGATAATTACTGACTCAATTTTACCACAAATACATGGAGCAAGATTAGATGGAGCCCACAATAGATTGTTTAAATGTTGAGCTGGGTGATTTTTGTCTTTTAGACTTTTTGACAGAGAAACTACTCAAAGCTAATAGCAACTTTTCCCCTAACAGGAGCTGCTTAACTCTTTCTCTTCTAACCGACGACATCATCGTTGATTTTATCCCATTATGCAGCCTAATTAACAATATTATCTATGCTTATAAAGTCATTTATTTTGTTATCTTTCCTTACAAATGCTTTTAATTGCTTACTAAGAAATCTTGATTAGTTTCCCTTAGGAAAAAAAAAGGGATTTTTTTTCATTTTGATTGTGTTTTTACAAAAAAAACTATGTTTTTAAAGAGTGGGAGCTAAAAAAAAAAGGCTCTATTTTTCTATATTAATTTTTATAGGGGGTGTGACATGGAATAGTGACCTCAAGACAATCAACATAAATGTTTAATATATATGTTATATAATAGTTTTGTGAGAGGTAGAGGTATGAGTAAAATGAATAACTCCGTTAGAACGTGGAAAATAATTTCAAAAAGAGTTTAAAAATGTATTCACTAAATCTATAAGAGATACCTTAAACCCTCTTTGTTCTAAGAAATCTGTTAATACTTTATGTGCATGGTATTCCTGAAAGCATAGCTCAGGGTGCTCCCATATATCAAGACTTATCTCTCGTAGACAGTCATTGGCTCTGTCAATAGCATTACAGGCTATTGATTTAGGAGTAGTCATGTCTGCTTTCTAAAATAGAAAAAATATGTTTTTTTTTTAATTTGGTGTTCATGTATCCCAGAAATGTTTCACTTACATCTCAAAATAAAATTATCAGACAAGTAAAAGCAGCAAATATAAAACAGAAAGTAGTTTGAGATTAATAGTAAACATAGACAAAAGCAACGAGATGACCAAGAAGTGAGAAGTTAATCAATATTATGAACTAGTAAAACCAATAGAAAAATTTATGCCCAGACATGCACCAAAATTAGTTACAGTCAGAGTTTAAGTGTTATAAGATTAGATGCTCATTTGAGATAAGTAGACTATGCTGAAAATGGTACACCGGCTACCAGAGCCATCTAGCTTTTATCTAAGGCAATTCTTCATAAAACATTGACAAAGGAACTACAAACAAAGTCTTATAAATAATTTTTTTATTTTAAATATTTTTCTTCTAGCCAGCTTTTTGCTGCTGATCTGTAAGCTCTTTTGCAGATTGTGCCAAGGAAAAATTTAACATAACATATCTAAATTTATACATACTTTTGTGGGAGGAGATGCAGTGTATGAAAGGTGTACTCAAAAAGGAAGGGGGAGCAAAAATATGCAATATATATATATATATATATATATATATATATACATATATATATGTATAAAGCTTTCAGGGGGAGGGTTGGCTGAGTGGTAATGCACTTGGCTTCTGACATGATGGGTATTGAGCTCAATTTTGATGAAGGCTGATATTTTGAATTACTGGAGTTTTATGATGTCTGCCCAACTCTGATGTGTACCTGTATTTAGTTGGGGAAAGTAAAGGCAGTCAGAGTTTATACAGATGGACCTCTAAAAAATCCAACAGAAAGGAGTAGCTGGCATACTAATTGAATGTCCAAATTGAGAAAGACTGGAAAAGTCACTTGCAACTGGCAATCTCTCAG
Source organism: Biomphalaria pfeifferi (assembly GCA_030265305.1). Classification (NCBI taxonomy): domain Eukaryota; kingdom Metazoa; phylum Mollusca; class Gastropoda; family Planorbidae; genus Biomphalaria; species Biomphalaria pfeifferi. The sequence goes on from JASAOG010000151.1 coordinate 1,094,450, forward strand.
ACAGCCATCTAGAGCAGAAAGGCAAGCACTTGAACTACCACACTAATAAAATACTCTGAAAGACACAAAGATAAAGGCACATTCCTCGTTCCATATGCTAGGACAACTTTGTATAAATGCTCCTTCTTCCCTAGTGCTATTAGAGCATGGAATGAGTTGCCTGAGCTAGCCTGGAAAACCAGTGACTTAGCAGAATTTAGGTTATTGGTTAATATGCATGACAAAATGCATGATGTGTAGGACGTAATCAACTTCAACCCATGTACACCAAACAGCCATTTTTGTCTTACCTACCGATGCCAAAACAGTCCTTTAAAGCCTTGATCTAAACCATCTATCCTAAAATGACGATAACTTACCAACATTGCAACTTTCAATGAAAAACTGAGTACAATGTAAAGTTTTACAAGTTAGATAGATCTAGTGCGAAGCGTGGTCGAGAGGCTAAGTACGCTTGAACTTGGCTTGGCTAACTATGAATGGGGCTCGAGGTTCGACACCTGACTTGGGCAGAGTTGTGTTTACTGATTGCCTAAAGGCAGCATGGAAATCCTTCTCCCGGATTCCCCCTCCCCCCACAAAATGAGATTGAACGATCTAATAGCGCTCTGAGCATGCTATAAGCAAGAAAGTAGTGCTATATAAAAGCTATTTATAATTTTTAATTTTAGAATCTACCACAATATTCAATATTTTCGATGGTCTTAAGTGAACCCTGGCATATCGTCATTTTACCCCCAAACCAAAGGGGTCGTGACCGACAGAGAATGAGAACCCATTATCTAGACTAGAATAACTAGATCTAGATTTGAGTCTTAAATCTAGATCATCTAGTCTAGTAAGTCTTCTAATGTCTTTACTATTTTTACTAATTAACCCCTTTTAGTTTTACTTTAGCAACAGTTGACAATTATATATAATAGTAAATTATGTTTGTAAAATGTTTTACATGTTTCGGATATTCTATCAAAGTTGAAGTAATTTGAAGATACTTTACTTCCTAGTCCAAACCTTCCACAGGACGACGAGGGATAGGAGCGGGCAGGGTTTGAACCTGGGACTATCGATATATTGAAACGACAGTCCAGCATGCAAACTGCACAACCAGGCCATCTTTTATTCTTTATAGATCTAAATAAAGTAAATATCTAGATGATATAGATCTAGTGAGACTGAAACTAGTGATTTGATTACCTTTGCCTCTGACTGTGTTGAAAACTGCCACTGTGACAGGATATTAATAATATTATTATTAAATAATCCGAGACCGAGACGCAATTCGAGTCTCGATCGTTTTCTAAGAATTAGACCTAGACTTCCTAGATCTACTTTATGCAGGAACTTATTAAGCACTGACGGCATGTGAATTTTTGTCTTTCTTTTCTCTATAAAATATTTAGAAATCTAAGGTCTAGAGACCATAGAGTCTAGATCTAGATTAGATTCTGAATCTAGAACTAGAATCTATATCATGGGTCTGCTGTGTAAGTTAATGATAGACTACTAATGTATTATCTGACAATTATGTAGTAATGATTCTAAATCTAATGACTAATCTAATAATAAAAATACATTTTCTACAATCATACATCTAGATTTCATAAAATGCAAAAGGAAGTTACGCTATATCAGAATTAGGAGAAGTAAAGTGTTTTTTTTTCAACCCCAACCTATGTAACATGTAGTTTAATTTTTAGATCTAGATCTAGTATTATTTAGTAGTAATTGATAATGAGGTTGTTCCGATTTCTGACCTACTTTAACCAAATAGTCACGTGATTGTTGGACAGTAACGCAAAAGAGTTGAAGAATAAATTGAAAGGACAAAAAGGCAATTTCTTGGAGCTAGTGAAATTACTAATCAAGTACGATCCACTTCTGAGAGAATATGTATATTAGGCATGTCAAACTCAATAAGGTGTATGGGCCGCATAAAAACTTAGTATGACCTGAGGGGCCGCAGCCAAAAATCAGTTGCAAAACAGCCTACCAGTTTTATGTAAATTAGAAACAATACAATAGAATGCAATAATTAATGGCATACCTGTCCCTTAGTTGGCTAAATTTGTAGTACATTTTGGTAATTAAAAATTACTATGTTTACGCGATATTTTCATTGTCCTGATGCTTGACATATTTTCTGGGATACAAGCTATTAATGTTAGGTTGAAGTTTGTTTGCCACTCACACTCTAATCAATGATGACAAATTTTGATCAGATATTATCATATTCTCAAACGGTGCGATTTTTTTTTTTTGTAGCTTTCATTATGGAAAAGAACTGCTCACAGAGATCAGTGCTAGCAAACAGGTAAAATTCTGGCTGCATATTCCACAATTCAACGTACCATTCAGGTAAAAAACTGTAAAATTTTCGCACAGCCACTTCTATATACTTTGCTTTCAACAAAGAATCTAACTCAATTCTATACGATTTAGTTGCACATTACCAGCAGCATTTTCAGAAGCAAATGAAAATGGAGATACAAAAAACGACAATTCTGCTCGTATAAAACGAAGTCACGAAAACGGTTATTGAAAGCATCTACTAACGTTTTCAGGTGTAGGACTTATTTACTAAATGTTGCATCAGTATTTAATCTTTTTAGTTCCTGACAGGTTGAAAAGTGAACAAGATTTTCTCTTCATATTTGATTTATCCACAGTCGTTATTTTGCTTGAAAGCACTTTACATCATCACACGCAGTTGTGACAATTTTGTCTTTACTTTGAAGTTTCAAATTCAAGTCTTGCAGGTGACCAGTGAGACAACTGCAAATGCCAAATCCTAAACCCATTCGTCAGTTTGGAAATGTTCAACAGATTCACATTTCATGTTCAGAAACAATTCAATTTCTTCACGCAGTGCAAAAAATCTCTTTAATACTTTATGAAAGGAGAGCCAGTGGAGTGTCTTATCTTATATAATACAGACGTTACTTCAAAAAAGAAGATGATTAAGTCCTACGCGTCATGCATTTAGTCATGCATATTAACCAATGACTTAAATTCTGCCAAGTCACTGGTTTTCTTGGCTAGCTCAGGCAACCCATTCCATGCTCTAATAGCACTAGGGAAGAAGGAGTATTTGTATAAATTTGTCCTAGCATATGGGACGAGGAATGTGCCTTTATCTTTGTGTCTTCCAGAGTATTTTATTAAATTTTGTTTTTGTATTTGAAGATTATGGTTCAGTGTTTTATGTATAATTGCTACTTTACTTTTGAGTCTTCTGTCCTGAAGGCTTTCTAAATTTAGTGATTTTACTAAAGGTGTTACTCTAGTCAAATGTGAATATTCATTTGTTATGAATCTCACTGCTCTATTTTGTGTCTGTTCCAGTTTCTTAATGTTTTCTTGAGTTGAGGGGTCCCAAACGGAGGATGCATATTCTATTATTGGCCTAACCAAGGTTAAATAAAATTTAATTTTATGTTCTTATTTGATTTATAGAAATTTCTTTTAATAAATCCTAATGCTTTGTTTGATTTTTGTATAGTTTCATCAATATATGGATTCCATGACAGTTTTTCATTTATTATAACACCTAGGTATTTTGCGTTTTTAGTCTGTGTTACTGGTTTGCCATGAATAAGATAAGTGGAATTAATTTGTTTTAGTTTTTTTGTTACTCTTAACAACTGACATTTTTCTGGGTGGAAAGACATGCTCCAATTTGATTCCCATTTCTGTAATTCATCTAATTCTCTTTGTAAAATATCTGTGTCTTGTGTTGTTTTTATTGTTCTAAATATTATGCAATCATCTGCAAATAATCTGACTTTTGTTCCTAAGTAATGCAATTTGGTAAATCATTTATGTAAATTAAAAATAGTAGTGGACCCAAGACTGTTCCTTGAGGTACACCTGAGTTTACTGTTATCGGTGTTGATTTAGAGCCATTTATTATTACAGTTTGTTCTCTCCCTATCAGAAAATCTTTAATCCACTGATGCAGTGGTCCATTAATGCCAAAATATTTTAATTTTTTAAGCAAACTATGGTGGTGAACTTTGTCAAAAGCCTTAGAAAAATCTAGTAAGATAGCATCTATTTGTTCACTATTATCTAAACCTTTAGAAAAATCATCAATTAGTACTATTAGTTGTGTTTCACATGATCTATATTTCCTAAAGCCATGTTGGTATGGTGTGAGGACATTATGTTTGTCTAAGTTGTTTATGATGTTGCTACATATTATGTGTTCTAGGATTTTACATGTAATGCTGGTAAGTGATACTGGTCTGTAGTTTCCTGGGTAAGATTTTTCTCCTTTTTTAAATAGGGAGGTGACATTAGCTTCTTTCCAGTCCTTTGGTACTCTGCCCTGGTTAAGCGAAGCCTGAAAGAGTATTTTGAACACTGGGGCTAGCTCATTGCTAAGTTCTTTGAGTAATCTAGCTGGAATACCATCAGGTCCAGACGCTTTATTTGGTTTGGTGTTGGCTAATAGTTTTTGAATTCCATTTTCTTGTACTACTATATCTTCTATGTTGTCTACTTGGTTCAAATTCAGCAATATGTCTTAGTCTCCTGGGGCTGAGAATGCTAATGCAAAGTATTTGTTTAGGATGTTTGCTTTAGTTTCATTATCATTATGTATTATGTTATGTTCATCTTTTAATGGCGCTATGCCTGTACTTTCCATTTTCTTGGACTTAATGTATGACCATAGGTTTTTGTTGTTATCTTTAGATATTACATTGTATATGTATTCACTCTTCAGCTGTCGGCTTACTTTTTGGGTTAAGTGTTTAATTTTTATATACTTTTTGTAAACTCTTTCTGCCTTAGTTCCTTTAAATTTTCTATATAGGTTTTCCTTCTGTTTACAAAGCTTCTTTAGTCTATTATTAAACCAGCATTTATTTATTTTGTTTGATGTGTACTTAGTTGGTATATGATTTTCTATAATGCTTTTAAGATGGTTTTTAATGAAATTCCAGAGGTCATCGACTGGTTAGTTAATGTCTTTTTCTAATAAGAATGTTTCTTGAAAGTTTAATGCAGCTTGGTGTAGTTGTGTTAGGTTACATTTATTCCAGAGTAAGATTTTTCTTTTGGGTTTTGTATTGGCTACTGCTTTTATCTGACTGTGTATTTTTATGATCTCATGGTCTGATAGACTAGGGATAATATTATAATCAACTACTAATCCAGGTCTGTTGGTTAAGAAGAGATCTAATGTGTTGTTTAATGTAGTTGGCTTTTTAATGATTTGATCTAAACTTAGGTTGTGTAAAGTTTCTATGAAAAGCTCATTTATGTCCTTAAGGTTTTGGTGTTTATCTATGGTTAGTGTTTTCCAATTTATATCGGGTAGGTTGAAATCACCCATAATCCAAAAAAACTGCATTTTTAATTGTCTCTTTAAGTGTAGTAATCTGATTACATAGTTCCTGCATGTATTCTAAATTAGAATTTGGTGGTCTATAAATGCTGCGTATTATTAGGGATGTTGAGGTGGTATTAATTTTACAAAATGTTGATTCTATGTTTTTTGAGTTAGGTAAGGTAATTTCTTCTGCTATAAGAGTGTTTTTTATTGCTAAAAGAACTCCTCCATGATTATCAGCCCTATCTTTTCTAAAAATTATGGCTTGTGTAGTAGGGAACACAATCAAATTTGTGTCCAAAGTCATCCAGAAACATTGAAAATTGTCGAGGATTTAAAACACGGGGACGAATAAAATTGAGAACGACTGAAACTGGTCTTAGCACATTTTGTAACTCTAATTGCTGTGCGCAGAATGTTTCTTGGTAAATGATGCACTGAAAATGAGCAAATTTAAATTTAGCACCAGTCTCTCTTATTTTTGCAAGTAGCTTTGCATCAAAAACCATTTCATTTCATGGTTGGTGCATCATCCTTTGTTAGACTAGCTAGCTTTACCAAAGATAAATTGTACTGCAATATCACCTGTTATTTCTCAAAACCATCCTCACTTGTGGTGTTATGCATAGAACAGAACTCAAGTAGCTCCTCATGTATCTCAAAATTCCTGTCACATGCCCTTATGAATATAGCCAACTGTGCTACACCCGTTACATAAGTTGACTCATCGAGGGCCAATAAAATCCACTATTTTGTTTTTTAATTGTCCACGCAATTTGACTGACATGTCATTTATTCTATCTGCCACAGTGTTCCTAGTTAACGCTATTTCTTTGAATGTTTTCATCTTTTCTGGACAAATTACTTCGGTAGCTTTAACGACACACTCCTTCATAAAATCACACTCACTAAATGATTTGCTATGGCTTGCAATTAGGTTTGACAAAATTTAGCTTGCTTTCATTGCAAACCCAAATCTCGTTTTTAAGTTTAACAAATACTATTTTTAATTCAAGTATATTGTCATCGATTATTTTCCAGCGTAATAGTTCAACATTATTTTGATAATTTTTGAGTTGGCCAAGCGGGCCGCACGCAAAGTGGTCGCGGGCCGCATGTAGCCCCCGAACGCCGTGTTTGACATTGTATATTGTAATTGTATATCAAGCCAAGCTTTGTTCCAGACCGAAAACGTAAGTCTACATGTCAGCTAGTAAGATTCATTAGAAGTATATTTTTGTAAAACGGATTTTTTTTTCGATAAATAGCACAAGGCATACTTTAACAATGAATACACATTATTGAAAAAAAAAACAACGTCTTGGCTGTTAATTTTTTTTCTTCTGAGGCATCGTGAAAAGCTGCTGCACCAGGCGTCATATACCCTAGCTACGCCGCTGCCTTGAACATCTGTGTCTAGCGTAAACCAAGAATAAATTGAATTTGATCAGTTTGCACCAAGGTGCCACATTCTTGAAACCCAAGATATCCCTGTTAAGTCTTTCTAAAGATACCGTTGTTAATGTTGCTGAAGACAACGCTATCAAATCTTGCTGAAGATAACGCTATCAAATCTTGCTGCAAATATCAAGTCTACAAATAGGAAACCCAGCTGAAACAAAATAAACAGAAAGAATGTATGGTTCTTAATTAATATCAACTTAAACAGGGTTAAAAAGACAGACAAAAACTCAAAAATCGGCAGGTAAAAAGGCAGGTTTCAATATTTTCAGAAATAACATCAGAATGAAATTCTATCAAAAACACATGAAATGACAGAGAAGAAGGGAGAAGGAAGGTTGACAGATCTTGTGTGGTGCCCCAGTGGCCCAGCAGACCAAAGAATAGGTGAAAGTGAATGTGAAGTAAGATGTGAACATGGCCTAAATGATGTGTTAAAATGATTATCTAATTTATGTAATAGTTTTGTAAAGGTCAATCTCTTATTCAAATCCTAAAGAAAAAAAAAATTCTTTAGTTAAGTGTTCTCTGTTATTCCATGTTGCATTTCACGCGATAATATGAAAAACCACTTTTTACTTGTTGTTTTAAACTATGTCCAACTTATATGCATACTAAGTATATTTTTTTCTCTTAAAATTTTGTGTAAATGTAGTAGTTAGTATGACAGAACTTACATAACTTAGCAACACAAATGTAAAAAAAAAAATCATTTTTTGACAAAAATATCTAAACCGTTTGCGTAAATGTGTTAAAAATATAGTAAATGTTGAACTCCCCTACTAAAGAGCCTCCCGTGTTTGTTACTATTAATAGTGAATAGTTGTAAAAGTGGTGTATTTTTATAAAAAAAAAAAAACTGCTTGCATAAGTGATTTAAAAAAACAAACGATTTTTCGCTTTCAGAAAAGAAAAAAGTAGCCGTTGCATCAGAACTTTGAATGGTCTAAAATATTATGATGTCGGATTTTCACTATCTTTTCTAGTTTACGAGATCTAAACGGGACGGACGGACGGACAGACATTCCACACAAAACCAATGGCGTCTTTTCCCCGTTCGGGGGCGCAAAAAAGAGAAGAATACAAACAAATGATTAACTCAAAATATTTATATGATGTTGTTAAAACGTTGGATATAGAAACGAAATAATGGGTGTGACAAGAACAAACAAAAAAATAGATGAAACGTGGAACGTCAATTATTTTAAAATTATTCTTTGTATTAGATATCCCTCCAAATGATAATATAAAACTAGTCATAAAAGGATTTAGTAAAACCTCAATGGTTCTGCAAGTATCTAAAAATGGAAATATTATTGCATGCAACCTATGCGGCCGCAGTGGGCCCGGCACTTTTGTTGGCCCTACGATAGGTGTAAATTATTAAATTAAAACATTTTAACTTATTATTTAAGGGTTACCGCGGCCTTCTGATTTTCCAGGAGCTCCTGGAAATCTCCTGAAATTGCAAATATACGAAAAAGTAATGAAAATCTTCTGAATTTATTCAAATCTTCTGAAAACTCATAAAAATCTTCCAAAAAATAGACAAAATAGTCATTTCCCTACCCAGATAGGACCCCGCGCAATTCGTTTCGCATAGGGCCTCGCAATCTGTAGGACCGGCCCTACATGGAATGCCTACATCTACATTTAAATTTAAAATATTAAAGCATTTCCCTTGCATCAAATTTAAAATGCAAACATGTCAATGGTAATCACTGTTTACAAGGTGTATTTGTTGATCATTACTATATAGAAACAAAAATTAATCGGACCCCTAATTCATTCTGTCAGAGAGCTCGACATTGACCCTTTGATATAGAAATTATATATGCACCACTTTTTCATTTACTTTGTACGATTTGTACTATTTATTTTCCTTTTTTATAGTCCACTCTAATAATTTTATTGAAGTATATATTTTTTGTTTTTTTTTAAAGTAAGTTCTAAACGAGACAAACGGGACAGACGGACTGCACAAAACCATTATCGGCTTTTCACATTTCGGGTTGACCAAAAATGAAATGGTAAATATGTTTATTATGTTTAACATTTTATCATCACAAAGGAACTATAAGGCACGAATCACAAAAACAAATACTTATAATAACGCTATAATTCATTTGGTGGTTTCAAAGGTTGTCATGGCCAGGGGTGTCAATGGGGTTAAGCTCCCATTGTCTTTAAAATACTCCTAATGGCATGCGTCTCAAATAGCCTCTGACAACTAAGTCCAGCACCTGGCCTGCTCGTGTGGCTTAGATATTAAGCCTGGCGAAACTGCTCTTACTAACAGGTGAAGGGGTGAAGGCGGATACCTGGCTCCACAAAACGGGGAGCTTCGGGCAGATGGAGCTCATCAGTCTAGTAAGGCAGTTCATCTAGGAGAGGGGTACTCTGACTTCAAACCCCCGCTGCCTTGCGGTACTAAGGCTTCAGGAGACAACCTCGAGGAGAAATCAGGAGTGAAGCCCCTTAGGCGTTGGGAGTATCAGCTATGAAATTCCCTCCGGCAGCTTCTGCAACTGAGTTGGTGCCAAATGTAATGTGAGGCGTTCCTTTGGTCAGCAAGGTCGAGAGAGGGATCATGACGCATGGGCCACCCATGACCCCTTTATCCAAGGCCCAGGAATGCACCCCGGAGAGGAACTCGTTTGGGCGCACCATTGCCTTTCGAGACAAAAGGAGCCATATATAATTCATTTGGATATTAAATACTTGAAGAAAATGTAACCTACTGTCGTATATTTCATATCTAATGCTTAGTAGAAACTGAGTGTTTAAATTATATTTTGTGTGCTATCATATAAATTGTTTGCTCTTATGATGCATTTTTATGTGTAATCCACAATTCTAAAACAAATTTCCTATAGTAATAAAGATTATTATTATTGTTATAGTCTCTAAAAGCGTAACATCAAAGATTGCATATTTAATGCGCATAGCCGGTATAGCATACATATCAACAGGTATGAAGCCCAGTTTCCAGTGACATACCTCCATGTGTGTAAACTGTATGATTGACTCGCACAATGATTACATCAAGCTTAATGAAAAAAAAAAGATAGTGAGACATTTTGTGCATTTAATAGATAGATGGCACCAGCATGGTATAGTACTGTAACCTATAATAGTGGAATACACAACTTTTCAAACAGTCTCGTGACATTCAATAATTTAGTTAAATTTCAGACCTCCTGGGTTAACGAGTGTCTCAGCAAATATAGAAATAACGAATCGATTTCATATTAAAAACAACTAACTACAAAGTGACGGAGCAGATTCAACTCCATTCTCTTTACTCCATGCTAGTCATTCAATGTCATTGAATCGTTTCAAAATAAAACTTATCGTGAGATATTTTTAAAAAAAGTTTTTATGTCTCTTCCTTAGCATCTTGCAGGCCATTTTAGCTCATCCCAATGCAGGACATGTAGATCACGTTGAATCCGTTGAGAGTGTATAGAGTGAATAGATACTTTCTGCAGTACAAGGACAAAGTCAATAGTTTACAAAAAAAAGGCAAAAAAAAAAAAAAAAAAAAAAAAAGAAAGTTCATTTTATAAAGTTTTGATCTCTTACTACAATATCAACTGTTTAAAAGAGGACCTGTATTATTCTTCATAGGATGCACTACTATGTGACAGTTTGATATACAATCAAACCAGGAAGCGAACTGACTAGATCCAGATCTACTTCTTGGATCTGATTTCTTAAATCTATTTCAGAGAACTAGCTAGACTTGTTTTAGGAAAATTATAATGCAGGGGAAACAACCAAGCCTTTAATGATTGCAGCTGATTAAAAAGTTATCGCATTGATTAATTATTTTATTACTAAAATAAATCTAGACATTAAAAAATTTTTAAAAATCATAATGAGTGACAAACTCCAAGGATGTAGCATGTTCACGCTGGACTGCTACGTTACGACTTCTGGACACAGTAGCCAGAAAAGTTTGGTGAAGTATTTTGAAACTTCAGGATCTTCCGATAATGTATCGCAAGCAAAGTGGTATGTTCGCCCTGGCTGTAGACAAGGATGCTCCAAATGGCTGTACATTCTAACCACAATAGTGGTCGTTTTATTACTCTTGGTAGTCATGCTGTTGTCCATTGGGGTCAATTTACAAGTCAGGCTTGACCACTTTGAGTCTGAGCTTAAATCTTTGAGAATTGGTCATCGTGGACTTGAAGAAAAGGTACGTTCAACCAAATCTTTAGCAAATGTTAAAATAATGTTTAACCAATGTTCAACCAAATCTTTAGCAAATGTTAAAATAATGTGTCACCAAATGTTTCGTTTGGCTCATTAATTCATTAAACATGTAAAGATTAAATATTTCACTAATGTCAAAAGACCACGTTAAACTAATGTCAAAAGACCATGTTAAACTAATGTCAAAAGACCATGTTAAACTAATGTCAAAAGACCATGTTAAACTAATGTCAAAAGACCACCTTAAACTAATGTCAAAAGACAATGTTAAACTAATGTCAAAAGACCATGTTAAACTAATGTCAAAAGACCACCTTAAACTAATGTCAAAAGACCATGGTAAACTAATGTCAAAAGACCATGTTAAACTAATGTCAAAAGACCACGTTAAACTAATGTCAAAAGACCACGTTAAACTGTAAAAAGAACACGTTAAACTAATGTAAAAAAAAAAGGTTCACGTGAAATTAATCTACAAAAGTTTTCATTAAAATAAGGTAAAAATCTAATGTTAAAGTAAAAAAGCAATTAAGTACCTCTTTCAGACCTAGTGATCAATGATGTAAAAGTCATCTGTTTCTGTTGCCAACTGTTAACGAGTGTTTCATATGGCCAGCACAACGACCAACCGTCCCAACTAATGCTGCTACTAAAGGAGCCCTAAAAGTCATTTAGAGATGTTAATAACTATTCTATTAATTTATTTGATTCTTCATATTACCGTAATATTTTCATGTAATAGTCCCAATATATTACCCCAGAAAAGTTATTAAATAATATAATTTTGAAAAAAAAGTAAAGCTACTCCTCTCAGATCTAAAGGATTAGATTGAATATTTATGACTTTTTTGTTCACAAATATTTAGAGCAGTATAACAGTGCTGTATGTGACAATAGGAATGATAGTTCTTTACTTTTCCAGGTAGCGTCCCAAGACAACATTCTACTCAGATTTACGTCCGCGTCTGATAGATCACACTTGTCTTATAAAATTATCTCTCACCGTCCTAGACGTCAAGCCAATCCCAAGCAGAAAAAGCGCGGAGACAAAAAGAAACCTAAAGTTCAAAAATGTTGTCAGAACCCTTGCATTCCAGAGAGCAATGGCAGTAAACTGGGCCAGGAAGCCATTGATAGCTACTGTCAATTCACGCAGAAGAATAACACAGGTGAGCACATAGAATTTGGCGAGTGATACTCAGAATTATTCGGCCGGCGGGCCATTGTAATTTCAAACACTCGTGTCGCGGGCCACATCAACAAAAAGGTAAAAAAGAAAAAAAAAAGACCATATCTAGTGCTTACATTAATTCACGAGTTTTATAAATCTTTTTATGTGGAAAGGTGTTTTTCTACTCTTTTATGCCATCGTTTCGGCGGGCCGGATTGAATCACATCGCTGGCCGGATGTGGCCTGCGGGGCGTACTTTAGGCATCACTGAATTAGTCGAACAGCAAAGAATCTAGGCCGAGAAAAGACAGTTACTTTAAAAAGTCAAAACAATTTGATTAGAACACAAACAATCCTTACATGTTAATGAAGAAAAATACAAAGTCAATAATGTCAGCATTGATGTAGCAAAACTGTGTATCATTGACACGTGTTAAGTTTATCAGACAATAGTTACGGACCTTTCCAGATTTATTATAAATTAGTAGTCCTTCTCAGGTTTAGGAGTTTTTTAGGTTGTTTCAATAGCTTAAAATTAAGGGTCTGACCTGAGGTTCAACCTAACAAGAACATCATTTACACACAGTCGTACATAAAGTAACCAATTGTGTGGATGATTTATTTAACAAAATTATGAATTTAATTATATGATACTTATATATGCATATGTACAATGACAGAATGATTAATAGTTTTGACATAAGCCTTGCTACGGCTACAAACTTGTCAACATGGTTTTGTAGTAAGACTAAGACTGCTGTATTGAACTTATACACAATATAAAGTCTGACCGAGTACGAACTAGTTTTCGTGACGACTTGACGTAGTTATGATGGAGCGGGTGTCTGCTGTCTTCACAGATTTTTGTGTTTTTTGTTAGACATTTCTGTTCAAAAAGGCCTTTCATAATATAGTGCGCGTGTGGGAGCTTGTTATCAATATTTATATGACTTCACTTGTTCTATCGATGTGGTCTTCATCTGGAGTTCGCGTATCATCTGTTTTTTGTTTTTTTTAAAAGTTCTTTAGTTTTTGTGACATTCAGTGCACCAATTTGTAAACTCTTCTATCGTGTTTCGATACTAAGTTTCGTCTCCTGAAATTATCGTAAAATTTTTAATATGTAATTTATATATATTTGATATAAATACATGTGCACAACATGCCTATCCATACCATTTGAATGCCTATCTTACATGTGCATCACTCACCTGTACTTCCCTATCCAACAGAGCCCGCCCAAGTGCACACGCTATCCTACATGTGCATTACTCCCATGTATTCTGCAGGGGTCGCCTATCCTACATTTCTGTACTGTACTTCCCTCCCATGTGCATCATTCCCATGTATTCTACAGGGTCCATGTAGCCTATACATCCATGTGCATCCCTTTCCTACAGGGCCCATGTGCACATGCTATCCACACAATGTGCATCCTTATCCTACAGGTCCCATGCACATACTCTCCACCCCATGTGCACATGCTTATCCAAGCCTATGAGCATCCCTATTCTACAAGGCCCGCCCATGTGCACATGCCTATTCTACAACGCTATCCTACATGTGCACCTGTGCTTCCCTCCCATGTGCATCACTCCCATGTATTCTTGCCTATCCTTATCCTCTACAGGGCCCATGTGCACATGCCATCCATCTGTACTTATCCTACAGGGCCTATGTGCACATTTATCTACATATATCTACATATATCTATCCATGTACATCTGTATTCTATCTATTCTATATATGTTCTGCCATATGCATCTTAATTCTACTTTGGGTCCACCCATGCCTATTCACTCAATGTGCATCACTATTCTACAGGGCTCATGAGCAGATGCTATCCAATAGGGCCTATTTATGATACATTAACCCGATATATTTTAACATTATCACAAACCATTGGTTGTATTAAAGTATCATTTTTAAATTATTTTTTTTTAAATCATGAAAGACTATGTAAATAACTCTACCCTTATCGTGATTCGTACTCGTACCCTAGAATGAGATTTGATTAAGAGACAAACGCTGTGTCCACTAAGCCACACATTCATATAACAATTGACAGAACAACTACTTAAGAAGAAACAGACTTAGCATTAAATAAATAATGAACCGGTGACAGACTAAGACATAAAAATTTGGGTTAAAAGTTGTGCACATGTATTTAAGGCCGAAATACATGTATTTTAAAACATTCATAAATTACATTTGAATTCAATTTTTAAAATTTAAAAACAAAAAATACGGGATTCTACGAGATGGATGGTCTAATAATGGACAGAGAATGCTAAGATGGCGTCCAAAACTTCTAGGCCTAAACTCTACTATACATTTGTATAGCTATAGCTTGTGCTAGTTGTGAAATAGTTGAATAGTTTGAAATCAACAAAACATCAAGATGTTTAATATCAACCTGCTTACTCAATAAATCGTATGGTTTTTATAGGATTAGCATATCGGAATGTTACGAAATCTCAGTTGGACCTACATCTATTTATACAAGGCTGGATTTAGACTTCAAAGGCCCAACTATGTTTGTGGTAAATTTTTAAGGGTTCTACTTATTTTTAAAGGGTTAACCATCACTTATACCAACGATCCCCCTCTTCTATACATAAAAAAATAATGCAAATGACAGTTTCCAAATTCCATGGGGGATTTTGAATGGGCGTAGCCAGGGGGGTTTGGGGTTCCCCCCCCCCCCGAAATGAATTTCCTACCCCCCCCCCCCATAACTGAGATTTTAATACTAAACCATCCATCCCTATCAGGTTTTTTTTTTTTGCAGTTAAACCCCCTCTTCTATAACACAAAACAAAAAAAATAATGCAAACGACAATCCCAAATTCCAAGAGCATAGCTAAGGACTATTTTGATTTTCAAAACCCCTCCGAAATTTACGATAAAACCTCCCTTCAATAAATGACTATCCATACATCAGTCACCAGATTCTATGAGCTTAGCCAAGAGGGGTTTTGTCTTTAAAACCTCCCTGCAGTGGGGTTTGCAGCTAAAAACCACCTCTTCAATATAAAAAAAAAGCAAATTACACACTCAAAATTGAGGTGGATTTGAATTTACCCCCCCCCCCTCCCTTTTTTCAGCGGGGTTTGAAGCTAAACAATACCTCTTCAATATAAAAAAGAAATTACGCACTCAATATTCTATGAGCGTAGCGAAAGGGGGTTTTGAGTTTAAACCCCTCTTCAGCTGGGTTTGAAGCTAAATATACCTCTTCAATATAAAAAAAAAGCAAATTACACACTCAAAAACCTATGAGTGTATCTAAAGGTGTTTTTGAGTTTATATCCCCCTTTTTTATGCTAAAAAATACATCTTCAATATAAAAAAAAGCAAATTACACACTCAAAATGAGCATAGCCATGCCAAGGGGGGTTTTGAGTTTAAA
This sequence comes from Biomphalaria pfeifferi, assembly GCA_030265305.1. Taxonomy (NCBI): domain Eukaryota; kingdom Metazoa; phylum Mollusca; class Gastropoda; family Planorbidae; genus Biomphalaria; species Biomphalaria pfeifferi. The sequence continues at coordinate 1,110,050 of JASAOG010000151.1, forward strand.
CCCCCCTCCTTCAGGGGCTTTAAAACCCCTCCAGGTGGTTTTGAGTTCAATATCCCCAATACAGAGAGTTTTGTAGATTGTAATTTGCTTTAGAATAAAATTAAAGAGAGAGCATTTCAGTCACTAAATTCTATAAGCGTAGCTAAGGAGGTTTTGAATTTGATAAAAAAACTCTAGAAATTTTTTAGTTTAACCCCTCCACTAACAGATAATTTTGACGATAAAACTTCCTTTTTCGATACAAAACCAAAAGAAAACAACAATCACCTAATTCCAAGAGCGTAGCCAAGGTCATTTATAGAGATCGGGTCTCAAAAAGGAAATCCTATGCCGAACTGGGAGTTGACCCGTTAGCGTCGCATATATTTGCTGGTGAGGGGAGAAAAAAATCCTCCCCAACCTCCCCCTCCCGAAAAAAAATCCTGGCTACGCCCAAATTTGTTAACATATGTTAACTAATTTTTTTTTCTTTTCCTTTTTGAACAGGTAAACAAGTTCCATTTTATTTTTAAATAAGTTCTGTTTGAAAGATTTAACATTTGATACTTTTTGATTTGAACTTTTTTAATAGGTCTTTTATTTAGTTAAATTAAAAATTGTGTAATATATATTTATATCAGTCTGCAGATATATTTGGGAGAGATGCGGTAAAATATCCAGGTCGCAACTGGGTTTGCTTAGTCGAGTGAAATATTTGGATTTGAGTGAAATGTCACATTCTAATGAAATCATGGTTTCTCAAACTTTTACTTGTGGTGCCCTCTAAATGATAAAACTGTTGTTCGCGTTCCCCTAACCAGCTGGGTCCCTGGAGGAACGCTGTAGGCTTTAACAGTGCAACCTGGGATGGTTTGAAAATAAAATTAAAAGAAAAGAAAATGTACAAAAGTACTTAAAAAAAAACAAAGCTTAAATTAAACGTGGTGGTTGTATCTATTTGTTTGGATCATTCGTCTTATTAAATTTGTTATAAGATCTAATAATAATAAATCTGTGCGATTTATAATATTTTTACCAATTGTTTTTGTTTAGCACAATTCCATGCTTTTAGTTTTTTCAATGCGCTAAGATGCCATAACTTGTCTGGACCAGTTGGGAAAGGGTTAGAGGGAGAAAGAAGGGGATATCTGAGTAAATATTACATTTTTAAAATGCCTTTATACACAAAAAAAAAAGTTCAAAGGCTCTAGCTTTCTCAAGCTCATACACTAACAACTGTACCAGAGAAATGCTTATGAAATTATTGCATGTTTAAAAGTAACGCCTTTTTTTTTCAGCTGGAGACAGTGGAGTTTGTGGGGGGACTTTTACAAGTACTACAGCTACAATAATTTTACAAAAAGTAGGTTGAAATCTTGTGTGTGTGTGTGTATGTGTTTTTATTAGTAGTTTTAGTGACATAATGAACAGGCGCGCACAAACAGGACACACACACACACATTTTTTGTTAGTGATTCTTTTTTTTTTTTTGAATCCGTCATGTTAGCTGCTCCTCAACTTTTTGTTCCTATTTTGTAATAAGCAAAACACACACACACGCACACAAATACATTATAGAAAAAGATAAAACTTATATTAAGTGTATCAATAAGTTTGAATCAGACATGTAACTACCCATGATGTCATCGACTTTTTTTGTTTTGTTTTTATTGCTGGTCATAGTTTTGAATTGGGGTAGGGGCCTAAAGGTGTAGGCTAATTAGTTTATGTTACTATTGCTACATATTGTTATATATTTGAATGCAAATGTTATTGTTGTTGTTTTTTTTTACTAGATTGAATTTGAATAATTTTTTTGCAGTAATTTGTTTTTGGAAAAAAAAATTAATATTTCTGTGTGTGTGTGTTTCATTTTGGTTTTGAAAGCAGAAAAGTGTTACAACTATACAGAGTACTCGTATGAAGTTTGTAAAGTGACAACCATTCGATACTCCCACAAATGTAAGTCTTGAGATAGTGACTGTGTATTTGATCTAAGAAGACCCACTATGTTCGTTCAATATAAACTATACAATGTTAAGGACTCTAAATTGAATTTAATGTTTCAACTAAATCAAAGCTGCAAACAAAAAAGCTTAAATAATGTGATTCTGATTTGCTTAAAAAAATATATAAAAATTATCATTTAACTAAGTAAATACGGATTTTTTTCTTCTTTAAGCTCAGCGTTAATTAATGAAAATTTAGTTTTATGAAGCCGGAAATTAAAAACAAAATTCTGACGCCAAAAATACTTGTTAACTAGAACTTGGGACTAGAAGTATATTAATACCTTTGGGCTAGAAGTATATTAATACCTTGGAACTAGATGTATATTAATACCTTGGGACTAGAAGTATATTAATACCTTGGGACTAGAAGTATATTAATACCTTGGGACTAGAAGTATATTAATACCTTGGGACTAGAAGTATATTAATACCTTGGGACTAGAAGTATATTAATACCTTGGGACTAAAAGTATATTAATAACTTGGGACTAGAAGTATATTAATACCTTGGGACTAGAAGTATGTTAATACCTTGGGACTAGAAGTATATTAATACCTTGGGACTAGAAGTATATTAATACCTTGGGACTAGAAGTATGTTAATAACTTGGGACTAGAAGTATACTAATAACTTGGGACTAGAAGTATATTAATAACTTGGGACTAGAAGTATATTAATACCTTGGGACTAGAAGTATATTAATACCTTGGGACTAAGCCAAACCATTACTCTCTAAACAGGAAACACGAGCAGATACTGGCGAACAACTCTCTGCATTTAGTTCATCATCATTTAGTCTGGGATTGAACAAGCTTTTTGAGCACTCTGTTGGTTGGCAAAACCCTAAACACTTTTCTATACACTACTCTATACATTAATGAACCTTCCTATGACTCCATGCAAATATATTTTTGTTAATCATTATAAATTGTATTTTAACATTTACTTAATTATAATTATTTCATGAAAGTATAAAGACCGGTAATCAATGACTCAAGATGGGTTATTTGTACATACTTAAGTTGTAATACATTTCTTTCTGATGTCACTATATCACTGCCAGATTCGCCTCTTCACTTTTACCAAAAGAAAGCCAACTACTCAGACAAACTGATCAAGATGGTGAACAAGACAACATTTGAGACAGTCACTTCAGGATCATACTTGCTACATTTAAATGTAACTTTTTTTTCTAATTATAAATTTGATAAATTAGATGTTTACAGGCATTTTAGACAACTTTTGCTGTTTAGAATTTTGGCAAGAATATTAATATTCTAAATGTTTTCGCTTTCGCGCCCCACTACAAACCCATGACTTACTGTATTGCTGCAACTTTTAAGAACGGAAATATACTTGGGTATAAAGATTCTGAGGGCCGAGTATGTCAAAGAAATATTCTGAAAAACAAAGAATTGATGAAGTGTCTAAGATGAATATTGGATATCGGATTGAGGCCATTTGTTATAGACTTGTGACGTGGCAATGAAATATTGGGACGTTGCAGGTCAGTGTTCAGGCCTTTTATAACAATTGGTCTTACTAGGTCCTACTACTGCGATATGATCGACTTTGTTAAAGCTGGATAGGTACTTTGTAAATAAGTATACATCACAAGGCTGCTATTAAATGCAACTTAATGAGAGGGACAAGCAGCTTGAGGGTAAATGCCAGAAAGAAAGCTTTAAACTTTTGCGACATTCAAAGACTGCTTATACATTGGAACATTCTGTCTGTATTGACTTTGATTGTTCTTCTTTGACGGACCAATTGACAACTAATGCTTACACAACAATAATGAAAAATGAACCAAAATTATAAACAATAAAAATAACATCACGAGAAGGATCCAGGGAGGACTACGTCAGAGTGCTTTAGCATAACTAAGCAAAATTTTTGGCATACAATGAAACTCAGTGCGAAAAAGTCTTACATAGACATTTTTGTTTCTCATTAACCATTATTTATAAGATGGGTTGACAAGCAAAGGTTAAAGACAAAAGGGAGACTTTGATTTAAAAACATTTTTCTTCAAATGTTGAATTTAATTGTGGCAATTAACAGCTGTGTATTTACTGACATAACAGAGTGAGAAGTGGAGTTGTTCAGAGAATATTTGTAACACCATTTTATTAGTGGTGGTAACGTATAGGAACAGATAGGGACCACTCCAACCTCGCAGGGATGGTGTTAACACAGGCCAATGCTCAACGGATGTGATAAAATGATCTTTTAGTTACTGTGAAACCTCGGGACAGAGGTGCATCCCTATCCTATTCCTGGTCTCTAGTTAAAATCCTTCCCTTTGATCAGAGTCATACAAAGGTGCAAGCTAGACCCTTAATGGGCACTCACTGAGTTCAAAAGTACTGCGTAGAGTGTAGACCAAGAATAGAGAAAGGCTTGTAGGTTATTGATAAAGTTGGTTTCATGGTGGTGTATTCGTTAGCCAACTCTACGCACAGCAACTCAATGTTAAGTAACTAACAGCATCTATTTCTTTGACATCTATCACCAGATTGTAATGATTGGAGAACATAATAATCTTTCGGTCGGTATATTTGTTAACTCAAACGCTGTTCTAGCTTGCCCAAAAGGAGGATTATTGCTTCCTTACGAGCCAGTAAAAAGATATAGACTGTGTAGCATAGATGGTGAGTCATAGATAGATAGATAGATAGATAGATAGATATAGATAGATAGATAGATAGATAGATAGATAGATAGATAGATAGATTAGATAGATTAGATAGAGAGACAGACAGACAGACAAACAGACAGATAGATAGATAGATAGATAGATAGATAGATAGATTAGATAGATAGATAGATAGATAGATAGATAGATAGACAGATAGATAGACAGTCAGACAGATAGATAGATAGATAGATAGATTAGATAGATAGATAGATAGATAGATAGATAGATAGATAGATAGATAGATTAGATAGATTACATAGATTAGATAGATAGACAGATAGATAGATAGATAGATAGATAGATAGATAGATTAGATAGATAGATAGACAGACAGATAGATAGATAGATAGACAGATAGATAGATAGACAGACAGACAGACAGACAGACAGACAGATAGATAGATAGATAGATAGATTAGATAGATAGATAGATAGATAGATAGACAGATAGATAGACAGACAGATAGATAGATAGACAGACAGACAGATAGATAGATAGATTAGATAGATAGATAAATAGATAGATAGATAGATAGATAGATAGATAGATAGATAGATAGGGTTATGGATCGATTGATTGATGTGGACTGATATAGATGGATTGCATGGATGGATCGATCTCGTTTATGTAAATATTAAACAATTATCTATATCTATATTTTTTAATTCAGGCGCTGCGAATGTAAAGACTGGAGACTCCATTCAGATCCATACAATGGAGGAGAACATGACAGTCAGATTACATCAGGTGTCACTATTTAAAAGGGTTTTGTTGCATGCTACATAATAAGAAGATCTTTCAAAACAGGCATAATAAACTCAGGCTCCCCAGTCGTTAGAAGTTTGTTTGTAAACATTGCATAGCAACGCACATTTCCGCTTGTGAAGGAAGAGGAGATAACAGTCCCCTGGATGACAAAGTGGTCATCATCGAACCACGATTGACGAACTATATAGTGAACACAAACGTTAAATGCAAACAATACAATGCAATACAATCTTCAAGTTCATAGACACTTCGCTAGCAGAGTGGTTACCGCGTTGGCTTGAGGAGCTGAGAAAGGTTAACTCCACAAGTTTGATTTCAGGTCGTGCCCTTTTTTTAAATTTATGTTTATAAATGCTCTTTTTATTGTTAGTCTAGATGTATTACAATTTAGTTACATGACTGATCTAAACTAATTGATACAAATACGCTTTTTAAAAAAAGTTTTTATAATGTTTTTATTGTATTTACTATAAAAAGAGGGAAAGCAATAGAATAATAATTGCAAATAATTTTGGCTACAATTCTTGCTGGACTTGTTCGTTACGTTAACAAAGCGTTGCTTACAAAACAATGTGTGCCCATGTTAATACTTCAAACCTTTACTCAACATTGTATATTTATTAATTTCTGTTTTTAATTCATTCTGTAAAACTGTGTGTGTATGTAAATAATTAGCCTCTTATTTTATTGTAAATGTGTACAGTGATTTTTCATTTGTGAAATAAAATACAGACATTTTGGTGGCAATGTTATGTTGTTTATTTCAAGATAAGAAGCATTTAGTTTCATATTTATACAACCATAAATACTATACAATCATTTTCTTGCCTTTTTTTTTTTTTTAGTTATAATGTAAAGAAAATAATTAATGTTAGAAACAAATACTGTAGCTTAAAACATAATAGCCTTTTAAAAATGTCTATATCAGGGGAAACAATCGAACCATCAATCGAAAATCAAAAAAATTTTGATTCTATACAACTGCGATCTAATATTTGAGATATTATTTATGCCTAAAATGACAATTCGCCATTGCATAGGACTATTAATCATCGTTACTATTGCAACTATTCTATTTTTCATCTATGGAGACTCCTGTAAAAAAACACTTTAGCAATTATCTCCCTACATTGGATAGAATATTGTTATTTAACTCCATGTTTATAAATAGCAATACAATACAGGCTTTTTTTATCATCATTAAAAATTTTGTTGTGCTAAATAAATCTTTTAGAAGGATTTTTATAACACTATGGAACAGTTCATAAACGACAAATCATAAAGAAATATTTTAGGCTTCATGCAGAAATGTCATGACATTATTTAGGAGACACAACTTGAACTGACAATTATTCAGATGAAAAATGCAACTAAGCATTTGGTATTGGGTAAAGTATTTACAATGAAGACAAAATTAGTTACTTAAAGATGATACCATATTGAAATTTGAACTAGCAATGTGACGGATAATGTTTTCAGGATAATGTTTTCAGGCGTATACCATGTGTCATTCATTCACAAATATATCACATCACCTTATAACAATACAATTTTTCTCCTTATTCGATATCAAACAGAATAGCCTAAATTATTGCAAATGTCAGAGTGTTTTTGTTTATGGTACAATAAATAAATATTTGAAGTATCAACTTGATTCATGATCGGATGGGGGAAAATAGCGTTAACAATTATTTAAGGGGACTAAGCCCAACAGATTATAGATGTGAATACTATACTAAAGTATTAGTTTCCTTTGTTGCTTTTAAATAAAATAAGGAATTACCAATAATTAATTTTCTAATTGGTTACGTTTTTTATTGATTCATGTCTTGTCTATGTCAATGAATAATTATGCGAAGTTTCGGCTTGATCCAGAAATGGGTGTGGGAGAAATTACGTATACACACTTTTTACCAGACATTCAGACAGAATGAGCTGATATAAGCTTTGTAAAAAGATGTCTGTTAAAAGGCTTGTTCTTGTCAAATCTCTGTCAGCAATAGCCATGAAATACTCTCAGGATGGTCCAGTAGAAGCTGTACGTTTGGTACCATTGTTTTGAGTTGAAGTTGGTCTCCCAGTTCAAGTTTCAGCACTCCTGCAAGTAGCAAGGCAATACTAAAGGTTAACACATACACTGGAAAATGAACATACAAGTTAAAATTTATCTTATCTTATAAATGCAGACGTTACTTCAAAAAAAGAAGATGATTACATCCTACGCGTCATGCATCTAGTCATGCATGCTAACCAATGACTTAATTAACATAGCCGTGGCAGGCACCATGTTTAGAAAAATAAATTCACTCTAAATGAGAAAAGAGTTTGAGAATAACTGGCTTCTCTAATACGCGAACGACCGCCATTGATTTAGGTGGCTTTGGTGATTTAGGTGGGCGTTTAGTGTAGAGCTCCACGACGTGAAACATGGTGGTCATTCTATGTCAACGATAAACCATTTATTAACTTTTTTTCTTGTGGGGGGAGGGGAGTTTTTTTTATGCTGTATAGGGCTCCAACGGTTCAACAGATTAATGGATGGGGAAAAGATAACCCTAACCCGAATATATATATATATGTTTTATCACGCTCATATCTGCAGTATTTTAAGTTTCAATATCACTGCCTGGTATGGCAATCTGAGATTTAAAAATAAAAATAAACTTTATAGAATCCTAAATGCTGCTGGTAAAATTATTGGCAAAAAACAAACCCCATTTGGGCTGTTGTTTGAGACTACTCTCTCTCTAAACATCAAGGCCCAGATACATTACAGTCATATCATTAAATTCAAAGGTCTATTCACAGTTAAAATAGTAAAGGTAGTAAATTTAATTATTTGGTAAAAATCTAATGTAAATAGTACATGTTGACAAATTCATAAATCAGATCTTCGTAGATAACCCCACTTCCCGGATAAAGCCCAGTACCTTCCCAGGGTCGACATTAACAATTAGTGTTTTTAAGTTAGTGGCTCTAAAATATTTCTCCCTGACATCCTGGTATCTGGGACAATCAACGAGGATATGTTCCACGGTGAGGCGAGAGTCACAGTATTCACAAAAGAGTGCGTGATGTAGGTGTGGCCAATCCTAAGTCTGGACATGGTCGTGCTACCACGCCTTGTCAGACCCTTAGATGTGGGCCGCCACCTGACATCCGCCACAATCTGCCTGAGTTTATTGTGAGTCTCAGCCTCCCATCGGTTCTGCCACTCGATAGGTGGCAGAGGCAATACTTTGTCTCAGGTCCGAGCAGCGAATTTGGGTTCCTGACACCGCATGATTTAGGGCTCTCTTTGCTTCTCTGTCTGCGGCTTCGTTTCCCTCAATGCCAACATGGGAGGGAACCCAGATGAAGGTGACATCCCTACGGGCGGCTGTTATTTGGTCCAACAGCTTCAAGCTCTTATGTACCAATGGGATGTCAGTCTTCATCCGCCCCAAAGCTTGCAATGCAGATTTGGAGTCGGAGCAGATTATAAATTTCCTCCTTTCTGATGCTTTAACAACTATAAGTGCAAGCGATATTGCATGCAATTCGGCCGTAAAGATGGAGCAGCCATCGGGGAGTCTACGGGAGATTGTTTTGTTCCGAAAGGAGCAGGCACACGCGACCTTTCCATCCATTTTGGATCTGTCTGTGTAGATGGTGCCACAGTCTCCGTAGCTCTCCTGCAGTTCCCTAAAGTGGACTTGTAGTATGCTTGGGTCTGTATTTTCTTTTTTGAAATTAAGGAGGGATAAATTTAATTTGGGTTTATTCATTAGCCAAGGAGGATTCTGAGGGGTTTCTATTTTAGAGATTTGGTCAATGGGTGGGGTTACATTTTGGATGGGTTCTCTCATTCGAAGGCCAAATGGCTGTATGACGTAAGGCCTTCGATTGTATAATTCTACCTCTGTGGGGTTAAATATGGAGTCGAAAGCAGGGTTCGTGGGGTTGGATTTTAGTTTGACTATATACTGCATTGCAAGCTTTTTCATTCTATCCATGGGGCCACGTAGAGGCGACGGGAGCTGGAATTCCTCCGGGCTTTCCTCCAGCTGTTTGGGAAAGCGCCTGTTTGCCAAACACAGTTATAGACCCCTAGAAGGACTGCCAATGAGGGTTCGGGAAGGTGCTTGAGGAACTGGTAATGGATTTCATCTTCTCTAGGCGATGTGTCATGTGACTTGTCCAGCGATTCCCTCAGTTCCTCAAACGAGAACAGTTTGTTGTAGTCTTCATTGTTCTCTGACCTGAAATCGATGGGGCGTCCTTCCTCCCTCGTTTTGACTTTTTGGAGCTCTGGCGTGTAGTGTGCAGTGGAGGACTTTTCTACTATTGAGGATGCAATGCAGTCAGGTATTTGTCTGGGGGACGTGACCGTTCGTCCTTGGTTTTTCAGATGCCCTATTGCATTTGATTCTTTCCCTTTGATTCGCCTTATCGCCTTCCAAACCGCTCTAGCAGAAGTTTTGGCATCCAGACTGCCGACAAAACTTCTCCAGGAATTCCTTTTGGCTGACCGTATGGTTTGTCTAGCCTTTGCTCTAGCTATCCTGAATAGCTTTAGGTTTTCCTGGGAAGGATTCTTTATAAATGCAGTCAGTCTTTTTTTCCTATCGCCAATAGCACTTTTGCAAGCTGTATCAAACCATGGTTTGCTAGGCCGTTTTGGATTTGCGGAGGTTAGGGGGACAACTTTTCTGGCTATACTAAGTAGCTTGCTAGCAAAGGTATCAGCTGGGTTCTGTTCATCGAGGATATTTTCTGTGATATCCTCGGAGCATCTTATTTGGAATTGTTCCCAATCGGCCTTATTCAGTTTCCCCCGCTTAGGTCGTCTCAATGAGGGGAGATTGTTAGTAATGATGATTGGGAAGTGATCACTTCCCCGTAGATCATTGCTAACTGACCATTTAAAGTCATCCAGAAGTCCAGGGACGCATACGGTGAGGTCAATGCATGTGAGAGATCCAGTTCCTGGATGCAAGTAGGTCGGTGATGCATCATAAAGTATGCACAAATCATGTTGGAGGAAGATACCAAGGTCACTTGTGTCGGTATTGTTGGATCCCCACATGGTGTTATGGGCATTGAAATCCCCAAGGATTATATAAGGCCTGGGGACTTGCTTCAATAGGTCCTCCAGGTCTGTTGGGTTTAATGGAGCGCCTGGTGGTAGATACAGGCTGCAGCAAGCGATAACCTTGTGAACTGTTATCCTAGCTGCTACGGCATGTAGTATGGTCTGTAGTTCTACCCTCTCATGGGGGATGCTGTCCTTCACAAGGATGCTCTGATGCTCTCTCTGCATCCTCAACATTCTTGCTGTAAGCACTGTAGCTTCGGAAACTGATGCTATCTTTCAGAAATGTTTCCTGTAAGCAGAAAGCTACAGGAGTCTCAGAGTCCACCAGTAGCTGCATTTCCTCATAATTGGCCTTGAGGCCTCTACAATTCCACTGTACAATTCTGGAATCCATGGCTTATTCTAAATGACCTACTTGGAGCTATTTGGCCTTGGGTGGTCCCCGGAGGGGTTTCTATTTATTCCAGTGACCTTGGTATTTTTATTCTTGGGTTTGGATGGAGAGAGGGACAGCCCCCTTTCGGGGGAAGTCTTTCTCTCTGGAGAGGGGAGATCCCTTTGGTTAGAGCGGAGGTTATTTCCTCCTCTCTCACCTCAGGCATCCTCTCCGCTTTGATTTCTTCCCTTAGGGAGTTGGTCAACCTCTGATTTGGTAGACGTTGAGGTGTCTGGTTGGGTTTTTTGAGGAGAACCTGTGTCAGACATGATGTCTCCGGGTTCTCCCGGAGTGTTGGTTTTGACATGCTGCTAAGTCTCCGTGCTCTCATCAGCGAGCACAGAGAACCTGTTCTTTAGCATGACAACAGGGCTTTCTTGTTTCTTCGGAGGTGTGTTCTTTGGCGGTGTTTTCTTCTGGGGTGGAGGAGGAGGAGGGGGTGGTGGGGTCAATGTGTCCGTCTGTGTGGCTATGGATCTTCCTATCTTAGCAACAGCCTGGGCGTAGGTCTTTGTCAAGCCAAATTGGCCCTTGGGTAGGGCCAATACAGCCGATTTCGCCTGGCTGAAGGTGCATCCATTTCTTGCCTTGTACTCCTGCACGGCAACCTCCTGTTTCCACACAGGGTAGTCCTTAGAGTAGGCTGAGTGGCCAGCGTGACAGTTTGGGCATTTGAACTAGGCTGTGCAGCCCTTGTCCTCATGACCCTCTCCAGCATATCTGGCACACACAGTGTTCCTCTTGCAGACTGCCACGCCGTGTCCATAACCCTGGCACTTGAAGCACCTCATGGGGTTAGGTATGTAGGGTTTCACTGGAACTCGTAGGTATCCTGCCTTCACATACTCTGGCGGTGTCCTTGTTTCGAATGTGAGGATAATAGTGGCGGTTTTGACCTCCTCACCATCCTTGCGCCTGGTAATGCGCCGGGCATGGGTGATTCCTTCAATGCCCTCCACTATTTCCTTCTCGGAACATTCCAGTAGGTCCCTAGAGCTAATTACACCTCTGCTGGTGTTCAGACTCTTGTGTGGCATGACTTCCACTTGGAGATCACAGAGTCTTCTGCATCTTAAAAGCCCATCAGAGTGTGTCTTGCTATCTTCTTCTACAAGAAGTCCCATTGACACTCTTGGGCTCTCCTACTACTGACTTGAGTCCCTTATAGATAAGAAAAGGGCTCAGCTTTGTCAGGCTTTTCCCCTCCTCTGTGCACCTGACCACCAAAAATGATGGCCAGGTAGTACAGCTTTATGTGGCCTCCTCCTTTTTTGCCTCAATACGACGTCTCTTGCCCAGACTTAAATCTGGGGCAAGTAGTTTATTTTTTTTTTATCCATATATATTTTCTTTTTAGTTCGGCACATGTGCTCCCCACCCGCCATCGAGTCCAACAAGGGGACGGGCCATTCGGATGTCCAGAAAGAGCCCGCCAGGGCTACACAGGTGCTATACTCAGTCACCTGCTGCACCGGACATGTGGCCAATACAGCAACTCACTGATTGACCCTCCAGCCACCGCCCTCCAGCATAGGTCGACGACCTATGCTGGTAGCTCGGCATGACCAGCCGATTGACCCAGAGCGGGCTATCTGGGCCTCAGGTCTAGGGGAACTTGGAGCCAAAGTATTGTGTTGTGGTGGTTTATCCTCAGATAGCCACCACTCAAACACCAGGATCTCTTTATCCCCCCTTACCCGTCGCAGTCCACAGCAAACGGACTGGTCTAGGACGTAGTGAGATTTAAAAGATAAAGAGACAGAGTGATGATCAATGAAGGCAGACTTAGGAAAAGAGGAGGCAGACACAATGATAGAAAAGAAGTAGGGCACTTTTGAGCTCCAAAAGTGCAAAGGAAAGAGGAGTGCAGTTTAACGTCATGTCTCGGGACGAGCATAGACAAACAGACACAAACACTCTTTTGTTCCCCTGGCAATCAAATCACAAAGAACAATCTGGTATAAACTTTGTCACATGTAAATTATGAGTGAGTCTTTTGTGAATGTACTCTTTGGTTTCTTAAAGTTATAATGCTTTTTGTTTGGTGTAATGCAGAAATTGTAAGACAAATTTCCATACGGACAAAAAAGATGTTTTTTCGAATGCTCTTTAATAGTTTAATAGTTATTATTTTATAGTTGTGTTAAGAGCTATAATTACGAAAGGTAAATTGAATTGAATATTTCATTTAATAAAAGTTTAGTTCGTTTGGGTCCAGTTTCAATGTAGATCTACTTAACCTTCTGCATCTCTCGTTTTAAAAAATGGTTTTGATTATTATAATGTTTAAATCATGCCTCAGACTCTGTCAAAGAAGGAACGTGTCACTGACGAGATGGGACAAAGATAAGTGCGTTTCTCCCTTTCCCCTCCACATAGTGACATTTTTTTTCAACCACATCATCTAAAGCTCATATTTTTAACAGTGTTAGGTTCGGATAGCATAAGTAGTAGATGAAGGAACTTACCATTCATGTTACAGTATCGTTTTTTTTGGCTTTTTTTCAACATTATCTGCACGGGCGATTCCAAGACCATCGGCTGGACATGTCACTAGAGTAGTGTTATCACGATGTAGACCCAGCAGTTGAATACTCTGGTTGATACTGATGATTGATATCTGCCAGTGGATGTGATTGACAAATACAGATTTGTAGAGAAGTACAGTGAAGAAAAAAAAAGAAGTCTTGAATTAGGTTTGTTGATTATACATAAACTGCCTTTTGGTAACTAGATCAAAACAATACGTATAATCTGAAACTAAATTACACATCATAATGCAAATGCATCCAGATGAAAGATCATTGCAGTACAACTAAAAGCTTACCATGTGATCGAGTTTCAAATTAGTTTTTAATGATTTTAATAGCATTATCCCAATTGCGGATAGGATATTTCCAATTGTTTATTCTTTTTTTAAAGGGGTTTTATTTACAAGTGTATTACTTTATATAGTATCAAAGTATATAAGATAAGGAAATAAGATCACTTATAATAATATATTAATATTACTATGTTTATAAAGAACATCAGTTAGTGATGCCAAAGTTTGACAAGGGTGTCAAGTGACAAGCTCTAAGACCACTCTATAAGTACAGTAACAAAACAACTTACGGAACCAAAGACTAGATATGTTCCAGCTTTGTCAACTCTAAATATTTCAGAAGAGCTATTGAAACTGATCATAGAGTTCGGAGAGTTACTAAACACTTTGACTGGCGAACCTTCGGGGTAAAAGGATAGAGTTACATCAATCTATGATTTATATTTAGAATACAACAAAAACTAGCGCCGCATGTGCGCGAAATGTGGAATCACCAGACAAGAGTTGGTGTACTAGTAATGTATGTGTTATTTAAACAAGTCAATGAGAAATGTTGATACTTATTATTTTTAGTTTGTCCTGAAACATAACAAGGTTACAAGGACAGTTTGTATGGAAACACAAGCTCAAAATCAGCCTCCGAAGTGGTGAACTCAGGCAGTTAAAAAGACAGGTTTCACAATTTTCAGAAAGAATATCAGAAACTATGAATTACAAACTACCAACAACTACAGCACTATCCCGGCCGATACAAAAAATAAGAGACGTGCTCGCGTCGAAAGTGTTGCCGATACTGTTGTATACGGATACGGAGATTTATTAATGTTGAAACAGGATAAATACAGTGATAGGATCCCACGATCACCAGCTAACCACTGTCAAAAAACGTAAACTCAAACTTTATAGTCACATCACAAAGTCCTCATTGCTCGCAAAGTCCTTCCTTCAGAGAACAGTACCAGAAAGAAGATGAAGTGGAAGACATAGAAAGCGATGGGAATACAACATCAAAGAATGAACAGGCCAGTCAGAAGGACAGACAGAAATGGTGTACTAGAGTTTATTGATTTTTAATAGCCATATGGCGGTGCTGTTCATGTGTACAATATATAGCACTAATTGATAGTTGTTGTTTTAAATTATAGTCCACATAAACGCATTCTATTTTTTTCTCTTAAAAAAAGTAAACTTTGTAAATGTAATAGTTAGTATGACAGAAATTACTTAACTTAGTAGTAGGATTTAAAAAATAATTAACGAAAAATCTATAACAGTTTGCATAAATGTGCTAAAAATATAATAGTCATCTCCCTTACTAAATAGCCTCCCTTGTTTGTTTCAGGGGCCGATATTAAAAATAAAGCATGAATAGTGTAAATTCATAAAAATAAATTTACACTTCTATGAGTGTTTCTGAAAACATTCAACACATTCTAGAGTGTTTGTGTGTGTCAATTTAGCTGTTTGTATGGTGTTACAATAGCTTTGAGATTGGTGCTACATTAACTTTGACACCGGTATTACATTAACTATTAGACTGGTGTTACAATAGCTCTGAGACTGCTGTTACATCACTAGCGGATCCAAAACTTTGGAGTGGGGGGGGGGGAAGAATTTTTTCCAAATTCTAGCCCTAACGCCCAGTAAACCCTAACCCTAAGCGCGTACAGCATATATATAAACTCTGTCGCCATATTTGACTTTTCTGTTTTAAAACGTCATGTTTTCGTCTGGAAAGGGGAGGGGCGGTAGAATGAAAACGATTAATCCTCGCTCCTTTTTTATTTTCTGGTAATGATTGCATTTGGCATTAAAGAATAAGGGATGGGGCGACTCGATATAAGAATTTAATTTATAGCATATATAAATTATATTAGTGACATTTTTTTATTTTGTAATTTCTCAACTAAAATACAAAATTCAGAGGACTAGAGTGAGGAAGGCAGTAAAAGATATCCCCCCTTCCTTCTGCCTCGCCGAATTGGCCAAGAGACCAAAAGTGTACGACATGATATAAAAATTATATAGTAATTCAACTTGTTGACAAATTATGATTTCTAAATAAAAGTATGACCGCCTCCCACCCAAAAGATTTATGTTGGAATGGCAGTATTCGCCCCCCCCCCCCCCCACAAGGCTAACAGGGGAACGACATTATATAAAGATCGGTTAAAATAACAATAACAAGTTTTAATTATATAGATATTTAATTGATTCCGTTAACAAGCTATGATTTCTACAAACACATTAAACCGCCTACTCGAAAGTGGGGGGTGGGCGGGGGCGGGATTGATGCCATCGCCACCTCCCCATCCCAACACAAGAGGGGGGGGGGGAAAGATAATCTAAAAACAGGTTGAAATATAAATTTTAACACATTTAGGCAAATGGTTTTAGACTTTTTGTTAAAAAAAATATTTTTTTTTACATTCTAATGTAAGTTATGTAAGGGTTTGGGTTATATAAGTTCTGTCCTACTAACTACTAAATTTTCTTAAAATAATGTTAACTTTTTTTAAGAGAAAAAAAATCTATTTAGTATGCATATAAGTTGGACATAATTTAAATCACGAATTGATAAGTAGGTTTTCATATTATCGCGTTAACTGCAGTGCTATACTGCAGCCATAAAACACTGAACTAAAGGACTTTTTTTTTTAAGGAAATGTTTTTTTCTTGTGAGGATCTGAATAAGAGATTGACCCTTTACAAAACAATTAGATCAATTAGATATTCATTGTAAGAATATTTATGTTCATGTGTAACTTCACATTCACTCTCACCTATCCTTTGGTTTGCTGGCACCACACTAGATCTGTCAAACTTCTTTATTCATTCTTGTCTGTCATTTGTCTTTGATAGAATTTAATTCTTATGTTCTTTCTGAAAATATTGATACCTGCCTTTTTGGCTGCCTGAGTGTACCACTTCGGGGGCCGATTTGAGTTTGTGTTTTCACACAAACTGTCTTTGTAACCTTGTTTTATATTAACTTTAAGACTGGTGTTACATTAATTTTAAGGCTGGTGTTACATTAGCTTAGAGACTGGTGTTACAATAGTTTGAGATTGCTATTACATTAACTTTGAGACTGGTGTTACATTAACTTTGAGACGGGTTTTTTTTCAATAGCTTTAAGAATAGTGTTACAATAGCGCTGAGACTGGTTTTGAGACTCGCGTTACATTAACTCTGATACTCGTGTTGCATTAGCCACCTTAACGAAGTATTCATAAGAAAATAAATACACTAATTAAGAATTTAGACTAAACCGTAGATTCAATATAAATATGTGGTGCATTGGGAGAAATGAGACAGTTATCACATTTAATTAACAGAGCCTTAGATGTTTAGCATTTATGTTAGGCATTCATAAAGCGCTATGTGCATTCATGTGTGCGTTCACACAAGGCCTAATAACAACGACAAAATACAATGCCAGACACTAAACAAAAAATACAAGCCTAGACACAATGACAAGAGACAAACACCTAAATACAAAGCCAGAACAACTTCAATACCACGCCAAGATAAATATCTACGACATTGTTTTTTATGTTAACATTTAAATCTATATACTTATTACTTATACTTCGTAATTGTATATCCGTTTAACCCTCTGGGTATCCAAAATTAAAATGGAGAAATTTGGGAAGTCTAAATCAGTTCCTGTTTCAAAGATTTATTAATGATTCAAGGAAAACAAAATAAAGGCATATTTGCATATTTTCATTGTGGTATTTTGCTACACAAGTCCATACCTTGTTTTAGAAACTCTATCGTTCGGAAGACACACCATTTTTCGGGAAACGTCTGTTCATAAAGAACACAGTTTGGATCTAGTTATGGAATTTGGAAATCCAACAATGAATTGTAGAAATATAAATATACAAGTATTTTTACTTTATCTTAAATATTAAATAAATAATATAAATATGACAAAAAAAAAAAAAAAAAAAAAAAAAGATTTCCGTCTCCTTTGTAAAATTTAATTAAAATTGTTTTCTAAAATGCAAAGTCTAACTTTCACTAGTGTTGATATTCTGATATAGCTGTTTGTCAAACGCGGTGGGAAAAGTCACTGCAGTATCTGTTAGTAATAGGCAGTCATCTATTAACATTCGCCTTTTTCAATTTGTACTTTACAATAATGGATTTAGCCGGCAAGCTAGCTAAACTAGTTTAAAAATAAAAATAAATGGATAGATACATTGATATTAGATAGAAGGAGAGACGTAAGGAAGAATAGATGGATAGATGGATGAATTTGTAACAGTTACTTTGGACTTACTTTTACGAGAGACTTTTTGTTGTAGAAGCAGTAGCTTTGTAATACATCGTGAATATTGATTTTGCAATTAGTACTTTGTGCGTTTCTTACATTTCTGGTTAATTTATGAAAGAACGTTTTAGTGACCTGTGTTGTGTCTCGAGATTTAGTCTTCCTATTCTTGGAATTGAATTGACTTTCGGACAATAGTTGCAGGCGCCCGGGTTCAATGTTTTCTTTATCTTCACCGTACTGTCCAGACTGATCTTCTATTAGATTTAAGATCTAAATTCTTTCTGGCTACGGCTAGAGCATTTCTATGATCTTGGTCAAGTAAATACGTTTCCAAAGAACGCAATCGATAGTTTTGCTGAAACTGACATACTGCAAAAATAACAATTGTTACTAACAAAACCAGGACTAGATGAAACAATAATTTCACTGTTGTAGAGTGGACACATGTTTTATCTTTAGATGACCAATCCTGGTCATTTGTGGTTTTCTCCTCTCGTTCTTGCTTGTCTACAAACATTTTTCTTTGAGTCACTATCTTGTGCAGTTGTTCAGCAAATGTCTAAAAGCTGGGTACATTTATTTTTTCAAGCCTTTGTATAAACTCCATGACGATTCTTTTTGAAACATTATTTTGGAATCTGATAAGAAAACAATAGCACAGTGTTAATCAAATGTTTGCCAATACTATACCGCATCAATATGTAACTTACGTATGAACATTGTTGATATGTACAATAAACATATTTTTTTTTAAGTATAGGAATTGTTGAAATGTTAAAATATTTTGAAAATAAAAAAATAGTTCTACTATATATCTATATAGAGAGTTACCTGTGAAATCTTGTTGTTTGAATGACACATTCACCCTAACACACCAAACACGTCAACCCTAACGAAACTGAAAGAATAAAAAAATAACCAGCTATAATTAATGTCCTTGAAAAACCAAACTCTACTATGAGACATAGTAAACTGGGTCATGGATTGACACACTTTGTGCTCCTTTAAGTTATCAGTAGCCTGGCTCCTTTGATCCCAAAAGACGTCTCATAAACAGCTGCGGACTGGCTATAAAGGCTAATGCCCTGTGGTCCGGTACCCAATTGGGCCGATATGACCACCAAAAGGGCCTATTGATTGCTAATAAATTGTATTAAGATTTTATAATAGTTTCTTTAAAAGCAACATTTTGAGCGTTGTGTTAAAAAAAACATCTTCAAAGTATAACACTAATCTAAAACATAGTCGTAAATACCCAACATGCGTATATATTATTTCTAGAAGACGTCAATGCCTTATACATGCTAAACGACAAAGAAGAAACTTAAGGCCTTTATTTCTTATAGTGATCGACGTTAATGTGAATATATTCGGATGAATCTACAAAGGGACCAACAACAACTTTCCAAATCCTATAAAGACATGTCCAGATGCATACGAATTCTTATTGATTAGGGGAACAGTGCACCAATGCGTTGATTGGAATCAAAATGCAAAAGAATCTAAAAAAGAAGGAGCAGAAAATATTTAAGAAAATAAAGAGCAACTCTTGCTGGAATCCTGGGCATGAAAATGTAAAATTTCCTCACAAGCGCCAGAGATTCACAAACCATATGATGAAAGCATTTATGAATGAACAGGCTCAACGCCATAAAAAACACTAATGCCAAGACGACAAAGATATAAACTTAAGTCGAAATACAAAGAGGCTTTGCCAAAATAGGAAGTTGCAGACATATCAAACTATGTTTCCAAGTTCTTTAGAAAGCAGTATATGACCTTGTGAGTAAAGTAAAGTTTCTCTTTCAGAACTTGCGATTTATTGGGCAGATGATGTTAAGGTCATCTGTTTCCTTGGTCTATGGTTAATGTGCAGGGTGTCATGTGGTCAGCACAACGACCAAGCGCCTTTACTTTCCCCAACTATAATCAGGTAACTGTTAGATTTCTTCACAAACATTCTAACCCAGGGTCTATGTTCGGAACCAAGTGCTTAATCACTCTGCCACTCAGCCATTATGACCTTTTAGTTGGGCAGTTAAATAATTGAGGATGAAGAGTTGTATTTGTACATTGAAGTCCATATGCCTACGAAAACGGCAAGAAGTAGAACTGAATCATAAACAATTATTTCGTTTGAATATCAATGTCAAGTAATAATGTATATTATTGTAGCAGGAATGAAAGATTCCCCATTCCAAGTGTTATACTTTTTTTTTGGAGTAGAGCTTATCATTTAATAAATTACTATTTTCGATAGTGGGCCCATGTGGGCCGGATAGTATAGAAATGCTCGGGCCGATTTTGTCATCCTGTCCCCCACCCCTTTCCTGCTCACAAGTAAATATAAGTTTATAATATATTTTTATAATATTTTTTTTCATCTTATTTTTTTCATGTAAATAACCACTTGAATTGTTATGTACATAAAAACACACATAGTTGTCAATCTATTATTGCAGTTTTTTTTCCAATTCGGGTTTTCTTAATTTAGTTCCCACAAGTGTATAGAAAGGCTCGACAAAAAGACACTTGACTTGTGAACTATGACTGATACATTAAACTTACGTTACATCACAGATCGGACTATAAATAAACGTATATATATATATTGTGATACGCCTTGCTCTTGTTGGTAATGGCTGTCTGACCTCGACAGATTACTGTTATCCAAACTGTTATTTAAAGTATATTGATATTGAAAAGGCCACAGTTGAGTCTCTGTTTATAAATCACGTTATCATTATGAACATATATATATATATATGTGTGTGTGTGTGAGCTTGCGCTCCCAGAGCTATTTTTTTATGTGTATTTTCATAGGCTATAGCTGTTCTGTATATTTTATTTTTATAGGCTAGTGCCAGGATTAATATTTGTACTTCCGTATTTTGTTATAGGGGTTATCTTATCTTATATAACACAGAAGTTACTTCAAAAAAGAAGATGATCACGTCCCACGCGTCATGCATTCAGTCATGCATATTAACCAATGACTTAAACCCTGCCAAGTCACTGGTTTTTCTGGCTAGCTCAGGCAACCCATTCCATGCTCTAATAGCACTAGGGAAGAAGGAGTATTTGTCCTAGCATATGGGACGAGGAATGTGCCTTTATTTTTGTGTCTTTCAGAGTATTTTATTAGATTTTGTATTTGAAGATTATGGTTCAGTGTTTTATGTATAATTGCTACTTTACTTTTGAGTCTTCTGTCCTGAAGGCTTCCTAAATTTAGTGATTTTACTAATGGTGTTACTCTAGTCAAATGTGAATATTCGTTTGTTATGAATCTCACCGCTCTATTTTGTGTCTGTTCCAGTTTCTTAATGTTTTCTTGAGTTGAGGGGTCCCAAATGGAGGATGCATATTCTATTATTGGCCTAACCAAGGTTAAATAAAATTTAATTTTATGTTCTTATTTGATTTATAGAAATTTCTTTTAATAAACCCTAATGCTTTGTTTGATTTTTTTATAGTTTCATCAATATGTGGATTCCATGACAGTTTTTCATTTATTATAACACCTAGGTATTTTGCGTTTTTAGTCTGTGTTACTGGATTGCCATGAATAAGATAAGTGGAATTAATTTGTTTTAGTTTTTTTGTTACTCTTAACAACTGACATTTTTCTGGGTGGAAAGACATGGTCCAATTTGATTCCCATTTCTGTAATTCATCTAATTCTCTTTGTAAAATATCTGTATCTTGTATTGTTTTTATTGTTCTATATATTATGCAATCGTCTGCAAATAATCTGACTTTTGTTCCTGAACTAATGCAATTTGGTAAATCATTTATGTAAATTAAAAATAGTAGTGGACCCAAGACTGTTCCTTGAGGTACACCTGAGTTTACTGTTATCGGTGTTGATTTAGAGCCATTTATTATTACAGTTTGTTCTCTCCCTATCAGAAAATCTTTAATCCACTGATGCAGTGGTCCATTAATGCCAAAATATTTTAATTTTTTAAGCAAACTATGGTGGTGAACTTTGTCAAAAGCCTTGGAAAAATCTAGTAAGATAACATCTATTTGTTCACTATTATCTAAACCTTTTAAAAAATCATCAATTAGTCCTATTAGTTGTGTTTCATATGATCTATATTTCCTAAAGCCATGTTGGTATGGGGTGAGGACATTATGTTTGTCTAAGTGGTTTATGATGTTGCTACATATTATGTGTTCTAGGATTTTACATGTGATGCTGGTAAGTGATACTGTACTGTAGTTTCCTGGATCAGATTTTTCTCCTTTTTTAAATAGGGGGGTGACATTAGCTTCTTTCCAGTCCTTTGGTACTCTGCCCTGGTTAAGCGATGCCTGAAAGAGTATTTTGAACACTGGGGCTAGCTCATTGCTTAGTTCTTTGAGTAATCTAGCTGGAATACCATCAGGTCCAGACGCTTTATTTGGTTTGGTGTTGGCTAATAGTTTTTGAATTCCATTTTCTTGTACTACTAAATCTTCTATGTTGTCTACTTGGTTCAAATTAAGAATTATGTCTTTGTCTCCTGGAGCTGAGAATGCTGATGCAAAGTATTTGTTTAGGATGTTTGCTTTAGTTTCATTATCATTATGTATTATGTTATGTTTATCTTTTAATGGCGCTATGTGTGTTAGGGCGGGTAGTATAAATAGTTAAATCCATGCTACATCCTGTATGGTTGACCAGCGGTCAGTAAAGTATATCACTGTCTGTGTGACAGTTTATAATTTTAGTGATCTGGCGTATACTTATTTAATCATTTCTATATTTCTGTACCTGGGACGGCCTGTAAGTTTATAAATATTTTATATTTTCTTTTACTAGCTCTATGTCACACTATGTAAATATGCTAGATATATTTTAATTTAGTTTTATTTTCTAGTTGGCAGCTTTTGTTTTGAGCATGTTGATTTAAAGTTGGCGGCGGCCAGCTTAGCCTGATATAAATATGTTTTTCATGTTCTAGATCTAATAGAATATATGATTTTGTATTTATAGTTTTGCATTTATGTATTGCAGGCTATTATTACTGCCGAAATACATGCTGCTGAATATAGCTGCTGAAATACATGCTGCTGTATTTAATATTGCTACTATTACTCTGCTGCATTTATTACTGCTATTGTTATTGTTTCTGTAGCTCTATTCTAATTCTAGGGAATCTACTCTAGTGTTATTTTGTTTCTGTAGTGTTACCTTAGTCGGCTTAGTGGCTTATACTGGAACTTTAGTCCGTTCTTAGTGAAGTAATACCAATAGTAAGGTCATGGGCGTAGCCAGGATTTTTTTACGGGGGGGGGGGGGGGGGGGGATGGGTTTGGGGGTATTTTCTCCCCCCCCCCCCCCCCCCCCCCCCCCCCCCCGCGAAAATAAAAATATATGTGTGTGTTTGTACATAATTAATCTTTATTACATTCTGACCCTTTCGGAAAACGTTTATTGTGCCCTAGAATAGTTGCTTCCTGGATTAGTGGAAAACTTGTAGACTCCCCTCTCCCCTTGCTAGCAAGGGGATACGGTGGAGCTCGCAGCGCTCCCACAGCACGGGGTGAAGCCCCGCCGCCGAGCACTATTTCTGGTATTAAAAGCCAACAAAATGCATATTTTGAGGTATCTACAGTGCATTATCTTGCTATTAAAAACTTTTATTTCAAAAACCAAATTAAACAAGATGTTTCCGCAACTCTTATTATGCGTAATTCATTTTGTCGGAGAACATGTCCTCATGCGACGCTCTGTCACAACCTTACTAAGGGTTCGACTCCCATTTCGGCATATCATTTCTTTGATTTAGACCCGATCTCTATAACTGACTCCTAAAATCTGTCTTAGCCATCTTTGTTAAGCCACATTTAGTGTTTTTCAATTATGACAGAAGACTTTTCACACTTTATTAATGGAGCCCAAGCCACTGGTAGAAATTTGTAACCTCTCTTGACTACGCTCTTGGAATTATATGCCTGTATTTCGCTTTAGATTTTATATCGAAAAGGAAAGTTTTATCGCCAAAATAATCTGTTGAAGGGTTTTAAACTAAAAAATCTCTCAAATTTTTTTTATTTTTTAATTCAAAACCCCATTTAGCTACGGTCAAGGAATTTGGTGACTGTACTTTGCTTTAAAATAATATTGAAGAGAGAGGTTTTCAACTCAAAACGCCCTGTAGGGGATATTTAAACTCAAAACCATCTGGAGGCACTGGCGGATCCAGGGGGGGGGGGAGGTAGGGGCGATCGCCCCCCCCACTCGGCCGCCCTCCACTTCGGGGGGGTCGGCCGAATTTTAGATTAGAATTCACACAATTTGTATAGGAATTTATTACTTATGTTAATAATATATACTAATTATTTATATTTTTAACATATTTTTAGATTATTTCGCCCCCCCCTCTCTAGTATGTTTGCCGATTTGGTGGGGTCGGGAGGGGGCGATGACATCAATCCGCCCCCCCCCCCCCCCCCCCCCCCCCCCCACAATAAACTTTTGATTGGGGGGGCGGTCCAATTTATTTGTAGAAATCACAGCTTGCTAACAGAATCAATTAAATATTTATATGATTAAAACTTGTTATTGATATTTTAACCGATCTTTATATTATGTCGTTCCGATTGGGTGGGGGGGAATACTTCTACTGCCCTTTCCACCTAAACCCTTTGAGTGGGGGGGGGCGGTCCTACTTTTATGGACAAATCATAGTTTGTGAACAAAATTAGTTTAATTAATATATAAATTTTATATAATGTCGCTCCCCTTCTGATATTTTGGCCGATTCGGTGGGGTAAGGGGTATGCGATTGCCTGTACTGCCCTCCCCACTCTAGCCCTCTTAGTGGAAGGGGGGGTGGCGGTCCTATTTTTATGGAGAAGTCATCGTTTGTGAACACAATGAGTTGAATATTTATATAATATAAACTACGTATTGATATGTGAATCCATTGTATATTATGTCGCACCACACTGTAATATCAAATTTTATAATTATTAAATATAAAATGACAAAGGGTTGTACCAGATGGGAGGGGCGATACATGCAATAGCCTTCCCTCCCATCGACAAACAAATACTTTTTCTTGTTGTATTATAGTTAAGAAATTACAAAATAAAACGAAATTTCTCAGTACAATTTTTTCTTCGGCGGCGATCCTCAAAGCTTTAAACTAAATATGTGGGGTATCTTGTCTTTTCAAGGAACAACTCGGTTTTGTTTGCAATGTATTAAGGGCCTATAAAATCATATTAGAATAGTTTACAACACTATTCAAAAGGTCCTTTTTTAATAGGGAACTTTAGGTCAGGACAATGCGTTTCTTCAGTGAAGAATGCAAGAAAACACTTATGTCGTTAGGGCTTCGCCCCGAACTCCACTGATGAATAATGAGCTGTAGATGTCAGGAGAATTGGTTTCTGCAGTGAAGTTTGCAAGAAAACGCTTTTGGCGTCGGGGCTTCGCCCCGAACTCGATTGATTAATAATGTGCTGTAGATGTCAGGAGAATACTTTTCTTCAGTGAAGAATGCAAGAAAACGGTTTTGGCGGCGGGGCGTACAGCGTTCCCCCAGACCCCCAAGCTTGCAAGAGAAAGGCCTCAACATGACTTTTTTTTTCGCCGAAGGTTGAGAAACACTGCTTTTAAAAAAAATTCTTATATATATATATATATGCTGTACGCACGTTTATGCATAGGGTTAGGGTTTACTGGGCGCTAGGGTTAGGGTTTGAAAAAAAATCGCCCCCCCCCACTCCAAAGTTCTGGATCCGCCATCTGGAGGAGGGGGATTTAAACTCAAAACCCCCTTTGGCTACGCTCATAGCATTTTGAGTGCGTAACTTGCTTTTTATTTAATTCTGAAGAGGTAGTTTTCAGCTTCAAACCCCGCTGGCAGCGGGTTTTAAACTCTTAACCCCTTTGGCTACGCTCATAGATTTTATCGTGTGTAATTTGCTTTTTTTAAATATTGAATAGGTACTTTTTAGCTTCAAACCCCAACTGGAGGGGGGTGGGGTTAAACTCAAAACTTCTTTGGCTACGCTCATAGAATTGTGAGTGTGTAATTTACTTTTTTTTATATTAAGAGGGGGTTTATCGTAATTTTTGGAGGCAGTTTTAATGTTAAAATATTCCTTAGCTGTTTTATTGGAATTTGGGATTGTCGTTTGCATTTTTTTCTAGTTTTGTTTATAGAAGAGGGGGATTTAACTGCAAAATCCCTGGTTAGGGGTTTTAAGCTCAAAACCCCTGTAGGGGGGTTTAAACTGAAAGCCCCTGGTAGGGGGTTTTAAACTCAAAACCCTCTGGTAGAAGGTTTTAATTCAAAACCCCCTCGGCTGTGCTGTGGTAAGTGATGATTTAGTATTAAAATCTCACCTAAAATAAACAAAATGAAAGCAAAAATCAGTCACTTAATTCCGTTTCCTCCCCCTCCGGGGGAATTCCATTTCGGGTGGGGGATGTTGACCCCCCCCCCCCCCCCCCACCTGGCTACGCTCATGAGTAAGGTACTAAGGTGTTCTTGATTTAGTTTTAGTTATGGGTTGGTTCATGGACGTAGCCAGGATTTTTTTTCGTGGAGGGGGAGGGTTTGGGGGGCGGGATTTTCTCGCTCCCCCCCTCCCGCCCCCAATCGCGAAAAAAAGATATTTGTATATATGTATGTCTGTGGGTGTACATAATCTTTATTACATTCTGCTGAAAATCAGTCACAAAATTCCACCGCCCCCCCCCCCCTGCGGGGGGATTTCATTTCATTTCGTAAGAACCCCCCTCCCCCCGCCCATGCGTATGAAGTCCTAACACCAACTGACTTTATTTACATAATTAATCTTTAACCCAACTTAGTCGTGACGTCACTAAAAATCGCGTTCAACGTCCATCAACTGGGTTGCGTCTCTATACAAACTAATATGTGTGTGTGTGTGTATATATATATATGTGTGTGTGTGTATATAGCCCCGCCGCCAAGCGGTATTGAAAGCCTACAAAATGCATTTTCTGAGGTATCTTCAGTGCATTATCCAGCTATTAAAATGTTTTATTTTAAAACTTCATGTGCTATTCTTACTGACTTAGACCCTTCCGCGTCGTTTGGCGCATAGGGCGACAAAATGTTTCCACAAAAATCTGTCGCTGGCAATGTCTGAAGCCTCTTCCCACCTCCATAAAAGTGTGGCGCCAAGTTGTACTAGGATGTCCCTCTTTGTGCTTTCCTAGTAATAGCCTCCATGTCATCGCAACTCTTATTATGCGTAATTCATTTTGTCGGAGAACATGTCCGGCAAACCTCAAGCGACGCTCTGTCACAACCTTACTAGTTCGGCATAGAAATTGCTTGATTGAGATCCTATTTCTATAACTGACTCCTTAAATCCGTCTTAGCCATCTTTGTTGAGTCACATTTAGTCTTTATCAATTCACGGCACTTTATTAATTGAGCCAGCCACTGGTAGAAATTTCTAACCTCTCTTGGCTATACGCTCTTGGTATTAGGTGGCTGTAGTTCGCTTTAGATTTTATATCGAAAAGAGAAGTTTTATCGTCAAAATCTGTGGAGTTTGTTTTTATTTAATTCAAAACCCCTTTACCTACACTCCTAGAATTTGGTGACTGTAGTTTGCTTTAGAATAAAATTGAATAAAACCTCAAAACTCTTTGTATGGGGGTATTTATACTCAAAACCACGGGGAATACTGCATTCCTCAATCTTAGGACTCGAAGAAAAGACTTATTATTATATACAAATGCTGTACAGAACAAGAAGATCTTGGAAGATATCAGCATATCAGTCAAACGCCAACCTATATGATGACGTAGACTCTCGTGTAGCTCGCGACAGTGTTGCTTTTGTCAGACTTCAAGGACTAGTGTGGCAACGAAGAGGACAAAACAATACTGAAAGTCTACAGTACTAATGCATCAGAGTCCTGCCACATCAAAAATCTTAACTCCTTCCACCCACGCTGCCTAACTCATATGGTGCATTGGTCTGACCACATACCAGATACTGGAATCCTACAAATGTTCAACATGAACAGTATCAAAGCAACCGTAAAAATGTCCCAATTTCGATGGGTGGGACATGTAGTCCGCATGCCAGACAAACGACTTCTGTACGGGGAGCTGTGTGCAGGAAAGCCTTCCCATGTGTGTGTTGTGTGTGCATGTATATGTATACAGCTCCTTGATTGTACCATCACAGGTGTGAATGTATATTTTGGTTTTCTATAGTTATAATGTTTTGTTTTTTTTTGTGCAGTGCAGAAATCATAGAACAACTTTATTATAGGATAATAAAGATTATTATTTGTATTATTATTAAACACATATAGGCATTCTATATTGTGACAACGTGGGAGTATACTAAAGAAAATAACTTCGCACGTGGAAATAAAAGGTTAGTTACATTTGTATAGGGTAGGTAATGTTAAGGTCATCTGTTTCTTTGGCCAATGGTTAACGAGCAGGATGTTATGTGGCCAGCACAAAGACCATCCGCCTTTACTTTTCCCAAATAAAGGCAGGTACCAATTAGAGTTGAGTGCCCTACAAATCATGAAATTCAAAATCCTAGTTTTCCTCGAAATTCGAGCCCAGGACCCCTAGGTAGTCAAGCGCTTAACCACTGATCTATATATGAGTTTCTCTATAACTAATTTGCTTTGTTAACAATAAATACACTTACATAATCCCCAATATAGGCTTACACTGCATTTCTTTTTAAATATATCTATTGTTTTTCCCAATAAATATATTGAAAAGCCACAGAAATCTATATAATAATTGATGTTCAGACTGCCTAGACCAAATATAAAGCTGCGAAAAGATGTCCTCCAATCTAAATGTACAAACTATTGTGCCTTGCATGCATTTTGTGTGTATGTGTGCAGTAAAGCTCATGCAGTGTAATGAATATGCAACATTATTTTAAAAAAAAATTAAATAGGCTATAATTAAATGAGGATAAATTAAAAATAATTCAGCAAGTTCTTATTTAAGTCGATGTGATTGGCTGGTTCAAAACACAGGTGTAGAAAATTTCCTAAATGTGTGTGTTTGTTCTCATCGCTGAAAATACTAATTAAGATTTATTTTCTATAGTGACCTTCAAATTTGATAAAAATGCTAAAAAAAAAATCAAATTTTTGGGAAGTGTGCAAAGTTTTAAAACAATACATTAATATTTAAATAATAATACACAGAATACTACATTTTTTCATTATGGCGGCCATATTGGATACATAATAAGCATTTAAAAAATAATAATTTTTTTTAATAGTGTACAAGCTATATTAAACATGATAGATTAAAAAAAAATTTTTTTCTTAAATTTTGTGGT
Source organism: Biomphalaria pfeifferi (assembly GCA_030265305.1). Taxonomy (NCBI): domain Eukaryota; kingdom Metazoa; phylum Mollusca; class Gastropoda; family Planorbidae; genus Biomphalaria; species Biomphalaria pfeifferi. The sequence goes on from JASAOG010000151.1 coordinate 1,139,449, forward strand.
GCCATGGCTCAGCAGTAAGGTGCTTGGCTTCTGATATGGGGGGGGGGGGGAGGGTTCGATCCTGGGATTTTAATTTCTCTTGGTTAGTGCGTGTCCTCTACCCTGTTTCATTCTGTATGGATTTTCCTAAGAATTTCCGTTCCCAAGTATTAAGTAAATTTTCGGATGTCTGAGTTAGCGTCCAGGTCTCACTTCCATACATTGCTGCTGGTCTTATTATGGTTTTGTATATTATTTTCTTGGTTTTTCCTTGAAATTGATTAATTTTAATTACAAAGCTAATAGCAGTATTTCCCCACTTTTATTTTTTTTGGAAGGGGGGGGGGAAGGGATGATTTATTTTGGTTAATTTATTTGATTTGTATTTTTTTTAACCTACCTACAGACATCTTTGTAATTAATATTTTTGTTTTTTTCATTTCGCTAATTATTAATGAACTTTCACTGTGTACTGTATATTTGTGAATGTATTGACTGATCATTTTGTTATTTTTTTTAACAATTATTTATGATGGCGAAATGATTAACAATTAATGAAATGTTAAAAAATTTAAAAGTAATGTTTTACTTTCTTATTATGTGTGTAACTAAATACCAACTATATGTTTGCAATATGTGTTATATTATATATTATAATAAAAACTAATACAATATAATTGAATAACAAACAAAAGAAGGATCATGTTATTAATTTAATATCTCTTTTTAATACATTTATAGAAATTTTCAAAACAATTTAATATCTAAAACATTTGTAGACATTTTCAAAACAATTTAATATCTAAAACATTTGTAGAAATTTTCAAAACAATTTAATATCTAATACATTTGTAGAAATTTTCAAAACAATTTAATCTCTAATAAATTTGTAGAAATTTCCAAAAAGTTTAATATCTAATGTTTTACTTTTATTTTGTGTGTGTAACAAAATATTTTTTTTAAAAATCCAACTATATGTTTGCAATATGTATTATATAATATAATAAAAACTTATACAATATAATTAAATGACAAACAAAAGAAGGATTATTTTATTAATTTAATATCTAAAACATTTGCAGAAATTTTCAAATCAAATATCTAATACATTTGTAGAAATTATCAAACAATTTAATATGTTTGTAAAATGTTTTACATGTTTTAAATGTTCCTTCAGAGTTGAAGATAATTACTTCCTAGTCCAAACCTCCCGCAGGACGACGGGGGATGGGAGAGGGCAGGGTTTGAACCCTTGACGATCGATAAATCTGAAAGACAGTCCAGCGCGCAAACCCCATGACCAGGCAGCCATCCATTTGTAGAAATTTTCAAAACAATGTAATATCTAATACATTTGTAGAAGTTTTCAAAACAATATCTAATACATTTGTAGAAATTTTCAAAACAATTTAATATCTAATACATTTGTAGAAATTTTTAAAAAATTTAATATCTAATTGTCACAGCTGTAGATGCCTGAACATGTAACAGGCTTAGTTTTACTTGAAGTAGTCAGCTGATAAGATGAGTTAAGCTTTACTTGATGTCAGCTGATAGGATGAGACTGTGACGTGCCGGGGATTCTATATAATGTCTAGATCTAAATGTTAACTGTTAGATTAAATGATGAAGATCCTTTTGATTCAAACACTGAAAATTTTAATTCCTAACTTGAAAATAGGAACATATAATACAGCTTTTACAAAGTGAACTGTATCAAGAATACGAAATATTTAAATTAACTAATAGATTTAGTATAGGTATAAAACTGTTCTCTAGTAATTATAACTCGAGAATAATATACGTCTTGCCAGATTCAATCCACTTCTTTGTTCTGCCTTCATGTCTGTCTTGACCTTTAAATTAACGTCATTGCCTAACCAATCAAATACTTTTCTATCAAACATTACATGCGTGATCACTGGATGTTTGCAACGTCATTGGAAAACCTGGCAACCTTGAACAGAATTTAATTTAATTTTTGAAATTACAACTTGGCCTTGATACGTGACAAACTTTATCAAAACAAGAAAATATTGTTATTGTTAAATTACTGATTTTATTTCTTTCTATTCCTTAATAACACTATGGCCATAGGAAAAAAAAGATTAATAATTGCACTCTGTGCTCCAAACTGTCTATGGGTCACCAGCTCCTGATTTTTCTTCAGGGAGGAATCCAAATTCTTATTTTGGGGTATTTTGCAAGGTAGTACAGGTTTGGATTCAAAGTTTTCCAAAGCTAATGACCCTCTCCTACAAGAAGCTTTACTGATTTAAGCTACTCATGTTAAGATAACAGTTCTGCCAGTCCCAATATCTGAGCCACTCATGAACAAAGGCTATTAGAGACGCATGCCAATAGAAAGCATTTTATATCCATTACCAGTGACATCAAGATTAATTCATATTAAATAAAATAAGCATAGAATCACAAAAATGAAGACAGATTGGAAAATCAGAAATTAAAATTGGAAAGTCTGTCTTTAATATGTGTCATTTTTCAACGAGCAGTTATAAGCGCTCAACTTTTGAATTTTAAAATTGTATAACCATACTAAGACATTTCCATCTTTTATACATATAAAAACATAAATCATCATTTTTTAAAAATATATCCTTTAAAAAAAAAAGTAGTAAATTTGACACTGAACATTTTGATTAGTAAAAAACAGATTTCGCTCATGTATTTAGACAGTCAGCCAAGACTGTTGTCCGGGGTGTGGCACGAGGAGCCATACATGAGCTAGGTAGATGGGAATTTGAAGCTTTTGACTATTCTAAAGAATATTGTTGTCAAATCACCTTTAAGGCTTCTGACTATTCTAAAGAATATGGCTGTCAATTCACTTTTCCCATCACCCTACACCCCATGTCACAAACAGTCTGTCTCCCTAAATGTGACGGAAGTTTAATGTCAGGTCAACATAGAACAAGTCACAGCGAAAGTGTATTGTCAAGTCAAAATAAAATAAGTCACAGCAGAAGTGTATTGTCAGATCAAAACATGAACAGACTAAGATGAACAAAAAAACTAGACACAAACAAGATGACTTAAGACATTAGAATATGCTCTAATAATTTAAAACTAACTCCACCTTAATCACAGCATCCCAGTGACATGTTGATTTCTCTATGGACATTTTCATCAATCTTCTTGCTAAGACTTGGTATGGGAACATCATCTCAAATTATACTTTCAAACTCAAAGAATTAGAATTATTATCATAAACTAAAGGGAGACAACTTAATAAACAGCAGTCTGACAAACAAAGACAAGATAAAAACAAGTCTTTGGACACGTCCACAAACATGAACAGAACAAGATGAACAAAAACAAAACTAGACACAAACCAGGTGACATAAATATGGTCTAATAATTTAAAATTAACTCCACCTTAATCACAGCATCCCAGTGATGTCTTCATCAATCTTCTTGCTAAGACTTGGAATGGGAACATCATCTGAAATTATACTTTCAAATTAGAATTATTATCATAAGCATTAAAACCAGAAAACTAAAATAGATTATAGAACTAAGTCAGTCAGACATCCACAAAAAAAAAATTTTGGACAGGTCCATAAACATGAACAGAACAAGAAGAACAAAAACAGAACTAGACATAAACAAGACAACATAAATACATTTTAAACACAGTCTAATAACTTATAAATAACTCCACCTTAATCAAAACATCCCAGTGACATGTTGAGTTCATCAGTGTTCTTGCTATGATCTCCTTTTCTTATGTTTTGTATCCATATACCACTTAAGCTTTCACAAGCTGAAAACAAACTTTCTAAATCAAAATTAGAATAATTTACTTAAAGTGATATGTAAACTAGTTAGGTTACTATGGTTACCACTTGATCTTTTATCCTTGACTCTTGTCTTGAAGGGAAACTGAAAAATACTTTTAAAAATTTGCGTATTATTAGATTTTTTAATACAACTCTAAATTTACTAATTTAATATTTAATGTAATCTTAATTAAATAGGAAAAAGTTCAGAGAAATCAACAGGAAGATTGGAATACAGAATGACACACAAATGTTGAGGAAATTGAGAAACACTTAAGCGTTCTTATCTATTCTGTGTTTTTTCATAACCTTCAGAGGTCCCCATCTAAAATACTGGTGCATAAGTAACTTTACCAGTAGGAATCTTAAACCCTCTATTAGATATTGATAAACCTAAAGCAGTGCTCAGCCAGATGGTCAGGCACCAGCCAATCAACGGTCATCTTCCTGAGAAAGTATAAGTTCATACATCATGCACTACAAACAACACTTACCATGGCCACTGATGGGTGAGGAATGATTACATGCTGAGGACACTCAAATTTTGGACATCTTGAATTATCACCTGGCACTGAGGATGTGGTGGGCACATGTCAGGTGTAATATATTTTGTTTTTGTTGTTCAACATTCATGCCCTTCAGTTTTTTTTTTAAATTAAATCACAAAATCTGAAGACACATTCATTTCTGTTTCCATTACCAGCCATTTTAGTTACAATATTGGTATAAATTATTATCTGACTGCTGAAATAAGAATTCTCAAGCTTGAATCCTAATGGTGGCTAGAAATTTTAATTCGTGACTTAAGATGTTTTTTAAGAATTTTTTTATTGCCAGCCTTTTAGTTGCAATATTCCATTAAATCTTTGATTTATTTTTCATTAATTGGTAAAAATTATCTGGATGCTAAAATAAGAATTCTCAAGTTTGAATCCTAATGGTGGCTAGAAATTTTAATTCATGATTGAAAGATGTTTTTCAGCATTTAAATTCAGCAGGAAATTTCTCACAGGTTTTCCATTCAACTAGAATGTTTAAGAGATAAAAGAGTGAAGACTTGCAGTGCAAAAGAAAAATTCAAATGTCAAGGTTGTACAAAAAAAAACGACTGAAGAATGAGAGCAAGCAGCTAGATCTAGTTTCTGGAATTTTTATTAAGTCCTTAAAATAAATTTTAGAATTAAAGAAAATTGAATTGAAAATTGTTTTTTAAATGGACCTTAAGACATTTATTTGATAATGTTTGGCTTTTTTTGTAAATCCCTAAAATTCTGCAGATTACTGCACATGATTTAATAATAATGGTTTCTATTGACTCTTTCTATGACATAAACCATGTATTTATTTCTATGATTTAGAGTTTTAGACCATTCACACTAAGGTCTCACTGTAAGAAAAAAAAAAAAAAAAAAAAAAAGAAAACAAATTAGAAGTATAAGATGAAAATGCGAAAGACAATTTTTTTCATCTGAAACGTTTCCACTTTCCAGCATAACAAAGTAATAGAATAGATAATGTTGAAAGGGAATGCCTTGAAAATAACAGAAACACTGAAAGTATTAGCAAATAAGAAAAATGTAATCAAGAAGAACCAAGTTCAAGTTCTAGTAGGATTGACCTAGGAAGTAAATGTTTTGTAGTAGATAGGCTACAAATGAAAATTTTGAAGACCATCTTTCACTTGAGAAGTGCTCAGCATGACAAAAACAGAATTTAGAGAAAAGAAATTAATGTTGGAAGAAAATGTCATTAAGATATTGAAAACAGCAAGTGTTTTTCAAAGAGTAAATCAAACAAAGAAGATACACTAGTAAGGATGAAAGGCTTTAAGAAAGTACATGACTAGGTGGATATTAAGGCTAAACTAAAAGTATTTTAACTGACCTTAAACTTATTTTTTATAAGTAAGAACTTATGATGGTTAAAAAAGAAAGACAGAACCTTTTATTTAAGTCAAAAGTAAGTTCTCTTCAATAGAGTAGTGCCGATAGTCATTAAAATTTGTCATAAAGTGATTAATGGACTTAAGACATTTTCTATTTTAGTTTAAAAAAAACATCTTTTCTATACCAATAAATGTCCACACCCTCAAGAAAAGCAGAAAATTAATTTAGACATTTTAAAAATGTATTGAATAAACTGATCATCCTGGTAAGATGTTTGGGTTTTGAAATATATATCATGATACAGTATTCTGTTTAAAAATTTTCTTTGTTTGAGAAAAAAAGAATTACTTGATCCTTGCATAAACTTCTATAGGTCAGTAGTCTTTAGCTTTGGCTCTGAAAAGAACCTTTCTTTTGGAATTTTTATAACCTATTCTGGTTATAGTTGGATGACAGTAAATGGTTTTCTTTTGGCCCTGAAAAGGGCCCTTTTAATTTCTGTAATTGTTAATAAATATATTTCAATTTATTTTCTCAGTCTTTATATTACCTTGATCAGCTTCAAATGCATTGAGCCCTCAAAAGGACTTGTTTGACTTCTGTGGTTGGTAATAAATATGTTTCAATTTATTTTCTCAGTCTTTATTTTATCTTTATCAGCTTTATATTGAGCCCTCATAAGGACTTGTTTAACTTCTATAGTTGTCTAAATTATTCTACTCTTCATAAAGAGATGTAGCCAACATATCATCTGAGGCAAAGCTAACAAAATCCTGTTGTGAAGTTATGATGTTACATCATGTTACATCTTTATGGGTCATTTACATAAAATATAACATGTTGTCTTAATCATCAGAAAAAATCCTAAAAAGGCAATAATGTTCTTTTAAGAGTCTAAGTTGGTCAGGACCGCTCCTCCCCAAGAGAAGAAAAGATCAACAAAGAATCAGTCAAAGTAAAAAAAAAAAAAAAAAAAGACATATTTAGCTGTTGTAAAAAAAGGAATAGTAAGTTTAGTTATGGAATATGGTTTATGGCTTATGGCTTAGCTATAGAAAATAGGCCATTTCACCTACAACAAAGCATTGAGAAAAATGAATAGATTGAAATTCAGAGTCTAAGTTGGTCAGAACCACTCCTCCCCAAGAGTAGAAAAGATCAACAAAGAATCAAAGAGGACAAATAATAAAAGAAATGATATAATTAGTAATAATGAATCAAGTTTTCGAATATGGTTTAAGGCACAGAAACATAAACCAAGCCAAATCACTTACAAAAAAAGATCAAGAAGAAGAAATAGATTAAAATTCACAAATATCAATGATCTAATCTGGGTTTAAAGACAAAGAGTCAACACAGACACTGAAATACTGAAAGAAAAAAGTTTACCATCAAACATGTGCAATTCTGACAGCTGAATACTGAAATTCAGAATAAAAGAAAAATTTTCATGTTAAACAGATTTCTTATTTAAGAGTTTATAGTTAGAACTGACTGCAAGCAAATGAACTGAGGCAGTCATAGACAAGAGGAAAAAGTAAGCAGCACTATCTTATAACCTGGAGACAAAGTCAGCACTTTGTATAAACTGAAGAAAATATTAGCGACACCAACATTGGTTTGTTTGGTCACAGCATAGGAGAGGCAATTAGCACAGCACATCAATTATGTGTATGAACCCATTGTCTTTCAAGACAAAATAGAGAACTGTTAAAGTTCTTTTAATAATCCTTAGAAAAAAAAATCTTTTACTTTGTTTTTCAAAGAACTAAATACAGATAAATGTAATAGAAAATTCTAATGACTAGGATATAGTAAACCATGTTATTAAATCCTCTATATTTAATAAATTTTTGTTTTAATAACCCTTCCAAGGCATCCTTTCAACTTCTGTAGTCTGATTTTGGTTAGAAAAATATTAATTTCGCTGCCTGGTGACATTATGATCACTGTCAAATAACTGCATGAGAATTAAGAGACCCTCAGGGCTTGCAAAGACTTTTCTGCAGAGAAAAAAGAAGGAAAGGCAGGCAGAAGAAGTGGTGGGCCTGTCTATGGAAGTGACTTTAAACCTGGCAAAAGACAAAGAGGGAAGGAGAGAGGCAGTTGGTCAATCATGTTGTGGTGTCCATTTCCATGACCACCAGACTAATGGATAGGTGAAGGTGAGTTGATCAAAACACCCTTCTGAAATGATGTTCACAGACTAATGGATGGGCGAAGGTGAGTTAATCAGAAAGCCCTTCTGAAATGATGCAAAGATCATTTACCACTTCATTAAAAAAAAAAGATACAGAACCAAGTTACAGAAAAAATGAAAGAGAACAAACAGATACGGTGTGTGACCTAGTTTGTATAGCTCATTTCATGCTCTTAAATAATGATTCAAATGATTCACATTTTAGCTTTTAGCCAACAATGAATAAATTATTAGGATTCAAACTTGAGGTATTCAGTCGCAAACCTAATGGCTCTACCCCTCGAGCAATTATTTTTTTCATCATTAACAATATTGTAAAGCTTTAAATTAGTAAATAAAAGCCCTTACTGACAAAATACAAAAGTTGAAGAATTTTTTTCTCTTTAATAATAAAGCATTAGTTCTTATTAATTCTTAATAGTTAAGACATCTTGGGGATTTCAAAGATGAGAGAAAAAAATCTTTAGTATCATAGAAAAAAATGCATACTATTATTTCCAAGGTACATTTGTAAAGCGATTTGGTTGGCCTGCGCTTGTTTGGGAGCAAGTTCCAAACATTAGTTGCCATATCAGGCAACATGTTAAGGACAGTGGTGAATGAAAAAAAAATGATATATGAATCTTATCTGTATAGAGAACTGGGACCTTGTATTCATGAGTAATCTGGACACTCGCTTCAAGATACATTTGTGGTTCAAGTCTACAATAGGGAAGACAGAATGTTTTGAAGACATTTGAGAAAAATTATTCCTTGGTAAAATGCATAAAATGAGAATGATCAAGGTAAATAGATCAAGCTTGTTTCACACCTTCTGACATGCATAAAAAACTCGACAGCCACAAGCATTTAGTCTGTTGCTTTTTTCATCCTCTTTCATCGGAGGAAGACAAGTGATTTGAATCTACAAATACATTTTGTCATTGCTTTGGCAAATGAAATCTAAATAGTTAGATGAGATGTGTCTGGGCCATCCAGTTTTGATATAATTAAGTATGACATGCTGATAGTTCACATGAACAGTAACAATGGGAAGAAACAAATCATTGTCACCATGAGAATGAAAGAAAAAAGGTCCAGGTAGATGTTGAAAGCATATGGTGTGTTTTGAGCAATGCTTGTGGCCTTACAGTTTATGAGGTAGCCAAACAAAGCATTCTTAATTACAAGAGGTACCAAAGAAGTGAATAAAATGATTTTTAAAGGACATGGTTGAATCAAAGAATTATATTTACAGTTGAATCAAAGAATTATATTGAAAATTAGGATGCTACAGTCTCATATCAGATTTAGGTGGACTCTGGAGCATCCTAAAACTACAGAACCTCAAAATCTCAGCCTTCAATGGTTTGGAAACTGAGCACTTTATGGAGGCACATGATTGAGTCTGTTTGGTAGCAGATTTCATACATTAACACATCTTGTTCTGAATTTAATCATTTCTTTCCCATATATATTGGTTGCTAGTCATCGTCATCATCAATCAACGCCTTTTGAGTATGGGCTTGAGAAGTTTAAATCCTCTCTTACAACAGCCCTGGTCAGGAACCCTATGTGTAAGTGCAATGGTGAGTTAGTAGACATTTGAAGTAGATATTGTACAGACAGGAGTTGATCTTGAAGAAATGGTCTAACAAAAATGAATGGATGCATGTACAAAGGCTGCAAACAAGTCAGCTTGATAGATGGGGGTGATAAGACCTGACTGTTTTGTATCTGTTCTACCACTCTACCACAAGAACTACTTTTGAAAGGATGTTTATTTTGATTTAATTTTCTCATTACTTCGAGCATAGATTAAAGTTATTTAATAGAGGGCTAACCAAGAGTCTTATCAAAAGGCTCTGCAGTTAAAATATTTATGATCTGGTTTTCGTCTCCTGATAACCTAATGGGGGAGGGTAGCAACTGATCCATAAAACTGTTTTAGTATCTGTTCTACCACTATACCACAGGAACTACTTTTGAAAGGATGTATATTTTGATTAAATTTTTTGATTACTTAGAACATAGATCAAGGTTGTTAAATAGAGGGCTAACCTAGAGCCTTATCATATGGCTCTGCATGATCTGGTTTTCTTCCCCTGATAACCTAATGGGGGTGGTGGTAGCAACTGTTCCATAAAACTGTTTGGTATCTGTTCTACCACTATACCACATGGAACATGGACTACTTTTGAAAGGATGTATATTTTGGTTTAAATTTTTGAATACTGTTATGCATTTAAGTTACTTTTTGTGACTTCTGAACTGATCTGTTCTAGTGTGTCAAAACGTCTTGGTGTCCAGGTCAGCGTGTGTGTAGGATCAAGACATGTCTTCTTGCAGTGTTTCATTAGGTTACAACAATTTATTGAACAAGAATCTTGTGGATTAATTGTGCTTCAAACTTCAAGTATGGGTCGTTTTCTAAAACCTGAACGATTGGTGGTGGATCCTAATAATCCAGACACTCAAAGGATCTGGAAGCACTGGCCTCACACATTCGAAAAATTCGTATTAAAATTAATCAGAAGGTGAGAAGTTCGATCTACTATGTAACTTTATCTCACACGGTGTGTATTTATTTGATATCTGACTGTATCAATTTTGAAACTGCTGTAACTACATTAAACAGACTCTATGTCAAACAAACCAATGAAGAAACGGGACAGAGTGTTGAAAGGTAAATTCAAAGATGTCATCACCAGAGATTAGGCAGAGACTTTTAGAGTACCCTACTCATCTCTGGACCTCGCAAAGTCATTGGAGGTAGCTAGATCTCGGAGATGGCACAGAAACATTCTGACATAACTCGCAACAAGCCACTACTTTTCAAACACCACAAGCACAACAATCCACTACGTCGGAATTGCCGCTTTGCACTGCTGTAGAGGACAAGATTGATTCGGCACTCGATACCATAGCAGCAGCTCAAGGCAAGTGCTACTTTTGTGGAGGTGCTATCCCCTCTCGTAGCAAATGCCCCGCTAAAGATGCAATCTGTAATAAATGTGGTAAAAAAGGACACTACAAAAAGGTATGCAAATCAAAACTTTCTACAGTTTACAGACCTAACTCTGATTCAGCAGCGTATACAATAACAGCCGCCTCTTTGTTGTTTTTTTAATCTCGTGTTGTAACGAAAATTCAAATTAACAACATTACACTTGATGCCCTCATCAATACAGGTAGTTCGGACAGTTACATTTCTGCATCGGCTGTCAGAAAGTATAGATTTAGAATTTTTCACACATCAAAACTTATATCTATGGCCAACACGAATCTAACTAGTTATACTCGCGGCCATGTTAATGGTGACATTAAGAGTAAAGGCTCCAGTTATAAAGACTTCAAGCTACACATACCTGACAAACGAAAATTCAAGTTAACAACATACACTTGATGCCCTCATCGATACAGTTAGTTCGGACAGTTACATTTCTGCATCGGCTGTCAGAAAGTATAGATTTAGAATTTTTCACACATTAAAACTTATATCTATGGCCAACACGAATCTAACTAGTTATACTCGCGGCCATGTTAATGGTGACATTAAGAGTAAAGGCTCCAGTTATAAAGACTTCAAGCTACACATACCTGACAAACGAAAATTCAAGTTAACAACATACACTTGATGCCCTCATCGATACAGTTAGTTTGGACAGTTACATTTCTGCATCGGCTGTCAGAAAGTATAGATTTAGAATTTTTCACACATTAAAACTTATATCTATGGCCAACACGAACCTAACTAGTTATACTAGCGGCCATGTTAATGGTGACATTAAGAGTAAAGGCTCCAATTATAAAGACTTCAAGCTACACATACCTGACAATCTCTGTGAGGATGTTATTTTAGGCCACGACTTCCTTAAACAATATAAGAGTGTACAGATCACTTTTTTTTTTCAAGGACCTAAACCAACAATGGTCTTAAATGGAATGAAAGCTGCTAATGTTGAAACCGCTCCTCTTTTCCAAAATATTCTTAAAGAGTGTCGACATATCGCCACAAAATCCAGACACTCTATTCATCAATTCAGAGGTTGACAGACTCTTGAAATATGGCATCGTCATCTCCATGGCGGGCTCAAGTCTTAATAACAACTAACGAACGACACAAACGAAGAATGGTAGTGGACTACAGCCAAACTGTTAATCGGTTCACACTTCAGGATACTTATCCCTTACCTCGCATTGATGATATGGTCTCTCAAATAGCTAAATACGAAATATTTAGAACACTTGATCTTCTCAACGCATACCACCAGATCCCTCTAAGGAAGATTGATCGCCCTTATACTGCCTTTGAAGCTGGAGGAAAGTTATACCAATTCTGTAGGATACCCTTTGGAGTAACTAACGGAGTAGCCTGTTTTCAACGGACAATCGACAAGATCATAGAACAAGAGTGGTAAGGACAGAGAAGAGCATGATAAAAATCTTAACTTTCTTGGGCCTATAAAAATATGGACTAACTCTTAATGAAGAAAAGTGTGCATACACTTCTTCAAGTATTAGATTACTAGGGTATGAAGTCTCTCATAACGAGATGAAGCCAGACCCCAACAGACTATTGCCCTTGCGTCAGCTTCCGAGAACCTAAATGCACAAAGACGAGCAGTGGGTCTATTCTCCTACTATGCCAACTGGATAGGACATTTCTCAGATAAGATCCATCCTTTGCTACACAACTAAAATTTCCCACTCCCTGAGAGAATCAAAGAAACATTTCAAGCGTTGAAAGAAGTAGAAATGCCTGTTGTCACTAATGTAGACCACAAAACGCCGTTGGAGGTTGAAACAGATGCATCGGATATCGCTATATCGGCTAGATTATCCCAGAACAAAAGACCAGTTGCCTTCTTTTCCAGAACACTATCTCTTAGCAAGAGACGTCAATCCTCCGTAGAGAAAAAAGCAATGGCTATCATTAAATCAATTAAGAAATGGAGAAATTTTCTATTATTGTCTCATTTCAAACTCACCACGGATCAAAGGTCCGTATCCTTCATGCTTAACCCTCGTCACCACGGTAAGATTAAAAACGACAAAATTCATAGGTGGAGAATAGAACTATCATTGTACAGTTTTGATGTATGTTACCGCCGTGGGCTGACAACATGGCCATCGATGCTCTTTCTCGTGGTTTCTGTTAAGTACAACCACCACCCCCCTAGGTCTTTGGAAGAACTTCATCACACACTTTGCCACCCTGGCATAGTTCGAATGCTCCATTTCGTCCGGTCAAAGAATCTCCTGTATGCAGTTGAAGAAATAAGAACTGTATCAACCATCTGCCGGCAGCTTAGTAAATGCCACATCACCATTCTAGAGACTTTAAGGGACCACTAAAAATAAATATTTATTGATGAGAACTCAAGGTTTCCTTTTGCATATGCATGTCCTGGTTAGGGTCAGCTTGTGTGTGTGTGTACTGCGTTATTTTAAACTGTTTTGTCATTCTTGTTCAATAAAGCCTAGGATCAAGTCTTAACTGGATCAGTCTAGCCATATGAAATATTGCTCTCTAATAAACTGAGAAACTGGTTTCAGAGGCGTAGTTAGGGTGGGTGAGGAAGAGGGAAATTTGAAAATCCCCCTCAGGCCCCCTTGAGGGGCCCTCGACTTGAGGGGCCCTCGACTTGAGGGGCCCTCGACTTGAGGGGCCCTCGACTTGAGGGGCCCTCGACTTGAGGGGCCCCCGACTTAAGGGGGGGAGCCCCCAACTTGAAGGGGCCCAAACATGAGGGAGCCTTAACTTGAGAGGGGGCCCCAACTTGAGGTGGGCTGCCAAATGAGTTTTTTTACATTAAATATTACTCAGGAGCCCCTAAAGAGGTCAAGCCCCCCTCCCCCCTGGGCACCCAAATGATGGTGAATTCCTAGCTATGCCACTGACTGTTGTCCAGCAGCTCAGGAGAAGAAAACCAGACTTTAAATACACTGCACCCTATATGTACCCACCACTAGCTCAGCAACAGGTAACAAGACTTGATATCCAAAACAGAGATGTTGACAGCATGCTTTCAATCCTTATCCAAGAGTAACTATGATAATAGTCACTGAGTACAAAATGTACTACCACCTTCATCAAGAAAAAAATACTGATGATCTTTGAAGGGTTGGCTCCCATCTAGTCTGCCACTGCAGGTTCATCAATACCCACAGAGGGTAAAGACCCTTACTGATAAAGCCACTATATGCTACCAGCATTGAGGATGGTTCCCTCCAATCAGATTATGAAAAAACACCCAAAAAGATAAGACAAATATTAAGTGAGTCTCTAGCTGATCAAACTTGAGAACAAAGAAAAGGCAAGTGATAGAAAAGAATGACTAATGAAGAATTAAATGGAAGATAGTAAAACACTTAACACTAAAGAAATTGATGTTAACAACCCTAAATACTATGTGTTAGTACAACAACCCAAACACTAGAAGTCAGTGAAATGACCCCAAACACTACAGCAATTAGTGTTAACAACCCTGTACACTATCTGCTAGTGAAACAACCCTAGACACTGTGTGTTAGTGAAACAACCCTAGACACTATGTGTTAGTGCAACAACCCTAGACACTGTAAGTTAGTGCAACAACCCTAGACACTGTGTGTTAGTGCAACAACCCTAGACACTATGTGTTAGTGCAACAACCCTAAACACTGTGTGTTAGTGCAACAACCCTAGACACTATGTGTTAGTGCAACAACCCTAGACACTATGTGTTAGTGCAACAACCCTAAACACTGTGTGTTAGTGCAACAACCCTAGACACTATGTGTTAATGCAACAACCTTAGACACTAGCAGTTAGTGCTACTACCCTAAACACTAAAAGTTAGCACAACAAACCTAATGATACTGTAATAAACTAAAATACAGGTTTATGCAATAAAATTAAATTCATGCAACTACCTAAACCTGTGTCAGAGGTATAGTAGAAATAGCAAAGAGAAAGAAACAGGCAAAATAGTTTGATCGGTTTGACAAACAAATGTGTGCCAAGATGTATCAATCTTAAAAGAAGAAAAGCAGACAAAGCAAAAATTAGTAGACTTATTCTAAAATTATCTTTAATATTATATAGAAAAAATTAACATGACCTTTAGTTTTCAGCACTTCTTCAAACCTCTTTTAAAAAGTTCCTCTCAACTTGGATAGATCATATTGTCATCAACATCTTGTCATTAAGTTCCTATCAGCTTGGGTAGGCAGGCTAACAACTCGTCAAAAAGTTCCCAAAACATCTGAAATATGAAATATTAAGATTAATTTTGTGATTAATTTGTTTAATCTTCCATGTACACAGTAATTAAAGAGGTTTACAAACCAGTAAGGTTAGCAAGTTCTTGTGGTCAGTCAAAGAACAGTAAAAATTAAAAGAGAATACAAGTACTATAAAATCGATGAATATAAATGAGTCTATGCAGAGATTTGTGGACAGGATTTTAAAAATCTTGCTCAGTAAGAGATAAAAAATAAAAAGCGATATGATTTAATGTGGTGGTAAGAAATGGAAACCAAATAAAAACCATAAATCTGCCAGAAAAAGTAACAAAATGAAAACAAGAGAGATTTTCAAATAAATTATGTCAAAACATCCTAAAAAAGAGATCACAGTTGGCAACTAAATAAACATTTTTAAAACCAAATTAAAATTATTTTTTGAGAACACAGAATATCTGTATGAAGGCACGAGTATGGTAGTTTCTATGGGCAAAGGTTAAAGATGGTGTCATGTTGCCAGCACAATGATCAAGTTCCTTTATTTTCCCACTAAGTCAAGTACACATTAGAGTGGACTCATGGGCATAAAAAATCCGAAATTCAAAATCCTACTCTACATCAGGATTTAAACCCGAGCCCTCTTGGTTTAGAGGCCAAGCATTTAAACACTCAACAATTACATACACATATTTAAATAATAATCATAATTATAAAGCGCTGTTAACAAACATGATGTAAGCTAAAGGCACTGGGACAACATTACAAACATAAACATGAAAGCAAAATGACAAACTAATCTAAAAATGTTTATAACAGATAGGTCTTAATGTTCTAGTGTAGTGACGTATGTTGTCTGTCTGAGATCAATGAGTAATGAGTTCCAAACCTTTGGTCCGAGTACTGAAAAAAAACAATTTTTTTGAGGAAGAAACGTGGCATCACTAGAAAGGTTGAGTACCTGGAGGACAGTGCTCTCTGAGGAATATATAGAGTGATCAGCTCAATAAGGTACAGGGGCTATTCTTTATCAAAGATGCACTGATGACAAAGTGTGGTCACCTTGTAGTCGATTTTTCCTTTCACAGGAAGCCAATGGAGTGCGCACAAGAGAGCAGTAGGAGAATCTCGCCTTGTTATAAATAGGGCTATTCGTGCAGCATTATTCTGAATTCTGCATTTGGCAATTTCGTAATCAGGTTAACCTGCTAGCACAGCATTGCAATAGTCAAGGAATGTCACAACTAGTTTTTTAGTTGACTTGGTTGTCAAATAAGGTCAGATCTGGCTAAATCTGCGCAGTTGACGTATGTGTGGGTTGAAAGATATAGTATTGATTCAAAGAAAACTCTTAAGAAGTGGTATAAGATGCCTGTTAGATGTATTACACCTCTGAGTACTGGGCCTAGAACTGATTCTTGGGTACTTCAAGAGTAAGCTTGTTGACTATGTACATTATCCACGACACTTTGGGTGTGCTCATTCATGTAGGATCCAAGCAACTTTAGGACTATTCCTTCTAAACCAATAGAGGCCAATTCCAGCATAGAAAAAATGATATGTGGCCTATGTCAGAGTTATGTAATAAGTCATTTAGAACCCTGATCACTGCTATCTTTGTCAGATGGGCAGTCGAGACAGAACAATTAAAAAAAACAAGACATTTTACAAATGTTGAGCAATGTTAAAATAACTTTACCTTAAAGGTAATGCCACACTGACATGTTCAGTTTTGGAGAATACCACTTCACTTTATTGTTTCTTGATCTGAAACAGAAATGACTAGTTATTATGTTTAAAATAAATCATTATTTTTCTTTGCACTTATAAAATAATTTTATCTCAAAATAATTTTAGTTGAATCATGGGGCTAAATAGTGTCTAAAATTACTTAAATATATAATTTTTAAAATAAATAAATAAGAAATAAAAAGATCTCACCTGTTTCACTTCCAAATGAAAATGTCTTTGACCTTAAACCTCTGAAAAAATACTTTCGAACACAAAAGAATTAGACATTTTCTCCAAAGAATTAAAACATAAACTAAACTGATAAGATCAAACAAAACTTTAAAAAAATATTTAATAAAAAAACAAATTCAAAACAATAAAATAGGCATACATTAAAAAGATATTACAAAAAAAAATTCACAGGCAAAAGAAGACATTTTACAATTGTTGAATAATGTTTCAATAACTTCCCTTTAATGGTAACTTCACAGTGACATGTAGAGTTCTGAAGAGCTCTCTTCACATTCTTGTCTCTTCATTTGAAAAAGAAAAGATAAGTTATTGTGTTGGAAACAAAAAAAAAATCATGGGGCTAACAAAAGTCTAAAAAAAAAAGTTCCCCCTTTCAGACCTATAGTGCAGGTAATGTTAAGTTCATCTTTTTTATTTGGCTAATATTTTTGATCAGGGTATTATGTGGTTAGCACAATGACCAACTGCCTTTACTTTCCCAAACTATAGTAAGTTACCCATTTGAGTTGGGTGGACTCAGGGGAGCACTAAAAAATACTGCAATTTAAAATCCTAATGTTCAATAAGATTTGAACACAAGACACAAGTTAAGAAGTCAAGGGCTTAACCCCTCAGCCACCACATCCTTAATCCTTAACTAGTGTCAACAAATATTTAAATATATTATTTCTAAAATAAAAAAAAGGAAATAGTAAAAAAATCTCACCTATTTCACTTTAATATAAGAATGTCTTGGACACGAAACCTCTGCAAAAAATACTTTCAAACAAAAAGAATTACAATTTTTCTCTAAAGCATTTAAACAAAAACTAATCTAACAGGATGAAAAATTAAAGTACAGTTTTAAGAGGATTTTATGGCTATTTAGAATGAAAGGGTTATAATGAATGAATAACTTAAGTCTCTACATTTTGCTTAAAAAGTAAGTTATTAATGTGTAAGTTATTTATTTATTTGTTTTTATTTTATTTCTTACTTTGTCTAATAAGTTTAAATAAAGTTTACATTGAGATAAAACTATAGATTGTTATATTGTGTGTGTATGTTTGGGGAGAATTCATTCAAATTTATGCATATTTTCGTTAATTTTAAAAAAAATTTATGTATTAAATCTAATTTTAGAAATTTTTATGAATAAAATGCCATTGCATTGCTTTGGCTGTCCAACACAATGACATTTTCAATTTTAGGTTTAAAATCTACTTTTAGTTTTGCACTATGTTTTATGTAATTATTAAGAGAAAGTTAAAGGCAGACATGATGATAGAAAAGAAGATGGGCACTTTTGAGCTCCAAAGTGCCAAACAGGAGCGCAGTTTAACGTCATGTCTCGGGACATTACGCCTACAATTATTTTAATGCAAGTTTTTACAATTTTAGTTCCTACTTTGTCTAATAAATTTAGATTACGTTTACATTAAGATTAAACTATAGATTGCTCTTGCAGTGTTTATGCATATTTGTCTGTGTGGGGATTTTATTCATATCTTCATTTTTTTAATAAAATTTATGTAATAAATCTAATTTTAGAAATCTTTATGAATAAAATGCCATTGCATTGCTTTGGCTGTCCAACACAATGACATTTTCAATTTTAGGTTTAAAATCTACTTTTAGTTTTGCACTATGTTTTATGAAATTATTAAGAGAAAGTTAAAGGCAGACATGATGATAGAAAAGAAGATGGGCACTTTTGAGCTCCAAAGTGCCAAACAGGAGCGCAGTTTAACGTCATGTCTCGGGACATTACGCCTACAATTATTTTAATGCAAGTTTTTACAATTTTAGTTCCTACTTTGTCTAATAAATTTAGATTACGTTTACATTAAGATTAAACTATAGATTGCTCTTGCAGTGTTTATGCATATTTGTCTGTGTGGGGATTTTTCATTTTTTTAAAGAAATTTTTGTAATAAATCTAATTTTAATTATCTTTATGAATAAAATGCCATTGCATTGCTTTGGCTGTCCAACACAATGACATTTTCAATTTTAGGTTTAAAATCTACTTTTAGTTTTGCACTATGTTTTATGTAATTATTAAGAGAAAGTTAAAGGCAGACATGATGATAGAAAAGAAGATGGGCACTTTTGAGCTCCAAAGTGCCAAACAGGAGCGCAGTTTAACGTCATGTCTCGGGACATTACGCCTACAATTATTTTAATCCAAGTTTTTAAAATTTTAGTTCCTACTTTGTCTAATAAGTTTAGATTACATTTACATTGAGATTAAACTATCGATTGCTCTTGCAGTGTTTATGCGTATTTGTCATTGTGGGGATTTTATTCATATCTTCATTTTTTTAATAAAATTTATGTAATAAATCTAATTTTAGAAATCTTTATGAATAAAATGCCATTGCATTGCTTTGGCTGTCCAACACAATGACATTTTCAATTTTAGGTTTAAAATCTACTTTTAGTTTTGCACTATGTTTTTTGTAATTATTAAGAGAAAGTTAAAGGCAGACATGATGATAGAAAAGAAGATGGGCACTTTTGAGCTCCAAAGTGCCAAACAGGAGCGCAGTTTAACGTCATGTCTCGGGACATTACGCCTACAATTATTTTAATGCAAGTTTTTAAAATTTTAGTTCCTACTTTGTCTAATAAATTTAGATTACATTTACATTAAGATTAAACTATAGATTGCTCTTGCAGTGTTTATGCGTATTTGTCTGTGTGGGGATTTTATTCATATCTTCATTTTTTTTTAAAAATTTTTGTAATAAATCTAATTTTAGAAAACTTTTTGAATAAAATGCCATTGCATTGCTTTGGCTGTCCAACACAATGACATTTTCAATTTTAGGTTTAAAATCTACTTTTAGTTTTGCACTATGTTTTATGTAATTATTAAGAGAAAGTTAAAGGCAGACATGATGATAGAAAAGAAGATGGGCACTTTTGAGCTCCAAAGTGCCAAACAGAAGCGCAGTTTAACGTCATGTCTCGGGACATTACCCCTACAATTATTTTAATCTAAGTTTTTAAAATTTTAGTTCCTACTTTGTCTAATAAGTTTAGATTACGTTTACATTAAGATTAAACTATAGATTGCTCTTGCAGTGTTTATGCATATTTGTCTGTGTGGGGATTTTATTCATATCTTCATTTTTTTAATAAAATTTATGTAATAAATCTAATTTTAGAAATCTTTATGAATAAAATGCCATTGCATTGCTTTGGCTGTCCAACACAATGACATTTTCAATTTTAGGTTTAAAATCTACTTTTAGTTTTGCACTATGTTTTATGTAATTATTAAGAGAAAGTTAAAGGCAGACATGATGATAGAAAAGAAGATGGGCACTTTTGAGCTCCAAAGTTCCAAACAGGAGCGCAGTTTAACGTCATGTCTCAGGACATTACGCCTACAATTATTTTAATCCAAGTTTTTAAAATTTTAGTTCCTACTTTGTCTAATAAGTTTAGATTACATTTACATTGAGATTAAACTATAGATTGCTCTTGCAGTGTTTATGCGTATTTGTCATTGTAGGGATTTTATTCATATCTTCATTTTTTTAATAAAATTTATGTAATAAATCTAATTTTAGAAATCTTTATGAATAAAATGCCATTGCATTGCTTTGGCTGTCCAACACAATGACATTTTCAATTTTAGGTTTAAAATCTACTTTTAGTTTTGCACTATGTTTTTTGTAATTATTAAGAGAAAGTTAAAGGCAGACATGATGATAGAAAAGAAGATGGGCACTTTTGAGCTCCAAAGTGCCAAACAGGAGCGCAGTTTAACGTCATGTCTCGGGACATTACGCCTACAATTATTTTAATGCAAGTTTTTACAATTTTAGTTCCTACTTTGTCTAATAAATTTAGATTACGTTTACATTAAGATTAAACTATAGATTGCTCTTGCA
Source organism: Biomphalaria pfeifferi (assembly GCA_030265305.1). NCBI lineage: Eukaryota > Metazoa > Mollusca > Gastropoda > Planorbidae > Biomphalaria > Biomphalaria pfeifferi. The sequence continues at coordinate 1,160,387 of JASAOG010000151.1, forward strand.
GTGTTTATGCATATTTGTCTGTGTGGGGATTTTTCATTTTTTTAAAGAAATTTTTGTAATAAATCTAATTTTAAAAATCTTTTTGAATAAAATGCCATTGCATTGTTTTGGCTGTCCAACACAATGACATTTTCAATTTTAGGTTTAAAATCTACTTTTAGTTTTGCACTATGTTTTATGTAATTTTTAATATAAAGTTAAAGGCAGACATGATGATAGAAAAGAAGATGGGCACTTTTGAGCTCCAAAGTGCCAAACAGGAGCGCAGTTTAACGTCATGTCTCGGGACTTTACGCCTACAATTATTTTAATGCAAGTATTTTAAATTTTAGTTCCTACTTTGTCTAATAAATTTAGATTACGTTTACATTAAGATTAAACTATAGATTGCTCTTGCAGTGTTTATGCATATTTGTCATTGTGGGGATTTTATTCATATCTTCATTTTTTTAATAAAATTTTTGTAATAAATCTAATTTTAGAAATCTTTATGAATAAAATGCCATTGCATTGCTTTGGCTGTCCAACACAATGACATTTTCAATTTTAGGTTTAAAATCTACTTTTAGTTTTGCACTATGTTTTATGTAATTATTAAGAGAAAGTTAAAGGCAGACATGATGATAGAAAAGAAGATGGGCACTTTTGAGCTCCAAAGTGCCAAACAGGAGCGCAGTTTAACGTCATGTCTCGGGACATTACGCCTACAATTATTTTAATGCAAGTTTTTACAATTTTAGTTCCTACTTTGTCTAATAAATTTAGATTACGTTTACATTAAGATTAAACTATAGATTGCTCTTGCAGTGTTTATGCATATTTGTCTGTGTGGGGATTTTTCATTTTTTTAAAGAAATTTTTGTAATAAATCTAATTTTAATTATCTTTATGAATAAAATGCCATTGCATTGCTTTGGCTGTCCAACACAATGACATTTTCAATTTTAGGTTTAAAATCTACTTTTAGTTTTGCACTATGTTTTATGTAATTATTAAGAGAAAGTTAAAGGCAGACATGATGATAGAAAAGAAGATGGGCACTTTTGAGCTCCAAAGTGCCAAACAGGAGCGCAGTTTAACGTCATGTCTCGGGACATTACGCCTACAATTATTTTAATGCAAGTATTTTAAATTTTAGTTCCTACTTTGTCTAATAAATTTAGATTACGTTTACATTAAGATTAAACTATAGATTGCTCTTGCAGTGTTTAAGCGTATTTGTCTGTGTGGGGATTTTATTCATATCTTTATTTTTTTTTTTAATTTTTTGTAATAAATCTAATTTTAGAAATCTTTATGAATAAAATGCCATTGCATTGCTTTGGCTGTCCAACACAATGACATTTTCAATTTTAGGTTTAAAATCTACTTTTAGTTTTGCACTATGTTTTATGTAATTATTAAGAGAAAGTTAAAGGCAGACATGATGATAGAAAAGAAGATGGGCACTTTTGAGCTCCAAAGTGCCAAACAGGAGCGCAGTTTAACGTCATGTCTCGGGACTTTACGCCTACAATTATTTTAATCCAAGTTTTTAAAATTTTAGTTCCTACTTTGTCTAATAAGTTTAGATTACGTTTACATTAAGATTAAACTATAGATTGCTCTTGCAGTGTTTATGCATATTTGTCTGTGTGGGGATTTTTCATTTTTTTAAAGAAATTTTTGTAATAAATCTAATTTTAATTATCTTTATGAATAAAATGCCATTGCATTGCTTTGGCTGTCCAACACAATGACATTTTCAATTTTAGGTTTAAAATCTACTTTTAGTTTTGCACTATGTTTTATGTAATTATTAAGAGAAAGTTAAAGGCAGACATGATGATAGAAAAGAAGATGGGCACTTTTGAGCTCCAAAGTGCCAAACAGGAGCGCAGTTTAACGTCATGTCTCGGGACATTACGCCTACAATTATTTTAATCCAAGTTTTTACAATTTTAGTTCCTACTTTGTCTAATAAGTTTAGATTACATTTACATTGAGATTAAACTATAGATTGCTCTTGCAGTGTTTATGCGTATTTGTCTGTGTGGGGATTTTATTCATATCTTCATTTTTTTTAAAAAATTTTTGTAATAAATCTAATTTTAGAAATCTTTTTGAATAAAATGCCATTGCATTGCTTTGGCTGTCCAACACAATGACATTTTCAATTTTAGGTTTAAAATCTACTTTTAGTTTTGCACTATGTTTTATGTAATTATTAATATAAAGTTAAAGGTAGACATGATGATAGAAAAGAAGATGGGCACTTTTGAGCTCCAAAGTGCCAAACAGGAGCGCAGTTTAACGTCATGTCTCGGGACTTTACGCCTACAATTATTTTAATGCAAGTATTTTAAATTTTAGTTCCTACTTTGTCTAATAAATTTAGATTACGTTTACATTAAGATTAAACTATAGATTGCTCTTGCAGTGTTTATGCATATTTGTCATTGTGGGGATTTTATTCATATCTTCATTTTTTTAATAAAATTTTTGTAATAAATCTAATTTTAGAAATCTTTATGAATAAAATGCCATTGCATTGCTTTGGCTGTCCAACACAATGACATTTTCAATTTTAGGTTTAAAATCTACTTTTAGTTTTGCACTATGTTTTATGTAATTATTAAGAGAAAGTTAAAGGCAGACATGATGATAGAAAAGAAGATGGGCACTTTTGAGCTCCAAAGTGCCAAACAGGAGCGCAGTTTAACGTCATGTCTCGGGACATTACGCCTACAATTATTTTAATGCAAGTTTTTACAATTTTAGTTCCTACTTTGTCTAATAAATTTAGATTACGTTTACATTAAGATTAAACTATAGATTGCTCTTGCAGTGTTTATGCATATTTGTCTGTGTGGGGATTTTTCATTTTTTTAAAGAAATTTTTGTAATAAATCTAATTTTAATTATCTTTATGAATAAAATGCCATTGCATTGCTTTGGCTGTCCAACACAATGACATTTTCAATTTTAGGTTTAAAATCTACTTTTAGTTTTGCACTATGTTTTATGTAATTATTAAGAGAAAGTTAAAGGCAGACATGATGATAGAAAAGAAGATGGGCACTTTTGAGCTCCAAAGTGCCAAACAGGAGCGCAGTTTAACGTCATGTCTCGGGACTTTACGTCTACAATTATTTTAATGCAAGTATTTTAAATTTTAGTTCCTACTTTGTCTAATAAATTTAGATTACGTTTACATTAAGATTAAACTATAGATTGCTCTTGCAGTGTTTATGCATATTTGTCTGTGTGGGGATTTTTCATTTTTTTAAAGAAATTTTTGTAATAAATCTAATTTTAAAAATCTTTATGAATAAAATGCCATTGCATTGCTTTGGCTGTCCAACACAATGACATTTTCAATTTTAGGTTTAAAATCTACTTTTAGTTTTGCACTATGTTTTATGTAATTTTTAATATAAAGTTAAAGGCAGACATGATGATAGAAAAGAAGATGGGCACTTTTGAGCTCCAAAGTGCCAAACAGGAGCGCAGTTTAACGTCATGTCTCGGGACTTTAGGCCTACAATTATTTTCATCCAAGTTTTTAAAATTTTAGTTCCTACTTTGTCTAATAAATTTAGATTACGTTTACATTAAGATTAAACTATAGATTGCTCTTGCAGTGTTTATGCGTATTTGTCTGTGTGGGGATTTTATTCATATCTTCATTTTTTAAAAAAAATTTTTGTAATGAATCTAATTTTAGAAATCTTTATGAATAAAATGCCATTGCATTGCTTTGGCTGTCCAACACAATGACATTTTCAATTTTAGGTTAAAAATCTACTTTTAGTTTTGCACTATGTTTTATGTAATTATTAAGAGAAAGTTAAAGGCAGACATGATGATAGAAAAGAAGATGGGCACTTTTGAGCTCCAAAGTGCCAAACAGGAGCGCAGTTTAACGTCATGTCTCGGGACTTTACGCCTACAATTATTTTAATGCAAGTATTTTAAATTTTAGTTCCTACTTTGTCTAATAAATTTAGATTACGTTTACATTAAGATTAAACTATAGATTGCTCTTGCAGTGTTTATGCATATTTGTCATTGTGGGGATTTTATTCATATCTTCATTTTTTTAATAAAATTTTTGTAATAAATCTAATTTTAGAAATCTTTATGAATAAAATGCCATTGCATTGCTTTGGCTGTCCAACACAATGACATTTTCAATTTTAGGTTTAAAATCTACTTTTAGTTTTGCACTATGTTTTATGTAATTATTAAGAGAAAGTTAAAGGCAGACATGATGATAGAAAAGAAGATGGGCACTTTTGAGCTCCAAAGTGCCAAACAGGAGCGCAGTTTAACGTCATGTCTCGGGACATTACGCCTACAATTATTTTAATGCAAGTTTTTACAATTTTAGTTCCTACTTTGTCTAATAAATTTAGATTACGTTTACATTAAGATTAAACTATAGATTGCTCTTGCAGTGTTTATGCATATTTGTCTGTGTGGGGATTTTTCATTTTTTTAAAGAAATTTTTGTAATAAATCTAATTTTAATTATCTTTATGAATAAAATGCCATTGCATTGCTTTGGCTGTCCAACACAATGACATTTTCAATTTTAGGTTTAAAATCTACTTTTAGTTTTGCACTATGTTTTATGTAATTATTAAGAGAAAGTTAAAGGCAGACATGATGATAGAAAAGAAGATGGGCACTTTTGAGCTCCAAAGTGCCAAACAGGAGCGCAGTTTAACGTCATGTCTCGGGACATTACGCCTACAATTATTTTAATGCAAGTATTTTAAATTTTAGTTCCTACTTTGTCTAATAAATTTAGATTACGTTTACATTAAGATTAAACTATAGATTGCTCTTGCAGTGTTTAAGCGTATTTGTCTGTGTGGGGATTTTATTCATATCTTTATTTTTTTTTTTAATTTTTTGTAATAAATCTAATTTTAGAAATCTTTATGAATAAAATGCCATTGCATTGCTTTGGCTGTCCAACACAATGACATTTTCAATTTTAGGTTTAAAATCTACTTTTAGTTTTGCACTATGTTTTATGTAATTATTAAGAGAAAGTTAAAGGCAGACATGATGATAGAAAAGAAGATGGGCACTTTTGAGCTCCAAAGTGCCAAACAGGAGCGCAGTTTAACGTCATGTCTCGGGACTTTACGCCTACAATTATTTTAATCCAAGTTTTTAAAATTTTAGTTCCTACTTTGTCTAATAAGTTTAGATTACGTTTACATTAAGATTAAACTATAGATTGCTCTTGCAGTGTTTATGCATATTTGTCTGTGTGGGGATTTTTCATTTTTTTAAAGAAATTTTTGTAATAAATCTAATTTTAATTATCTTTATGAATAAAATGCCATTGCATTGCTTTGGCTGTCCAACACAATGACATTTTCAATTTTAGGTTTAAAATCTACTTTTAGTTTTGCACTATGTTTTATGTAATTATTAAGAGAAAGTTAAAGGCAGACATGATGATAGAAAAGAAGATGGGCACTTTTGAGCTCCAAAGTGCCAAACAGGAGCGCAGTTTAACGTCATGTCTCGGGACATTACGCCTACAATTATTTTAATCCAAGTTTTTACAATTTTAGTTCCTACTTTGTCTAATAAGTTTAGATTACATTTACATTGAGATTAAACTATAGATTGCTCTTGCAGTGTTTATGCGTATTTGTCTGTGTGGGGATTTTATTCATATCTTAATTTTTTTTAAAAAATTTTTGTAATAAATCTAATTTTAGAAATCTTTTTGAATAAAATGCCATTGCATTGCTTTGGCTGTCCAACACAATGACATTTTCAATTTTAGGTTTAAAATCTACTTTTAGTTTTGCACTATGTTTTATGTAATTATTAATATAAAGTTAAAGGCAGACATGATGATAGAAAAGAAGATGGGCACTTTTGAGCTCCAAAGTGCCAAACAGGAGCGCAGTTTAACGTCATGTCTCGGGACTTTACGCCTACAATTATTTTAATGCAAGTATTTTAAATTTTAGTTCCTACTTTGTCTAATAAATTTAGATTACGTTTACATTAAGATTAAACTATAGATTGCTCTTGCAGTGTTTATGCATATTTGTCATTGTGGGGATTTTATTCATATCTTCATTTTTTTAATAAAATTTTTGTAATAAATCTAATTTTAGAAATCTTTATGAATAAAATGCCATTGCATTGCTTTGGCTGTCCAACACAATGACATTTTCAATTTTAGGTTTAAAATCTACTTTTAGTTTTGCACTATGTTTTATGTAATTATTAAGAGAAAGTTAAAGGCAGACATGATGATAGAAAAGAAGATGGGCACTTTTGAGCTCCAAAGTGCCAAACAGGAGCGCAGTTTAACGTCATGTCTCGGGACATTACGCCTACAATTATTTTAATGCAAGTTTTTACAATTTTAGTTCCTACTTTGTCTAATAAATTTAGATTACGTTTACATTAAGATTAAACTATAGATTGCTCTTGCAGTGTTTATGCATATTTGTCTGTGTGGGGATTTTTCATTTTTTTAAAGAAATTTTTGTAATAAATCTAATTTTAATTATCTTTATGAATAAAATGCCATTGCATTGCTTTGGCTGTCCAACACAATGACATTTTCAATTTTAGGTTTAAAATCTACTTTTAGTTTTGCACTATGTTTTATGTAATTATTAAGAGAAAGTTAAAGGCAGACATGATGATAGAAAAGAAGATGGGCACTTTTGAGCTCCAAAGTGCCAAACAGGAGCGCAGTTTAACGTCATGTCTCGGGACTTTACGTCTACAATTATTTTAATGCAAGTATTTTAAATTTTAGTTCCTACTTTGTCTAATAAATTTAGATTACGTTTACATTAAGATTAAACTATAGATTGCTCTTGCAGTGTTTATGCATATTTGTCTGTGTGGGGATTTTTCATTTTTTTAAAGAAATTTTTGTAATAAATCTAATTTTAAAAATCTTTATGAATAAAATGCCATTGCATTGCTTTGGCTGTCCAACACAATGACATTTTCAATTTTAGGTTTAAAATCTACTTTTAGTTTTGCACTATGTTTTATGTAATTTTTAATATAAAGTTAAAGGCAGACATGATGATAGAAAAGAAGATGGGCACTTTTGAGCTCCAAAGTGCCAAACAGGAGCGCAGTTTAACGTCATGTCTCGGGACTTTAGGCCTACAATTATTTTCATCCAAGTTTTTAAAATTTTAGTTCCTACTTTGTCTAATAAATTTAGATTACGTTTACATTAAGATTAAACTATAGATTGCTCTTGCAGTGTTTATGCGTATTTGTCTGTGTGGGGATTTTATTCATATCTTCATTTTTTAAAAAAAATTTTTGTAATGAATCTAATTTTAGAAATCTTTATGAATAAAATGCCATTGCATTGCTTTGGCTGTCCAACACAATGACATTTTCAATTTTAGGTTAAAAATCTACTTTTAGTTTTGCACTATGTTTTATGTAATTATTAAGAGAAAGTTAAAGGCAGACATGATGATAGAAAAGAAGATGGGCACTTTTGAGCTCCAAAGTGCCAAACAGGAGCGCAGTTTAACGTCATGTCTCGGGACTTTACGCCTACAATTATTTTAATGCAAGTATTTTAAATTTTAGTTCCTACTTTGTCTAATAAATTTAGATTACGTTTACATTAAGATTAAACTATAGATTGCTCTTGCAGTGTTTATGCATATTTGTCATTGTGGGGATTTTATTCATATCTTCATTTTTTTAATAAAATTTTTGTAATAAATCTAATTTTAGAAATCTTTATGAATAAAATGCCATTGCATTGCTTTGGCTGTCCAACACAATGACATTTTCAATTTTAGGTTTAAAATCTACTTTTAGTTTTGCACTATGTTTTATGTAATTATTAAGAGAAAGTTAAAGGCAGACATGATGATAGAAAAGAAGATGGGCACTTTTGAGCTCCAAAGTGCCAAACAGGAGCGCAGTTTAACGTCATGTCTCGGGACATTACGCCTACAATTATTTTAATGCAAGTTTTTACAATTTTAGTTCCTACTTTGTCTAATAAATTTAGATTACGTTTACATTAAGATTAAACTATAGATTGCTCTTGCAGTGTTTATGCATATTTGTCTGTGTGGGGATTTTTCATTTTTTTAAAGAAATTTTTGTAATAAATCTAATTTTAATTATCTTTATGAATAAAATGCCATTGCATTGCTTTGGCTGTCCAACACAATGACATTTTCAATTTTAGGTTTAAAATCTACTTTTAGTTTTGCACTATGTTTTATGTAATTATTAAGAGAAAGTTAAAGGCAGACATGATGATAGAAAAGAAGATGGGCACTTTTGAGCTCCAAAGTGCCAAACAGGAGCGCAGTTTAACGTCATGTCTCGGGACATTACGCCTACAATTATTTTAATGCAAGTTTTTACAATTTTAGTTCCTACTTTGTCTAATAAATTTAGATTACGTTTACATTAAGATTAAACTATAGATTGCTCTTGCAGTGTTTATGCATATTTGTCTGTGTGGGGATTTTATTCATATCTTCATTTTTTTAATAAAATTTTTGTAATAAATCTAATTTTAGAAATCTTTATGAATAAAATGCCATTGCATTGCTTTGGCTGTCCAACACAATGACATTTTCAATTTTAGGTTTAAAATCTACTTTTAGTTTTGCACTATGTTTTATGTAATTATTAAGAGAAAGTTAAAGGCAGACATGATGATAGAAAAGAAGATGGGCACTTTTGAGCTCCAAAGTGCCAAACAGGAGCGCAGTTTAACGTCATGTCTCGGGACTTTACGTCTACAATTATTTTAATGCAAGTATTTTAAATTTTAGTTCCTACTTTGTCTAATAAATTTAGATTACGTTTACATTAAGATTAAACTATAGATTGCTCTTGCAGTGTTTATGCATATTTGTCTGTGTGGGGATTTTTCATTTTTTTAAAGAAATTTTTGTAATAAATCTAATTTTAAAAATCTTTATGAATAAAATGCCATTGCATTGCTTTGGCTGTCCAACACAATGACATTTTCAATTTTAGGTTTAAAATCTACTTTTAGTTTTGCACTATGTTTTATGTAATTATTAAGAGAAAGTTAAAGGCAGACATGATGATAGAAAAGAAGATGGGCACTTTTGAGCTCCAAAGTGCCAAACAGGAGCGCAGTTTAACGTCATGTCTCGGGACTTTACGCCTACAATTATTTTAATCCAAGTTTTTAAAATTTTAGTTCCTACTTTGTCTAATAAGTTTAGATTACGTTTACATTAAGATTAAACTATAGATTGCTCTTGCAGTGTTTATGCATATTTGTCTGTGTGGGGATTTTATTCATATCTTCATTTTTTTAATAAAATTTTTGTAATAAATCTAATTTTAGAAATCTTTATGAATAAAATGCCATTGCATTGCTTTGGCTGTCCAACACAATGACATTTTCAATTTTAGGTTTAAAATCTACTTTTAGTTTTGCACTATGTTTTATGTAATTATTAAGAGAAAGTTAAAGGCAGACATGATGATAGAAAAGAAGATGGGCACTTTTGAGCTCCAAAGTGCCAAACAGGAGCGCAGTTAAACGTCATGTCTCGGGACTTTACGTCTACAATTATTTTAATGCAAGTATTTTAAATTTTAGTTCCTACTTTGTCTAATAAATTTAGATTACGTTTACATTAAGATTAAACTATAGATTGCTCTTGCAGTGTTTATGCGTATTTGTCTGTGTGGGGATTTTTCATTTTTTTAAAGAAATTTTTGTAATAAATCTAATTTTAAAAATCTTTATGAATAAAATGCCATTGCATTGCTTTGGCTGTCCAACACAATGACATTTTCAATTTTAGGTTTAAAATCTACTTTTAGTTTTGCACTATGTTTTATGTAATTATTAAGAGAAAGTTAAAGGCAGACATGATGATAGAAAAGAAGATGGGCACTTTTGAGCTCCAAAGTGCCAAACAGGAGCGCAGTTTAACGTCATGTCTCGGGACTTTACGTCTACAATTATTTTAATGCAAGTATTTTAAATTTTAGTTCCTACTTTGTCTAATAAATTTAGATTACGTTTACATTAAGATTAAACTATAGATTGCTCTTGCAGTGTTTATGCATATTTGTCTGTGTGGGGATTTTTCATTTTTTTAAAGAAATTTTTGTAATAAATCTAATTTTAAAAATCTTTATGAATAAAATGCCATTGCATTGCTTTGGCTGTCCAACACAATGACATTTTCAATTTTAGGTTTAAAATCTACTTTTAGTTTTGCACTATGTTTTATGTAATTATTAAGAGAAAGTTAAAGGCAGACATGATGATAGAAAAGAAGATGGGCACTTTTGAGCTCCAAAGTGCCAAACAGGAGCGCAGTTTAACGTCATGTCTCGGGACTTTACGCCTACAATTATTTTCATCCAAGTTTTTAAAATTTTAGTTCCTACTTTGTCTAATAAATTTAGATTACGTTTACATTAAGATTAAACTATAGATTGCTCTTGCAGTGTTTATGCATTTTTGTCTGTGTGGGGATTTTATTCATATCTTCATTTTTTTAATAAAATTTTTGTAATAAATCTAATTTTAGAAATCTTTATGAATAAAATGCCATTGCATTGCTTTGGCTGTCCAACACAATGACATTTTCAATTTTAGGTTTAAAATCTACTTTTAGTTTTGCACTATGTTTTATGTAATTATTAAGAGAAAGTTAAAGGCAGACATGATGATAGAAAAGAAGATGGGCACTTTTGAGCTCCAAAGTGCCAAACAGGAGCACAGTTTAACGTCATGTCTTGGGACTTTACGTCTACAATTATTTTAATGCAAGTATTTTAAATTTTAGTTCCTACTTTGTCTAATAAATTTAGATTACGTTTACATTAAGATTAAACTATAGATTGCTCTTGCAGTGTTTATGCATATTTGTCTGTGTGGGGATTTTTCATTTTTTTAAAGAAATTTTTGTAATAAATCTAATTTTAAAAATCTTTATGAATAAAATGCCATTGCATTGCTTTGGCTGTCCAACACAATGACATTTTCAATTTTAGGTTTAAAATCTACTTTTAGTTTTGCACTATGTTTTATGTAATTATTAAGAGAAAGTTAAAGGCAGACATGATGATAGAAAAGAAGATGGGCACTTTTGAGCTCCAAAGTGCCAAACAGGAGCGCAGTTTAACGTCATGTCTCGGGACTTTACGCCTACAATTATTTTAATCCAAGTTTTTAAAATTTTAGTTCCTACTTTGTCTAATAAGTTTAGATTACGTTTACATTAAGATTAAACTATAGATTGCTCTTGCAGTGTTTATGCATATTTGTCTGTGTGGGGATTTTATTCATATCTTCATTTTTTTAATAAAATTTTTGTAATAAATCTAATTTTAGAAATCTTTATGAATAAAATGCCATTGCATTGCTTTGGCTGTCCAACACAATGACATTTTCAATTTTAGGTTTAAAATCTACTTTTAGTTTTGCACTATGTTTTATGTAATTATTAAGAGAAAGTTAAAGGCAGACATGATGATAGAAAAGAAGATGGGCACTTTTGAGCTCCAAAGTGCCAAACAGGAGCGCAGTTTAACGTCATGTCTCGGGACTTTACGTCTACAATTATTTTAATGCAAGTATTTTAAAATTTTAGTTCCTACTTTGTCTAATAAATTTAGATTACGTTTACATTAAGATTAAACTATAGATTGCTCTTGCAGTGTTTATGCATATTTGTCTGTGTGGGGATTTTATTCATATCTTCATTTTTTTAATAAAATTTTTGTAATAAATCTAATTTTAGAAATCTTTATGAATAAAATGCCATTGCATTGCTTTGGCTGTCCAACACAATGACATTTTCAATTTTAGGTTTAAAATCTACTTTTAGTTTTGCACTATGTTTTATGTAATTATTAAGAGAAAGTTAAAGGCAGACATGATGATAGAAAAGAAGATGGGCACTTTTGAGCTCCAAAGTGCCAAACAGGAGCGCAGTTTAACGTCATGTCTCGGGACTTTACGTCTACAATTATTTTAATGCAAGTATTTTAAATTTTAGTTCCTACTTTGTCTAATAAATTTAGATTACGTTTACATTAAGATTAAACTATAGATTGCTCTTGCAGTGTTTATGCATATTTGTCTGTGTGGGGATTTTTCATTTTTTTAAAGAAATTTTTGTAATAAATCTAATTTTAAAAATCTTTATGAATAAAATGCCATTGCATTGCTTTGGCTGTCCAACACAATGACATTTTCAATTTTAGGTTTAAAATCTACTTTTAGTTTTGCACTATGTTTTATGTAATTATTAAGAGAAAGTTAAAGGCAGACATGATGATAGAAAAGAAGATGGGCACTTTTGAGCTCCAAAGTGCCAAACAGGAGCGCAGTTTAACGTCATGTCTCGGGACTTTACGCCTACAATTATTTTAATCCAAGTTTTTAAAATTTTAGTTCCTACTTTGTCTAATAAGTTTAGATTACGTTTACATTAAGATTAAACTATAGATTGCTCTTGCAGTGTTTATGCATATTTGTCTGTGTGGGGATTTTATTCATATCTTCATTTTTTTAATAAAATTTTTGTAATAAATCTAATTTTAGAAATCTTTATGAATAAAATGCCATTGCATTGCTTTGGCTGTCCAACACAATGACATTTTCAATTTTAGGTTTAAAATCTACTTTTAGTTTTGCACTATGTTTTATGTAATTATTAAGAGAAAGTTAAAGGCAGACATGATGATAGAAAAGAAGATGGGCACTTTTGAGCTCCAAAGTGCCAAACAGGAGCGCAGTTTAACGTCATGTCTCGGGACTTTACGTCTACAATTATTTTAATGCAAGTATTTTAAATTTTAGTTCCTACTTTGTCTAATAAATTTAGATTACGTTTACATTAAGATTAAACTATAGATTGCTCTTGCAGTGTTTATGCATATTTGTCTGTGAGGGGTTTTTCATTTTTTTAAAGAAATTTTTGTAATAAATCTAATTTTAAAAATCTTTATGAATAAAATGCCATTGCATTGCTTTGGCTGTCCAACACAATGACATTTTCAATTTTAGGTTTAAAATCTACTTTTAGTTTTGCACTATGTTTTATGTAATTTTTAATATAAAGTTAAAGGCAGACATGATGATAGAAAAGAAGATGGGCACTTTTGAGCTCCAAAGTGCCAAACAGGAGCGCAGTTTAACGTCATGTCTCGGGACTTTACGCCTACAATTATTTTCATCCAAGTTTTTAAAATTTTAGTTCCTACTTTGTCTAATAAATTTAGATTACGTTTACATTAAGATTAAACTATAGATTGCTCTTGCAGTGTTTATGCATATTTGTCTGTGTGGGGATTTTATTCATATCTTCATTTTTTTAATAAAATTTTTGTAATAAATCTAATTTTAGAAATCTTTATGAATAAAATGCCATTGCATTGCTTTGGCTGTCCAACACAATGACATTTTCAATTTTAGGTTTAAAATCTACTTTTAGTTTTGCACTATGTTTTATGTAATTATTAAGAGAAAGTTAAAGGCAGACATGATGATAGAAAAGAAGATGGGCACTTTTGAGCTCCAAAGTGCCAAACAGGAGCGCAGTTTAACGTCATGTCTCGGGACTTTACGTCTACAATTATTTTAATGCAAGTATTTTAAATTTTAGTTCCTACTTTGTCTAATAAATTTAGATTACGTTTACATTAAGATTAAACTATAGATTGCTCTTGCAGTGTTTATGCATATTTGTCTGTGTGGGGATTTTTCATTTTTTTAAAGAAATTTTTGTAATAAATCTAATTTTAAAAATCTTTATGAATAAAATGCCATTGCATTGCTTTGGCTGTCCAACACAATGACATTTTCAATTTTAGGTTTAAAATCTACTTTTAGTTTTGCACTATGTTTTATGTAATTTTTAATATAAAGTTAAAGGCAGACATGATGATAGAAAAGAAGATGGGCACTTTTGAGCTCCAAAGTGCCAAACAGGAGCGCAGTTTAACGTCATGTCTCGGGACTTTACGCCTACAATTATTTTCATCCAAGTTTTTAAAATTTTAGTTCCTACTTTGTCTAATAAATTTAGATTACGTTTACATTAAGATTAAACTATAGATTGCTCTTGCAGTGTTTATGCATATTTGTCTGTGTGGGGATTTTATTCATATCTTCATTTTTTTAATAAAATTTTTGTAATAAATCTAATTTTAGAAATCTTTATGAATAAAATGCCATTGCATTGCTTTGGCTGTCCAACACAATGACATTTTCAATTTTAGGTTTAAAATCTACTTTTAGTTTTGCACTATGTTTTATGTAATTATTAAGAGAAAGTTAAAGGCAGACATGATGATAGAAAAGAAGATGGGCACTTTTGAGCTCCAAAGTGCCAAACAGGAGCGCAGTTTAACGTCATGTCTCGGGACTTTACGTCTACAATTATTTTAATGCAAGTATTTTAAATTTTAGTTCCTACTTTGTCTAATAAATTTAGATTACGTTTACATTAAGATTAAACTATAGATTGCTCTTGCAGTGTTTATGCATATTTGTCTGTGTGGGGATTTTTCATTTTTTTAAAGAAATTTTTGTAATAAATCTAATTTTAAAAATCTTTATGAATAAAATGCCATTGCATTGCTTTGGCTGTCCAACACAATGACATTTTCAATTTTAGGTTTAAAATCTACTTTTAGTTTTGCACTATGTTTTATGTAATTATTAAGAGAAAGTTAAAGGCAGACATGATGATAGAAAAGAAGATGGGCACTTTTGAGCTCCAAAGTGCCAAACAGGAGCGCAGTTTAACGTCATGTCTCGGGACTTTACGCCTACAATTATTTTCATCCAAGTTTTTAAAATTTTAGTTCCTACTTTGTCTAATAAATTTAGATTACGTTTACATTAAGATTAAACTATAGATTGCTCTTGCAGTGTTTATGCATATTTGTCTGTGTGGGGATTTTATTCATATCTTCATTTTTTTAATAAAATTTTTGTAATAAATCTAATTTTAGAAATCTTTATGAATAAAATGCCATTGCATTGCTTTGGCTGTCCAACACAATGACATTTTCAATTTTAGGTTTAAAATCTACTTTTAGTTTTGCACTATGTTTTATGTAATTATTAAGAGAAAGTTAAAGGCAGACATGATGATAGAAAAGAAGATGGGCACTTTTGAGCTCCAAAGTGCCAAACAGGAGCGCAGTTTAACGTCATGTCTCGGGACTTTACGTCTACAATTATTTTAATGCAAGTATTTTAAATTTTAGTTCCTACTTTGTCTAATAAATTTAGATTACGTTTACATTAAGATTAAACTATAGATTGCTCTTGCAGTGTTTATGCATATTTGTCTGTGTGGGGATTTTTCATTTTTTTAAAGAAATTTTTGTAATAAATCTAATTTTAAAAATCTTTATGAATAAAATGCCATTGCATTGCTTTGGCTGTCCAACACAATGACATTTTCAATTTTAGGTTTAAAATCTACTTTTAGTTTTGCACTATGTTTTATGTAATTATTAAGAGAAAGTTAAAGGCAGACATGATGATAGAAAAGAAGATGGGCACTTTTGAGCTCCAAAGTGCCAAACAGGAGCGCAGTTTAACGTCATGTCTCGGGACTTTACGCCTACAATTATTTTAATCCAAGTTTTTAAAATTTTAGTTCCTACTTTGTCTAATAAGTTTAGATTACGTTTACATTAAGATTAAACTATAGATTGCTCTTGCAGTGTTTATGCATATTTGTCTGTGTGGGGATTTTATTCATATCTTCATTTTTTAAAAAAAATTTTTGTAATGAATCTAATTTTAGAAATCTTTATGAATAAAATGCCATTGCATTGCTTTGGCTGTCCAACACAATGACATTTTCAATTTTAGGTTTAAAATCTACTTTTAGTTTTGCACTATGTTTTATGTAATTATTAAGAGAAAGTTAAAGGCAGACATGATGATAGAAAAGAAGATGGGCACTTTTGAGCTCCAAAGTGCCAAACAGGAGCGCAGTTTAACGTCATGTCTCGGGACTTTACGCCTACAATTATTTTAATGCAAGTATTTTAAATTTTAGTTCCTACTTTGTCTAATAAATTTAGATTACGTTTACATTAAGATTAAACTATAGATTGCTCTTGCAGTGTTTATGCATATTTGTCATTGTGGGGATTTTATTCATATCTTCATTTTTTTAATAAAATTTTTGTAATAAATCTAATTTTAGAAATCTTTATGAATAAAATGCCATTGCATTGCTTTGGCTGTCCAACACAATGACATTTTCAATTTTAGGTTTAAAATCTACTTTTAGTTTTGCACTATGTTTTATGTAATTATTAAGAGAAAGTTAAAGGCAGACATGATGATAGAAAAGAAGATGGGCACTTTTGAGCTCCAAAGTGCCAAACAGGAGCGCAGTTTAACGTCATGTCTCGGGACATTACGCCTACAATTATTTTAATGCAAGTTTTTACAATTTTAGTTCCTACTTTGTCTAATAAATTTAGATTACGTTTACATTAAGATTAAACTATAGATTGCTCTTGCAGTGTTTATGCATATTTGTCTGTGTGGGGATTTTTCATTTTTTTAAAGAAATTTTTGTAATAAATCTAATTTTAATTATCTTTATGAATAAAATGCCATTGCATTGCTTTGGCTGTCCAACACAATGACATTTTCAATTTTAGGTTTAAAATCTACTTTTAGTTTTGCACTATGTTTTATGTAATTATTAAGAGAAAGTTAAAGGCAGACATGATGATAGAAAAGAAGATGGGCACTTTTGAGCTCCAAAGTGCCAAACAGGAGCGCAGTTTAACGTCATGTCTCGGGACTTTACGCCTACAATTATTTTAATGCAAGTATTTTAAATTTTAGTTCCTACTTTGTCTAATAAATTTAGATTACGTTTACATTAAGATTAAACTATAGATTGCTCTTGCAGTGTTTATGCATATTTGTCTGTGTGGGGATTTTTCATTTTTTTAAAGAAATTTTTGTAATAAATCTAATTTTAAAAATCTTTATGAATAAAATGCCATTGCATTGCTTTGGCTGTCCAACACAATGACATTTTCAATTTTAGGTTTAAAATCTACTTTTAGTTTTGCACTATGTTTTATGTAATTATTAAGAGAAAGTTAAAGGCAGACATGATGATAGAAAAGAAGATGGGCACTTTTGAGCTCCAAAGTGCCAAACAGGAGCGCAGTTTAACGTCATGTCTCGGGACTTTACGCCTACAATTATTTTAATCCAAGTTTTTAAAATTTTAGTTCCTACTTTGTCTAATAAGTTTAGATTACGTTTACATTAAGATTAAACTATAGATTGCTCTTGCAGTGTTTATGCATATTTGTCTGTGTGGGGATTTTATTCATATCTTCATTTTTTTAATAAAATTTTTGTAATAAATCTAATTTTAGAAATCTTTATGAATAAAATGCCATTGCATTGCTTTGGCTGTCCAACACAATGACATTTTCAATTTTAGGTTTAAAATCTACTTTTAGTTTTGCACTATGTTTTATGTAATTATTAAGAGAAAGTTAAAGGCAGACATGATGATAGAAAAGAAGATGGGCACTTTTGAGCTCCAAAGTGCCAAACAGGAGCGCAGTTTAACGTCATGTCTCGGGACTTTACGTCTACAATTATTTTAATGCAAGTATTTTAAATTTTAGTTCCTACTTTGTCTAATAAATTTAGATTACGTTTACATTAAGATTAAACTATAGATTGCTCTTGCAGTGTTTATGCATATTTGTCTGTGTGGGGATTTTTCATTTTTTTAAAGAAATTTTTGTAATAAATCTAATTTTAAAAATCTTTATGAATAAAATGCCATTGCATTGCTTTGGCTGTCCAACACAATGACATTTTCAATTTTAGGTTTAAAATCTACTTTTAGTTTTGCACTATGTTTTATGTAATTATTAAGAGAAAGTTAAAGGCAGACATGATGATAGAAAAGAAGATGGGCACTTTTGAGCTCCAAAGTGCCAAACAGGAGCGCAGTTTAACGTCATGTCTCGGGACTTTACGTCTACAATTATTTTAATGCAAGTATTTTAAATTTTAGTTCCTACTTTGTCTAATAAATTTAGATTACGTTTACATTAAGATTAAACTATAGATTGCTCTTGCAGTGTTTATGCATATTTGTCTGTGTGGGGATTTTTCATTTTTTTAAAGAAATTTTTGTAATAAATCTAATTTTAAAAATCTTTATGAATAAAATGCCATTGCATTGCTTTGGCTGTCCAACACAATGACATTTTCAATTTTAGGTTTAAAATCTACTTTTAGTTTTGCACTATGTTTTATGTAATTTTTAATATAAAGTTAAAGGCAGACATGATGATAGAAAAGAAGATGGGCACTTTTGAGCTCCAAAGTGCCAAACAGGAGCGCAGTTTAACGTCATGTCTCGGGACTTTACGCCTACAATTATTTTCATCCAAGTTTTTAAAATTTTAGTTCCTACTTTGTCTAATAAATTTAGATTACGTTTACATTAAGATTAAACTATAGATTGCTCTTGCAGTGTTTATGCGTATTTGTCTGTGTGGGGATTTTATTCATTTTTTAAAAAAAATTTTTGTAATGAATCTAATTTTAGAAATCTTTATGAATAAAATGCCATTGCATTGCTTTGGCTGTCCAACACAATGACATTTTCAATTTTAGGTTAAAAATCTACTTTTAGTTTTGCACTATGTTTTATGTAATTATTAAGAGAAAGTTAAAGGCAGACATGATGATAGAAAAGAAGATGGGCACTTTTGAGCTCCAAAGTGCCAAACAGGAGCGCAGTTTAACGTCATGTCTCGGGACTTTACGCCTACAATTATTTTAATGCAAGTATTTTAAATTTTAGTTCCTACTTTGTCTAATAAATTTAGATTACGTTTACATTAAGATTAAACTATAGATTGCTCTTGCAGTGTTTATGCATATTTGTCATTGTGGGGATTTTATTCATATCTTCATTTTTTTAATAAAATTTTTGTAATAAATCTAATTTTAGAAATCTTTATGAATAAAATGCCATTGCATTGCTTTGGCTGTCCAACACAATGACATTTTCAATTTTAGGTTTAAAATCTACTTTTAGTTTTGCACTATGTTTTATGTAATTATTAAGAGAAAGTTAAAGGCAGACATGATGATAGAAAAGAAGATGGGCACTTTTGAGCTCCAAAGTGCCAAACAGGAGCGCAGTTTAACGTCATGTCTCGGGACATTACGCCTACAATTATTTTAATGCAAGTTTTTACAATTTTAGTTCCTACTTTGTCTAATAAATTTAGATTACGTTTACATTAAGATTAAACTATAGATTGCTCTTGCAGTGTTTATGCATATTTGTCTGTGTGGGGATTTTTCATTTTTTTAAAGAAATTTTTGTAATAAATCTAATTTTAATTATCTTTATGAATAAAATGCCATTGCATTGCTTTGGCTGTCCAACACAATGACATTTTCAATTTTAGGTTTAAAATCTACTTTTAGTTTTGCACTATGTTTTATGTAATTATTAAGAGAAAGTTAAAGGCAGACATGATGATAGAAAAGAAGATGGGCACTTTTGAGCTCCAAAGTGCCAAACAGGAGCGCAGTTTAACGTCATGTCTCGGGACTTTACGCCTACAATTATTTTAATGCAAGTATTTTAAATTTTAGTTCCTACTTTGTCTAATAAATTTAGATTACGTTTACATTAAGATTAAACTATAGATTGCTCTTGCAGTGTTTATGCATATTTGTCTGTGTGGGGATTTTTCATTTTTTTAAAGAAATTTTTGTAATAAATCTAATTTTAAAAATCTTTATGAATAAAATGCCATTGCATTGCTTTGGCTGTCCAACACAATGACATTTTCAATTTTAGGTTTAAAATCTACTTTTAGTTTTGCACTATGTTTTATGTAATTATTAAGAGAAAGTTAAAGGCAGACATGATGATAGAAAAGAAGATGGGCACTTTTGAGCTCCAAAGTGCCAAACAGGAGCGCAGTTTAACGTCATGTCTCGGGACTTTACGCCTACAATTATTTTAATCCAAGTTTT
The DNA here is from genome assembly GCA_030265305.1 of Biomphalaria pfeifferi. NCBI lineage: Eukaryota > Metazoa > Mollusca > Gastropoda > Planorbidae > Biomphalaria > Biomphalaria pfeifferi. Next base: position 1,180,452 of record JASAOG010000151.1, read on the forward strand.
TAAAATTTTAGTTCCTACTTTGTCTAATAAGTTTAGATTACGTTTACATTAAGATTAAACTATAGATTGCTCTTGCAGTGTTTATGCATATTTGTCTGTGTGGGGATTTTATTCATATCTTCATTTTTTTAATAAAATTTTTGTAATAAATCTAATTTTAGAAATCTTTATGAATAAAATGCCATTGCATTGCTTTGGCTGTCCAACACAATGACATTTTCAATTTTAGGTTTAAAATCTACTTTTAGTTTTGCACTATGTTTTATGTAATTATTAAGAGAAAGTTAAAGGCAGACATGATGATAGAAAAGAAGATGGGCACTTTTGAGCTCCAAAGTGCCAAACAGGAGCGCAGTTTAACGTCATGTCTCGGGACATTACGCCTACAATTATTTTAATCCAAGTTTTTAAAATTTTAGTTCCTACTTTGTCTAATAAGTTTAGATTACATTTACATTGAGATTAAACAATCGATTGCTCTTGCAGTGTTTATGCGTATTTGTCTGTGTGGGGATTTTATTCATATCTTCATTTTTTTTTAAAAATTTTTGTAATAAATCTAATTTTAGAAATCTTTTTGAATAAAATGCCATTGCATTGCTTTGGCTGTCCAACACAATGACATTTTCAATTTTAGGTTTAAAATCTACTTTTAGTTTTGCACTATGTTTTATGTAATTTTTAATAGAAAGTTAAAGGCAGACATGATGATAGAAAAGAAGATGGGCACTTTTGAGCTCCAAAGTGCCAAACAGGAGCGCAGTTTAACGTCATGTCTCGGGACTTTACGCCTACAATTATTTTAATGCAAGTATTTTAAATTTTAGTTCCTACTTTGTCTAATAAATTTAGATTACGTTTACATTAAGATTAAACTATAGATTGCTCTTGCAGTGTTTATGCATATTTGTCATTGTGGGGATTTTATTCATATCTTCATTTTTTTAATAAAATTTTTGTAATAAATCTAATTTTAGAAATCTTTATGAATAAAATGCCATTGCATTGCTTTGGCTGTCCAACACAATGACATTTTCAATTTTAGGTTTAAAATCTACTTTTAGTTTTGCACTATGTTTTATGTAATTATTAAGAGAAAGTTAAAGGCAGACATGATGATAGAAAAGAAGATGGGCACTTTTGAGCTCCAAAGTGCCAAACAGGAGCGCAGTTTAACGTCATGTCTCGGGACTTTACGCCTACAATTATTTTAATCCAAGTTTTTAAAATTTTAGTTCCTACTTTGTCTGATAAGTTTAGATTACGTTTACATTAAGATTAAACTATAGATTGCTCTTGCAGTGTTTATGCATATTTGTCTGTGTGGGGATTTTATTCATATCTTCATTTTTTTTTTTAAATTTTTGTAATAAATCTAATTTTAGAAATCTTTATGAATAAAATGCCATTGCATTGCTTTGGCTGTCCAACACAATGACATTTTCAATTTTAGGTTTAAAATCTACTTTTAGTTTTGCACTATGTTTTATGTAATTATTAAGAGAAAGTTAAAGGCAGACATGATGATAGAAAAGAAGATGGGCACTTTTGAGCTCCAAAGTGCCAAACAGGAGCGCAGTTTAACGTCATGTCTCGGGACTTTACGTCTACAATTATTTTAATGCAAGTATTTTAAATTTTAGTTCCTACTTTGTCTAATAAATTTAGATTACGTTTACATTAAGATTAAACTATAGATTGCTCTTGCAGTGTTTATGCATATTTGTCTGTGTGGGGATTTTTCATTTTTTTAAAGAAATTTTTGTAATAAATCTAATTTTAAAAATCTTTATGAATAAAATGCCATTGCATTGCTTTGGCTGTCCAACACAATGACATTTTCAATTTTAGGTTTAAAATCTACTTTTAGTTTTGCACTATGTTTTATGTAATTATTAAGAGAAAGTTAAAGGCAGACATGATGATAGAAAAGAAGATGGGCACTTTTGAGCTCCAAAGTGCCAAACAGGAGCGCAGTTTAACGTCATGTCTCGGGACTTTACGCCTACAATTATTTTCATCCAAGTTTTTAAAATTTTAGTTCCTACTTTGTCTAATAAATTTAGATTACGTTTACATTAAGATTAAACTATAGATTGCTCTTGCAGTGTTTATGCATATTTGTCTGTGTGGGGATTTTATTCATATCTTCATTTTTTTAATAAAATTTTTGTAATAAATCTAATTTTAGAAATCTTTATGAATAAAATGCCATTGCATTGCTTTGGCTGTCCAACACAATGACATTTTCAATTTTAGGTTTAAAATCTACTTTTAGTTTTGCACTATGTTTTATGTAATTATTAAGAGAAAGTTAAAGGCAGACATGATGATAGAAAAGAAGATGGGCACTTTTGAGCTCCAAAGTGCCAAACAGGAGCGCAGTTTAACGTCATGTCTCGGGACTTTACGCCTACAATTATTTTAATCCAAGTTTTTAAAATTTTAGTTCCTACTTTGTCTAATAAGTTTAGATTACGTTTACATTAAGATTAAACTATAGATTGCTCTTGCAGTGTTTATGCATATTTGTCTGTGTGGGGATTTTATTCATATCTTCATTTTTTTAATAAAATTTTTGTAATAAATCTAATTTTAGAAATCTTTATGAATAAAATGCCATTGCATTGCTTTGGCTGTCCAACACAATGACATTTTCAATTTTAGGTTTAAAATCTACTTTTAGTTTTGCACTATGTTTTATGTAATTATTAAGAGAAAGTTAAAGGCAGACATGATGATAGAAAAGAAGATGGGCACTTTTGAGCTCCAAAGTGCCAAACAGGAGCGCAGTTTAACGTCATGTCTCGGGACTTTACGTCTACAATTATTTTAATGCAAGTATTTTAAATTTTAGTTCCTACTTTGTCTAATAAATTTAGATTACGTTTACATTAAGATTAAACTATAGATTGCTCTTGCAGTGTTTATGCATATTTGTCTGTGTGGGGATTTTTCATTTTTTTAAAGAAATTTTTGTAATAAATCTAATTTTAAAAATCTTTATGAATAAAATGCCATTGCATTGCTTTGGCTGTCCAACACAATGACATTTTCAATTTTAGGTTTAAAATCTACTTTTAGTTTTGCACTATGTTTTATGTAATTTTTAATATAAAGTTAAAGGCAGACATGATGATAGAAAAGAAGATGGGCACTTTTGAGCTCCAAAGTGCCAAACAGGAGCGCAGTTTAACGTCATGTCTCGGGACTTTACGCCTACAATTATTTTCATCCAAGTTTTTAAAATTTTAGTTCCTACTTTGTCTAATAAATTTAGATTACGTTTACATTAAGATTAAACTATAGATTGCTCTTGCAGTGTTTATGCGTATTTGTCTGTGTGGGGATTTTATTCATTTTTTAAAAAAAATTTTTGTAATGAATCTAATTTTAGAAATCTTTATGAATAAAATGCCATTGCATTGCTTTGGCTGTCCAACACAATGACATTTTCAATTTTAGGTTAAAAATCTACTTTTAGTTTTGCACTATGTTTTATGTAATTATTAAGAGAAAGTTAAAGGCAGACATGATGATAGAAAAGAAGATGGGCACTTTTGAGCTCCAAAGTGCCAAACAGGAGCGCAGTTTAACGTCATGTCTCGGGACTTTACGCCTACAATTATTTTAATGCAAGTATTTTAAATTTTAGTTCCTACTTTGTCTAATAAATTTAGATTACGTTTACATTAAGATTAAACTATAGATTGCTCTTGCAGTGTTTATGCATATTTGTCATTGTGGGGATTTTATTCATATCTTCATTTTTTTAATAAAATTTTTGTAATAAATCTAATTTTAGAAATCTTTATGAATAAAATGCCATTGCATTGCTTTGGCTGTCCAACACAATGACATTTTCAATTTTAGGTTTAAAATCTACTTTTAGTTTTGCACTATGTTTTATGTAATTATTAAGAGAAAGTTAAAGGCAGACATGATGATAGAAAAGAAGATGGGCACTTTTGAGCTCCAAAGTGCCAAACAGGAGCGCAGTTTAACGTCATGTCTCGGGACATTACGCCTACAATTATTTTAATGCAAGTTTTTACAATTTTAGTTCCTACTTTGTCTAATAAATTTAGATTACGTTTACATTAAGATTAAACTATAGATTGCTCTTGCAGTGTTTATGCATATTTGTCTGTGTGGGGATTTTTCATTTTTTTAAAGAAATTTTTGTAATAAATCTAATTTTAATTATCTTTATGAATAAAATGCCATTGCATTGCTTTGGCTGTCCAACACAATGACATTTTCAATTTTAGGTTTAAAATCTACTTTTAGTTTTGCACTATGTTTTATGTAATTATTAAGAGAAAGTTAAAGGCAGACATGATGATAGAAAAGAAGATGGGCACTTTTGAGCTCCAAAGTGCCAAACAGGAGCGCAGTTTAACGTCATGTCTCGGGACTTTACGCCTACAATTATTTTAATGCAAGTATTTTAAATTTTAGTTCCTACTTTGTCTAATAAATTTAGATTACGTTTACATTAAGATTAAACTATAGATTGCTCTTGCAGTGTTTATGCATATTTGTCTGTGTGGGGATTTTTCATTTTTTTAAAGAAATTTTTGTAATAAATCTAATTTTAAAAATCTTTATGAATAAAATGCCATTGCATTGCTTTGGCTGTCCAACACAATGACATTTTCAATTTTAGGTTTAAAATCTACTTTTAGTTTTGCACTATGTTTTATGTAATTATTAAGAGAAAGTTAAAGGCAGACATGATGATAGAAAAGAAGATGGGCACTTTTGAGCTCCAAAGTGCCAAACAGGAGCGCAGTTTAACGTCATGTCTCGGGACATTACGCCTACAATTATTTTAATGCAAGTTTTTACAATTTTAGTTCCTACTTTGTCTAATAAATTTAGATTACGTTTACATTAAGATTAAACTATAGATTGCTCTTGCAGTGTTTATGCATATTTGTCTGTGTGGGGATTTTTCATTTTTTTAAAGAAATTTTTGTAATAAATCTAATTTTAATTATCTTTATGAATAAAATGCCATTGCATTGCTTTGGCTGTCCAACACAATGACATTTTCAATTTTAGGTTTAAAATCTACTTTTAGTTTTGCACTATGTTTTATGTAATTATTAAGAGAAAGTTAAAGGCAGACATGATGATAGAAAAGAAGATGGGCACTTTTGAGCTCCAAAGTGCCAAACAGGAGCGCAGTTTAACGTCATGTCTCGGGACTTTACGCCTACAATTATTTTAATGCAAGTATTTTAAATTTTAGTTCCTACTTTGTCTAATAAATTTAGATTACGTTTACATTAAGATTAAACTATAGATTGCTCTTGCAGTGTTTATGCATATTTGTCTGTGTGGGGATTTTTCATTTTTTTAAAGAAATTTTTGTAATAAATCTAATTTTAAAAATCTTTATGAATAAAATGCCATTGCATTGCTTTGGCTGTCCAACACAATGACATTTTCAATTTTAGGTTTAAAATCTACTTTTAGTTTTGCACTATGTTTTATGTAATTATTAAGAGAAAGTTAAAGGCAGACATGATGATAGAAAAGAAGATGGGCACTTTTGAGCTCCAAAGTGCCAAACAGGAGCGCAGTTTAACGTCATGTCTCGGGACTTTACGCCTACAATTATTTTAATCCAAGTTTTTAAAATTTTAGTTCCTACTTTGTCTAATAAGTTTAGATTACGTTTACATTAAGATTAAACTATAGATTGCTCTTGCAGTGTTTATGCATATTTGTCTGTGTGGGGATTTTATTCATATCTTCATTTTTTTAATAAAATTTTTGTAATAAATCTAATTTTAGAAATCTTTATGAATAAAATGCCATTGCATTGCTTTGGCTGTCCAACACAATGACATTTTCAATTTTAGGTTTAAAATCTACTTTTAGTTTTGCACTATGTTTTATGTAATTATTAAGAGAAAGTTAAAGGCAGACATGATGATAGAAAAGAAGATGGGCACTTTTGAGCTCCAAAGTGCCAAACAGGAGCGCAGTTTAACGTCATGTCTCGGGACTTTACGTCTACAATTATTTTAATGCAAGTATTTTAAATTTTAGTTCCTACTTTGTCTAATAAATTTAGATTACGTTTACATTAAGATTAAACTATAGATTGCTCTTGCAGTGTTTATGCATATTTGTCTGTGTGGGGATTTTTCATTTTTTTAAAGAAATTTTTGTAATAAATCTAATTTTAAAAATCTTTATGAATAAAATGCCATTGCATTGCTTTGGCTGTCCAACACAATGACATTTTCAATTTTAGGTTTAAAATCTACTTTTAGTTTTGCACTATGTTTTATGTAATTTTTAATATAAAGTTAAAGGCAGACATGATGATAGAAAAGAAGATGGGCACTTTTGAGCTCCAAAGTGCCAAACAGGAGCGCAGTTTAACGTCATGTCTCGGGACTTTACGCCTACAATTATTTTCATCCAAGTTTTTAAAATTTTAGTTCCTACTTTGTCTAATAAATTTAGATTACGTTTACATTAAGATTAAACTATAGATTGCTCTTGCAGTGTTTATGCGTATTTGTCTGTGTGGGGATTTTATTCATTTTTTAAAAAAAATTTTTGTAATGAATCTAATTTTAGAAATCTTTATGAATAAAATGCCATTGCATTGCTTTGGCTGTCCAACACAATGACATTTTCAATTTTAGGTTAAAAATCTACTTTTAGTTTTGCACTATGTTTTATGTAATTATTAAGAGAAAGTTAAAGGCAGACATGATGATAGAAAAGAAGATGGGCACTTTTGAGCTCCAAAGTGCCAAACAGGAGCGCAGTTTAACGTCATGTCTCGGGACTTTACGCCTACAATTATTTTAATGCAAGTATTTTAAATTTTAGTTCCTACTTTGTCTAATAAATTTAGATTACGTTTACATTAAGATTAAACTATAGATTGCTCTTGCAGTGTTTATGCATATTTGTCATTGTGGGGATTTTATTCATATCTTCATTTTTTTAATAAAATTTTTGTAATAAATCTAATTTTAGAAATCTTTATGAATAAAATGCCATTGCATTGCTTTGGCTGTCCAACACAATGACATTTTCAATTTTAGGTTTAAAATCTACTTTTAGTTTTGCACTATGTTTTATGTAATTATTAAGAGAAAGTTAAAGGCAGACATGATGATAGAAAAGAAGATGGGCACTTTTGAGCTCCAAAGTGCCAAACAGGAGCGCAGTTTAACGTCATGTCTCGGGACATTACGCCTACAATTATTTTAATGCAAGTTTTTACAATTTTAGTTCCTACTTTGTCTAATAAATTTAGATTACGTTTACATTAAGATTAAACTATAGATTGCTCTTGCAGTGTTTATGCATATTTGTCTGTGTGGGGATTTTTCATTTTTTTAAAGAAATTTTTGTAATAAATCTAATTTTAATTATCTTTATGAATAAAATGCCATTGCATTGCTTTGGCTGTCCAACACAATGACATTTTCAATTTTAGGTTTAAAATCTACTTTTAGTTTTGCACTATGTTTTATGTAATTATTAAGAGAAAGTTAAAGGCAGACATGATGATAGAAAAGAAGATGGGCACTTTTGAGCTCCAAAGTGCCAAACAGGAGCGCAGTTTAACGTCATGTCTCGGGACTTTACGCCTACAATTATTTTAATGCAAGTATTTTAAATTTTAGTTCCTACTTTGTCTAATAAATTTAGATTACGTTTACATTAAGATTAAACTATAGATTGCTCTTGCAGTGTTTATGCATATTTGTCTGTGTGGGGATTTTTCATTTTTTTAAAGAAATTTTTGTAATAAATCTAATTTTAAAAATCTTTATGAATAAAATGCCATTGCATTGCTTTGGCTGTCCAACACAATGACATTTTCAATTTTAGGTTTAAAATCTACTTTTAGTTTTGCACTATGTTTTATGTAATTATTAAGAGAAAGTTAAAGGCAGACATGATGATAGAAAAGAAGATGGGCACTTTTGAGCTCCAAAGTGCCAAACAGGAGCGCAGTTTAACGTCATGTCTCGGGACTTTACGCCTACAATTATTTTAATCCAAGTTTTTAAAATTTTAGTTCCTACTTTGTCTAATAAGTTTAGATTACGTTTACATTAAGATTAAACTATAGATTGCTCTTGCAGTGTTTATGCATATTTGTCTGTGTGGGGATTTTATTCATATCTTCATTTTTTTAATAAAATTTTTGTAATAAATCTAATTTTAGAAATCTTTATGAATAAAATGCCATTGCATTGCTTTGGCTGTCCAACACAATGACATTTTCAATTTTAGGTTTAAAATCTACTTTTAGTTTTGCACTATGTTTTATGTAATTATTAAGAGAAAGTTAAAGGCAGACATGATGATAGAAAAGAAGATGGGCACTTTTGAGCTCCAAAGTGCCAAACAGGAGCGCAGTTTAACGTCATGTCTCGGGACATTACGCCTACAATTATTTTAATCCAAGTTTTTAAAATTTTAGTTCCTACTTTGTCTAATAAGTTTAGATTACATTTACATTGAGATTAAACTATCGATTGCTCTTGCAGTGTTTATGCGTATTTGTCTGTGTGGGGATTTTATTCATATCTTCATTTTTTTTAAAAAATTTTTGTAATAAATCTAATTTTAGAAATCTTTTTGAATAAAATGCCATTGCATTGCTTTGGCTGTCCAACACAATGACATTTTCAATTTTAGGTTTAAAATCTACTTTTAGTTTTGCACTATGTTTTATGTAATTTTTAATAGAAAGTTAAAGGCAGACATGATGATAGAAAAGAAGATGGGCACTTTTGAGCTCCAAAGTGCCAAACAGGAGCGCAGTTTAACGTCATGTCTCGGGACTTTACGCCTACAATTATTTTAATGCAAGTATTTTAAATTTTAGTTCCTACTTTGTCTAATAAATTTAGATTACGTTTACATTAAGATTAAACTATAGATTGCTCTTGCAGTGTTTATGCATATTTGTCATTGTGGGGATTTTATTCATATCTTCATTTTTTTAATAAAATTTTTGTAATAAATCTAATTTTAGAAATCTTTATGAATAAAATGCCATTGCATTGCTTTGGCTGTCCAACACAATGACATTTTCAATTTTAGGTTTAAAATCTACTTTTAGTTTTGCACTATGTTTTATGTAATTATTAAGAGAAAGTTAAAGGCAGACATGATGATAGAAAAGAAGATGGGCACTTTTGAGCTCCAAAGTGCCAAACAGGAGCGCAGTTTAACGTCATGTCTCGGGACTTTACGCCTACAATTATTTTAATCCAAGTTTTTAAAATTTTAGTTCCTACTTTGTCTGATAAGTTTAGATTACGTTTACATTAAGATTAAACTATAGATTGCTCTTGCAGTGTTTATGCATATTTGTCTGTGTGGGGATTTTTCATTTTTTTAAAGAAATTTTTGTAATAAATCTAATTTTAAAAATCTTTATGAATAAAATGCCATTGCATTGCTTTGGCTGTCCAACACAATGACATTTTCAATTTTAGGTTTAAAATCTACTTTTAGTTTTGCACTATGTTTTATGTAATTATTAAGAGAAAGTTAAAGGCAGACATGATGATAGAAAAGAAGATGGGCACTTTTGAGCTCCAAAGTGCCAAACAGGAGCGCAGTTTAACGTCATCTCTCGGGACTTTACGCCTACAATTATTTTAATGCAAGTATTTTAAATTTTAGTTCCTACTTTGTCTAATAAATTTAGATTACGTTTACATTAAGATTAAACTATAGATTGCTCTTGCAGTGTTTATGCATATTTGTCTGTGTGGGGATTTTTCATTTTTTTAAAGAAATTTTTGTAATAAATCTAATTTTAAAAATCTTTATGAATAAAATGCCATTGCATTGCTTTGGCTGTCCAACACAATGACATTTTCAATTTTAGGTTTAAAATCTACTTTTAGTTTTGCACTATGTTTTATGTAATTTTTAATAGAAAGTTAAAGGCAGACATGATGATAGAAAAGAAGATGGGCACTTTTGAGCTCCAAAGTGCCAAACAGGAGCGCAGTTTAACGTCATGTCTCGGGACTTTACGCCTACAATTATTTTAATCCAAGTTTTTAAAATTTTAGTTCCTACTTTGTCTAATAAGTTTAGATTACGTTTACATTAAGATTAAACTATAGATTGCTCTTGCAGTGTTTATGCATATTTGTCTGTGTGGGGATTTTATTCATATCTTCATTTTTTTAATAAAATTTTTGTAATAAATCTAATTTTAGAAATCTTTATGAATAAAATGCCATTGCATTGCTTTGGCTGTCCAACACAATGACATTTTCAATTTTAGGTTTAAAATCTACTTTTAGTTTTGCACTATGTTTTATGTAATTATTAAGAGAAAGTTAAAGGCAGACATGATGATAGAAAAGAAGATGGGCACTTTTGAGCACCAAAGTGCCAAACAGGAGCGCAGTTTAACGTCATGTCTCGGGACATTACGTCTACAATTATTTTAATGCAAGTATTTTAAATTTTAGTTCCTACTTTGTCTAATAAATTTAGATTACGTTTACATTAAGATTAAACTATAGATTGCTCTTGCAGTGTTTATGCATATTTGTCTGTGTGGGGATTTTTCATTTTTTTAAAGAAATTTTTGTAATAAATCTAATTTTAAAAATCTTTATGAATAAAATGCCATTGCATTGCTTTGGCTGTCCAACACAATGACATTTTCAATTTTAGGTTTAAAATCTACTTTTAGTTTTGCACTATGTTTTATGTAATTTTTAATATAAAGTTAAAGGCAGACATGATGATAGAAAAGAAGATGGGCACTTTTGAGCTCCAAAGTGCCAAACAGGAGCGCAGTTTAACGTCATGTCTCGGGACTTTACGCCTACAATTATTTTCATCCAAGTTTTTAAAATTTTAGTTCCTACTTTGTCTAATAAATTTAGATTACGTTTACATTAAGATTAAACTATAGATTGCTCTTGCAGTGTTTATGCGTATTTGTCTGTGTGGGGATTTTATTCATTTTTTAAAAAAAATTTTTGTAATGAATCTAATTTTAGAAATCTTTATGAATAAAATGCCATTGCATTGCTTTGGCTGTCCAACACAATGACATTTTCAATTTTAGGTTAAAAATCTACTTTTAGTTTTGCACTATGTTTTATGTAATTATTAAGAGAAAGTTAAAGGCAGACATGATGATAGAAAAGAAGATGGGCACTTTTGAGCTCCAAAGTGCCAAACAGGAGCGCAGTTTAACGTCATGTCTCGGGACTTTACGCCTACAATTATTTTAATGCAAGTATTTTAAATTTTAGTTCCTACTTTGTCTAATAAATTTAGATTACGTTTACATTAAGATTAAACTATAGATTGCTCTTGCAGTGTTTATGCATATTTGTCATTGTGGGGATTTTATTCATATCTTCATTTTTTTAATAAAATTTTTGTAATAAATCTAATTTTAGAAATCTTTATGAATAAAATGCCATTGCATTGCTTTGGCTGTCCAACACAATGACATTTTCAATTTTAGGTTTAAAATCTACTTTTAGTTTTGCACTATGTTTTATGTAATTATTAAGAGAAAGTTAAAGGCAGACATGATGATAGAAAAGAAGATGGGCACTTTTGAGCTCCAAAGTGCCAAACAGGAGCGCAGTTTAACGTCATGTCTCGGGACATTACGCCTACAATTATTTTAATGCAAGTTTTTACAATTTTAGTTCCTACTTTGTCTAATAAATTTAGATTACGTTTACATTAAGATTAAACTATAGATTGCTCTTGCAGTGTTTATGCATATTTGTCTGTGTGGGGATTTTTCATTTTTTTAAAGAAATTTTTGTAATAAATCTAATTTTAATTATCTTTATGAATAAAATGCCATTGCATTGCTTTGGCTGTCCAACACAATGACATTTTCAATTTTAGGTTTAAAATCTACTTTTAGTTTTGCACTATGTTTTATGTAATTATTAAGAGAAAGTTAAAGGCAGACATGATGATAGAAAAGAAGATGGGCACTTTTGAGCTCCAAAGTGCCAAACAGGAGCGCAGTTTAACGTCATATCTCGGGACTTTACGCCTACAATTATTTTAATGCAAGTATTTTAAATTTTAGTTCCTACTTTGTCTAATAAATTTAGATTACGTTTACATTAAGATTAAACTATAGATTGCTCTTGCAGTGTTTATGCATATTTGTCTGTGTGGGGATTTTTCATTTTTTTAAAGAAATTTTTGTAATAAATCTAATTTTAAAAATCTTTATGAATAAAATGCCATTGCATTGCTTTGGCTGTCCAACACAATGACATTTTCAATTTTAGGTTTAAAATCTACTTTTAGTTTTGCACTATGTTTTATGTAATTATTAAGAGAAAGTTAAAGGCAGACATGATGATAGAAAAGAAGATGGGCACTTTTGAGCTCCAAAGTGCCAAACAGGAGCGCAGTTTAACGTCATGTCTCGGGACTTTACGCCTACAATTATTTTAATCCAAGTTTTTAAAATTTTAGTTCCTACTTTGTCTAATAAGTTTAGATTACGTTTACATTAAGATTAAACTATAGATTGCTCTTGCAGTGTTTATGCATATTTGTCTGTGTGGGGATTTTATTCATATCTTCATTTTTTTAATAAAATTTTTGTAATAAATCTAATTTTAGAAATCTTTATGAATAAAATGCCATTGCATTGCTTTGGCTGTCCAACACAATGACATTTTCAATTTTAGGTTTAAAATCTACTTTTAGTTTTGCACTATGTTTTATGTAATTATTAAGAGAAAGTTAAAGGCAGACATGATGATAGAAAAGAAGATGGGCACTTTTGAGCTCCAAAGTGCCAAACAGGAGCGCAGTTTAACGTCATGTCTCGGGACATTACGCCTACAATTATTTTAATCCAAGTTTTTAAAATTTTAGTTCCTACTTTGTCTAATAAGTTTAGATTACATTTACATTGAGATTAAACTATCGATTGCTCTTGCAGTGTTTATGCGTATTTGTCTGTGTGGGGATTTTATTCATATCTTCATTTTTTTTTAAAAATTTTTGTAATAAATCTAATTTTAGAAATCTTTTTGAATAAAATGCCATTGCATTGCTTTGGCTGTCCAACACAATGACATTTTCAATTTTAGGTTTAAAATCTACTTTTAGTTTTGCACTATGTTTTATGTAATTTTTAATAGAAAGTTAAAGGCAGACATGATGATAGAAAAGAAGATGGGCACTTTTGAGCTCCAAAGTGCCAAACAGGAGCGCAGTTTAACGTCATGTCTCGGGACTTTACGCCTACAATTATTTTAATGCAAGTATTTTAAATTTTAGTTCCTACTTTGTCTAATAAATTTAGATTACGTTTACATTAAGATTAAACTATAGATTGCTCTTGCAGTGTTTATGCATATTTGTCATTGTGGGGATTTTATTCATATCTTCATTTTTTTAATAAAATTTTTGTAATAAATCTAATTTTAGAAATCTTTATGAATAAAATGCCATTGCATTGCTTTGGCTGTCCAACACAATGACATTTTCAATTTTAGGTTTAAAATCTACTTTTAGTTTTGCACTATGTTTTATGTAATTATTAAGAGAAAGTTAAAGGCAGACATGATGATAGAAAAGAAGATGGGCACTTTTGAGCTCCAAAGTGCCAAACAGGAGCGCAGTTTAACGTCATGTCTCGGGACTTTACGCCTACAATTATTTTAATCCAAGTTTTTAAAATTTTAGTTCCTACTTTGTCTGATAAGTTTAGATTACGTTTACATTAAGATTAAACTATAGATTGCTCTTGCAGTGTTTATGCATATTTGTCTGTGTGGGGATTTTTCATTTTTTTAAAGAAATTTTTGTAATAAATCTAATTTTAAAAATCTTTATGAATAAAATGCCATTGCATTGCTTTGGCTGTCCAACACAATGACATTTTCAATTTTAGGTTTAAAATCTACTTTTAGTTTTGCACTATGTTTTATGTAATTATTAAGAGAAAGTTAAAGGCAGACATGATGATAGAAAAGAAGATGGGCACTTTTGAGCTCCAAAGTGCCAAACAGGAGCGCAGTTTAACGTCATCTCTCGGGACTTTACGCCTACAATTATTTTAATGCAAGTATTTTAAATTTTAGTTCCTACTTTGTCTAATAAATTTAGATTACGTTTACATTAAGATTAAACTATAGATTGCTCTTGCAGTGTTTATGCATATTTGTCTGTGTGGGGATTTTTCATTTTTTTAAAGAAATTTTTGTAATAAATCTAATTTTAAAAATCTTTATGAATAAAATGCCATTGCATTGCTTTGGCTGTCCAACACAATGACATTTTCAATTTTAGGTTTAAAATCTACTTTTAGTTTTGCACTATGTTTTATGTAATTTTTAATAGAAAGTTAAAGGCAGACATGATGATAGAAAAGAAGATGGGCACTTTTGAGCTCCAAAGTGCCAAACAGGAGCGCAGTTTAACGTCATGTCTCGGGACTTTACGCCTACAATTATTTTAATCCAAGTTTTTAAAATTTTAGTTCCTACTTTGTCTAATAAGTTTAGATTACGTTTACATTAAGATTAAACTATAGATTGCTCTTGCAGTGTTTATGCATATTTGTCTGTGTGGGGATTTTATTCATATCTTCATTTTTTTAATAAAATTTTTGTAATAAATCTAATTTTAGAAATCTTTATGAATAAAATGCCATTGCATTGCTTTGGCTGTCCAACACAATGACATTTTCAATTTTAGGTTTAAAATCTACTTTTAGTTTTGCACTATGTTTTATGTAATTATTAAGAGAAAGTTAAAGGCAGACATGATGATAGAAAAGAAGATGGGCACTTTTGAGCACCAAAGTGCCAAACAGGAGCGCAGTTTAACGTCATGTCTCGGGACATTACGTCTACAATTATTTTAATGCAAGTATTTTAAATTTTAGTTCCTACTTTGTCTAATAAATTTAGATTACGTTTACATTAAGATTAAACTATAGATTGCTCTTGCAGTGTTTATGCGTATTTGTCTGTGTGGGGATTTTATTCATATCTTCATTTTTTTTTTTAAATTTTTGTAATAAATCTAATTTTAAAAATTTTTATGAATAAATTTCCATTGCATTGCTTTGGCTGTCCAACACAATGACATTTTCAATTTTAGGTTTAAAATCTACTTTTAGTTTTGCACTATGTTTTATGTAATTTTTAATAGAAAGTTAAAGGCAGACATGATGATAGAAAAGAAGATGGGCACTTTTGAGCTCCAAAGTGCCAAACAGGAGCGCAGTTTAACGTCATGTCTCGGGACTTTACGCCTACAATTATTTTAATGCAAGTATTTTAAATTTTAGTTCCTACTTTGTCTAATAAATTTAGATTACGTTTACATTAAGATTAAACTATAGATTGCTCTTGCAGTGTTTATGCATATTTGTCTGTGTGGGGATTTTTCATTTTTTTAAAGAAATTTTTGTAATAAATCTAATTTTAGAAATCTTTATGAATAAAATGCCATTGCATTGCTTTGGCTGTCCAACACAATGACATTTTCAATTTTAGGTTTAAAATCTACTTTTAGTTTTGCACTATGTTTTATGTAATTTTTAATAGAAAGTTAAAGGCAGACATGATGATAGAAAAGAAAATGGGCACTTTTGAGCTCCAAAGTGCCAAACAGGAGCGCAGTTTAACGTCATGTCTCGGGACTTTACGCCTACAATTATTTTAATGCAAGTATTTTAAATTTTAGTTCCTACTTTGTCTAATAAATTTAGATTACGTTTACATTAAGATTAAACTATAGATTGCTCCCTCAGTGTTTATGCGTATTTGTCTGTGTGGGGATTTTATTCATATATTCATTTTTTAAAAAAAATTTTTGTAATGAATCTAATTTTAGAAATCTTTATGAATAAAATGCCATTGCATTGCTTTGGCTGTCCAACACAATGACATTTTCAATTTTAGGTTTAAAATCTACTTTTAGTTTTGCACTATGTTTTATGTAATTTTTAATAGAAAGTTAAATGCAGACATGATGATAGAAAAGAAGATGGGCACTTTTGAGCTCCAAAGTGCCAAACAGGAGCGCAGTTTAACGTCATGTCTCGGGACTTTACGCCTACAATTATTTTAATCCAAGTTTTTAAAATTTTAGTTCCTACTTTGTCAAATAAGTTTAGATTACGTTTACATTAAGATTAAACTATAGATTGCTCTTGCAGTGTTTATGCATATTTGTCTGTGTGGGGATTTTATTCATATCTTCATTTTTTTTATAAAATTTATGTAATAAATCTAATTTTAGAAATCTTTATGAATAAAATGCCATTGCATTGCTTTGGCTGTCCAACACAATGACATTTTCAATTTTAGGTTTAAAATCTACTTTTAGTTTTGCACTTTGTTTTATGTAATTATTAAGAGAAAGTTAAAGGCAGACATGATGATAGAAAAGAAGATGGGCACTTTTGAGCTCCAAAGTGCCAAACAAGAGCGCAGTTTAACGTCATGTCTCGGGACTTTACGCCTACATTTATTTTAGCGCAAGTATTTTAAATTTTAGTTCCTACTTTGTCTAATAAATTTAGATTACGTTTACATTAAGATTAAACTATAGATTGCTCTTGCAGTGTTTATGCGTATTTGTCTGTGTGGGGA
The DNA here is from genome assembly GCA_030265305.1 of Biomphalaria pfeifferi. Classification (NCBI taxonomy): domain Eukaryota; kingdom Metazoa; phylum Mollusca; class Gastropoda; family Planorbidae; genus Biomphalaria; species Biomphalaria pfeifferi. Next base: position 1,197,092 of record JASAOG010000151.1, read on the forward strand.
TTTTTCATTTAAAAAAAAAATTTTTGTAATAAATCTAATTTTAAAAATCTTTATGAATAAAATGCCATTGCATTGCTTTGGCTGTCCAACACAATGACATTTTCAATTTTAGGTTTAAAATCTACTTTTAGTTTCGCACTATGTTTTATGTAATTTTTAAAGAAAGTTTAAGGCAGAGATGATAGAAAAGAAGATGGGCACTTTTGAGCTCCAAAGTGCCAAACAGGAGCGCAGTTTAACGTCATGTCTCGGGACTTTACGCCTACAATTATTTTAATGCAAGTATTTTAAATTTTAGTTCCTACTTTGTCTAATAAATTTAGATTACGTTTACATTAAGATTAAACTATAGATTGCTCCCTCAGTGTTTATGCGTACTTGTCTGTGTGGGGATTTTATTCATATCTTCATTTTTTAAAAAAAATTTTTGTAATGAATCTAATTTTAGAAATCTTTATGAATAAAATGCCATTGCATTGCTTTGGCTGTCCAACACAATGACATTTTCAATTTTAGGTTTAAAATCTACTTTTAGTTTTGCACTATGTTTTATGTAATTATTAAGAGAAAGTTAAAGGCAGACATGATGATAGAAAAGAAGATGGGCACTTTTGAGCTCCAAAGTGCCAAACAGGAGCGCAGTTTAACGTCATGTCTCGGGACTTTACGCCTACAATTATTTTAATGCAAGTATTTTAAATTTTAGTTCCTACTTTGTCTAATAAATTTAGATTACGTTTACATTAAGATTAAACTATAGATTGCTCTTGCAGTGTTTATGCGTATTTGTCTGTGTGGGGATTTTTCATTTTTTAAAAAAAATTTTTGTAATAAATCTAATTTTAAAAATCTTTATGAATAAAATGCCATTGCATTGCTTTGGCTGTCCAACACAATGACATTTTCAATTTTAGGTTTAAAATCTACTTTTAGTTTTGCACTATGTTTTATGTAATTTTTAAAAGAAAGTTAAAGGCAGAGATGATAGAAAAGAAGATGGGCACTTTTGAGCTCCAAAGTGCCAAACAGGAGCGCAGTTTAACGTCATGTCTCGGGACTTGTCGCCTACAATTATTTTAATGCCAGTATTTTAAATTTTAGTTCCTACTTTGTCTAATAAATTTAGATTACGTTTACATTAAGATTAAACTATAGATTGCTCCCTCAGTGTTTATGCGTATTTGTCTGTGTGGGGATTTTATTCATATCTTCATTTTTTTAAAAAAATTTTTGTAATGAATCTAATTTTAGAAATCTTTATGAATAAAATGCCATTGCATTGCTTTGGCTGTCCAACACAATGACATTTTCAATTTTAGGTTTAAAATCTACTTTTAGTTTTGCACTATGTTTTATGTAATTTTTAATATAAAGTTAAAGGCAGACATGATGATAGAAAAGAAGATGGGCACTTTTGAGCTCCAAAGTGCCAAACAGGAGCGCAGTTTAACGTCATGTCTCGGGACTTTACGCCTACAATTATTTTAATGCAAGTATTTTAAATTTTAGTTCCTACTTTGTCTAATAAATTTAGATTACGTTTACATTAAGATTAAACTATAGATTGCTCTTGCAGTGTTTATGCATATTTGTCTGTGTGGGGATTTTTCATTTTTTTAAAGAAATTTTTGTAATAAATCTAATTTTAGAAATCTTTATGAATAAAATGCCATTGCATTGCTTTGGCTGTCCAACACAATGACATTTTCAATTTTAGGTTTAAAATCTACTTTTAGTTTTGCACTATGTTTTATGTAATTTTTAATAGAAAGTTAAAGGCAGACATGATGATAGAAAAGAAAATGGGCACTTTTGAGCTCCAAAGTGCCAAACAGGAGCGCAGTTTAACGTCATGTCTCGGGACTTTACGCCTACAATTATTTTAATGCAAGTATTTTAAATTTTAGTTCCTACTTTGTCTAATAAATTTAGATTACGTTTACATTAAGATTAAACTATAGATTGCTCCCTCAGTGTTTATGCGTATTTGTCTGTGTGGGGATTTTATTCATATATTCATTTTTTAAAAAAAATTTTTGTAATGAATCTAATTTTAGAAATCTTTATGAATAAAATGCCATTGCATTGCTTTGGCTGTCCAACACAATGACATTTTCAATTTTAGGTTTAAAATCTACTTTTAGTTTTGCACTATGTTTTATGTAATTTTTAATAGAAAGTTAAATGCAGACATGATGATAGAAAAGAAGATGGGCACTTTTGAGCTCCAAAGTGCCAAACAGGAGCGCAGTTTAACGTCATGTCTCGGGACTTTACGCCTACAATTATTTTAATCCAAGTTTTTAAAATTTTAGTTCCTACTTTGTCAAATAAGTTTAGATTACGTTTACATTAAGATTAAACTATAGATTGCTCTTGCAGTGTTTATGCATATTTGTCTGTGTGGGGATTTTATTCATATCTTCATTTTTTTTATAAAATTTATGTAATAAATCTAATTTTAGAAATCTTTATGAATAAAATGCCATTGCATTGCTTTGGCTGTCCAACACAATGACATTTTCAATTTTAGGTTTAAAATCTACTTTTAGTTTTGCACTTTGTTTTATGTAATTATTAAGAGAAAGTTAAAGGCAGACATGATGATAGAAAAGAAGATGGGCACTTTTGAGCTCCAAAGTGCCAAACAGGAGCGCAGTTTAACGTCATGTCTCGGGACTTTACGCCTACAATTATTTTAATGCAAGTATTTTAAATTTTAGTTCCTACTTTGTCTAATAAATTTAGATTACGTTTACATTAAGATTAAACTATAGATTGCTCTTGCAGTGTTTATGCGTATTTGTCTGTGTGGGGATTTTATTCATATCTTCATTTTTTTTTTTTAAATTTTGTAATAAATCTAATTTTAGAAATCTTTATGAATAAAATGCCATTGCATTGCTTTGGCTGTCCAACACAATGACATTTTCAATTTTAGGTTTAAAATCTACTTTTAGTTTTGCACTATGTTTTATGTAATTTTTAAAAGAAAGTTAAAGGCAGAGATGATAGAAAAGAAGATGGGCACTTTTGAGCTCCAAAGTGCCAAACAGGAGCGCAGTTTAACGTCATGTCTCGGGACTTTACGCCTACAATTATTTTAATGCAAGTTTTTAAAATTTTAGTTCCTACTTTGTCTAATAAATTTAGATTACGTTTACATTAAGATTAAACTATAGATTGCTCTTGCAGTGTTTATGCGTATTTGTCTGTGTGGGGATTTTATTCATATCTTCATTTTTTAAAAAAAATTTTTGTAATGAATCTAATTTTAGAAATCTTTATGAATAAAATGCCATTGCATTGCTTTGGCTGTCCAACACAATGACATTTTCAATTTTAGGTTAAAAATCTACTTTTAGTTTTGCACTATGTTTTATGTAATTATTAAGAGAAAGTTAAAGGCAGACATGATGATAGAAAAGAAGATGGGCACTTTTGAGCTCCAAAGTGCCAAACAGGAGCGCAGTTTAACGTCATGTCTCGGGACTTTACGCCTACAATTATTTTAATGCAAGTATTTTAAATTTTAGTTCCTACTTTGTCTAATAAATTTAGATTACGTTTACATTAAGATTAAACTATAGATTGCTCTTGCAGTGTTTATGCGTATTTGTCTGTGTGGGGATTTTATTCATATCTTCATTTTTTTTAAAAAAATTTTGTAATAAATCTAATTTTAGAAATCTTTATGAATAAAATGCCATTGCATTGCTTTGGCTGTCCAACACAATGACATTTTCAATTTTAGGTTAAAAATCTACTTTTAGTTTTGCACTATGTTTTATGTAATTTTTAATATAAAGTTAAAGGCAGACATGATGATAGAAAAGAAGATGGGCACTTTTGAGCTCCAAAGTGCCAAACAGGAGCGCAGTTTAACGTCATGTCTCGGGACATTATGCCTACAATTAATTTATTCCAAGTTTTTAAAATTTTAGTTCCTACTTTGTCTAATAAGTTTAGATTACGTTTACATTAAGATTAAACTATAGATTGCTCTTGCAGTGTTTATGCGTATTTGTCTGTGTGGGGATTTTATTCATATCTTAGTTTTTTAATAAAATTTATGTAATAAATCTAATTTTAGAAATCTTTATGAATAAAATGCCATTGCATTGCTTTGGCTGTCCAACACAATGACATTTTCAATTTTAGGTTAAAAATCTACTTTTAGTTTTGCACTATGTTTTATGTAATTATTAAGAGAAAGTTAAAGGCAGACATGATGATAGAAAAGAAGATGGGCACTTTTGAGCTCCAAAGTGCCAAACAGGAGCGCAGTTTAACGTCATGTCTCGGGACTTTACGCCTACAATTATTTTAATGCAAGTATTTTAAATTTTAGTTCCTACTTTGTCTAATAAATTTAGATTACGTTTACATTAAGATTAAACTATAGATTGCTCTTGCAGTGTTTATGCGTATTTGTCTGTGTTGGGATTTTATTCATATCTTAGTTTTTTAATAAAATTTATGTAATAAATCTAATTTTAGAAATCTTTATGAATAAAATGCCATTGCATTGCTTTGGCTGTCCAACACAATGACATTTTCAATTTTAGGTTAAAAATCTACTTTTAGTTTTGCACTATGTTTTATGTAATTATTAAGAGAAAGTTAAAGGCAGACATGATGATAGAAAAGAAGATGGGCACTTTTGAGCTCCAAAGTGCCAAACAGGAGCGCAGTTTAACGTCATGTCTCGGGACTTTACGCCTACATTTATTTTAGCGCAAGTATTTTAAATTTTAGTTCCTACTTTGTCTAATAAATTTAGATTACGTTTACATTAAGATTAAACTATAGATTGCTCTTGCAGTGTTTATGCGTATTTGTCTGTGTGGGGATTTTTCATTTTTTAAAAAAAATTTTTGTAATAAATCTAATTTTAAAAATCTTTATGAATAAAATGCCATTGCATTGCTTTGGCTGTCCAACACAATGACATTTTCAATTTTAGGTTTAAAATCTACTTTTAGTTTTGCACTATGTTTTATGTAATTTTTAAAAGAAAGTTAAAGGCAGACATGATGATAGAAAAGAAGATGGGCACTTTTGAGCTCCAAAGTGCCAAACAGGAGCGCAGTTTAACGTCATGTCTCGGGACATTACGCCTACAATTAATTTATTCCAAGTTTTTAAAATGTTAGTTCCTACTTTGTCTAATAAGTTTAGATTACGTTTACATTAAGATTAAACTATAGATTGCTCTTGCAGTGTTTATGCGTATTTGTCTGTGTGGGGATTTTATTCATATCTTCATTTTTTTTAAAAAAATTTTGTAATAAATCTAATTTTAGAAATCTTTATGAATAAAATGCCATTGCATTGCTTTGGCTGTCCAACACAATGACATTTTCAATTTTAGGTTAAAAATCTACTTTTAGTTTTGCACTATGTTTTATGTAATTATTAAGAGAAAGTTAAAGGCAGACATGATGATAGAAAAGAAGATGGGCACTTTTGAGCTCCAAAGTGCCAAACAGGAGCGCAGTTTAACGTCATGTCTCGGGACTTTACGCCTACATTTATTTTAGCGCAAGTATTTTAAATTTTAGTTCCTACTTTGTCTAATAAATTTAGATTACGTTTACATTAAGATTAAACTATAGATTGCTCTTGCAGTGTTTATGCGTATTTATCTGTGTGGGGATTTTTCATTTTTTAAAAAAAATTTTTGTAATAAATCTAATTTTAAAAATCTTTATGAATAAAGTGCCATTGCATTGCTTTGGCTGTCCAACACAATGACATTTTCAATTTTAGGTTTAAAATCTACTTTTAGTTTTGCACTATGTTTTATGTAATTTTTAAAAGAAAGTTAAAGGCAGAGATGATAGAAAAGAAGATGGGCACTTTTGAGCTCCAAAGTGCCAAACAGGAGCGCAGTTTAACGTCATGTCTCGGGACTTTACGCCTACAATTATTTTAATGCAAGTATTTTGAATTTTAGTTCCTACTTTGTCTAATAAATTTAGATTACGTTTACATTAAGATTAAACTATAGATTGCTCTTGCAGTGTTTATGCATATTTGTCTGTGTGGGGATTTTTCATTTTTTTAAAGAAATTTTTGTAATAAATCTAATTTTAGAAATCTTTATGAATAAAATGCCATTGCATTGCTTTGGCTGTCCAACACAATGACATTTTCAATTTTAGGTTTAAAATCTACTTTTAGTTTTGCACTATGTTTTATGTAATTTTTAATATAAAGTTAAAGGCAGACATGATGATAGAAAAGAAGATGGGCACTTTTGAGCTCCAAAGTGCCAAACAGGAGCGCAGTTTAACGTCATGTCTCGGGACTTTACGCCTACAATTATTTTAATGCAAGTATTTTAAATTTTAGTTCCTACTTTGTCTAATAAATTTAGATTACGTTTACATTAAGATTAAACTATAGATTGCTCTTGCAGTGTTTATGCGTATTTGTCTGTGTGGGGATTTTTCATTTTTTAAAAAAAATTTTTGTAATAAATCTAATTTTAAAAATCTTTATGAATAAAATGCCATTGCATTGCTTTGGCTGTCCAACACAATGACATTTTCAATTTTAGGTTTAAAATCTACTTTTAGTTTTGCACTATGTTTTATGTAATTTTTAAAAGAAAGTTAAAGGCAGAGATGATAGAAAAGAAGATGGGCACTTTTGAGCTCCAAAGTGCCAAACAGGAGCGCAGTTTAACGTCATGTCTCGGGACTTTACGCCTACAATTATTTTAATGCAAGTATTTTAAATTTTAGTTCCTACTTTGTCTAATAAATTTAGATTACGTTTACATTAAGATTAAACTATAGATTGCTCTTGCAGTGTTTATGCATATTTGTCTGTGTGGGGATTTTTCATTTTTTTAAAGAAATTTTTGTAATAAATCTAATTTTAGAAATCTTTATGAATAAAATGCCATTGCATTGCTTTGGCTGTCCAACACAATGACATTTTCAATTTTAGGTTTAAAATCTACTTTTAGTTTTGCACTATGTTTTATGTAATTTTTAATATAAAGTTAAAGGCAGACATGATGATAGAAAAGAAGATGGGCACTTTTGAGCTCCAAAGTGCCAAACAGGAGCGCAGTTTAACGTCATGTCTCGGGACTTTACGCCTACAATTATTTTAATGCAAGTATTTTAAATTTTAGTTCCTACTTTGTCTAATCAATTTAGATTACGTTTACATTAAGATTAAACTATAGATTGCTCTTGCAGTGTTTATGCGTATTTGTCTGTGTGGGGATTTTATTCATATCTTCATTTTTTTAAAAAAATTTTGTAATAAATCTAATTTTAGAAATCTTTATGAATAAAATGCCATTGCATTGCTTTGGCTGTCCAACACAATGACATTTTCAATTTTAGGTTAAAAATCTACTTTTAGTTTTGCACTATGTTTTATGTAATTTTTAATAGAAAGTTAAAGGCAGACATGATGATATAAAAGAAGATGGGCACTTTTGAGCTCCAAAGTGCCAAACAGGAGCGCAGTTTAACGTCATGTCTCGGGACATAACGCCTACAATTAATTTATTCCAAGTTTTTAAAATTTTAGTTCCTACTTTGTCTAATAAGTTTAGATTACGTTTACATTAAGATTAAACTATAGATTGCTCTTGCAGTGTTTATGCGTATTTGTCTGTGTGGGGATTTTATTCATATCTTAGTTTTTTAATAAAATTTATGTAATAAATCTAATTTTAGAAATCTTTATGAATAAAATGCCATTGCATTGCTTTGGCTGTCCAACACAATGACATTTTCAATTTTAGGTTTAAAATCTACTTTTAGTTTTGCACTATGTTTTATGTAATTATTAAGAGAAAGTTAAAGGCAGACATGATGATAGAATAGAAGATGGGCACTTTTGAGCTCCAAAGTGCCAAACAGGAGCGCAGTTTAACGTCATGTCTCGGGACTTTACGCCTACATTTATTTTAGCGCAAGTATTTTAAATTTTAGTTCCTACTTTGTCTAATAAATTTAGATTACGTTTACATTAAGATTAAACTATAGATTGCTCTTGCAGTGTTTATGCGTATTTGTCTGTGTGGGGATTTTTCATTTTTTAAAAAAAATTTTTGTAATAAATCTAATTTTAAAAATCTTTATGAATAAAATGCCATTGCATTGCTTTGGCTGTCCAACACAATGACATTTTCAATTTTAGGTTTAAAATCTACTTTTAGTTTTGCACTATGTTTTATGTAATTTTTAAAAGAAAGTTAAAGGCAGAGATGATAGAAAAGAAGATGGGCACTTTTGAGCTCCAAAGTGCCAAACAGGAGCGCAGTTTAACGTCATGTCTCGGGACTTTACGCCTACAATTATTTTAATGCAAGTATTTTAAATTTTAGTTCCTACTTTGTCTAATAAATTTAGATTACGTTTACATTAAGATTAAACTATAGATTGCTCCCTCAGTGTTTATGCGTATTTGTCTGTGTGGGGATTTTATTCATATCTTCATTTTTTTTAAAAAATTTTTGTAATGAATCTAATTTTAGAAATCTTTATGAATAAAATGCCATTGCATTGCTTTGGCTGTCCAACACAATGACATTTTCAATTTTAGGTTTAAAATCTACTTTTAGTTTTGCACTATGTTTTATGTAATTTTTAATAGAAAGTAAAAGGCAGACATGATGATAGAAAAGAAGATGGGCACTTTTGAGCTCCAAAGTGCCAAACAGGAGCGCAGTTTAACGTCATGTCTCGGGACTTTATGCCTACAATTATTTTAATGCAAGTATTTTAAATTTTAGTTCCTACTTTGTCTAATAAATTTAGATTACGTTTACATTAAGATTAAACTATAGATTGCTCTTGCAGTGTTTATGCGTATTTGTCTGTGTGGGGATTTTATTCATATCTTCATTTTTTTTTTTTAAATTTATTAATAAATCTAATTTTAGAAATCTTTATGAATAAAATGCCATTGCATTGCTTTGGCTGTCCAACACAATGACATTTTCAATTTTAGGTTAAAAATCTACTTTTAGTTTTGCACTATGTTTTATGTAATTATTAAGAGAAAGTTAAAGGCAGACATGATGATAGAAAAGAAGATGGGCACTTTTGAGCTCCAAAGTGCCAAACAGGAGCGCAGTTTAACGTCATGTCTCGGGACTTTACGCCTACATTTATTTTAGCGCAAGTATTTTAAATTTTAGTTCCTATTTTGTCTAATAAATTTAGATTACGTTTACATTAAGATTAAACTATAGATTGCTCTTGCAGTGTTTATGCGTATTTGTCTGTGTGGGGATTTTTCATTTTTTAAAAAAAATTTTTGTAATAAATCTAATTTTAAAAATCTTTATGAATAAAATGCCATTGCATTGCTTTGGCTGTCCAACACAATGACATTTTCAATTTTAGGTTTAAAATCTACTTTTAGTTTTGCACTATGTTTTATGTAATTATTAAGAGAAAGTTAAAGGCAGACATGATGATAGAATAGAAGATGGGCACTTTTGAGCTCCAAAGTGCCAAACAGGAGCGCAGTTTAACGTCATGTCTCGGGACTTTACGCCTACATTTATTTTAGCGCAAGTATTTTAAATTTTAGTTCCTACTTTGTCTAATAAATTTAGATTACGTTTACATTAAGATTAAACTATAGATTGCTCTTGCAGTGTTTATGCGTATTTGTCTGTGTGGGGATTTTTCATTTTTTTAAAAAAAATTTTTGTAATAAATCTAATTTTAAAAATCTTTATGAATAAAATGCCATTGCATTGCTTTGGCTGTCCAACACAATGACATTTTCAATTTTAGGTTTAAAATCTACTTTTAGTTTTGCACTATGTTTTATGTAATTTTTAAAAGAAAGTTAAAGGCAGAGATGATAGAAAAGAAGATGGGCACTTTTGAGCTCCAAAGTGCCAAACAGGAGCGCAGTTTAACGTCATGTCTCGGGACTTTACGCCTACAATTATTTTAATGCAAGTATTTTAAATTTTAGTTCCTACTTTGTCTAATAAATTTAGATTACGTTTACATTAAGATTAAACTATAGATTGCTCCCTCAGTGTTTATGCGTATTTGTCTGTGTGGGGATTTTATTCATATCTTCATTTTTTTTAAAAAATTTTTGTAATGAATCTAATTTTAGAAATCTTTATGAATAAAATGCCATTGCATTGCTTTGGCTGTCCAACACAATGACATTTTCAATTTTAGGTTTAAAATCTACTTTTAGTTTTGCACTATGTTTTATGTAATTTTTAATAGAAAGTTAAAGGCAGACATGATGATAGAAAAGAAGATGGGCACTTTTGAGCTCCAAAGTGCCAAACAGGAGCGCAGTTTAACGTCATGTCTCGGGACTTTATGCCTACAATTATTTTAATGCAAGTATTTTAAATTTTAGTTCCTACTTTGTCTAATAAATTTAGATTACGTTTACATTAAGATTAAACTATAGATTGCTCTTGCAGTGTTTATGCGTATTTGTCTATGTGGGGATTTTATTCATATCTTCATTTTTTTTTTTTAAATTTATTAATAAATCTAATTTTAGAAATCTTTATGAATAAAATGCCATTGCATTGCTTTGGCTGTCCAACACAATGACATTTTCAATTTTAGGTTAAAAATCTACTTTTAGTTTTGCACTATGTTTTATGTAATTATTAAGAGAAAGTTAAAGGCAGACATGATGATAGAAAAGAAGATGGGCACTTTTGAGCTCCAAAGTGCCAAACAGGAGCGCAGTTTAACGTCATGTCTCGGGACTTTACGCCTACATTTATTTTAGCGCAAGTATTTTAAATTTTAGTTCCTATTTTGTCTAATAAATTTAGATTACGTTTACATTAAGATTAAACTATAGATTGCTCTTGCAGTGTTTATGCGTATTTGTCTGTGTGGGGATTTTTCATTTTTTAAAAAAAATTTTTGTAATAAATCTAATTTTAAAAATCTTTATGAATAAAATGCCATTGCATTGCTTTGGCTGTCCAACACAATGACATTTTCAATTTTAGGTTTAAAATCTACTTTTAGTTTTGCACTATGTTTTATGTAATTTTTAAAAGAAAGTTAAAGGCAGAGATGATAGAAAAGAAGATGGGCACTTTTGAGCTCCAAAGTGCCAAACAGGAGCGCAGTTTAACGTCATGTCTCGAGACTTTACGCCTACAATTATTTTAATGCAAGTATTTTAAATTTTAGTTCCTACTTTGTCTAATAAATTTAGATTACGTTTACATTAAGATTAAACTATAGATTGCTCTTGCAGTGTTTATGCGTATTTGTCTGTGTGGGGATTTTTCATTTTTTAAAAAAAATTTTTGTAATAAATCTAATTTTAAAAATCTTTATGAATAAAATGCCATTGCATTGCTTTGGCTGTCCAACACAATGACATTTTCAATTTTAGGTTTAAAATCTACTTTTAGTTTTGCACTATGTTTTATGTAATTTTTAAAAGAAAGTTAAAGGCAGAGATGATAGAAAAGAAGATGGGCACTTTTGAGCTCCAAAGTGCCAAACAGGAGCGCAGTTTAACGTCATGTCTCGGGACTTTACGCCTACAATTATTTTAATGCAAGTATTTTAAATTTTAGTTCCTACTTTGTCTAATAAATTTAGATTACGTTTACATTAAGATTAAACTATAGATTGCTCCCTCAGTGTTTATGCGTATTTGTCTGTGTGGGGATTTTATTCATATCTTCATTTTTTTTAAAAAATTTTTGTAATGAATCTAATTTTAGAAATCTTTATGAATAAAATGCCATTGCATTGCTTTGGCTGTCCAACACAATGACATTTTCAATTTTAGGTTTAAAATCTACTTTTAGTTTTGCACTATGTTTTATGTAATTTTTAATAGAAAGTAAAAGGCAGACATGATGATAGAAAAGAAGATGGGCACTTTTGAGCTCCAAAGTGCCAAACAGGAGCGCAGTTTAACGTCATGTCTCGGGACTTTATGCCTACAATTATTTTAATGCAAGTATTTTAAATTTTAGTTCCTACTTTGTCTAATAAATTTAGATTACGTTTACATTAAGATTAAACTATAGATTGCTCTTGCAGTGTTTATGCGTATTTGTCTGTGTGGGGATTTTATTCATATCTTCATTTTTTTTTTTTAAATTTATTAATAAATCTAATTTTAGAAATCTTTATGAATAAAATGCCATTGCATTGCTTTGGCTGTCCAACACAATGACATTTTCAATTTTAGGTTAAAAATCTACTTTTAGTTTTGCACTATGTTTTATGTAATTATTAAGAGAAAGTTAAAGGCAGACATGATGATAGAAAAGAAGATGGGCACTTTTGAGCTCCAAAGTGCCAAACAGGAGCGCAGTTTAACGTCATGTCTCGGGACTTTACGCCTACATTTATTTTAGCGCAAGTATTTTAAATTTTAGTTCCTATTTTGTCTAATAAATTTAGATTACGTTTACATTAAGATTAAACTATAGATTGCTCTTGCAGTGTTTATGCGTATTTGTCTGTGTGGGGATTTTTCATTTTTTAAAAAAAATTTTTGTAATAAATCTAATTTTAAAAATCTTTATGAATAAAATGCCATTGCATTGCTTTGGCTGTCCAACACAATGACATTTTCAATTTTAGGTTTAAAATCTACTTTTAGTTTTGCACTATGTTTTATGTAATTATTAAGAGAAAGTTAAAGGCAGACATGATGATAGAATAGAAGATGGGCACTTTTGAGCTCCAAAGTGCCAAACAGGAGCGCAGTTTAACGTCATGTCTCGGGACTTTACGCCTACATTTATTTTAGCGCAAGTATTTTAAATTTTAGTTCCTACTTTGTCTAATAAATTTAGATTACGTTTACATTAAGATTAAACTATAGATTGCTCTTGCAGTGTTTATGCGTATTTGTCTGTGTGGGGATTTTTCATTTTTTTAAAAAAAATTTTTGTAATAAATCTAATTTTAAAAATCTTTATGAATAAAATGCCATTGCATTGCTTTGGCTGTCCAACACAATGACATTTTCAATTTTAGGTTTAAAATCTACTTTTAGTTTTGCACTATGTTTTATGTAATTTTTAATAGAAAGTTAAAGGCAGACATGATGATAGAAAAGAAGATGGGCACTTTTGAGCTCCAAAGTGCCAAACAGGAGCGCAGTTTAACGTCATGTCTCGGGACTTTATGCCTACAATTATTTTAATGCAAGTATTTTAAATTTTAGTTCCTACTTTGTCTAATAAATTTAGATTACGTTTACATTAAGATTAAACTATAGATTGCTCTTGCAGTGTTTATGCGTATTTGTCTATGTGGGGATTTTATTCATATCTTCATTTTTTTTTTTTAAATTTATTAATAAATCTAATTTTAGAAATCTTTATGAATAAAATGCCATTGCATTGCTTTGGCTGTCCAACACAATGACATTTTCAATTTTAGGTTAAAAATCTACTTTTAGTTTTGCACTATGTTTTATGTAATTATTAAGAGAAAGTTAAAGGCAGACATGATGATAGAAAAGAAGATGGGCACTTTTGAGCTCCAAAGTGCCAAACAGGAGCGCAGTTTAACGTCATGTCTCGGGACTTTACGCCTACATTTATTTTAGCGCAAGTATTTTAAATTTTAGTTCCTATTTTGTCTAATAAATTTAGATTACGTTTACATTAAGATTAAACTATAGATTGCTCTTGCAGTGTTTATGCGTATTTGTCTGTGTGGGGATTTTTCATTTTTTAAAAAAAATTTTTGTAATAAATCTAATTTTAAAAATCTTTATGAATAAAATGCCATTGCATTGCTTTGGCTGTCCAACACAATGACATTTTCAATTTTAGGTTTAAAATCTACTTTTAGTTTTGCACTATGTTTTATGTAATTTTTAAAAGAAAGTTAAAGGCAGAGATGATAGAAAAGAAGATGGGCACTTTTGAGCTCCAAAGTGCCAAACAGGAGCGCAGTTTAACGTCATGTCTCGAGACTTTACGCCTACAATTATTTTAATGCAAGTATTTTAAATTTTAGTTCCTACTTTGTCTAATAAATTTAGATTACGTTTACATTAAGATTAAACTATAGATTGCTCTTGCAGTGTTTATGCATATTTGTCTGTATGGGGATTTTTCATTTTTTTAAAGAAATTTTTGTAATAAATCTAATTTTAGAAATCTTTATGAATAAAATGCCATTGCATTGCTTTGGCTGTCCAACACAATGACATTTTCAATTTTAGGTTTAAAATCTACTTTTAGTTTTGCACTATGTTTTATGTAATTTTTAATAGAAAGTTAAAGGCAGACATGATGATAGAAAAGAAGATGGGCACTTTTGAGCTCCAAAGTGCCAAACAGGAGCGCAGTTTAACGTCATGTCTCGGGACTTTACGCCTACAATTATTTTAATGCAAGTATTTTAAATTTTAGTTCCTACTTTGTCTAATAAATTTAGATTACGTTAACATTAAGATTAAACTATAGATTGCTCTTGCAGTGTTTATGCGTATTTGTCTGTGTGGGGATTTTATTCATATCTTCATTTTTTTAAAAAAATTTTGTAATAAATCTAATTTTAGAAATCTTTATGAATAAAATGCCATTGCATTGCTTTGGCTGTCCAACACAATGACATTTTCAATTTTAGGTTAAAAATCTACTTTTAGTTTTGCACTATGTTTTATGTAATTATTAAGAGAAAGTTAAAGGCAGACATGATGATAGAAAAGAAGATGGGCACTTTTGAGCTCCAAAGTGCCAAACAGGAGCGCAGTTTAACGTCATGTCTCGGGACTTTACGCCTACATTTATTTTAGCGCAAGTATTTTAAATTTTAGTTCCTACTTTGTCTAATAAATTTAGATTACGTTTACATTAAGATTAAACTATAGATTGCTCTTGCAGTGTTTATGCGTATTTGTCTGTGTGGGGATTTTATTCATATCTTCATTTTTTTTTTTTAAATTTTGTAATAAATCTAATTTTAGAAATCTTTATGAATAAAATGCCATTGCATTGCTTTGGCTGTCCAACACAATGACATTTTCAATTTTAGGTTAAAAATCTACTTTTAGTTTTGCACTATGTTTTATGTAATTATTAAGAGAAAGTTAAAGGCAGACATGATGATAGAAAAGAAGATGGGCACTTTTGAGCTCCAAAGTGCCAAACAGGAGCGCAGTTTAACGTCATGTCTCGGGACTTTACGCCTACATTTATTTTAGCGCAAGTATTTTAAATTTTAGTTCCTACTTTGTCTAATAAATTTAGATTACGTTTACATTAAGATTAAACTATAGATTGCTCTTGCAGTGTTTATGCGTATTTGTCTGTGTGGGGATTTTTCATTTTTTAAAAAAAATTTTTGTAATAAATCTAATTTTAAAAATCTTTATGAATAAAATGCCATTGCATTGCTTTGGCTGTCCAACACAATGACATTTTCAATTTTAGGTTTAAAATCTACTTTTAGTTTTGCACTATGTTTTATGTAATTTTTAAAAGAAAGTTAAAGGCAGAGATGATAGAAAAGAAGATGGGCACTTTTGAGCTCCAAAGTGCCAAACAGGAGCGCAGTTTAACGTCATGTCTCGGGACTTTACGCCTACAATTATTTTAATGCAAGTATTTTAAATTTTAGTTCCTACTTTGTCTAATAAATTTAGATTACGTTTACATGAAGATTAAACTATAGATTGCTCTTGCAGTGTTTATGCGTATTTGTCTGTGTGGGGATTTTATTCATATCTTCATTTTTTTTAAAAAATTTTTGTAATGAATCTAATTTTAGAAATCTTTATGAATAAAATGCCATTGCATTGCTTTGGCTGTCCAACACAATGACATTTTCAATTTTAGGTTTAAAATCTACTTTTAGTTTTGCACTATGTTTTATGTAATTTTTAATAGAAAGTTAAAGGCAGACATGATGATAGAAAAGAAGATGGGCACTTTTGAGCTCCAAAGTGCCAAACAGGAGCGCAGTTTAACGTCATGTCTCGGGACTTTACGCCTACAATTATTTTAATGCAAGTATTTTAAATTTTAGTTCCTACTTTGTCTAATAAATTTAGATTACGTTTACATTAAGATTAAACTATAGATTGCTCTTGCAGTGTTTATGCGTATTTGTCTGTGTGGGGATTTTATTCATATCTTCATTTTTTTAAAAAAATTTTGTAATAAATCTAATTTTAGAAATCTTTATGAATAAAATGCCATTGCATTGCTTTGGCTGTCCAACACAATGACATTTTCAATTTTAGGTTAAAAATCTACTTTTAGTTTTGCACTATGTTTTATGTAATTATTAAGAGAAAGTTAAAGGCAGACATGATGATAGAAAAGAAGATGGGCACTTTTGAGCTCCAAAGTGCCAAACAGGAGCGCAGTTTAACGTCATGTCTCGGGACTTTACGCCTACATTTATTTTAGCGCAAGTATTTTAAATTTTAGTTCCTACTTTGTCTAATAAATTTAGATTACGTTTACATTAAGATTAAACTATAGATTGCTCTTGCAGTGTTTATGCGTATTTGTCAGTGTGGGGATTTTTAATTTTTTAAAAAAAATTTTTGTAATAAATCTAATTTTAAAAATCTTTATGAATAAAATGCCATTGCATTGCTTTGGCTGTCCAACACAATGACATTTTCAATTTTAGGTTTAAAATCTACTTTTAGTTTTGCACTATGTTTTATGTAATTTTTAAAAGAAAGTTAAAGGCAGAGATGATAGAAAAGAAGATGGGCACTTTTGAGCTCCAAAGTGCCAAACAGGAGCGCAGTTTAACGTCATGTCTCGGGACTTTACGCCTACAATTATTTTAATGCAAGTATTTTAAATTTTAGTTCCTACTTTGTCTAATAAATTTAGATTACGTTTACATTAAGATTAAACTATAGATTGCTCTTGCAGTGTTTATGCGTATTTGTCTGTGTGGGGATTTTATTCATATCTTCATTTTTTTTTTTTAAATTTTGTAATAAATCTAATTTTAGAAATCTTTATGAATAAAATGCCATTGCATTGCTTTGGCTGTCCAACACAATGACATTTTCAATTTTAGGTTAAAAATCTACTTTTAGTTTTGCACTATGTTTTATGTAATTATTAAGAGAAAGTTAAAGGCAGACATGATGATAGAAAAGAAGATGGGCACTTTTGAGCTCCAAAGTGCCAAACAGGAGCGCAGTTTAACGTCATGTCTCGGGACTTTACGCCTACATTTATTTTAGCGCAAGTATTTTAAATTTTAGTTCCTACTTTGTCTAATAAATTTAGATTACGTTTACATTAAGATTAAACTATAGATTGCTCTTGCAGTGTTTATGCGTATTTGTCTGTGTGGGGATTTTTCATTTTTTAAAAAAAATTTTTGTAATAAATCTAATTTTAAAAATCTTTATGAATAAAATGCCATTGCATTGCTTTGGCTGTCCAACACAATGACATTTTCAATTTTAGGTTTAAAATCTACTTTTAGTTTTGCACTATGTTTTATGTAATTTTTAAAAGAAAGTTAAAGGCAGAGATGATAGAAAAGAAGATGGGCACTTTTGAGCTCCAAAGTGCCAAACAGGAGCGCAGTTTAACGTCATGTCTCGGGACTTTACGCCTACAATTATTTTAATGCAAGTATTTTAAATTTTAGTTCCTACTTTGTCTAATAAATTTAGATTACGTTTACATTAAGATTAAACTATAGATTGCTCTTGCAGTGTTTATGCGTATTTGTCTGTGTGGGGATTTTATTCATATCTTCATTTTTTTTAAAAAATTTTTGTAATGAATCTAATTTTAGAAATCTTTATGAATAAAATGCCATTGCATTGCTTTGGCTGTCCAACACAATGACATTTTCAATTTTAGGTTTAAAATCTACTTTTAGTTTTGCACTATGTTTTATGTAATTTTTAATAGAAAGTTAAAGGCAGAGATGATAGAAAAGAAGATGGGCACTTTTGAGCTCCAAAGTGCCAAACAGGAGCGCAGTTTAACGTCATGTCTCGGGACTTTACGCCTACAATTATTTTAATGCAAGTATTTTAAATTTTAGTTCCTACTTTGTCTAATAAATTTAGATTACGTTTACATTAAGATTAAACTATAGATTGCTCTTGCAGTGTTTATGCGTATTTGTCTGTGTGGGGATTTTATTCATATCTTCATTTTTTTAAAAAAATTTTGTAATAAATCTAATTTTAGAAATCTTTATGAATAAAATGCCATTGCATTGCTTTGGCTGTCCAACACAATGACATTTTCAATTTTAGGTTAAAAATCTACTTTTAGTTTTGCACTATGTTTTATGTAATTATTAAGAGAAAGTTAAAGGCAGACATGATGATAGAAAAGAAGATGGGCACTTTTGAGCTCCAAAGTGCCAAACAGGAGCGCAGTTTAACGTCATGTCTCGGGACTTTACGCCTACATTTATTTTAGCGCAAGTATTTTAAATTTTAGTTCCTACTTTGTCTAATAAATTTAGATTACGTTTACATTAAGATTAAACTATAGATTGCTCTTGCAGTGTTTATGCGTATTTGTCTGTGTGGGGATTTTTCATTTTTTAAAAAAAATTTTTGTAATAAATCTAATTTTAAAAATCTTTATGAATAAAATGCCATTGCATTGCTTTGGCTGTCCAACACAATGACATTTTCAATTTTAGGTTTAAAATCTACTTTTAGTTTTGCACTATGTTTTATGTAATTTTTAAAAGAAAGTTAAAGGCAGAGATGATAGAAAAGAAGATGGGCACTTTTGAGCTCCAAAGTGCCAAACAGGAGCGCAGTTTAACGTCATGTCTCGGGACTTTACGCCTACAATTATTTTAATGCAAGTATTTTAAATTTTAGTTCCTACTTTGTCTAATAAATTTAGATTACGTTTACATTAAGATTAAACTATAGATTGCTCTTGCAGTGTTTATGCGTATTTGTCTGTGTGGGGATTTTATTCATATCTTCATTTTTTTTAAAAAATTTTTGTAATGAATCTAATTTTAGAAATCTTTATGAATAAAATGCCATTGCATTGCTTTGGCTGTCCAACACAATGACATTTTCAATTTTAGGTTTAAAATCTACTTTTAGTTTTGCACTATGTTTTATGTAATTTTTAATAGAAAGTTAAAGGCAGACATGATGATAGAAAAGAAGATGGGCACTTTTGAGCTCCAAAGTGCCAAACAGGAGCGCAGTTTAACGTCATGTCTCGGGACTTTACGCCTACAATTATTTTAATGCAAGTATTTTAAATTTTAGTTCCTACTTTGTCTAATAAATTTAGATTACGTTTACATTAAGATTAAACTATAGATTGCTCTTGCAGTGTTTATGCGTATTTGTCTGTGTGGGGATTTTATTCATATCTTCATTTTTTTAAAAAAATTTTGTAATAAATCTAATTTTAGAAATCTTTATGAATAAAATGCCATTGCATTGCTTTGGCTGTCCAACACAATGACATTTTCAATTTTAGGTTAAAAATCTACTTTTAGTTTTGCACTATGTTTTATGTAATTATTAAGAGAAAGTTAAAGGCAGACATGATGATAGAAAAGAAGATGGGCACTTTTGAGCTCCAAAGTGCCAAACAGGAGCGCAGTTTAACGTCATGTCTCGGGACTTTACGCCTACATTTATTTTAGCGCAAGTATTTTAAATTTTAGTTCCTACTTTGTCTAATAAATTTAGATTACGTTTACATTAAGATTAAACTATAGATTGCTCTTGCAGTGTTTATGCGTATTTGTCTGTGTGGGGATTTTTCATTTTTTAAAAAAAATTTTTGTAATAAATCTAATTTTAAAAATCTTTATGAATAAAATGCCATTGCATTGCTTTGGCTGTCCAACACAATGACATTTTCAATTTTAGGTTTAAAATCTACTTTTAGTTTTGCACTATGTTTTATGTAATTTTTAAAAGAAAGTTAAAGGCAGAGATGATAGAAAAGAAGATGGGCACTTTTGAGCTCCAAAGTGCCAAACAGGAGCGCAGTTTAACGTCATGTCTTGGGACTTTACGCCTACAATTATTTTAATGCAAGTATTTTAAATTTTAGTTCCTACTTTGTCTAATAAATTTAGATTACGTTTACATTAAGATTAAACTATAGATTGCTCTTGCAGTGTTTATGCGTATTTGTCTGTGTGGGGATTTTATTCATATCTTCATTTTTTTTTAAAAATTTTTGTAATGAATCTAATTTTAGAAATCTTTATGAATAAAATGCCATTGCATTGCTTTGGCTGTCCAACACAATGACATTTTCAATTTTAGGTTTAAAATCTACTTTTAGTTTTGCACTATGTTTTATGTAATTTTTAATAGAAAGTTAAAGGCAGACATGATGATAGAAAAGAAGATGGGCACTTTTGAGCTCCAAAGTGCCAAACAGGAGCGCAGTTTAACGTCATGTCTCGGGACTTTACGCCTACAATTATTTTAATGCAAGTATTTTAAATTTTAGTTCCTACTTTGTCTAATAAATTTAGATTACGTTTACATTAAGATTAAACTATAGATTGCTCTTGCAGTGTTTATGCGTATTTGTCTGTGTGGGGATTTTATTCATATCTTCATTTTTTTAAAAAAATTTTGTAATAAATCTAATTTTAGAAATCTTTATGAATAAAATGCCATTGCATTGCTTTGGCTGTCCAACACAATGACATTTTCAATTTTAGGTTAAAAATCTACTTTTAGTTTTGCACTATGTTTTATGTAATTATTAAGAGAAAGTTAAAGGCAGACATGATGATAGAAAAGAAGACGGGCACTTTTGAGCTCCAAAGTGCCAAACAGGAGCGCAGTTTAACGTCATGTCTCGGGACTTTACGCCTACATTTATTTTAGCGCAAGTATTTTAAATTTTAGTTCCTACTTTGTCTAATAAATTTAGATTATGTTTACATTAAGATTAAACTATAGATTGCTCTTGCAGTGTTTATGCGTATTTGTCTGTGTGGGGATTTTATTCATATCTTCATTTTTTTTTTTTAAATTTTGTAATAAATCTAATTTTAGAAATCTTTATGAATAAAATGCCATTGCATTGCTTTGGCTGTCCAACACAATGACATTTTCAATTTTAGGTTAAAAATCTACTTTTAGTTTTGCACTATGTTTTATGTAATTATTAAGAGAAAGTTAAAGGCAGACATGATGATAGAAAAGAAGATGGGCACTTTTGAGCTCCAAAGTGCCAAATAGGAGCGCAGTTTAACGTCATGTCTCGGGACTTTACGCCTACATTTATTTTAGCGCAAGTATTTTAAATTTTAGTTCCTACTTTGTCTAATAAATTTAGATTACGTTTACATTAAGATTAAACTATAGATTGCTCTTGCAGTGTTTATGCGTATTTGTCTGTGTGGGGATTTTTCATTTTTTAAAAAAAATTTTTGTAATAAATCTAATTTTAAAAATCTTTATGAATAAAATGCCATTGCATTGCTTTGGCTGTCCAACACAATGACATTTTCAATTTTAGGTTTAAAATCTACTTTTAGTTTTGCACTATGTTTTATGTAATTTTTAAAAGAAAGTTAAAGGCAGAGATGATAGAAAAGAAGATGGGCACTTTTGAGCTCCAAAGTGCCAAACAGGAGCGCAGTTTAACGTCATGTCTCGGGACTTTACGCCTACAATTATTTTAATGCAAGTATTTTAAATTTTAGTTCCTACTTTGTCTAATAAATTTAGATTACGTTTACATTAAGATTAAACTATAGATTGCTCTTGCAGTGTTTATGCGTATTTGTCTGTGTGGGGATTTTATTCATATCTTCATTTTTTTTAAAAAATTTTTGTAATGAATCTAATTTTAGAAATCTTTATGAATAAAATGCCATTGCATTGCTTTGGCTGTCCAACACAATGACATTTTCAATTTTAGGTTTAAAATCTACTTTTAGTTTTGCACTATGTTTTATGTAATTTTTAATAGAAAGTTAAAGGCAGACATGTTGATAGAAAAGAAGATGGGCACTTTTGAGCTCCAAAGTGCCAAATAGGAGCGCAGTTTAACGTCATGTCTCGGGACATTACGCCTACAATTATTTTAATGCAAGTTTTTAAAATTTTAATTCCTACTTTGTCTAATAAATTTAGATTACGTTTACATTAAGATTAAACTATAGATTGCTCTTGCAGTGTTTATGCGTATTTGTCTGTGTGGGGATTTTATTCATATCTTCATTTTTTTTTTTAAAATTTTGTAATAAATCTAATTTTAGAAATCTTTATGAATAAAATGCCATTGCATTGCTTTGGCTGTCCAACACAATGACATTTTCAATTTTAGGTTAAAAATCTACTTTTAGTTTTGCACTATGTTTTATGTAATTATTAAGAGAAAGTTAAAGGCAGACATGATGATAGAAAAGAAGATGGGCACTTTTGAGCTCCAAAGTGCCAAACAGGAGCGCAGTTTAACGTCATGTCTCGGGACTTTACGCCTACAATTATTTTAATGCAAGTATTTTAAATTTTAGTTCCTACTTTGTCTAATAAATTTAGATTACGTTTACATTAAGATTAAACTATAGATTGCTCTAGCAGTGTTTATGCATATTTGTCTGTGTGGGGATTTTTCATTTTTTTAAAGAAATTTTTGTAATAAATCTAATTTTAAAAATCTTTATGAATAAAATGCCATTGCATTGCTTTGGCTGTCCAACACAATGACATTTTCAATTTTAGGTTTAAAATCTACTTTTAGTTTTGCACTATGTTTTATGTAATTTTTAATAGAAAGTTAAAGGCAGACATGATGATAGAAAAGAAGATGGGCACTTTTGAGCTCCAAAGTGCCAAACAGGAGCGCAGTTTAACGTCATGTCTCAGGACTTTACGCCTACAATTATTTTAATCCAGGTTTTTAAAATTTTAGTTCCTACTTTGTCTAATAAGTTTAGATTACGTTTACATTAAGATTAAACTATAGATTGCTCTTGCAGTGTTTATGCGTATTTGTCTGTGTGGGGATTTTATTCATATCTTCATTTTTTTTTAAAAATTTATGTAATAAATCTAATTTTTAAAATTTTTATGAATAAAATGCCATTGCATTGCTTTGGCTGTCCAACACAATGACATTTTCAATTTTAGGTTTAAAATCTACTTTTAGTTTTGCACTATGTTTTATGTAATTTTTAATAGAAAGTTAAAGGCAGACATGTTGATAGAAAAGAAGATGGGCACTTTTGAGCTCCAAAGTGCCAAACAGGAGCGCAGTTTAACGTCATGTCTCGGGACTTTACGCCTACAATTATTTTAATCCAAGTTTTTAAAATTTTAGTTCCTACTTTGTCTAATAAGTTTAGATTACGTTTACATTAAGATTAAACTATAGATTGCTCTTGCAGTGTTTATGCGTATTTGTCTGTGTGGGGATTTTATTCATATCTTCATTTTTTTTAAAAAATTTATGTAATAAATCTAATTTTAAAAATTTTTATGAATAAAATGCCATTGCATTGCTTTGGCTGTCCAACACAATGACATTTTCAATTTTAGGTTTAAAATCTACTTTTAGTTTTGCACTATGTTTTATGTAATTTTTAATAGAAAGTTAAAGGCAGACATGTTGATAGAAAAGAAGATGGGCACTTTTGAGCTCCAAAGTGCCAAACAGGAGCGCAGTTTAACGTCATGTCTCGGGACATTACGCCTACAATTATTTTAATGCAAGTTTTTAAAATTTTAATTCCTACTTTGTCTAATAAATTTAGATTACGTTTACATTAAGATTAAACTATAGATTGCTCTTGCAGTGTTTATGCGTATTTGTCTGTGTGGGGATTTTTCATTTTTTAAAAAAAATTTTTGTAATAAATCTAATTTTAAAAATCTTTATGAATAAAATGCCATTGCATTGCTTTGGCTGTCCAACACAATGACATTTTCAATTTTAGGTTTAAAATCTACTTTTAGTTTTGCACTATGTTTTATGTAATTTTTAATAGAAAGTTAAAGGCAGACATGATGATAGAAAAGAAGATGGGCACTTTTGAGCTCCAAAGTGCCAAACAGGAGCGCAGTTTAACGTCATGTCTCGGGACTTTACGCCTACAATTATTTTAATGCAAGTATTTTAAATTTTAGTTCCTACTTTGTCTAATAAATTTAGATTACGTTTACATTAAGATTAAACTATAGATTGCTCCCTCAGTGTTTATGCGTATTTGTCTGTGTGGGGATTTTATTCATATCTTCATTTTTTTTAAAAAATTTTTGTAATGAATCTAATTTTAGAAATCTTTATGAATAAAATGCCATTGCATTGCTTTGGCTGTCCAACACAATGACATTTTCAATTTTAGGTTTAAAATCTACTTTTAGTTTTGCACTATGTTTTATGTAATTTTTAATAGAAAGTTAAAGGCAGACATGATGATAGAAAAGAAGATGGGCACTTTTGAGCTCCAAAGTGCCAAACAGGAGCGCAGTTTAACGTCATGTCTCGGGACTTTACGCCTACAATTATTTTAATGCAAGTATTTTAAATTTTAGTTCCTACTTTGTCTAATAAATTTAGATTACGTTTACATTAAGATTAAACTATAGATTGCTCTAGCAGTGTTTATGCATATTTGTCTGTGTGGGGATTTTTCATTTTTTTAAAGAAATTTTTGTAATAAATCTAATTTTAAAAATCTTTATGAATAAAATGCCATTGCATTGCTTTGGCTGTCCAACACAATGACATTTTCAATTTTAGGTTTAAAATCTACTTTTAGTTTTGCACTATGTTTTATGTAATTTTTAATAGAAAGTTAAAGGCAGACATGATGATAGAAAAGAAGATGGGCACTTTTGAGCTCCAAAGTGCCAAACAGGAGCGCAGTTTAACGTCATGTCTCGGGACTTTACGCCTACAATTATTTTAATCCAAGTTTTTAAAATTTTAGTTCCTACTTTGTCTAATAAGTTTAGATTACGTTTACATTAAGATTAAACTATAGATTGCTCTTGCAGTGTTTATGCGTATTTGTCTGTGTGAGGATTTTATTCATATCTTCATTTTTTAAAAAAAATTTTTGTAATAAATCTAATTTTAAAAATCTTTATGAATAAAATGCCATTGCATTGCTTTGGCTGTCCAACACAATGACATTTTCAATTTTAGGTTTAAAATCTACTTTTAGTTTTGCACTATGTTTTATGTAATTTTTAATAGAAAGTTAAAGGCAGACATGATGATAGAAAAGAAGATGGGCACTTTTGAGCTCCAAAGTGCCAAACAGGAGCGCAGTTTAACGTCATGTCTCGGGACTTTACGCCTACAATTATTTTAATGCAAGTATTTTAAATTTTAGTTCCTACTTTGTCTAAATAATTTAGATTACGTTTACATTAAGATTAAACTATAGATTGCTCTTGCAGTGTTTATGCGTATTTGTCTGTGTGGGGATTTTATTCATATCTTCATTTTTTTTTTTTAAATTTTGTAATAAATCTAATTTTAGAAATCTTTATGAATAAAATGCCATTGCATTGCTTTGGCTGTCCAACACAATGACATTTTCAATTTTAGGTTAAAAATCTACTTTTAGTTTTGCACTATGTTTTATGTAATTATTAAGAGAAAGTTAAAGGCAGACATGATGATAGAAAAGAAGATGGGCACTTTTGAGCTCCAAAGTGCCAAACAGGAGCGCAGTTTAACGTCATGTCTCGGGACTTTACGCCTACAATTATTTTAATGCAAGTATTTTAAATTTTAGTTCCTACTTTGTCTAATAAATTTAGATTACGTTTACATTAAGATTAAACTATAGATTGCTCTAGCAGTGTTTATGCATATTTGTCTGTGTGGGGATTTTTCATTTTTTTAAAGAAATTTTTGTAATAAATCTAATTTTAAAAATCTTTATGAATAAAATGCCATTGCATTGCTTTGGCTGTCCAACACAATGACATTTTCAATTTTAGGTTTAAAATCTACTTTTAGTTTTGCACTATGTTTTATGTAATTTTTAATAGAAAGTTAAAGGCAGACATGATGATAGAAAAGAAGATGGGCACTTTTGAGCTCCAAAGTGCCAAACAGGAGCGCAGTTTAACGTCATGTCTCGGGACTTTACGCCTACAATTATTTTAATCCAAGTTTTTAAAATTTTAGTTCCTACTTTGTCTAATAAGTTTAGATTACGTTTACATTAAGATTAAACTATAGATTGCTCTTGCAGTGTTTATGCGTATTTGTCTGTGTGAGGATTTTATTCATATCTTCATTTTTTTTAAAAAATTTATGTAATAAATCTAATTTTAAAAATTTTTATGAATAAAATGCCATTGCATTGCTTTGGCTGTCCAACACAATGACATTTTCAATTTTAGGTTTAAAATCTACTTTTAGTTTTGCACTATGTTTTATGTAATTTTTAATAGAAAGTTAAAGGCAGACATGTTGATAGAAAAGAAGATGGGCACTTTTGAGCTCCAAAGTGCCAAACAGGAGCGCAGTTTAACGTCATGTCTCGGGACTTTACGCCTACAATTATTTTAATCCAAGTTTTTAAAATTTTAGTTCCTACTTTGTCTAATAAGTTTAGATTACGTTTACATTAAGATTAAACTATAGATTGCTCTTGCAGTGTTTATGCGTATTTGTCTGTGTGGGGATTTTATTCATATCTTCATTTTTTTTTTTTAATTTATGTAATAAATCTAATTTTAAAAATTTTTATGAATAAAATGCCATTGCATTGCTTTGGCTGTCCAACACAATGACATTTTCAATTTTAGGTTTAAAATCTACTTTTAGTTTTGCACTATGTTTTATGTAATTTTTAATAGAAAGTTAAAGGCAGACATGTTGATAGAAAAGAAGATGGGCACTTTTGAGCTCCAAAGTGCCAAACAGGAGCGCAGTTTAACGTCATGTCTCGGGACATTACGCCTACAATTATTTTAATGCAAGTTTTTAAAAATTTAATTCCTACTTTGTCTAATAAATTTAGATTACGTTTACATTAAGATTAAACTATAGATTGCTCTTGCAGTGTTTATGCGTATTTGTCTGTGTGGGGATTTTTCATTTTTTAAAAAAAATTTTTGTAATAAATCTAATTTTAAAAATCTTTATGAATAAAATGCCATTGCATTGCTTTGGCTGTCCAACACAATGACATTTTCAATTTTAGGTTTAAAATCTACTTTTAGTTTTGCACTATGTTTTATGTAATTTTTAATAGAAAGTTAAAGGCAGACATGTTGATAGAAAAGAAGATGGGCACTTTTGAGCTCCAAAGTGCCAAACAGGAGCGCAGTTTAACGTCATGTCTCGGGACATTACGCCTACAATTTTTTTAATGCAAGTTTTTAAAATTTTAATTCCTACTTTGTCTAATAAATTTAGATTACGTTTACATTAAGATTAAACTATAGATTGCTCTTGCAGTGTTTATGCGTATTTGTCTGTGTGGGGATTTTATTCATATCTTCATTTTTTTTTTAAAAATTTTGTAATAAATCTAATTTTAGAAATCTTTATGAATAAAATGCCATTGCATTGCTTTGGCTGTCCAACACAATGACATTTTCAATTTTAGGTTAAAAATCTACTTTTAGTTTTGCACTATGTTTTATGTAATTATTAAGAGAAAGTTAAAGGCAGACATGATGATAGAAAAGAAGATGGGCACTTTTGAGCTCCAAAGTGCCAAACAGGAGCGCAGTTTAACGTCATGTCTCGGGACTTTACGCCTACAATTATTTTAATGCAAGTATTTTAAATTTTAGTTCCTACTTTGTCTAATAAATTTAGATTACGTTTACATTAAGATTAAACTATAGATTGCTCTAGCAGTGTTTATGCATATTTGTCTGTGTGGGGATTTTTCATTTTTTTAAAGAAATTTTTGTAATAAATCTAATTTTAAAAATCTTTATGAATAAAATGCCATTGCATTGCTTTGGCTGTCCAACACAATGACATTTTCAATTTTAGGTTTAAAATCTACTTTTAGTTTTGCACTATGTTTTATGTAATTTTTAATAGAAAGTTAAAGGCAGACATGTTGATAGAAAAGAAGATGGGCACTTTTGAGCTTTAAAGTGCCAAACAGGAGCGCAGTTTAACGTCATGTCTCGGGACATTACGCCTACAATTATTTTAATGCAAGTTTTTAAAATTTTAATTCCTACTTTGTCTAATAAATTTAGATTACGTTTACATTAAGATTAAACTATAGATTGCTCTTGCAGTGTTTATGCGTATTTGTCTGTGTGGGGATTTTTCATTTTTTAAAAAAAATTTTTGTAATAAATCTAATTTTAAAAATCTTTATGAATAAAATGCCATTGCATTGCTTTGGCTGTCCAACACAATGACATTTTCAATTTTAGGTTTAAAATCTACTTTTAGTTTTGCACTATGTTTTATGTAATTTTTAATAGAAAGTTAAAGGCAGACATGTTGATAGAAAAGAAGATGGGCACTTTTGAGCTCCAAAGTGCCAAACAGGAGCGCAGTTTAACGTCATGTCTCGGGACTTTACGCCTACAATTATTTTAATCCAAGTTTTTAAAATTTTAGTTCCTACTTTGTCTAATAAGTTTCGATTACGTTTACATTAAGATTAAACTATAGATTGCTCTTGCAGTGTTTATGCGTATTTGTCTGTGTGGGGATTTTATTCATATCTTCATTTTTTTTTAAAAATTTATGTAATAAATCTAATTTTAAAAATTTTTATGAATAAAATGCCATTGCATGGCTTTGGCTGTCCAACACAATGACATTTTCAATTTTAGGTTTAAAATCTACTTTTAGTTTTGCACTATGTTTTATGTAATTTTTAATAGAAAGTTAAAGGCAGACATGATGATAGAAAAGAAGATGGGCACTTTTGAGCTCCAAAGTGCCAAACAGGAGCGCAGTTTAACGTCATGTCTCGGGACATTACGCCTACAATTATTTTAATGCAAGTTTTTAAAATTTTAATTCCTACTTTGTCTAATAAATTTAGATTACGTTTACATTAAGATTAAACTATAGATTGCTCTTGCAGTGTTTATGCGTATTTGTCTGTGTGGGGATTTTTCATTTTTTAAAAAAAATTTTTGTAATAAATCTAATTTTAAAAATCTTTATGAATAAAATGCCATTGCATTGCTTTGGCTGTCCAACACAATGACATTTTCAATTTTAGGTTTAAAATCTACTTTTAGTTTTGCACTATGTTTTATGTAATTTTTAATAGAAAGTTAAAGGCAGACATGTTGATAGAAAAGAAGATGGGCACTTTTGAGCTCCAAAGTGCCAAACAGGAGCGCAGTTTAACGTCATGTCTCGGGACTTTACGCCTACAATTATTTTAATCCAAGTTTTTAAAATTTTAGTTCCTACTTTGTCTAATAAGTTTCGATTACGTTTACATTAAGATTAAACTATAGATTGCTCTTGCAGTGTTTATGCGTATTTGTCTGTGTGGGGATTTTATTCATATCTTCATTTTTTTTTAAAAATTTATGTAATAAATCTAATTTTAAAAATTTTTATGAATAAAATGCCATTGCATTGCTTTGGCTGTCCAACACAATGACATTTTCAATTTTAGGTTAAAAATCTACTTTTAGTTTTGCACTATGTTTTATGTAATTATTAAGAGAAAGTTAAAGGCAGACATGATGATAGAAAAGAAGATGGGCACTTTTGAGCTCCAAAGTGCCAAACAGGAGCGCAGTTTAACGTCATGTCTCGGGACTTTACGCCTACAATTATTTTAATGCAAGTATTTTAAATTTTAGTTCCTACTTTGTCTAATAAATTTAGATTACGTTTACATTAAGATTAAACTATAGATTGCTCTAGCAGTGTTTATGCATATTTGTCTGTGTGGGGATTTTTCATTTTTTTAAAGAAATTTTTGTAATAAATCTAATTTTAAAAATCTTTATGAATAAAATGCCATTGCATTGCTTTGGCTGTCCAACACAATGACATTTTCAATTTTAGGTTTAAAATCTACTTTTAGTTTTGCACTATGTTTTATGTAATTTTTAATAGAAAGTTAAAGGCAGACATGATGATAGAAAAGAAGATGGGCACTTTTGAGCTCCAAAGTGCCAAACAGGAGCGCAGTTTAACGTCATGTCTCGGGACTTTACGCCTACAATTATTTTAATCCAAGTTTTTAAAATTTTAGTTCCTACTTTGTCTAATAAGTTTAGATTACGTTTACATTAAGATTAAACTATAGATTGCTCTTGCAGTGTTTATGCGTATTTGTCTGTGTGAGGATTTTATTCATATCTTCATTTTTTTTTAAAAATTTATGTAATAAATCTAATTTTAAAAATTTTTATGAATAAAATGCCATTGCATTGCTTTGGCTGTCCAACACAATGACATTTTCAATTTTAGGTTTAAAATCTACTTTTAGTTTTGCACTATGTTTTATGTAATTTTTAATAGAAAGTTAAAGGCAGACATGTTGATAGAAAAGAAGATGGGCACTTTTGAGCTCCAAAGTGCCAAACAGGAGCGCAGTTTAACGTCATGTCTCGGGACTTTACGCCTACAATTATTTTAATCCAAGTTTTTAAAATTTTAGTTCCTACTTTGTCTAATAAGTTTAGATTACGTTTACATTAAGATTAAACTATAGATTGCTCTTGCAGTGTTTATGCGTATTTGTCTGTGTGGGGATTTTATTCATATCTTCATTTTTTTTTTTAAATTTATGTAATAAATCTAATTTTAAAAATTTTTATGAATAAAATGCCATTGCATTGCTTTGGCTGTCCAACACAATGACATTTTCAATTTTAGGTTTAAAATCTACTTTTAGTTTTGCACTATGTTTTATGTAATTTTTAATAGAAAGTTAAAGGCAGACATGTTGATAGAAAAGAAGATGGGCACTTTTGAGCTCCAAAGTGCCAAACAGGAGCGCAGTTTAACGTCATGTCTCGGGACATTACGCCTACAATTATTTTAATGCAAGTTTTTAAAATTTTAATTCCTACTTTGTCTAATAAATTTAGATTACGTTTACATTAAGATTAAACTATAGATTGCTCTTGCAGTGTTTATGCGTATTTGTCTGTGTGGGGATTTTTCATTTTTTAAAAAAAATTTTTGTAATAAATCTGATTTTAAAAATCTTTATGAATAAAATGCCATTGCATTGCTTTGGCTGTCCAACACAATGACATTTTCAATTTTAGGTTTAAAATCTACTTTTAGTTTTGCACTATGTTTTATGTAATTTTTAATAGAAAGTTAAAGGCAGACATGTTGATAGAAAAGAAGATGGGCACTTTTGAGCTTTAAAGTGCCAAACAGGAGCGCAGTTTAACGTCATGTCTCGGGACATTACGCCTACAATTATTTTAATGCAAGTTTTTAAAATTTTAATTCCTACTTTGTCTAATAAATTTAGATTACGTTTACATTAAGATTAAACTATAGATTGCTCTTGCAGTGTTTATGCGTATTTGTCTGTGTGGGGATTTTTCATTTTTTAAAAAAAATTTTTGTAATAAATCTAATTTTAAAAATCTTTATGAATAAAATGCCATTGCATTGCTTTGGCTGTCCAACACAATGACATTTTCAATTTTAGGTTTAAAATCTACTTTTAGTTTTGCACTATGTTTTATGTAATTTTTAATAGAAAGTTAAAGGCAGACATGTTGATAGAAAAGAAGATGGGCACTTTTGAGCTCCAAAGTGCCAAACAGGAGCGCAGTTTAACGTCATGTCTCGGGACTTTACGCCTACAATTATTTTAATCCAAGTTTTTAAAATTTTAGTTCCTACTTTGTCTAATAAGTTTCGATTACGTTTACATTAAGATTAAACTATAGATTGCTCTTGCAGTGTTTATGCGTATTTGTCTGTGTGGGGATTTTATTCATATCTTCATTTTTTTTTAAAAATTTATGTAATAAATCTAATTTTAAAAATTTTTATGAATAAAATGCCATTGCATGGCTTTGGCTGTCCAACACAATGACATTTTCAATTTTAGGTTTAAAATCTACTTTTAGTTTTGCACTATGTTTTATGTAATTTTTAATAGAAAGTTAAAGGCAGACATGTTGATAGAAAAGAAGATGGGCACTTTTGAGCTCCAAAGTGCCAAACAGGAGCGCAGTTTAACGTCATGTCTCGGGACATTACGCCTACAATTATTTTAATGCAAGTTTTTAAAAATTTAATTCCTACTTTGTCTAATAAATTTAGATTACGTTTACATTAAGATTAAACTATAGATTGCTCTTGCAGTGTTTATGCGTATTTGTCTGTGTGGGGATTTTTCATTTTTTAAAAAAAATTTTTGTAATAAATCTAATTTTAAAAATCTTTATGAATAAAATGCCATTGCATTGCTTTGGCTGTCCAACACAATGACATTTTCAATTTTAGGTTTAAAATCTACTTTTAGTTTTGCACTATGTTTTATGTAATTTTTAATAGAAAGTTAAAGGCAGACATGTTGATAGAAAAGAAGATGGGCACTTTTGAGCTCCAAAGTGCCAAACAGGAGCGCAGTTTAACGTCATGTCTCGGGACATTACGCCTACAATTTTTTTAATGCAAGTTTTTAAAATTTTAATTCCTACTTTGTCTAATAAATTTAGATTACGTTTACATTAAGATTAAACTATAGATTGCTCTTGCAGTGTTTATGCGTATTTGTCTGTGTGGGGATTTTATTCATATCTTCATTTTTTTTTTAAAAATTTTGTAATAAATCTAATTTTAGAAATCTTTATGAATAAAATGCCATTGCATTGCTTTGGCTGTCCAACACAATGACATTTTCAATTTTAGGTTAAAAATCTACTTTTAGTTTTGCACTATGTTTTATGTAATTATTAAGAGAAAGTTAAAGGCAGACATGATGATAGAAAAGAAGATGGGCACTTTTGAGCTCCAAAGTGCCAAACAGGAGCGCAGTTTAACGTCATGTCTCGGGACTTTACGCCTACAATTATTTTAATGCAAGTATTTTAAATTTTAGTTCCTACTTTGTCTAATAAATTTAGATTACGTTTACATTAAGATTAAACTATAGATTGCTCTAGCAGTGTTTATGCATATTTGTCTGTGTGGGGATTTTTCATTTTTTTAAAGAAATTTTTGTAATAAATCTAATTTTAAAAATCTTTATGAATAAAATGCCATTGCATTGCTTTGGCTGTCCAACACAATGACATTTTCAATTTTAGGTTTAAAATCTACTTTTAGTTTTGCACTATGTTTTATGTAATTTTTAATAGAAAGTTAAAGGCAGACATGTTGATAGAAAAGAAGATGGGCACTTTTGAGCTTTAAAGTGCCAAACAGGAGCGCAGTTTAACGTCATGTCTCGGGACATTACGCCTACAATTATTTTAATGCAAGTTTTTAAAATTTTAATTCCTACTTTGTCTAATAAATTTAGATTACGTTTACATTAAGATTAAACTATAGATTGCTCTTGCAGTGTTTATGCGTATTTGTCTGTGTGGGGATTTTTCATTTTTTAAAAAAAATTTTTGTAATAAATCTAATTTTAAAAATCTTTATGAATAAAATGCCATTGCATTGCTTTGGCTGTCCAACACAATGACATTTTCAATTTTAGGTTTAAAATCTACTTTTAGTTTTGCACTATGTTTTATGTAATTTTTAATAGAAAGTTAAAGGCAGACATGTTGATAGAAAAGAAGATGGGCACTTTTGAGCTCCAAAGTGCCAAACAGGAGCGCAGTTTAACGTCATGTCTCGGGACTTTACGCCTACAATTATTTTAATCCAAGTTTTTAAAATTTTAGTTCCTACTTTGTCTAATAAGTTTCGATTACGTTTACATTAAGATTAAACTATAGATTGCTCTTGCAGTGTTTATGCGTATTTGTCTGTGTGGGGATTTTATTCATATCTTCATTTTTTTTTAAAAATTTATGTAATAAATCTAATTTTAAAAATTTTTATGAATAAAATGCCATTGCATGGCTTTGGCTGTCCAACACAATGACATTTTCAATTTTAGGTTTAAAATCTACTTTTAGTTTTGCACTATGTTTTATGTAATTTTTAATAGAAAGTTAAAGGCAGACATGATGATAGAAAAGAAGATGGGCACTTTTGAGCTCCAAAGTGCCAAACAGGAGCGCAGTTTAACGTCATGTCTCGGGACATTACGCCTACAATTATTTTAATGCAAGTTTTTAAAATTTTAATTCCTACTTTGTCTAATAAATTTAGATTACGTTTACATTAAGATTAAACTATAGATTGCTCTTGCAGTGTTTATGCGTATTTGTCTGTGTGGGGATTTTTCATTTTTTAAAAAAAATTTTTGTAATAAATCTAATTTTAAAAATCTTTATGAATAAAATGCCATTGCATTGCTTTGGCTGTCCAACACAATGACATTTTCAATTTTAGGTTTAAAATCTACTTTTAGTTTTGCACTATGTTTTATGTAATTTTTAATAGAAAGTTAAAGGCAGACATGTTGATAGAAAAGAAGATGGGCACTTTTGAGCTCCAAAGTGCCAAACAGGAGCGCAGTTTAACGTCATGTCTCGGGACTTTACGCCTACAATTATTTTAATCCAAGTTTTTAAAATTTTAGTTCCTACTTTGTCTAATAAGTTTCGATTACGTTTACATTAAGATTAAACTATAGATTGCTCTTGCAGTGTTTATGCGTATTTGTCTGTGTGGGGATTTTATTCATATCTTCATTTTTTTTTAAAAATTTATGTAATAAATCTAATTTTAAAAATTTTTATGAATAAAATGCCATTGCATTGCTTTGGCTGTCCAACACAATGACATTTTCAATTTTAGGTTAAAAATCTACTTTTAGTTTTGCACTATGTTTTATGTAATTATTAAGAGAAAGTTAAAGGCAGACATGATGATAGAAAAGAAGATGGGCACTTTTGAGCTCCAAAGTGCCAAACAGGAGCGCAGTTTAACGTCATGTCTCGGGACTTTACGCCTACAATTATTTTAATGCAAGTATTTTAAATTTTAGTTCCTACTTTGTCTAATAAATTTAGATTACGTTTACATTAAGATTAAACTATAGATTGCTCTAGCAGTGTTTATGCATATTTGTCTGTGTGGGGATTTTTCATTTTTTTAAAGAAATTTTTGTAATAAATCTAATTTTAAAAATCTTTATGAATAAAATGCCATTGCATTGCTTTGGCTGTCCAACACAATGACATTTTCAATTTTAGGTTTAAAATCTACTTTTAGTTTTGCACTATGTTTTATGTAATTTTTAATAGAAAGTTAAAGGCAGACATGATGATAGAAAAGAAGATGGGCACTTTTGAGCTCCAAAGTGCCAAACAGGAGCGCAGTTTAACGTCATGTCTCGGGACTTTACGCCTACAATTATTTTAATCCAAGTTTTTAAAATTTTAGTTCCTACTTTGTCTAATAAGTTTAGATTACGTTTACATTAAGATTAAACTATAGATTGCTCTTGCAGTGTTTATGCGTATTTGTCTGTGTGAGGATTTTATTCATATCTTCATTTTTTTTTAAAAATTTATGTAATAAATCTAATTTTAAAAATTTTTATGAATAAAATGCCATTGCATTGCTTTGGCTGTCCAACACAATGACATTTTCAATTTTAGGTTTAAAATCTACTTTTAGTTTTGCACTATGTTTTATGTAATTTTTAATAGAAAGTTAAAGGCAGACATGTTGATAGAAAAGAAGATGGGCACTTTTGAGCTCCAAAGTGCCAAACAGGAGCGCAGTTTAACGTCATGTCTCGGGACTTTACGCCTACAATTATTTTAATCCAAGTTTTTAAAATTTTAGTTCCTACTTTGTCTAATAAGTTTAGATTACGTTTACATTAAGATTAAACTATAGATTGCTCTTGCAGTGTTTATGCGTATTTGTCTGTGTGGGGATTTTATTCATATCTTCATTTTTTTTTTTAAATTTATGTAATAAATCTAATTTTAAAAATTTTTATGAATAAAATGCCATTGCATTGCTTTGGCTGTCCAACACAATGACATTTTCAATTTTAGGTTTAAAATCTACTTTTAGTTTTGCACTATGTTTTATGTAATTTTTAATAGAAAGTTAAAGGCAGACATGTTGATAGAAAAGAAGATGGGCACTTTTGAGCTCCAAAGTGCCAAACAGGAGCGCAGTTTAACGTCATGTCTCGGGACATTACGCCTACAATTATTTTAATGCAAGTTTTTAAAATTTTAATTCCTACTTTGTCTAATAAATTTAGATTACGTTTACATTAAGATTAAACTATAGATTGCTCTTGCAGTGTTTATGCGTATTTGTCTGTGTGGGGATTTTTCATTTTTTAAAAAAAATTTTTGTAATAAATCTGATTTTAAAAATCTTTATGAATAAAATGCCATTGCATTGCTTTGGCTGTCCAACACAATGACATTTTCAATTTTAGGTTTAAAATCTACTTTTAGTTTTGCACTATGTTTTATGTAATTTTTAATAGAAAGTTAAAGGCAGACATGTTGATAGAAAAGAAGATGGGCACTTTTGAGCTTTAAAGTGCCAAACAGGAGCGCAGTTTAACGTCATGTCTCGGGACATTACGCCTACAATTATTTTAATGCAAGTTTTTAAAATTTTAATTCCTACTTTGTCTAATAAATTTAGATTACGTTTACATTAAGATTAAACTATAGATTGCTCTTGCAGTGTTTATGCGTATTTGTCTGTGTGGGGATTTTTCATTTTTTAAAAAAAATTTTTGTAATAAATCTAATTTTAAAAATCTTTATGAATAAAATGCCATTGCATTGCTTTGGCTGTCCAACACAATGACATTTTCAATTTTAGGTTTAAAATCTACTTTTAGTTTTGCACTATGTTTTATGTAATTTTTAATAGAAAGTTAAAGGCAGACATGTTGATAGAAAAGAAGATGGGCACTTTTGAGCTCCAAAGTGCCAAACAGGAGCGCAGTTTAACGTCATGTCTCGGGACTTTACGCCTACAATTATTTTAATCCAAGTTTTTAAAATTTTAGTTCCTACTTTGTCTAATAAGTTTCGATTACGTTTACATTAAGATTAAACTATAGATTGCTCTTGCAGTGTTTATGCGTATTTGTCTGTGTGGGGATTTTATTCATATCTTCATTTTTTTTTAAAAATTTATGTAATAAATCTAATTTTAAAAATTTTTATGAATAAAATGCCATTGCATGGCTTTGGCTGTCCAACACAATGACATTTTCAATTTTAGGTTTAAAATCTACTTTTAGTTTTGCACTATGTTTTATGTAATTTTTAATAGAAAGTTAAAGGCAGACATGATGATAGAAAAGAAGATGGGCACTTTTGAGCTCCAAAGTGCCAAACAGGAGCGCAGTTTAACGTCATGTCTCGGGACATTACGCCTACAATTATTTTAATGCAAGTTTTTAAAATTTTAATTCCTACTTTGTCTAATAAATTTAGATTACGTTTACATTAAGATTAAACTATAGATTGCTCTTGCAGTGTTTATGCGTATTTGTCTGTGTGGGGATTTTTCATTTTTTAAAAAAAATTTTTGTAATAAATCTAATTTTAAAAATCTTTATGAATAAAATGCCATTGCATTGCTTTGGCT
Source organism: Biomphalaria pfeifferi (assembly GCA_030265305.1). Classification (NCBI taxonomy): domain Eukaryota; kingdom Metazoa; phylum Mollusca; class Gastropoda; family Planorbidae; genus Biomphalaria; species Biomphalaria pfeifferi. The sequence continues at coordinate 1,234,650 of JASAOG010000151.1, forward strand.
GTCCAACACAATGACATTTTCAATTTTAGGTTTAAAATCTACTTTTAGTTTTGCACTATGTTTTATGTAATTTTTAATAGAAAGTTAAAGGTAGACATGTTGATAGAAAAGAAGATGGGCACTTTTGAGCTCCAAAGTGCCAAACAGGAGCGCAGTTTAACGTCATGTCTCGGGACTTTACGCCTACAATTATTTTAATCCAAGTTTTTAAAATTTTAGTTCCTACTTTGTCTAATAAGTTTCGATTACGTTTACATTAAGATTAAACTATAGATTGCTCTTGCAGTGTTTATGCGTATTTGTCTGTGTGGGGATTTTATTCATATCTTCATTTTTTTTAAAAAATTTATGTAATAAATCTAATTTTAAAAATTTTTATGAATAAAATGCCATTGCATTGCTTTGGCTGTCCAACACAATGACATTTTCAATTTTAGGTTTAAAATCTACTTTTAGTTTTGCACTATGTTTTATGTAATTTTTAATAGAAAGTTAAAGGCAGACATGATGATAGAAAAGAAGATGGGCACTTTTGAGCTCCAAAGTGCCAAACAGGAGCGCAGTTTAACGTCATGTCTCGGGACATTACGCCTACAATTATTTTAATGCAAGTTTTTAAAATTTTAATTCCTACTTTGTCTAATAAATTTAGATTACGTTTACATTAAGATTAAACTATAGATTGCTCTTGCAGTGTTTATGCGTATTTGTCTGTGTGGGGATTTTTCATTTTTTAAAAAAAATTTTTGTAATAAATCTAATTTTAAAAATCTTTATGAATAAAATGCCATTGCATTGCTTTGGCTGTCCAACACAATGACATTTTCAATTTTAGGTTTAAAATCTACTTTTAGTTTTGCACTATGTTTTATGTAATTTTTAAAAGAAAGTTAAAGGCAGAGATGATAGAAAAGAAGATGGGCACTTTTGAGCTCCAAAGTGCCAAACAGGAGCGCAGTTTAACGTCATGTCTCGGGACTTTACGCCTACAATTATTTTAATGCAAGTATTTTAAATTTTAGTTCCTACTTTGTCTAATAAATTTAGATTACGTTTACATTAAGATTAAACTATAGATTGCTCCCTCAGTTTTTATGCGTATTTGTCTGTGTGGGGATTTTATTCATATCTTCATTTTTTTTAAAAAATTTTTGTAATGAATCTAATTTTAGAAATCTTTATGAATAAAATGCCATTGCATTGCTTTGGCTGTCCAACACAATGACATTTTCAATTTTAGGTTTAAAATCTACTTTTAGTTTTGCACTATGTTTTATGTAATTTTTAATAGAAAGTTAAAGGCAGATATGATGATAGAAAAGAAGATGGGCACTTTTGAGCTCCAAAGTGCCAAACAGGAGCGCAGTTTAACGTCATGTCTCGGGACATTACGCCTACAATTATTTTAATGCAAGTTTTTAAAAATTTAATTCCTACTTTGTCTAATAAATTTAGATTACGTTTACATTAAGATTAAACTATAGATTGCTCTTGCAGTGTTTATGCGTATTTGTCTGTGTGGGGATTTTTCATTTTTTAAAAAAAATTTTTGTAATAAATCTAATTTTAAAAATCTTTATGAATAAAATGCCATTGCATTGCTTTGGCTGTCCAACACAATGACATTTTCAATTTTAGGTTTAAAATCTACTTTTAGTTTTGCACTATGTTTTATGTAATTTTTAATAGAAAGTTAAAGGCAGACATGTTGATAGAAAAGAAGATGGGCACTTTTGAGCTCCAAAGTGCCAAACAGGAGCGCAGTTTAACGTCATGTCTCGGGACATTACGCCTACAATTTTTTTAATGCAAGTTTTTAAAATTTTAATTCCTACTTTGTCTAATAAATTTAGATTACGTTTACATTAAGATTAAACTATAGATTGCTCTTGCAGTGTTTATGCGTATTTGTCTGTGTGGGGATTTTATTCATATCTTCATTTTTTTTTTAAAAATTTTGTAATAAATCTAATTTTAGAAATCTTTATGAATAAAATGCCATTGCATTGCTTTGGCTGTCCAACACAATGACATTTTCAATTTTAGGTTAAAAATCTACTTTTAGTTTTGCACTATGTTTTATGTAATTATTAAGAGAAAGTTAAAGGCAGACATGATGATAGAAAAGAAGATGGGCACTTTTGAGCTCCAAAGTGCCAAACAGGAGCGCAGTTTAACGTCATGTCTCGGGACATTACGCCTACAATTATTTTAATGCAAGTTTTTAAAATTTTAATTCCTACTTTGTCTAATAAATTTAGATTACGTTTACATTAAGATTAAACTATAGATTGCTCTTGCAGTGTTTATGCGTATTTGTCTGTGTGGGGATTTTTCATTTTTTAAAAAAAATTTTTGTAATAAATCTAATTTTAAAAATCTTTATGAATAAAATGCCATTGCATTGCTTTGGCTGTCCAACACAATGACATTTTCAATTTTAGGTTTAAAATCTACTTTTAGTTTTGCACTATGTTTTATGTAATTTTTAATAGAAAGTTAAAGGCAGACATGTTGATAGAAAAGAAGATGGGCACTTTTGAGCTCCAAAGTGCCAAACAGGAGCGCAGTTTAACGTCATGTCTCGGGACTTTACGCCTACAATTATTTTAATCCAAGTTTTTAAAATTTTAGTTCCTACTTTGTCTAATAAGTTTCGATTACGTTTACATTAAGATTAAACTATAGATTGCTCTTGCAGTGTTTATGCGTATTTGTCTGTGTGGGGATTTTATTCATATCTTCATTTTTTTTAAAAAATTTATGTAATAAATCTAATTTTAAAAATTTTTATGAATAAAATGCCATTGCATTGCTTTGGCTGTCCAACACAATGACATTTTCAATTTTAGGTTTAAAATCTACTTTTAGTTTTGCACTATGTTTTATGTAATTTTTAATAGAAAGTTAAAGGCAGACATGATGATAGAAAAGAAGATGGGCACTTTTGAGCTCCAAAGTGCCAAACAGGAGCGCAGTTTAACGTCATGTCTCGGGACATTACGCCTACAATTATTTTAATGCAAGTTTTTAAAATTTTAATTCCTACTTTGTCTAATAAATTTAGATTACGTTTACATTAAGATTAAACTATAGATTGCTCTTGCAGTGTTTATGCGTATTTGTCTGTGTGGGGATTTTTCATTTTTTAAAAAAAATTTTTGTAATAAATCTAATTTTAAAAATCTTTATGAATAAAATGCCATTGCATTGCTTTGGCTGTCCAACACAATGACATTTTCAATTTTAGGTTTAAAATCTACTTTTAGTTTTGCACTATGTTTTATGTAATTTTTAAAAGAAAGTTAAAGGCAGAGATGATAGAAAAGAAGATGGGCACTTTTGAGCTCCAAAGTGCCAAACAGGAGCGCAGTTTAACGTCATGTCTCGGGACTTTACGCCTACAATTATTTTAATGCAAGTATTTTAAATTTTAGTTCCTACTTTGTCTAATAAATTTAGATTACGTTTACATTAAGATTAAACTATAGATTGCTCCCTCAGTTTTTATGCGTATTTGTCTGTGTGGGGATTTTATTCATATCTTCATTTTTTTTAAAAAATTTTTGTAATGAATCTAATTTTAGAAATCTTTATGAATAAAATGCCATTGCATTGCTTTGGCTGTCCAACACAATGACATTTTCAATTTTAGGTTTAAAATCTACTTTTAGTTTTGCACTATGTTTTATGTAATTTTTAATAGAAAGTTAAAGGCAGATATGATGATAGAAAAGAAGATGGGCACTTTTGAGCTCCAAAGTGCCAAACAGGAGCGCAGTTTAACGTCATGTCTCGGGACATTACGCCTACAATTATTTTAATGCAAGTTTTTAAAAATTTAATTCCTACTTTGTCTAATAAATTTAGATTACGTTTACATTAAGATTAAACTATAGATTGCTCTTGCAGTGTTTATGCGTATTTGTCTGTGTGGGGATTTTTCATTTTTTAAAAAAAATTTTTGTAATAAATCTAATTTTAAAAATCTTTATGAATAAAATGCCATTGCATTGCTTTGGCTGTCCAACACAATGACATTTTCAATTTTAGGTTTAAAATCTACTTTTAGTTTTGCACTATGTTTTATGTAATTTTTAATAGAAAGTTAAAGGCAGACATGTTGATAGAAAAGAAGATGGGCACTTTTGAGCTCCAAAGTGCCAAACAGGAGCGCAGTTTAACGTCATGTCTCGGGACATTACGCCTACAATTTTTTTAATGCAAGTTTTTAAAATTTTAATTCCTACTTTGTCTAATAAATTTAGATTACGTTTACATTAAGATTAAACTATAGATTGCTCTTGCAGTGTTTATGCGTATTTGTCTGTGTGGGGATTTTATTCATATCTTCATTTTTTTTTTAAAAATTTTGTAATAAATCTAATTTTAGAAATCTTTATGAATAAAATGCCATTGCATTGCTTTGGCTGTCCAACACAATGACATTTTCAATTTTAGGTTAAAAATCTACTTTTAGTTTTGCACTATGTTTTATGTAATTATTAAGAGAAAGTTAAAGGCAGACATGATGATAGAAAAGAAGATGGGCACTTTTGAGCTCCAAAGTGCCAAACAGGAGCGCAGTTTAACGTCATGTCTCGGGACTTTACGCCTACAATTATTTTAATGCAAGTATTTTAAATTTTAGTTCCTACTTTGTCTAATAAATTTAGATTACGTTTACATTAAGATTAAACTATAGATTGCTCTAGCAGTGTTTATGCATATTTGTCTGTGTGGGGATTTTTCATTTTTTTAAAGAAATTTTTGTAATAAATCTAATTTTAAAAATCTTTATGAATAAAATGCCATTGCATTGCTTTGGCTGTCCAACACAATGACATTTTCAATTTTAGGTTTAAAATCTACTTTTAGTTTTGCACTATGTTTTATGTAATTTTTAATAGAAAGTTAAAGGCAGACATGATGATAGAAAAGAAGATGGGCACTTTTGAGCTCCAAAGTGCCAAACAGGAGCGCAGTTTAACGTCATGTCTCGGGACTTTACGCCTACAATTATTTTAATCCAAGTTTTTAAAATTTTAGTTCCTACTTTGTCTAATAAGTTTAGATTACGTTTACATTAAGATTAAACTATAGATTGCTCTTGCAGTGTTTATGCGTATTTGTCTGTGTGAGGATTTTATTCATATCTTCATTTTTTTTTAAAAATTTATGTAATAAATCTAATTTTAAAAATTTTTATGAATAAAATGCCATTGCATTGCTTTGGCTGTCCAACACAATGACATTTTCAATTTTAGGTTTAAAATCTACTTTTAGTTTTGCACTATGTTTTATGTAATTTTTAATAGAAAGTTAAAGGCAGACATGTTGATAGAAAAGAAGATGGGCACTTTTGAGCTCCAAAGTGCCAAACAGGAGCGCAGTTTAACGTCATGTCTCGGGACTTTACGCCTACAATTATTTTAATCCAAGTTTTTAAAATTTTAGTTCCTACTTTGTCTAATAAGTTTAGATTACGTTTACATTAAGATTAAACTATAGATTGCTCTTGCAGTGTTTATGCGTATTTGTCTGTGTGGGGATTTTATTCATATCTTCATTTTTTTTTTTAAATTTATGTAATAAATCTAATTTTAAAAATTTTTATGAATAAAATGCCATTGCATTGCTTTGGCTGTCCAACACAATGACATTTTCAATTTTAGGTTTAAAATCTACTTTTAGTTTTGCACTATGTTTTATGTAATTTTTAATAGAAAGTTAAAGGCAGACATGTTGATAGAAAAGAAGATGGGCACTTTTGAGCTCCAAAGTGCCAAACAGGAGCGCAGTTTAACGTCATGTCTCGGGACATTACGCCTACAATTATTTTAATGCAAGTTTTTAAAATTTTAATTCCTACTTTGTCTAATAAATTTAGATTACGTTTACATTAAGATTAAACTATAGATTGCTCTTGCAGTGTTTATGCGTATTTGTCTGTGTGGGGATTTTTCATTTTTTAAAAAAAATTTTTGTAATAAATCTGATTTTAAAAATCTTTATGAATAAAATGCCATTGCATTGCTTTGGCTGTCCAACACAATGACATTTTCAATTTTAGGTTTAAAATCTACTTTTAGTTTTGCACTATGTTTTATGTAATTTTTAATAGAAAGTTAAAGGCAGACATGTTGATAGAAAAGAAGATGGGCACTTTTGAGCTTTAAAGTGCCAAACAGGAGCGCAGTTTAACGTCATGTCTCGGGACATTACGCCTACAATTATTTTAATGCAAGTTTTTAAAATTTTAATTCCTACTTTGTCTAATAAATTTAGATTACGTTTACATTAAGATTAAACTATAGATTGCTCTTGCAGTGTTTATGCGTATTTGTCTGTGTGGGGATTTTTCATTTTTTAAAAAAAATTTTTGTAATAAATCTAATTTTAAAAATCTTTATGAATAAAATGCCATTGCATTGCTTTGGCTGTCCAACACAATGACATTTTCAATTTTAGGTTTAAAATCTACTTTTAGTTTTGCACTATGTTTTATGTAATTTTTAATAGAAAGTTAAAGGCAGACATGTTGATAGAAAAGAAGATGGGCACTTTTGAGCTCCAAAGTGCCAAACAGGAGCGCAGTTTAACGTCATGTCTCGGGACTTTACGCCTACAATTATTTTAATCCAAGTTTTTAAAATTTTAGTTCCTACTTTGTCTAATAAGTTTCGATTACGTTTACATTAAGATTAAACTATAGATTGCTCTTGCAGTGTTTATGCGTATTTGTCTGTGTGGGGATTTTATTCATATCTTCATTTTTTTTTAAAAATTTATGTAATAAATCTAATTTTAAAAATTTTTATGAATAAAATGCCATTGCATTGCTTTGGCTGTCCAACACAATGACATTTTCAATTTTAGGTTTAAAATCTACTTTTAGTTTTGCACTATGTTTTATGTAATTTTTAATAGAAAGTTAAAGGCAGACATGATGATAGAAAAGAAGATGGGCACTTTTGAGCTCCAAAGTGCCAAACAGGAGCGCAGTTTAACGTCATGTCTCGGGACATTACGCCTACAATTATTTTAATGCAAGTTTTTAAAATTTTAATTCCTACTTTGTCTAATAAATTTAGATTACGTTTACATTAAGATTAAACTATAGATTGCTCTTGCAGTGTTTATGCGTATTTGTCTGTGTGGGGATTTTTCATTTTTTAAAAAAAATTTTTGTAATAAATCTAATTTTAAAAATCTTTATGAATAAAATGCCATTGCATTGCTTTGGCTGTCCAACACAATGACATTTTCAATTTTAGGTTTAAAATCTACTTTTAGTTTTGCACTATGTTTTATGTAATTTTTAAAAGAAAGTTAAAGGCAGAGATGATAGAAAAGAAGATGGGCACTTTTGAGCTCCAAAGTGCCAAACAGGAGCGCAGTTTAACGTCATGTCTCGGGACTTTACGCCTACAATTATTTTAATGCAAGTATTTTAAATTTTAGTTCCTACTTTGTCTAATAAATTTAGATTACGTTTACATTAAGATTAAACTATAGATTGCTCCCTCAGTTTTTATGCGTATTTGTCTGTGTGGGGATTTTATTCATATCTTCATTTTTTTTTAAAAATTTTTGTAATGAATCTAATTTTAGAAATCTTTATGAATAAAATGCCATTGCATTGCTTTGGCTGTCCAACACAATGACATTTTCAATTTTAGGTTTAAAATCTACTTTTAGTTTTGCACTATGTTTTATGTAATTTTTAATAGAAAGTTAAAGGCAGACATGATGATAGAAAAGAAGATGGGCACTTTTGAGCTCCAAAGTGCCAAACAGGAGCGCAGTTTAACGTCATGTCTCGGGACATTACGCCTACAATTATTTTAATGCAAGTTTTTAAAATTTTAATTCCTACTTTGTCTAATAAATTTAGATTACGTTTACATTAAGATTAAACTATAGATTGCTCTTGCAGTGTTTATGCGTATTTGTCTGTGTGGGGATTTTTCATTTTTTAAAAAAAATTTTTGTAATAAATCTAATTTTAAAAATCTTTATGAATAAAATGCCATTGCATTGCTTTGGCTGTCCAACACAATGACATTTTCAATTTTAGGTTTAAAATCTACTTTTAGTTTTGCACTATGTTTTATGTAATTTTTAATAGAAAGTTAAAGGCAGACATGTTGATAGAAAAGAAGATGGGCACTTTTGAGCTCCAAAGTGCCAAACAGGAGCGCAGTTTAACGTCATGTCTCGGGACTTTACGCCTACAATTATTTTAATCCAAGTTTTTAAAATTTTAGTTCCTACTTTGTCTAATAAGTTTCGATTACGTTTACATTAAGATTAAACTATAGATTGCTCTTGCAGTGTTTATGCGTATTTGTCTGTGTGGGGATTTTATTCATATCTTCATTTTTTTTAAAAAATTTATGTAATAAATCTAATTTTAAAAATTTTTATGAATAAAATGCCATTGCATTGCTTTGGCTGTCCAACACAATGACATTTTCAATTTTAGGTTTAAAATCTACTTTTAGTTTTGCACTATGTTTTATGTAATTTTTAATAGAAAGTTAAAGGCAGACATGATGATAGAAAAGAAGATGGGCACTTTTGAGCTCCAAAGTGCCAAACAGGAGCGCAGTTTAACGTCATGTCTCGGGACATTACGCCTACAATTATTTTAATGCAAGTTTTTAAAATTTTAATTCCTACTTTGTCTAATAAATTTAGATTACGTTTACATTAAGATTAAACTATAGATTGCTCTTGCAGTGTTTATGCGTATTTGTCTGTGTGGGGATTTTTCATTTTTTAAAAAAAATTTTTGTAATAAATCTAATTTTAAAAATCTTTATGAATAAAATGCCATTGCATTGCTTTGGCTGTCCAACACAATGACATTTTCAATTTTAGGTTTAAAATCTACTTTTAGTTTTGCACTATGTTTTATGTAATTTTTAAAAGAAAGTTAAAGGCAGAGATGATAGAAAAGAAGATGGGCACTTTTGAGCTCCAAAGTGCCAAACAGGAGCGCAGTTTAACGTCATGTCTCGGGACTTTACGCCTACAATTATTTTAATGCAAGTATTTTAAATTTTAGTTCCTACTTTGTCTAATAAATTTAGATTACGTTTACATTAAGATTAAACTATAGATTGCTCCCTCAGTTTTTATGCGTATTTGTCTGTGTGGGGATTTTATTCATATCTTCATTTTTTTTAAAAAATTTTTGTAATGAATCTAATTTTAGAAATCTTTATGAATAAAATGCCATTGCATTGCTTTGGCTGTCCAACACAATGACATTTTCAATTTTAGGTTTAAAATCTACTTTTAGTTTTGCACTATGTTTTATGTAATTTTTAATAGAAAGTTAAAGGCAGACATGATGATAGAAAAGAAGATGGGCACTTTTGAGCTCCAAAGTGCCAAACAGGAGCGCAGTTTAACGTCATGTCTCGGGACTTTACGCCTACAATTATTTTAATGCAAGTATTTTAAATTTTAGTTCCTACTTTGTCTAATAAATTTAGATTACGTTTACATTAAGATTAAACTATAGATTGCTCTTGCAGTGTTTATGCGTATTTGTCTGTGTGGGGATTTTATTCATATCTTCATTTTTTTTTTTTAAATTTTGTAATAAATCTAATTTTAGAAATCTTTATGAATAAAATGCCATTGCATTGCTTTGGCTGTCCAACACAATGACATTTTCAATTTTAGGTTAAAAATCTACTTTTAGTTTTGCACTATGTTTTATGTAATTTTTAATAGAAAGTTAAAGGCAGACATGATGATAGAAAAGAAGATGGGCACTTTTGAGCTCCAAAGTGCCAAACAGGAGCGCAGTTTAACGTCATGTCTCGGGACATTTTGCCTACAATTAATTTATTCCAAGTTTTTAAAATTTTAGTTCCTACTTTGTCTAATAAATTTAGATTACGTTTACATTAAGATTAAACTATAGATTGCTCTAGCAGTGTTTATGCATATTTGTCTGTGTGGGGATTTTTCATTTTTTTAAAGAAATTTTTGTAATAAATCTAATTTTAAAAATCTTTATGAATAAAATGCCATTGCATTGCTTTGGCTGTCCAACACAATGACATTTTCAATTTTAGGTTTAAAATCTACTTTTAGTTATGCACTATGTTTTATGTAATTATTAATAGAAAGTTAAAGGCAGACATGATGATAGAAAAGAAGATGGGCACTTTTGAACTCCAAATTGCCAAACAGGAGCGCAGTTTAACGTCATGTCTAGGGACTTTACGCCTACAATTATTTTAATGCAAGGTTTTTAAAATTATATTCCTTCTTTGTACAATATGTTTAAATACAGTTTACTTTTACATGAAACTATAGATTGTTTTTATTGTGTGTGTATGTTTGGAGGGGTGGGATATCATTTAAATATATCCCTAATTTAGTGTATTACTACCACGAAATGTGCATTTTATCTAATTTCAGAAATCTTTATGAATAAAATGCCATTGTATTGCTTTGGCTGTCTAACAAAATGAATTTTAGATTTAAAATTTTAGATATTTATTACTTTTTTTTAGTCTTAATTTAATTTTGTATAAATATTAAAATTTAAAAAAATTTAACCCTTAATTTATTATTCATATGTTTTGACTTTTACTTTTAATCTTAAGTTTGTATTAGGATTTTATGGCTATTTTATGATTGCTGAATAATATTTCAATAACTTCCCCTTAATGGAAATGTCACAGTGACTTGAGTTCTGACTAGTTCTCTTGACTTTCTTGTTTCTTGACCTGAAAAAGAAATGACAAGTTATTGTGTTAAAAACAATATAAAGATATTTATTTGCACTTAGATAATAGTTTTATCTCAAAAAAAGTTTTGTGAAATCATGATGCTAAATACAGACTTAAAAAATACTAAGTTCTCCCTTCTAGGTCTAGAGATCTATATCGCAAGTAAAGTTAAGTTCATCTTTTTTTATTTGGCTAATGTTTTTGATCAGGTTATTATGTGGTTAGCACAACGACCAACTGCCTTTACTTTCCCAAACTAAAGTAAGTTGGGTGGCCTCAAAAGTGCACTAAAAAATATTGGCATTTAAAATCCAATTGTTTAATAAGATTTCAACACAAGACCCAATGTTCAGAAGCCAAGGGCTTAACCACTCAGCCACCACATCCTTACTTTCTACAAATAGTTAAATATATTATTTCTAGAATAAAAAAGGGAAATAACAAAAAGATCCCACCTATTTCACTTACATATAAGAATGTCTTGGACAGGAAACCTCTGCAAAAGATACTATCAAACTAAAAGAATTAGACTTTTCTCCAAAGTTTAAGCAAAATCTAAACTGAAAGATCAAACTAAATTTTTAGAGACATGCATTAAATAGAAGGTACAAAGATGTTGAATAAAAAAATTCATTTGACATCGTCATGACAAAACAAGGCACAAACACACATGGCTTGAAACAACTACATAAACAAAATCAGTCGTCAGACAGCTGTAATAACAAAACAAATCACAAACCAAAAATCATTTTACAAAGGTTGAATAATATTTCAATAATTTCACCTAAATGGTAATGTCACAGTGACATTTAGAGTTCTGAAGAGCTCTCTTTACTTTCTTCTTTCTTGATCTGAAAAAAGGAAGACTAGTTATTGTGTTGAAAATAATATAAAAATATTTCATTAAACTTAGAAAATAATTTTATCTTAAAATAATTTTAGTGAAATCATGGAGCTAACAAGAATCTGAATTAAAAAAAGGTAAGTTCCTTCTGTCAGACCTAAAAATCTATAGAGGCAGGTAAAGTCATCTTTTCTATTTGATCAAAAGGTTTATGAGCTGGGTATCATGTATCCAGCTTAATGTTCAACTGCCTTTACTTTCCTCAACTTAAGTCAGGTACCAATTAGAGTTAAGTGGACTCAGGGGCGCACTTAATAATACTTTAATCTAAAATTCCAGTGTTCATCGAGTTTCAAACCCACGACCCAAGGTTTTGGAAAGCAAGCGCTTAACCAATCAGCCATCACACCCTTAACTTAGAAAAAAAAGGGAAATAACAAAAAATTCTAACCTGTTTCACTATAAGAATTAATGGACTGGAAATTCTGCAAAAAATACTTTAAAACTAAAAGAGGATTTATACAAAAACTAAAGTAAAAGGATCAAATGAAATATTTAATAAGTTAACTCTTTTTATATTTTAATGTTTAAGATTTAGTTTAATCTTGCTAAAAGCATAGTTAGAGTTTAAAGTTTAGACACTAAAATTTAAAAAGAAAAAAAGTGATGGAAGAATGTAAGAGTTAAAATCGATTATCAAGTTTAGTGTCTAGACTTTGCTAAGTAGAGAAGTTTATAATTATTATAGTTATTAATTTATCAAATAAGTTTAAATAAAGTCTTATATTAATGCAAATTTTTAAAATTTTATTTCTTACTTTGTCTAAAAAGTTTAAAAGAAGTTAACTTTTATATTAAATTATAATTTCCTATTATAGTTATGCTAACATTTTAGTTGTAATCTGTGTTTTATTTCTACTACATTTTGTGTAAGTTAATACTATATTTAGTTTTAAATTTTAGTTAATTTCTACTTTAAACCTACTTATATTTATTAGTTTTTATTATGATAACATTTTAGTTTAAATCTTTTTTTAAAATTCTATTACAGTGAATATGATTTTATATTGTTTTTTTAATTAGAATATCTATTAAATTAGCGCTAGCATTTAGACATTTTTTAAAATTAGATTTATAAACTAACTACTGTTTACAACCTAAGCAAACAAAGGCATTGTTGACAGCAAAACAATGACAATGTAGATAGGTTACAGGCTATAAAGATTTTAATTCTACTACATTTAGGTGTAAGATTAACTACATTTAGTTTAAAAGTTTAAATTGTTAATGTCTACTTTGAACCTAATTATATTTACTAGTTTTATATTATGCTAACATTTTAGTTTGAATCTGTGTTTTATTTCTACTACAATTATGTGTAAGTTAAAACTACATTTAGTCCTAAATTTTAGTCAATTTCTACTTTAAACCTACTTATGTTTACTAGTTTTTTTTATGTTAACATATTAGCTAATATTACGTTTAGAGAGGAGACAGACATCATGATGGAAAGGAAGAAAGGCACTTTTAAGCTCCAAAAGTGCCAAAAAAGAGGAGCGCAGTTTAACGTCATGTCTCGGGACATTACAATTATTTTAGTGTTCACTATATTAAACCTGCATTTATTAAGTAGTTTTATATTATGCTAACATTTTAGTTGTAATCTGTGTTTATTTTCTACTACATTTTGTGTAAGTTGATACTATATTTAGTTTTAAATTTTAGTTAATTTCTACTTTAAACCTACTTATATTTATTAGTTTTTATTATAATAACATATTAGTTTAAATCTTTTTTTAAAAATCTATTACAGTAAATATAATTTTATATTCTTTTTTTAATTAGAATATCTATTAAATTAGTGCTAGCATTTAGACATTTTTTAAAATTAGATTTATAAACTTACTACTGTTTACAACCTAAGCAAACAAAGGCATTGTTGACAGCAAAACAATGACAATGTAGATAGGTTACAGGCTATAAAGATTTTAATTCTACTACATTTAGGTGTAAGATTAACTACATTTAGTTTAAAAGTTTAAATAGTTAATGTCTACTTTGAACCTAATTATATTTACTAGTTTTATATTATGCTAACATTTTAGTTTGAATCTGTGTTTTATTTCTACTACAATTATGTGTAATTTAAAACTACATTTAGTCCTAAATTTTAGTCAATTTCTACTTTAATCCTACTTATGTTTACTAGTTTTTTTTATGTTAACATATTAGCTAATATTACATTTAGAGAGGAGACAGACATCATGATGGAAAAGAAGAAAGGCACTTTTAAGCTCCAAAAGTGCCAAAAAAGAGGAGCGCAGTTTAACGTCATGTCTCGGGACATTACAATTGTTTTAATATTCACTATATTAAACCTGCATTTATTAAGTAGTTTTATATTATGCTAACATTTTAGTTGTAATCTGTGTTTTATTTCTACTACATTTTGTGTAAGTTAATACTATATTTAGTTTTATATTTTAGTTAATTTCTACTTTAAACCTACTTATATTTATTAGTTTTTATTATGCTAACATATTAGTTTAAATCTTTTTTTAGGTTCTATTACAGTGAATATGATTTTATATTTTTTTATTAATTAGAATATCTATTAAATTAGTGCTAGCATTTAGACATTTTTTTAAATTAGATTTATAAACTTACTACTGTTTACAACCCAAGCAAACAAAGGCATTGTTGACAGCAAAACAATGACAATGTAGATAGGTTACAGGCTATAAAGATTTTAATTCTACTACATTTAGGTGTAAGATTAACTACATTTAGTTTAAAAGTTTAAATTGTTAATGTCTACTTTGAACCTAATTATATTTACTAGTTTTATATTATGCTAACATTTTAGTTTTAGAATCTGTGATATATTTCTACTACAATTATGTGTTAGATTTATTTTTAAATTTTAGTTAATTTCTACTTTAATCCTACTTATGTTTACTAGTTTTTTTTATGTTAACATATTAGCTAATATTACATTTAGAGAGGAGACAGACATCATGATGGAAAAGAAGAAAGGCACTTTTAAGCTCCAAAAGTGCCAAAAAAGAGGAGCGCAGTTTAACGTCATGTCTCGGGACATTACAATTGTTTTAATATTCACTATATTAAACCTGCATTTATTAAGTAGTTTTATATTATGCTAACATTTTAGTTGTAATCTGTGTTTTATTTCTACTACATTTTGTGTAAGTTAATACTATATTTAGTTTTATATTTTAGTTAATTTCTACTTTAAACCTACTTATATTTATTAGTTTTTATTATGCTAACATATTAGTTTAAATCTTTTTTTAGGTTCTATTACAGTGAATATGATTTTATATTTTTTTATTAATTAGAATATCTATTAAATTAGTGCTAGCATTTAGACATTTTTTTAAATTAGATTTATAAACTTACTACTTTTTACAACCCAAGCAAACAAAGGCATTGTTGACAGCAAAACAATGACAATGTAGATAGGTTACAGGCTATAAAGATTTTAATTCTACTACATTTAGGTGTAAGATTAACTACATTTAGTTTAAAAGTTTAAATTGTTAATGTCTACTTTGAACCTAATTATATTTACTAGTTTTATATTATGCTAACATTTTAGTTTGAATCTGTGTTTTATTTCTACTACAATTATGTGTAATTTAAAACTACATTTAGTCCTAAATTTTAGTCAATTTCTACTTTAATCCTACTTATGTTTACTAGTTTTTTTTATGTTAACATATTAGCTAATATTACATTTAGAGAGGAGACAGACATCATGATGGAAAAGAAGAAAGGCACTTTTAAGCTCCAAAAGTGCCAAAAAAGAGGAGCGCAGTTTAACGTCATGTCTCGGGACATTACAATTGTTTTAATATTCACTATATTAAACCTGCATTTATTAAGTAGTTTTATATTATGCTAACATTTTAGTTGTAATCTGTGTTTTATTTCTACTACATTTTGTGTAAGTTAATACTATATTTAGTTTTATATTTTAGTTAATTTCTACTTTAAACCTACTTATATTTATTAGTTTTTATTATGCTAACATATTAGTTTAAATCTTTTTTTAGGTTCTATTACAGTGAATATGATTTTATATTTTTTTATTAATTAGAATATCTATTAAATTAGTGCTAGCATTTAGACATTTTTTAAAATTAGATTTATAAACTTACTACTGTTTACAACCCAAGCAAACAAAGGCATTGTTGACAGCAAAACAATGACAATGTAGATAGGTTACAGGCTATAAAGATTTTAATTCTACTACATTTAGGTGTAAGATTAACTACATTTAGTTTAAAAGTTTAAATTGTTAATGTCTACTTTGAACCTAATTATATTTACTAGTTTTATATTATGCTAACATTTTAGTTTGAATCTGTGTTTTATTTCTACTACAATTATGTGTAATTTAAAACTACATTTAGTCCTAAATTTTAGTCAATTTCTACTTTAATCCTACTTATGTTTACTAGTTTTTTTTATGTTAACATATTAGCTAATATTACATTTAGAGAGGAGACAGACATCATGATGGAAAAGAAGAAAGGCACTTTTAAGCTCCAAAAGTGCCAAAAAAGAGGAGCGCAGTTTAACGTCATGTCTCGGGACATTACAATTGTTTTAATATTCACTATATTAAACCTGCATTTATTAAGTAGTTTTATATTATGCTAACATTTTAGTTGTAATCTGTGTTTTATTTCTACTACATTTTGTGTAAGTTAATACTATATTTAGTTTTATATTTTAGTTAATTTCTACTTTAAACCTACTTATATTTATTAGTTTTTATTATGCTAACATATTAGTTTAAATCTTTTTTTAGGTTCTATTACAGTGAATATGATTTTATATTTTTTTATTAATTAGAATATCTATTAAATTAGTGCTAGCATTTAGACATTTTTTTAAATTAGATTTATAAACTTACTACTGTTTACAACCCAAGCAAACAAAGGCATTGTTGACAGCAAAACAATGACAATGTAGATAGGTTACAGGCTATAAAGATTTTAATTCTACTACATTTAGGTGTAAGATTAACTACATTTAGTTTAAAAGTTTAAATTGTTAATGTCTACTTTGAACCTAATTATATTTACTAGTTTTATATTATGCTAACATTTTAGTTTTAGAATCTGTGATATATTTCTACTACAATTATGTGTTAGATTTATTTTTAAATTTTAGTTAATTTATACTTTAATCCTACTTATGTTTACTAGTTTTTTTTATGTTAACATATTAGCTAATATTACATTTAGAGAGGAGACAGACATCATGATGGAAAAGAAGAAAGGCACTTTTAAGCTCCAAAAGTGCCAAAAAAGAGGAGCGCAGTTTAACGTCATGTCTCGGGACATTACAATTGTTTTAATATTCACTATATTAAACCTGCATTTATTAAGTAGTTTTATATTATGCTAACATTTTAGTTGTAATCTGTGTTTTATTTCTACTACATTTTGTGTAAGTTAATACTATATTTAGTTTTATATTTTAGTTAATTTCTACTTTAAACCTACTTATATTTATTAGTTTTTATTATGCTAACATATTAGTTTAAATCTTTTTTTAGGTTCTATTACAGTGAATATGATTTTATATTCTTTTTTTAATTAGAATATCTATTAAATTAGTGCTAGCATTTAGACATTTTTTTAAATTAGATTTATAAACTTACTACTTTTTACAACCCAAGCAAACAAAGGCATTGTTGACAGCAAAACAATGACAATGTAGATAGGTTACAGGCTATAAAGATTTTAATTCTACTACATTTAGGTGTAAGATTAACTACATTTAGTTTAAAAGTTTAAATTGTTAATGTCTACTTTGAACCTAATTATATTTACTAGTTTTATATTATGCTAACATTTTAGTTTGAATCTGTGTTTTATTTCTACTACAATTATGTGTAATTTAAAACTACATTTAGTCCTAAATTTTAGTCAATTTCTACTTTAATCCTACTTATGTTTACTAGTTTTTTTTATGTTAACATATTAGCTAATATTACATTTAGAGAGGAGACAGACATCATGATGGAAAAGAAGAAAGGCACTTTTAAGCTCCAAAAGTGCCAAAAAAGAGGAGCGCAGTTTAACGTCATGTCTCGGGACATTACAATTATTTTAGTGTTCACTATATTAAACCTGCATTTATTAAGTAGTTTTATATTATGCTAACATTTTAGTTGTAATCTGTGTTTTATTTCTACTACATTTTGTGTAAGTTAATACTATATTTAGTTTTAAATTTTAGTTAATTTCTACTTTAAACCTACTTATATTTATTAGTTTTTATTATGCTAACATATTAGTTTAAATCTTTTTTTAGGTTCTATTACAGTGAATATGATTTTATATTCTTTTATTAATTAGAATATCTATTAAATTAGTGCTAGCATTTAGACATTTTTTAAAATTAGATTTATAAACTTACTACTGTTTACAACCCAAGCAAACAAAGGCATTGTTGACAGCAAAACAATGACAATGTAGATAGGTTACAGGCTATAAAGATTTTAATTCTACTACATTTAGGTGTAAGATTAACTACATTTAGTTTAAAAGTTTAAATTGTTAATGTCTACTTTGAACCTAATTATATTTACTAGTTTTATATTATGCTAACATTTTAGTTTTAGAATCTGTGATATATTTCTACTACAATTATGTGTAAGATTTATTTTTAAATTTTAGTTAATTTCTACTTTAATCCTACTTATGTTTACTAGTTTTTTTTATGTTAACATATTAGCTAATATTACATTTAGAGAGGAGACAGACATCATGAAGGAAAAGAAGAAAGGCACTTTTAAGCTCCAAAAGTGCCAAAAAAGAGGAGCGCAGTTTAACGTCATGTCTCGGGACATTACAATTGTTTTAATATTCACTATATTAAACCTGCATTTATTAAGTAGTTTTATATTATGCTAACATTTTAGTTGTAATCTGTGTTTTATTTCTACTACATTTTGTGTAAGTTAATACTATATTTAGTTTTAAATTTTAGTTAATTTCTACTTTAAACCTACTTATATTTATTAGTTTTTATTATGCTAACATATTAGTTTAAATCTTTTTTTAGGTTCTATTACAGTGAATATGATTTTATATTCTTTTATTAATTAGAATATCTATTAAATTAGTGCTAGCATTTAGACATTTTTTAAAATTAGATTTATAAACTTACTACTGTTTACAACCCAAGCAAACAAAGGCATTGTTGACAGCAAAACAATGACAATGTAGATAGGTTACAGGCTATAAAGATTTTAATTCTACTACATTTAGGTGTAAGATTAACTACATTTAGTTTAAAAGTTTAAATTGTTAATGTCTACTTTGAACCTAATTATATTTACTAGTTTTATATTATGCTAACATTTTAGTTTTAGAATCTGTGATATATTTCTACTACAATTATGTGTAAGATTTATTTTTAAATTTTAGTTAATTTCTACTTTAATCCTACTTATGTTTACTAGTTTTTTTTATGTTAACATATTAGCTAATATTACATTTAGAGAGGAGACAGACATCATGATGGAAAAGAAGAAAGGCACTTTTAAGCTCCAAAAGTGCCAAAAAAGAGGAGCGCAGTTTAACGTCATGTCTCGGGACATTACAATTGTTTTAATATTCACTATATTAAACCTGCATTTATTAAGTAGTTTTATATTATGCTAACATTTTAGTTGTAATCTGTGTTTTATTTCTACTACATTTTGTGTAAGTTAATACTATATTTAGTTTTATATTTTAGTTAATTTCTACTTTAAACCTACTTATATTTATTAGTTTTTATTATGCTAACATATTAGTTTAAATCTTTTTTTAGGTTCTATTACAGTGAATATGATTTTATATTTTTTTATTAATTAGAATATCTATTAAATTAGTGCTAGCATTTAGACATTTTTTTAAATTAGATTTATAAACTTACTACTTTTTACAACCCAAGCAAACAAAGGCATTGTTGACAGCAAAACAATGACAATGTAGATAGGTTACAGGCTATAAAGATTTTAATTCTACTACATTTAGGTGTAAGATTAACTACATTTAGTTTAAAAGTTTAAATTGTTAATGTCTACTTTGAACCTAATTATATTTACTAGTTTTATATTATGCTAACATTTTAGTTTGAATCTGTGTTTTATTTCTACTACAATTATGTGTAATTTAAAACTACATTTAGTCCTAAATTTTAGTCAATTTCTACTTTAATCCTACTTATGTTTACTAGTTTTTTTTATGTTAACATATTAGCTAATATTACATTTAGAGAGGAGACAGACATCATGATGGAAAAGAAGAAAGGCACTTTTAAGCTCCAAAAGTGCCAAAAAAGAGGAGCGCAGTTTAACGTCATGTCTCGGGACATTACAATTGTTTTAATATTCACTATATTAAACCTGCATTTATTAAGTAGTTTTATATTATGCTAACATTTTAGTTGTAATCTGTGTTTTATTTCTACTACATTTTGTGTAAGTTAATACTATATTTAGTTTTATATTTTAGTTAATTTCTACTTTAAACCTACTTATATTTATTAGTTTTTATTATGCTAACATATTAGTTTAAATCTTTTTTTAGGTTCTATTACAGTGAATATGATTTTATATTTTTTTATTAATTAGAATATCTATTAAATTAGTGCTAGCATTTAGACATTTTTTAAAATTAGATTTATAAACTTACTACTGTTTACAACCCAAGCAAACAAAGGCATTGTTGACAGCAAAACAATGACAATGTAGATAGGTTACAGGCTATAAAGATTTTAATTCTACTACATTTAGGTGTAAGATTAACTACATTTAGTTTAAAAGTTTAAATTGTTAATGTCTACTTTGAACCTAATTATATTTACTAGTTTTATATTATGCTAACATTTTAGTTTGAATCTGTGTTTTATTTCTACTACAATTATGTGTAATTTAAAACTACATTTAGTCCTAAATTTTAGTCAATTTCTACTTTAATCCTACTTATGTTTACTAGTTTTTTTTATGTTAACATATTAGCTAATATTACATTTGGAGAGGAGACAGACATCATGATGGAAAAGAAGAAAGGCACTTTTAAGCTCCAAAAGTGCCAAAAAAGAGGAGCGCAGTTTAACGTCATGTCTCGGGACATTACAATTGTTTTAATATTCACTATATTAAACCTGCATTTATTAAGTAGTTTTATATTATGCTAACATTTTAGTTGTAATCTGTGTTTTATTTCTACTACATTTTGTGTAAGTTAATACTATATTTAGTTTTATATTTTAGTTAATTTCTACTTTAAACCTACTTATATTTATTAGTTTTTATTATGCTAACATATTAGTTTAAATCTTTTTTTAGGTTCTATTACAGTGAATATGATTTTATATTTTTTTATTAATTAGAATATCTATTAAATTAGTGCTAGCATTTAGACATTTTTTTAAATTAGATTTATAAACTTACTACTGTTTACAACCCAAGCAAACAAAGGCATTGTTGACAGCAAAACAATGACAATGTAGATAGGTTACAGGCTATAAAGATTTTAATTCTACTACATTTAGGTGTAAGATTAACTACATTTAGTTTAAAAGTTTAAATTGTTAATGTCTACTTTGAACCTAATTATATTTACTAGTTTTATATTATGCTAACATTTTAGTTTGAATCTGTGTTTTATTTCTACTACAATTATGTGTAATTTAAAACTACATTTAGTCCTAAATTTTAGTCAATTTCTACTTTAATCCTACTTATGTTTACTAGTTTTTTTTATGTTAACATATTAGCTAATATTACATTTAGAGAGGAGACAGACATCATGATGGAAAAGAAGAAAGGCACTTTTAAGCTCCAAAAGTGCCAAAAAAGAGGAGCGCAGTTTAACGTCATGTCTCGGGACATTACAATTATTTTAGTGTTCACTATATTAAACCTGCATTTATTAAGTAGTTTTATATTATGCTAACATTTTAGTTGTAATCTGTGTTTTATTTCTACTACATTTTGTGTAAGTTAATACTATATTTAGTTTTAAATTTTAGTTAATTTCTACTTTAAACCTACTTATATTTATTAGTTTTTATTATGCTAACATATTAGTTTAAATCTTTTTTTAGGTTCTATTACAGTGAATATGATTTTATATTCTTTTATTAATTAGAATATCTATTAAATTAGTGCTAGCATTTAGACATTTTTTAAAATTAGATTTATAAACTTACTACTGTTTACAACCCAAGCAAACAAAGGCATTGTTGACAGCAAAACAATGACAATGTAGATAGGTTACAGGCTATAAAGATTTTAATTCTACTACATTTAGGTGTAAGATTAACTACATTTAGTTTAAAAGTTTAAATTGTTAATGTCTACTTTGAACCTAATTATATTTACTAGTTTTATATTATGCTAACATTTTAGTTTTAGAATCTGTGATATATTTCTACTACAATTATGTGTAAGATTTATTTTTAAATTTTAGTTAATTTCTACTTTAATCCTACTTATGTTTACTAGTTTTTTTTATGTTAACATATTAGCTAATATTACATTTAGAGAGGAGACAGACATCATGAAGGAAAAGAAGAAAGGCACTTTTAAGCTCCAAAAGTGCCAAAAAAGAGGAGCGCAGTTTAACGTCATGTCTCGGGACATTACAATTGTTTTAATATTCACTATATTAAACCTGCATTTATTAAGTAGTTTTATATTATGCTAACATTTTAGTTGTAATCTGTGTTTTATTTCTACTACATTTTGTGTAAGTTAATACTATATTTAGTTTTAAATTTTAGTTAATTTCTACTTTAAACCTACTTATATTTATTAGTTTTTATTATGCTAACATATTAGTTTAAATCTTTTTTTAGGTTCTATTACAGTGAATATGATTTTATATTCTTTTATTAATTAGAATATCTATTAAATTAGTGCTAGCATTTAGACATTTTTTAAAATTAGATTTATAAACTTACTACTGTTTACAACCCAAGCAAACAAAGGCATTGTTGACAGCAAAACAATGACAATGTAGATAGGTTACAGGCTATAAAGATTTTAATTCTACTACATTTAGGTGTAAGATTAACTACATTTAGTTTAAAAGTTTAAATTGTTAATGTCTACTTTGAACCTAATTATATTTACTAGTTTTATATTATGCTAACATTTTAGTTTTAGAATCTGTGATATATTTCTACTACAATTATGTGTAAGATTTATTTTTAAATTTTAGTTAATTTCTACTTTAATCCTACTTATGTTTACTAGTTTTTTTTATGTTAACATATTAGCTAATATTACATTTAGAGAGGAGACAGACATCATGATGGAAAAGAAGAAAGGCACTTTTAAGCTCCAAAAGTGCCAAAAAAGAGGAGCGCAGTTTAACGTCATGTCTCGGGACATTACAATTGTTTTAATATTCACTATATTAAACCTGCATTTATTAAGTAGTTTTATATTATGCTAACATTTTAGTTGTAATCTGTGTTTTATTTCTACTACATTTTGTGTAAGTTAATACTATATTTAGTTTTATATTTTAGTTAATTTCTACTTTAAACCTACTTATATTTATTAGTTTTTATTATGCTAACATATTAGTTTAAATCTTTTTTTAGGTTCTATTACAGTGAATATGATTTTATATTTTTTATTAATTAGAATATCTATTAAATTAGTGCTAGCATTTAGACATTTTTTTAAATTAGATTTATAAACGTACTACTTTTTACAACCCAAGCAAACAAAGGCATTGTTGACAGCAAAACAATGACAATGTAGATAGGT
The DNA here is from genome assembly GCA_030265305.1 of Biomphalaria pfeifferi. Classification (NCBI taxonomy): domain Eukaryota; kingdom Metazoa; phylum Mollusca; class Gastropoda; family Planorbidae; genus Biomphalaria; species Biomphalaria pfeifferi. The sequence goes on from JASAOG010000151.1 coordinate 1,258,069, forward strand.
TACAGGCTATAAAGATTTTAATTCTACTACATTTAGGTGTAAGATTAACTACATTTAGTTTAAAAGTTTAAATTGTTAATGTCTACTTTGAACCTAATTATATTTACTAGTTTTATATTATGCTAACATTTTAGTTTGAATCTGTGTTTTATTTCTACTACAATTATGTGTAATTTAAAACTACATTTAGTCCTAAATTTTAGTCAATTTCTACTTTAATCCTACTTATGTTTACTAGTTTTTTTTATGTTAACATATTAGCTAATATTACATTTAGAGAGGAGACAGACATCATGAAGGAAAAGAAGAAAGGCACTTTTAAGCTCCAAAAGTGCCAAAAAAGAGGAGCGCAGTTTAACGTCATGTCTCGGGACATTACAATTGTTTTAATATTCACTATATTAAACCTGCATTTATTAAGTAGTTTTATATTATGCTAACATTTTAGTTGTAATCTGTGTTTTATTTCTACTACATTTTGTGTAAGTTAATACTATATTTAGTTTTAAATTTTAGTTAATTTCTACTTTAAACCTACTTATATTTATTAGTTTTTATTATGCTAACATATTAGTTTAAATCTTTTTTTAGGTTCTATTACAGTGAATATGATTTTATATTCTTTTATTAATTAGAATATCTATTAAATTAGTGCTAGCATTTAGACATTTTTTAAAATTAGATTTATAAACTTACTACTGTTTACAACCCAAGCAAACAAAGGCATTGTTGACAGCAAAACAATGACAATGTAGATAGGTTACAGGCTATAAAGATTTTAATTCTACTACATTTAGGTGTAAGATTAACTACATTTAGTTTAAAAGTTTAAATTGTTAATGTCTACTTTGAACCTAATTATATTTACTAGTTTTATATTATGCTAACATTTTAGTTTGAATCTGTGTTTTATTTCTACTACAATTATGTGTAATTTAAAACTACATTTAGTCCTAAATTTTAGTCAATTTCTACTTTAATCCTACTTATGTTTACTAGTTTTTTTTATGTTAACATATTAGCTAATATTACATTTAGAGAGGAGACAGACATCATGATGGAAAAGAAGAAAGGCACTTTTAAGCTCCAAAAGTGCCAAAAAAGAGGAGCGCAGTTTAACGTCATGTCTCGGGACATTACAATTGTTTTAATATTCACTATATTAAACCTGCATTTATTAAGTAGTTTTATATTATGCTAACATTTTAGTTGTAATCTGTGTTTTATTTCTACTACATTTTGTGTAAGTTAATACTATATTTAGTTTTATATTTTAGTTAATTTCTACTTTAAACCTACTTATATTTATTAGTTTTTATTATGCTAACATATTAGTTTAAATCTTTTTTTAGGTTCTATTACAGTGAATATGATTTTATATTTTTTTATTAATTAGAATATCTATTAAATTAGTGCTAGCATTTAGACATTTTTTTAAATTAGATTTATAAACTTACTACTTTTTACAACCCAAGCAAACAAAGGCATTGTTGACAGCAAAACAATGACAATGTAGATAGGTTACAGGCTATAAAGATTTTAATTCTACTACATTTAGGTGTAAGATTAACTACATTTAGTTTAAAAGTTTAAATTGTTAATGTCTACTTTGAACCTAATTATATTTACTAGTTTTATATTATGCTAACATTTTAGTTTGAATCTGTGTTTTATTTCTACTACAATTATGTGTAATTTAAAACTACATTTAGTCCTAAATTTTAGTCAATTTCTACTTTAATCCTACTTATGTTTACTAGTTTTTTTTATGTTAACATATTAGCTAATATTACATTTAGAGAGGAGACAGACATCATGATGGAAAAGAAGAAAGGCACTTTTAAGCTCCAAAAGTGCCAAAAAAGAGGAGCGCAGTTTAACGTCATGTCTCGGGACATTACAATTATTTTAGTGTTCACTATATTAAACCTGCATTTATTAAGTAGTTTTATATTATGCTAACATTTTAGTTGTAATCTGTGTTTTATTTCTACTACATTTTGTGTAAGTTAATACTATATTTAGTTTTAAATTTTAGTTAATTTCTACTTTAAACCTACTTATATTTATTAGTTTTTATTATGCTAACATATTAGTTTAAATCTTTTTTTAGGTTCTATTACAGTGAATATGATTTTATATTCTTTTATTAATTAGAATATCTATTAAATTAGTGCTAGCATTTAGACATTTTTTAAAATTAGATTTATAAACTTACTACTGTTTACAACCCAAGCAAACAAAGGCATTGTTGACAGCAAAACAATGACAATGTAGATAGGTTACAGGCTATAAAGATTTTAATTCTACTACATTTAGGTGTAAGATTAACTACATTTAGTTTAAAAGTTTAAATTGTTAATGTCTACTTTGAACCTAATTATATTTACTAGTTTTATATTATGCTAACATTTTAGTTTTAGAATCTGTGATATATTTCTACTACAATTATGTGTAAGATTTATTTTTAAATTTTAGTTAATTTCTACTTTAATCCTACTTATGTTTACTAGTTTTTTTTATGTTAACATATTAGCTAATATTACATTTAGAGAGGAGACAGACATCATGAAGGAAAAGAAGAAAGGCACTTTTAAGCTCCAAAAGTGCCAAAAAAGAGGAGCGCAGTTTAACGTCATGTCTCGGGACATTACAATTGTTTTAATATTCACTATATTAAACCTGCATTTATTAAGTAGTTTTATATTATGCTAACATTTTAGTTGTAATCTGTGTTTTATTTCTACTACATTTTGTGTAAGTTAATACTATATTTAGTTTTAAATTTTAGTTAATTTCTACTTTAAACCTACTTATATTTATTAGTTTTTATTATGCTAACATATTAGTTTAAATCTTTTTTTAGGTTCTATTACAGTGAATATGATTTTATATTCTTTTATTAATTAGAATATCTATTAAATTAGTGCTAGCATTTAGACATTTTTTAAAATTAGATTTATAAACTTACTACTGTTTACAACCCAAGCAAACAAAGGCATTGTTGACAGCAAAACAATGACAATGTAGATAGGTTACAGGCTATAAAGATTTTAATTCTACTACATTTAGGTGTAAGATTAACTACATTTAGTTTAAAAGTTTAAATTGTTAATGTCTACTTTGAACCTAATTATATTTACTAGTTTTATATTATGCTAACATTTTAGTTTTAGAATCTGTGATATATTTCTACTACAATTATGTGTAAGATTTATTTTTAAATTTTAGTTAATTTCTACTTTAATCCTACTTATGTTTACTAGTTTTTTTTATGTTAACATATTAGCTAATATTACATTTAGAGAGGAGACAGACATCATGATGGAAAAGAAGAAAGGCACTTTTAAGCTCCAAAAGTGCCAAAAAAGAGGAGCGCAGTTTAACGTCATGTCTCGGGACATTACAATTGTTTTAATATTCACTATATTAAACCTGCATTTATTAAGTAGTTTTATATTATGCTAACATTTTAGTTGTAATCTGTGTTTTATTTCTACTACATTTTGTGTAAGTTAATACTATATTTAGTTTTATATTTTAGTTAATTTCTACTTTAAACCTACTTATATTTATTAGTTTTTATTATGCTAACATATTAGTTTAAATCTTTTTTTAGGTTCTATTACAGTGAATATGATTTTATATTTTTTATTAATTAGAATATCTATTAAATTAGTGCTAGCATTTAGACATTTTTTTAAATTAGATTTATAAACGTACTACTTTTTACAACCCAAGCAAACAAAGGCATTGTTGACAGCAAAACAATGACAATGTAGATAGGTTACAGGCTATAAAGATTTTAATTCTACTACATTTAGGTGTAAGATTAACTACATTTAGTTTAAAAGTTTAAATTGTTAATGTCTACTTTGAACCTAATTATATTTACTAGTTTTATATTATGCTAACATTTTAGTTTGAATCTGTGTTTTATTTCTACTACAATTATGTGTAATTTAAAACTACATTTAGTCCTAAATTTTAGTCAATTTCTACTTTAATCCTACTTATGTTTACTAGTTTTTTTTATGTTAACATATTAGCTAATATTACATTTAGAGAGGAGACAGACATCATGAAGGAAAAGAAGAAAGGCACTTTTAAGCTCCAAAAGTGCCAAAAAAGAGGAGCGCAGTTTAACGTCATGTCTCGGGACATTACAATTACTTTAGTGTTCACTATATTAAACCTGCATTTATTAAGTAGTTTTATATTATGCTAACATTTTAGTTGTAATCTGTGTTTTATTTCTACTACATTTTGTGTAAGTTAATACTTTATTTAGTTTTAAATTTTAGTTAATTTCTACTTTAAACCTACTTATATTTATTAGTTTTTATTATGCTAACATATTAGTTAAAATCTTTTTTTAGGTTCTATTACAGTGAATATGATTTTATATTCTTTTATTAATTAGAATATCTATTAAATTAGTGCTAGCATTTAGACATTTTTGAAAATTAGATTTATAAACTTACTACTGTTTACAACCCAAGCAAACAAAGGCATTGTTGACAGCAAAACAATGACAATGTAGATAGGTTACAGGCTATAAAGATTTTAATTCTACTACATTTAGGTGTAAGATTAACTACATTTAGTTTAAAAGTTTAAATTGTTAATGTCTACTTTGAACCTAATTATATATACTAGTTTTATATTATGCTAACATTTTAGTTTTAGAATCTGTGATATACTTCTAATACAATTATGTGTAAGATTTATTTTTAAATTTTAGTTAATTTCTACTTTAATCCTACTTATGTTTACTAGTTTTTTTTATGTTAACATATTAGCTAATATTACATTTAGAGAGGAGACAGACATCATGATGGAAAAGAAGAAAGGCACTTTTAAGCTCCAAAAGTGCCAAAAAAGAGGAGCGCAGTTTAACGTCATGTCTCGGGACATTACAATTATTTTAGTGTTCACTATATTAAACCTGCATTTATTAAGTAGTTTTATATTATGCTAACATTTTAGTTGTAATCTGTGTTTTATTTCTACTACATTTTGTGTAAGTTAATACTATATTTAGTTTTAAATTTTAGTTAATTTCTACTGTAAACCTACTTATATTTATTAGTTTTTATTATGCTAACATATTAGTTTAAATCTTTTTTTAGGTTCTATTACAGTGAATATCATTTTATTTTCTTTTATTAATTAGAATATCTATTAAATTAGTGCTAGCATTTAGACATTTTTTTAAATTAGATTTATAAACTTACTACTGTTTACAACCCAAGCAAACAAAGGCATTGTTGACAGCAAAACAATGACAATGTAGATAGGTTACAGGCTATAAAGATTTTAATTCTACTACATTTAGGTGTAAGATTAACTACATTTAGTTTAAAAGTTTAAATTGTTAATGTCTACTTTGAACCTAATTATATTTACTAGTTTTATATTATGCTAACATTTTAGTTTGAATCTGTGTTTTATTTCTACTACAATTATGTGTAATTTAAAACTACATTTAGTCCTAAATTTTAGTCAATTTCTACTTTAATCCTACTTATGTTTACTAGTTTTTTTTATGTTAACATATTAGCTAATATTACATTTAGAGAGGAGACAGACATCATGAAGGAAAAGAAGAAAGGCACTTTTAAGCTCCAAAAGTGCCAAAAAAGAGGAGCGCAGTTTAACGTCATGTCTCGGGACATTACAATTACTTTAGTGTTCACTATATTAAACCTGCATTTATTAAGTAGTTTTATATTATGCTAACATTTTAGTTGTAATCTGTGTTTTATTTCTACTACATTTTGTGTAAGTTAATACTTTATTTAGTTTTAAATTTTAGTTAATTTCTACTTTAAACCTACTTATATTTATTAGTTTTTATTATGCTAACATATTAGTTAAAATCTTTTTTTAGGTTCTATTACAGTGAATATGATTTTATATTCTTTTATTAATTAGAATATCTATTAAATTAGTGCTAGCATTTAGACATTTTTTTAAATTAGATTTATAAACTTACTACTGTTTACAACCCAAGCAAACAAAGGCATTGTTGACAGCAAAACAATGACAATGTAGATAGGTTACAGGCTATAAAGATTTTAATTCTACTACATTTAGGTGTAAGATTAACTACATTTAGTTTAAAAGTTTAAATTGTTAATGTCTACTTTGAACCTAATTATATTTACTAGTTTTATATTATGCTAACATTTTAGTTTGAATCTGTGTTTTATTTCTACTACAATTATGTGTAATTTAAAACTACATTTAGTCCTAAATTTTAGTCAATTTCTACTTTAATCCTACTTATGTTTACTAGTTTTTTTTATGTTAACATATTAGCTAATATTACATTTAGAGAGGAGACAGACATCATGATGGAAAAGAAGAAAGGCACTTTTAAGCTCCAAAAGTGCCAAAAAAGAGGAGCGCAGTTTAACGTCATGTCTCGGGACATTACAATTATTTTAGTGTTCACTATATTAAACCTGCATTTATTAAGTAGTTTTATATTATGCTAACATTTTAGTTGTAATCTGTGTTTTATTTCTACTACATTTTGTGTAAGTTAATACTATATTTAGTTTTAAATTTTAGTTAATTTCTACTTTAAACCTACTTATATTTATTAGTTTTTATTATGCTAACATATTAGTTTAAATCTTTTTTTAGGTTCTATTACAGTTAATATCATTTTATTTTCTTTTATTAATTAGAATATCTATTAAATTAGTGCTAGCATTTAGACATTTTTTAAAATTAGATTTATAAACTTACTACTGTTTACAACCCAAGCAAACAAAGGCATTGTTGACAGCAAAACAATGACAATGTAGATAGGTTACAGGCTATAAAGATTTTAATTCTACTACATTTAGGTGTAAGATTAACTACATTTAGTTTAAAAGTTTAAATTGTTAATGTCTACTTTGAACCTAATTATATTTACTAGTTTTATATTATGCTAATATTTTAGTTTTAGAATCTGTGATATATTTCTACTACAATTATGTGTAAGATTTATTTTTAAATTTTAGTTAATTTCTACTTTAATCCTACTTATGTTTACTAGTTTTTTTTTATGTTAACATATTAGCTAATATTACATTTAGAGAGGAGACAGACATCATGAAGGAAAAGAAGAAAGGCACTTTTAAGCTCCAAAAGTGCCAAAAAAGAGGAGCGCAGTTTAACGTCATGTCTCGGGACATTACAATTGTTTATATATTTACTATATTAAACCTGCATTTATTAAGTAGTTTTATATTATGCTAACATTTTAGTTGTAATCTGTGTTTTATTTCTACTACATTTTGTGTAAGTTAATACTATATTTAGTTTTAAATTTTAGTTAATTTCTACTTTAAACCTACTTATATTTATTCGTTTTTATTATGCTAACATATTAGTTTAAATCTTTTTTTAGGTTCTATTACAGTGAATATGATTTTATATTCTTTTATTAATTAGAATATCTATTAAATTAGTGCTAGCATTTAGACATTTTTTAAAATTAGATTTATAAACTTACTACTGTTTACAACCCTAGCAAACAAAGGCATTGTTGACAGCAAAACAATGACAATGTAGATAGGTTACAGGCTATAAAGATTTTAATTCTACTACATTTAGGTGTAAGATTAACTACATTTAGTTTAAAAGTTTAAATTGTTAATGTCTACTTTGAACCTAATTATATTTACTAGTTTTATATTATGCTAACATTTTAGTTTGAATCTGTGTTTTATTTCTACTACAATTATGTGTAATTTAAAACTACATTTAGTCCTAAATTTTAGTGAATTTCTACTTTAATCCTACTTATGTTTACTAGTTTTTTTTATGTTAACATATTAGCTAATATTACATTTAGAGAGGAGACAGACATCATGAAGGAAAAGAAGAAAGGCACTTTTAAGCTCCAAAAGTGCCAAAAAAGAGGAGCGCAGTTTAACGTCATGTCTCGGGACATTACAATTACTTTAGTGTTCACTATATTAAACCTGCATTTATTAAGTAGTTTTATATTATGCTAACATTTTAGTTGTAATCTGTGTTTTATTTCTACTACATTTTGTGTAAGTTAATACTTTATTTAGTTTTAAATTTTAGTTAATTTCTACTTTAAACCTACTTATATTTATTAGTTTTTATTATGCTAACATATTAGTTTAAATCTTTTTTTAGGTTCTATTACAGTGAATATGATTTTATATTCTTTTATTAATTAGAATATCTATTAAATTAGTGCTAGCATTTAGACATTTTTGAAAATTAGATTTATAAACTTACTACTGTTTACAACCCAAGCAAACAAAGGCATTGTTGACAGCAAAACAATGACAATGTAGATAGGTTACAGGCTATAAAGATTTTAATTCTACTACATTTAGGTGTAAGATTAACTACATTTAGTTTAAAAGTTTAAATTGTTAATGTCTACTTTGAACCTAATTATATTTACTAGTTTTATATTATGCTAACATTTTAGTTTTAGAATCTGTGATATACTTCTAATACAATTATGTGTAAGATTTATTTTTAAATTTTAGTGAATTTCTACTTTAATCCTACTTATGTTTACTAGTTTTTTTTATGTTAACATATTAGCTAATATTACATTTAGAGAGGAGACAGACATCATGATGGAAAAGAAGAAAGGCACTTTTAAGCTCCAAAAGTGCCAAAAAAGAGGAGCGCAGTTTAACGTCATGTCTCGGGACATTACAATTGTTTATATATTTACTATATTAAACCTGCATTTATTAAGTAGTTTTATATTATGCTAACATTTTAGTTGTAATCTGTGTTTTATTTCTACTACATTTTGTGTAAGTTAATACTATATTTAGTTTTAAATTTTAGTTAATTTCTACTTTAAACCTACTTATATTTATTCGTTTTTATTATGCTAACATATTAGTTTAAATCTTTTTTTAGGTTCTATTACAGTGAATATGATTTTATATTCTTTTATTAATTAGAATATCTATTAAATTAGTGCTAGCATTTAGACATTTTTTAAAATTAGATTTATAAACTTACTACTGTTTACAACCCTAGCAAACAAAGGCATTGTTGACAGCAAAACAATGACAATGTAGATAGGTTACAGGCTATAAAGATTTTAATTCTACTACATTTAGGTGTAAGATTAACTACATTTAGTTTAAAAGTTTAAATTGTTAATGTCTACTTTGAACCTAATTATATTTACTAGTTTTATATTATGCTAACATTTTAGTTTGAATCTGTGTTTTATTTCTACTACAATTATGTGTAATTTAAAACTACATTTAGTCCTAAATTTTAGTCAATTTCTACTTTAATCCTACTTATGTTTACTAGTTTTTTTTATGTTAACATATTAGCTAATATTACATTTAGAGAGGAGACAGACATCATGAAGGAAAAGAAGAAAGGCACTTTTAAGCTCCAAAAGTGCCAAAAAAGAGGAGCGCAGTTTAACGTCATGTCTCGGGACATTACAATTACTTTAGTGTTCACTATATTAAACCTGCATTTATTAAGTAGTTTTATATTATGCTAACATTTTAGTTGTAATCTGTGTTTTATTTCTACTACATTTTGTGTAAGTTAATACTTTATTTAGTTTTAAATTTTAGTTAATTTCTACTTTAAACCTACTTATATTTATTAGTTTTTATTATGCTAACATATTAGTTTAAATCTTTTTTTAGGTTCTATTACAGTGAATATGATTTTATATTCTTTTATTAATTAGAATATCTATTAAATTAGTGCTAGCATTTAGACATTTTTGAAAATTAGATTTATAAACTTACTACTGTTTACAACCCAAGCAAACAAAGGCATTGTTGACAGCAAAACAATGACAATGTAGATAGGTTACAGGCTATAAAGATTTTAATTCTACTACATTTAGGTGTAAGATTAACTACATTTAGTTTAAAAGTTTAAATTGTTAATGTCTACTTTGAACCTAATTATATTTACTAGTTTTATATTATGCTAACATTTTAGTTTTAGAATCTGTGATATACTTCTAATACAATTATGTGTAAGATTTATTTTTAAATTTTAGTGAATTTCTACTTTAATCCTACTTATGTTTACTAGTTTTTTTTATGTTAACATATTAGCTAATATTACATTTAGAGAGGAGACAGACATCATGATGGAAAAGAAGAAAGGCACTTTTAAGCTCCAAAAGTGCCAAAAAAGAGGAGCGCAGTTTAACGTCATGTCTCGGGACATTACAATTATTTTAGTGTTCACTATATTAAACCTGCATTTATTAAGTAGTTTTATATTATGCTAACATTTTAGTTGTAATCTGTGTTTTATTTCTACTACATTTTGTGTAAGTTAATACTATATTTAGTTTTAAATTTTAGTTAATTTCTACTTTAAACCTACTTATATTTATTCGTTTTTATTATGCTAACATATTAGTTTAAATCTTTTTTTAGGTTCTATTACAGTGAATATGATTTTATATTCTTTTATTAATTAGAATATCTATTAAATTAGTGCTAGCATTTAGACATTTTTTAAAATTAGATTTATAAACTTACTACTGTTTACAACCCTAGCAAACAAAGGCATTGTTGACAGCAAAACAATGACAATGTAGATAGGTTACAGGCTATAAAGATTTTAATTCTACTACATTTAGGTGTAAGATTAACTACATTTAGTTTAAAAGTTTAAATTGTTAATGTCTACTTTGAACCTAATTATATTTACTAGTTTTATATTATGCTAACATTTTAGTTTGAATCTGTGTTTTATTTCTACTACAATTATGTGTAATTTAAAACTACATTTAGTCCTAAATTTTAGTCAATTTCTACTTTAATCCTACTTATGTTTACTAGTTTTTTTTATGTTAACATATTAGCTAATATTACATTTAGAGAGGAGACAGACATCATGAAGGAAAAGAAGAAAGGCACTTTTAAGCTCCAAAAGTGCCAAAAAAGAGGAGCGCAGTTTAACGTCATGTCTCGGGACATTACAATTACTTTAGTGTTCACTATATTAAACCTGCATTTATTAAGTAGTTTTATATTATGCTAACATTTTAGTTGTAATCTGTGTTTTATTTCTACTACATTTTGTGTAAGTTAATACTTTATTTAGTTTTAAATTTTAGTTAATTTCTACTTTAAACCTACTTATATTTATTAGTTTTTATTATGCTAACATATTAGTTTAAATCTTTTTTTAGGTTCTATTACAGTGAATATGATTTTATATTCTTTTATTAATTAGAATATCTATTAAATTAGTGCTAGCATTTAGACATTTTTGAAAATTAGATTTATAAACTTACTACTGTTTACAACCCAAGCAAACAAAGGCATTGTTGACAGCAAAACAATGACAATGTAGATAGGTTACAGGCTATAAAGATTTTAATTCTACTACATTTAGGTGTAAGATTAACTACATTTAGTTTAAAAGTTTAAATTGTTAATGTCTACTTTGAACCTAATTATATTTACTAGTTTTATATTATGCTAACATTTTAGTTTTAGAATCTGTGATATACTTCTAATACAATTATGTGTAAGATTTATTTTTAAATTTTAGTGAATTTCTACTTTAATCCTACTTATGTTTACTAGTTTTTTTTATGTTAACATATTAGCTAATATTACATTTAGAGAGGAGACAGACATCATGATGGAAAAGAAGAAAGGCACTTTTAAGCTCCAAAAGTGCCAAAAAAGAGGAGCGCAGTTTAACGTCATGTCTCGGGACATTACAATTATTTTAGTGTTCACTATATTAAACCTGCATTTATTAAGTAGTTTTATATTATGCTAACATTTTAGTTGTAATCTGTGTTTTATTTCTACTACATTTTGTGTAAGTTAATACTATATTTAGTTTTAAATTTTAGTTAATTTCTACTTTAAACCTACTTATATTTATTAGTTTTTATTATGCTAACATATTAGTTTAAATCTTTTTTTAGGTTCTATTACAGTGAATATCATTTTATTTTCTTTTATTAATTAGAATATCTATTAAATTAGTGCTAGCATTTAGACATTTTTTTAAATTAGATTTATAAACTTACTACTGTTTACAACCCAAGCAAACAAAGGCATTGTTGACAGCAAAACAATGACAATGTAGATAGGTTACAGGCTATAAAGATTTTAATTCTACTACATTTAGGTGTAAGATTAACTACATTTAGTTTAAAAGTTTAAATTGTTAATGTCTACTTTGAACCTAATTATATTTACTAGTTTTATATTATGCTAACATTTTAGTTTTAGAATCTGTGATATACTTCTAATACAATTATGTGTAAGATTTATTTTTAAATTTTAGTGAATTTCTACTTTAATCCTACTTATGTTTACTAGTTTTTTTTATGTTAACATATTAGCTAATATTACATTTAGAGAGGAGACAGACATCATGATGGAAAAGAAGAAAGGCACTTTTAAGCTCCAAAAGTGCCAAAAAAGAGGAGCGCAGTTTAACGTCATGTCTCGGGACATTACAATTGTTTATATATTTACTATATTAAACCTGCATTTATTAAGTAGTTTTATATTATGCTAACATTTTAGTTGTAATCTGTGTTTTATTTCTACTACATTTTGTGTAAGTTAATACTATATTTAGTTTTAAATTTTAGTTAATTTCTACTTTAAACCTACTTATATTTATTAGTTTTTATTATGCTAACATATTAGTTTAAATCTTTTTTTAGGTTCTATTACAGTGAATATCATTTTATTTTCTTTTATTAATTAGAATATCTATTAAATTAGTGCTAGCATTTAGACATTTTTTTAAATTAGATTTATAAACTTACTACTGTTTACAACCCAAGCAAACAAAGGCATTGTTGACAGCAAAACAATGACAATGTAGATAGGTTACAGGCTATAAAGATTTTAATTCTACTACATTTAGGTGTAAGATTAACTACATTTAGTTTAAAAGTTTAAATTGTTAATGTCTACTTTGAACCTAATTATATTTACTAGTTTTATATTATGCTAACATTTTAGTTTGAATCTGTGTTTTATTTCTACTACAATTATGTGTAATTTAAAACTACATTTAGTCCTAAATTTTAGTCAATTTCTACTTTAATCCTACTTATGTTTACTAGTTTTTTTTATGTTAACATATTAGCTAATATTACATTTAGAGAGGAGACAGACATCATGAAGGAAAAGAAGAAAGGCACTTTTAAGCTCCAAAAGTGCCAAAAAAGAGGAGCGCAGTTTAACGTCATGTCTCGGGACATTACAATTACTTTAGTGTTCACTATATTAAACCTGCATTTATTAAGTAGTTTTATATTATGCTAACATTTTAGTTGTAATCTGTGTTTTATTTCTACTACATTTTGTGTAAGTTAATACTTTATTTAGTTTTAAATTTTAGTTAATTTCTACTTTAAACCTACTTATATTTATTATTTTTTATTATGCTAACATATTAGTTTAAATCTTTTTTTAGGTTCTATTACAGTGAATATGATTTTATATTCTTTTATTAATTAGAATATCTATTAAATTAGTGCTAGCATTTAGACATTTTTGAAAATTAGATTTATAAACTTACTACTGTTTACAACCCAAGCAAACAAAGGCATTGTTGACAGCAAAACAATGACAATGTAGATAGGTTACAGGCTATAAAGATTTTAATTCTACTACATTTAGGTGTAAGATTAACTACATTTAGGTGTAAGATTAACTACATTTAGTTTAAAAGTTTAAATTGTTAATGTCTACTTTGAACCTAATTATATTTACTAGTTTTATATTATGCTAACATTTTAGTTTTAGAATCTGTGATATACTTCTAATACAATTATGTGTAAGATTTATTTTTAAATTTTAGTGAATTTCTACTTTAATCCTACTTATGTTTACTAGTTTTTTTTATGTTAACATATTAGCTAATATTACATTTAGAGAGGAGACAGACATCATGATGGAAAAGAAGAAAGGCACTTTTAAGCTCCAAAAGTGCCAAAAAAGAGGAGCGCAGTTTAACGTCATGTCTCGGGACATTACAATTATTTTAGTGTTCACTATATTAAACCTGCATTTATTAAGTAGTTTTATATTATGCTAACATTTTAGTTGTAATCTGTGTTTTATTTCTACTACATTTTGTGTAAGTTAATACTATATTTAGTTTTAAATTTTAGTTAATTTCTACTTTAAACCTACTTATATTTATTAGTTTTTATTATGCTAACATATTAGTTTAAATCTTTTTTTAGGTTCTATTACAGTGAATATCATTTTCTTTTCTTTTATTAATTAGAATATCTATTAAATTAGTGCTAGCATTTAGACATTTTTTTAAATTAGATTTATAAACTTACTACTGTTTACAACCCAAGCAAACAAAGGCATTGTTGACAGCAAAACAATGACAATGTAGATAGGTTACAGGCTATAAAGATTTTAATTCTACTACATTTAGGTGTAAGATTAACTACATTTAGTTTAAAAGTTTAAATTGTTAATGTCTACTTTGAACCTAATTATATTTACTAGTTTTATATTATGCTAACATTTTAGTTTGAATCTGTGTTTTATTTCTACTACAATTATGTGTAATTTAAAACTACATTTAGTCCTAAATTTTAGTGAATTTCTACTTTAATCCTACTTATGTTTACTAGTTTTTTTTATGTTAACATATTAGCTAATATTACATTTAGAGAGGAGACAGACATCATGAAGGAAAAGAAGAAAGGCACTTTTAAGCTCCAAAAGTGCCAAAAAAGAGGAGCGCAGTTTAACGTCATGTCTCGGGACATTACAATTACTTTAGTGTTCACTATATTAAACCTGCATTTATTAAGTAGTTTTATATTATGCTAACATTTTAGTTGTAATCTGTGTTTTATTTCTACTACATTTTGTGTAAGTTAATACTTTATTTAGTTTTAAATTTTAGTTAATTTCTACTTTAAACCTACTTATATTTATTAGTTTTTATTATGCTAACATATTAGTTTAAATCTTTTTTTAGGTTCTATTACAGTGAATATGATTTTATATTCTTTTATTAATTAGAATATCTATTAAATTAGTGCTAGCATTTAGACATTTTTGAAAATTAGATTTATAAACTTACTACTGTTTACAACCCAAGCAAACAAAGGCATTGTTGACAGCAAAACAATGACAATGTAGATAGGTTACAGGCTATAAAGATTTTAATTCTACTACATTTAGGTGTAAGATTAACTACATTTAGTTTAAAAGTTTAAATTGTTAATGTCTACTTTGAACCTAATTATATTTACTAGTTTTATATTATGCTAACATTTTAGTTTTAGAATCTGTGATATACTTCTAATACAATTATGTGTAAGATTTATTTTTAAATTTTAGTGAATTTCTACTTTAATCCTACTTATGTTTACTAGTTTTTTTTATGTTAACATATTAGCTAATATTACATTTAGAGAGGAGACAGACATCATGATGGAAAAGAAGAAAGGCACTTTTAAGCTCCAAAAGTGCCAAAAAAGAGGAGCGCAGTTTAACGTCATGTCTCGGGACATTACAATTGTTTATATATTTACTATATTAAACCTGCATTTATTAAGTAGTTTTATATTATGCTAACATTTTAGTTGTAATCTGTGTTTTATTTCTACTACATTTTGTGTAAGTTAATACTATATTTAGTTTTAAATTTTAGTTAATTTCTACTTTAAACCTACTTATATTTATTAGTTTTTATTATGCTAACATATTAGTTTAAATCTTTTTTTAGGTTCTATTACAGTGAATATCATTTTATTTTCTTTTATTAATTAGAATATCTATTAAATTAGTGCTAGCATTTAGACATTTTTTTAAATTAGATTTATAAACTTACTACTGTTTACAACCCAAGCAAACAAAGGCATTGTTGACAGCAAAACAATGACAATGTAGATAGGTTACAGGCTATAAAGATTTTAATTCTACTACATTTAGGTGTAAGATTAACTACATTTAGTTTAAAAGTTTAAATTGTTAATGTCTACTTTGAACCTAATTATATTTACTAGTTTTATATTATGCTAACATTTTAGTTTTAGAATCTGTGATATACTTCTAATACAATTATGTGTAAGATTTATTTTTAAATTTTAGTGAATTTCTACTTTAATCCTACTTATGTTTACTAGTTTTTTTTATGTTAACATATTAGCTAATATTACATTTAGAGAGGAGACAGACATCATGATGGAAAAGAAGAAAGGCACTTTTAAGCTCCAAAAGTGCCAAAAAAGAGGAGCGCAGTTTAACGTCATGTCTCGGGACATTACAATTATTTTAGTGTTCACTATATTAAACCTGCATTTATTAAGTAGTTTTATATTATGCTAACATTTTAGTTGTAATCTGTGTTTTATTTCTACTACATTTTGTGTAAGTTAATACTATATTTAGTTTTAAATTTTAGTTAATTTCTACTTTAAACCTACTTATATTTATTAGTTTTTATTATGCTAACATATTAGTTTAAATCTTTTTTTAGGTTCTATTACAGTGAATATGATTTTATTTTCTTTTATTAATTAGAATATCTATTAAATTAGTGCTAGCATTTAGACATTTTTTTAAATTAGATTTATAAACTTACTACTGTTTACAACCCAAGCAAACAAAGGCATTGTTGACAGCAAAACAATGACAATGTAGATAGGTTACAGGCTATAAAGATTTTAATTCTACTACATTTAGGTGTAAGATTAACTACATTTAGTTTAAAAGTTTAAATTGTTAATGTCTACTTTGAACCTAATTATATTTACTAGTTTTATATTATGCTAACATTTTAGTTTGAATCTGTGTTTTATTTCTACTACAATTATGTGTAATTTAAAACTACATTTAGTCCTAAATTTTAGTCAATTTCTACTTTAATCCTACTTATGTTTACTAGTTTTTTTTATGTTAACATATTAGCTAATATTACATTTAGAGAGGAGACAGACATCATGAAGGAAAAGAAGAAAGGCACTTTTAAGCTCCAAAAGTGCCAAAAAAGAGGAGCGCAGTTTAACGTCATGTCTCGGGACATTACAATTACTTTAGTGTTCACTATATTAAACCTGCATTTATTAAGTAGTTTTATATTATGCTAACATTTTAGTTGTAATCTGTGTTTTATTTCTACTACATTTTGTGTAAGTTAATACTTTATTTAGTTTTAAATTTTAGTTAATTTCTACTTTAAACCTACTTATATTTATTAGTTTTTATTATGCTAACATATTAGTTAAAATCTTTTTTTAGGTTCTATTACAGTGAATATGATTTTATATTCTTTTATTAATTAGAATATCTATTAAATTAGTGCTAGCATTTAGACATTTTTGAAAATTAGATTTATAAACTTACTACTGTTTACAACCCAAGCAAACAAAGGCATTGTTGACAGCAAAACAATGACAATGTAGATAGGTTACAGGCTATAAAGATTTTAATTCTACTACATTTAGGTGTAAGATTAACTACATTTAGTTTAAAAGTTTAAATTGTTAATGTCTACTTTGAACCTAATTATATTTACTAGTTTTATATTATGCTAACATTTTAGTTTTAGAATCTGTGATATACTTCTAATACAATTATGTGTAAGATTTATTTTTAAATTTTAGTGAATTTCTACTTTAATCCTACTTATGTTTACTAGTTTTTTTTATGTTAACATATTAGCTAATATTACATTTAGAGAGGAGACAGACATCATGATGGAAAAGAAGAAAGGCACTTTTAAGCTCCAAAAGTGCCAAAAAAGAGGAGCGCAGTTTAACGTCATGTCTCGGGACATTACAATTATTTTAGTGTTCACTATATTAAACCTGCATTTATTAAGTAGTTTTATATTATGCTAACATTTTAGTTGTAATCTGTGTTTTATTTCTACTACATTTTGTGTAAGTTAATACTATATTTAGTTTTAAATTTTAGTTAATTTCTACTTTAAACCTACTTATATTTATTAGTTTTTATTATGCTAACATATTAGTTTAAATCTTTTTTTAGGTTCTATTACAGTGAATATCATTTTCTTTTCTTTTATTAATTAGAATATCTATTAAATTAGTGCTAGCATTTAGACATTTTTTTAAATTAGATTTATAAACTTACTACTGTTTACAACCCAAGCAAACAAAGGCATTGTTGACAGCAAAACAATGACAATGTAGATAGGTTACAGGCTATAAAGATTTTAATTCTACTACATTTAGGTGTAAGATTAACTACATTTAGTTTAAAAGTTTAAATTGTTAATGTCTACTTTGAACCTAATTATATTTACTAGTTTTATATTATGCTAACATTTTAGTTTGAATCTGTGTTTTATTTCTACTACAATTATGTGTAATTTAAAACTACATTTAGTCCTAAATTTTAGTCAATTTCTACTTTAATCCTACTTATGTTTACTAGTTTTTTTTATGTTAACATATTAGCTAATATTACATTTAGAGAGGAGACAGACATCATGAAGGAAAAGAAGAAAGGCACTTTTAAGCTCCAAAAGTGCCAAAAAAGAGGAGCGCAGTTTAACGTCATGTCTCGGGACATTACAATTACTTTAGTGTTCACTATATTAAACCTGCATTTATTAAGTAGTTTTATATTATGCTAACATTTTAGTTGTAATCTGTGTTTTATTTCTACTACATTTTGTGTAAGTTAATACTTTATTTAGTTTTAAATTTTAGTTAATTTCTACTTTAAACCTACTTATATTTATTAGTTTTTATTATGCTAACATATTAGTTTAAATCTTTTTTTAGGTTCTATTACAGTGAATATGATTTTATTTTCTTTTATTAATTAGAATATCTATTAAATTAGTGCTAGCATTTAGACATTTTTTTAAATTAGATTTATAAACTTACTACTGTTTACAACCCAAGCAAACAAAGGCATTGTTGACAGCAAAACAATGACAATGTAGATAGGTTACAGGCTATAAAGATTTTAATTCTACTACATTTAGGTGTAAGATTAACTACATTTAGTTTAAAAGTTTAAATTGTTAATGTCTACTTTGAACCTAATTATATTTACTAGTTTTATATTATGCTAACATTTTAGTTTGAATCTGTGTTTTATTTCTACTACAATTATGTGTAATTTAAAACTACATTTAGTCCTAAATTTTAGTCAATTTCTACTTTAATCCTACTTATGTTTACTAGTTTTTTTTATGTTAACATATTAGCTAATATTACATTTAGAGAGGAGACAGACATCATGAAGGAAAAGAAGAAAGGCACTTTTAAGCTCCAAAAGTGCCAAAAAAGAGGAGCGCAGTTTAACGTCATGTCTCGGGACATTACAATTACTTTAGTGTTCACTATATTAAACCTGCATTTATTAAGTAGTTTTATATTATGCTAACATTTTAGTTGTAATCTGTGTTTTATTTCTACTACATTTTGTGTAAGTTAATACTTTATTTAGTTTTAAATTTTAGTTAATTTCTACTTTAAACCTACTTATATTTATTAGTTTTTATTATGCTAACATATTAGTTAAAATCTTTTTTTAGGTTCTATTACAGTGAATATGATTTTATATTCTTTTATTAATTAGAATATCTATTAAATTAGTGCTAGCATTTAGACATTTTTGAAAATTAGATTTATAAACTTACTACTGTTTACAACCCAAGCAAACAAAGGCATTGTTGACAGCAAAACAATGACAATGTAGATAGGTTACAGGCTATAAAGATTTTAATTCTACTACATTTAGGTGTAAGATTAACTACATTTAGTTTAAAAGTTTAAATTGTTAATGTCTACTTTGAACCTAATTATATTTACTAGTTTTATATTATGCTAACATTTTAGTTTTAGAATCTGTGATATACTTCTAATACAATTATGTGTAAGATTTATTTTTAAATTTTAGTGAATTTCTACTTTAATCCTACTTATGTTTACTAGTTTTTTTTATGTTAACATATTAGCTAATATTACATTTAGAGAGGAGACAGACATCATGATGGAAAAGAAGAAAGGCACTTTTAAGCTCCAAAAGTGCCAAAAAAGAGGAGCGCAGTTTAACGTCATGTCTCGGGACATTACAATTATTTTAGTGTTCACTATATTAAACCTGCATTTATTAAGTAGTTTTATATTATGCTAACATTTTAGTTGTAATCTGTGTTTTATCTCTACTACATTTTGTGTAAGTTAATACTATATTTAGTTTTAAATTTTAGTTAATTTCTACTTTAAACCTACTTATATTTATTAGTTTTTATTATGCTAACATATTAGTTTAAATCTTTTTTTAGGTTCTATTACAGTGAATATCATTTTATTTTCTTTTATTAATTAGAATATCTATTAAATTAGTGCTAGCATTTAGACATTTTTTTAAATTAGATTTATAAACTTACTACTGTTTACAACCCAAGCAAACAAAGGCATTGTTGACAGCAAAACAATGACAATGTAGATAGGTTACAGGCTATAAAGATTTTAATTCTACTACATTTAGGTGTAAGATTAACTACATTTAGTTTAAAAGTTTAAATTGTTAATGTCTACTTTGAACCTAATTATATTTACTAGTTTTATATTATGCTAACATTTTAGTTTGAATCTGTGTTTTATTTCTACTACAATTATGTGTAATTTAAAACTACATTTAGTCCTAAATTTTAGTCAATTTCTACTTTAATCCTACTTATGTTTACTAGTTTTTTTTATGTTAACATATTAGCTAATATTACATTTAGAGAGGAGACAGACATCATGAAGGAAAAGAAGAAAGGCACTTTTAAGCTCCAAAAGTGCCAAAAAAGAGGAGCGCAGTTTAACGTCATGTCTCGGGACATTACAATTACTTTAGTGTTCACTATATTAAACCTGCATTTATTAAGTAGTTTTATATTATGCTAACATTTTAGTTGTAATCTGTGTTTTATTTCTACTACATTTTGTGTAAGTTAATACTTTATTTAGTTTTAAATTTTAGTTAATTTCTACTTTAAACCTACTTATATTTATTAGTTTTTATTATGCTAACATATTAGTTTAAATCTTTTTTTAGGTTCTATTACAGTGAATATGATTTTATTTTCTTTTATTAATTAGAATATCTATTAAATTAGTGCTAGCATTTAGACATTTTTTTAAATTAGATTTATAAACTTACTACTGTTTACAACCCAAGCAAACAAAGGCATTGTTGACAGCAAAACAATGACAATGTAGATAGGTTACAGGCTATAAAGATTTTAATTCTACTACATTTAGGTGTAAGATTAACTACATTTAGTTTAAAAGTTTAAATTGTTAATGTCTACTTTGAACCTAATTATATTTACTAGTTTTATATTATGCTAACATTTTAGTTTGAATCTGTGTTTTATTTCTACTACAATTATGTGTAATTTAAAACTACATTTAGTCCTAAATTTTAGTCAATTTCTACTTTAATCCTACTTATGTTTACTAGTTTTTTTTATGTTAACATATTAGCTAATATTACATTTAGAGAGGAGACAGACATCATGAAGGAAAAGAAGAAAGGCACTTTTAAGCTCCAAAAGTGCCAAAAAAGAGGAGCGCAGTTTAACGTCATGTCTCGGGACATTACAATTACTTTAGTGTTCACTATATTAAACCTGCATTTATTAAGTAGTTTTATATTATGCTAACATTTTAGTTGTAATCTGTGTTTTATTTCTACTACATTTTGTGTAAGTTAATACTTTATTTAGTTTTAAATTTTAGTTAATTTCTACTTTAAACCTACTTATATTTATTAGTTTTTATTATGCTAACATATTAGTTAAAATCTTTTTTTAGGTTCTATTACAGTGAATATGATTTTATATTCTTTTATTAATTAGAATATCTATTAAATTAGTGCTAGCATTTAGACATTTTTGAAAATTAGATTTATAAACTTACTACTGTTTACAACCCAAGCAAACAAAGGCATTGTTGACAGCAAAACAATGACAATGTAGATAGGTTACAGGCTATAAAGATTTTAATTCTACTACATTTAGGTGTAAGATTAACTACATTTAGTTTAAAAGTTTAAATTGTTAATGTCTACTTTGAACCTAATTATATTTACTAGTTTTATATTATGCTAACATTTTAGTTTTAGAATCTGTGATATACTTCTAATACAATTATGTGTAAGATTTATTTTTAAATTTTAGTGAATTTCTACTTTAATCCTACTTATGTTTACTAGTTTTTTTTATGTTAACATATTAGCTAATATTACATTTAGAGAGGAGACAGACATCATGATGGAAAAGAAGAAAGGCACTTTTAAGCTCCAAAAGTGCCAAAAAAGAGGAGCGCAGTTTAACGTCATGTCTCGGGACATTACAATTATTTTAGTGTTCACTATATTAAACCTGCATTTATTAAGTAGTTTTATATTATGCTAACATTTTAGTTGTAATCTGTGTTTTATCTCTACTACATTTTGTGTAAGTTAATACTATATTTAGTTTTAAATTTTAGTTAATTTCTACTTTAAACCTACTTATATTTATTAGTTTTTATTATGCTAACATATTAGTTTAAATCTTTTTTTAGGTTCTATTACAGTGAATATCATTTTATTTTCTTTTATTAATTAGAATATCTATTAAATTAGTGCTAGCATTTAGACATTTTTTTAAATTAGATTTATAAACTTACTACTGTTTACAACCCAAGCAAACAAAGGCATTGTTGACAGCAAAACAATGACAATGTAGATAGGTTACAGGCTATAAAGATTTTAATTCTACTACATTTAGGTGTAAGATTAACTACATTTAGTTTAAAAGTTTAAATTGTTAATGTCTACTTTGAACCTAATTATATTTACTAGTTTTATATTATGCTAACATTTTAGTTTGAATCTGTGTTTTATTTCTACTACAATTATGTGTAATTTAAAACTACATTTAGTCCTAAATTTTAGTCAATTTCTACTTTAATCCTACTTATGTTTACTAGTTTTTTTTATGTTAACATATTAGCTAATATTACATTTAGAGAGGAGACAGACATCATGAAGGAAAAGAAGAAAGGCACTTTTAAGCTCCAAAAGTGCCAAAAAAGAGGAGCGCAGTTTAACGTCATGTCTCGGGACATTACAATTACTTTAGTGTTCACTATATTAAACCTGCATTTATTAAGTAGTTTTATATTATGCTAACATTTTAGTTGTAATCTGTGTTTTATTTCTACTACATTTTGTGTAAGTTAATACTTTATTTAGTTTTAAATTTTAGTTAATTTCTACTTTAAACCTACTTATATTTATTAGTTTTTATTATGCTAACATATTAGTTAAAATCTTTTTTTAGGTTCTATTACAGTGAATATGATTTTATATTCTTTTATTAATTAGAATATCTATTAAATTAGTGCTAGCATTTAGACATTTTTGAAAATTAGATTTATAAACTTACTACTGTTTACAACCCAAGCAAACAAAGGCATTGTTGACAGCAAAACAATGACAATGTAGATAGGTTACAGGCTATAAAGATTTTAATTCTACTACATTTAGGTGTAAGATTAACTACATTTAGTTTAAAAGTTTAAATTGTTAATGTCTACTTTGAACCTAATTATATTTACTAGTTTTATATTATGCTAACATTTTAGTTTTAGAATCTGTGATATACTTCTAATACAATTATGTGTAAGATTTATTTTTAAATTTTAGTTAATTTCTACTTTAATCCTACTTATGTTTACTAGTTTTTTTTATGTTAACATATTAGCTAATATTACATTTAGAGAGGAGACAGACATCATGATGGAAAAGAAGAAAGGCACTTTTAAGCTCCAAAAGTGCCAAAAAAGAGGAGCGCAGTTTAACGTCATGTCTCGGGACATTACAATTATTTTAGTGTTCACTATATTAAACCTGCATTTATTAAGTAGTTTTATATTATGCTAACATTTTAGTTGTAATCTGTGTTTTATTTCTACTACATTTTGTGTAAGTTAATACTATATTTAGTTTTAAATTTTAGTTAATTTCTACTGTAAACCTACTTATATTTATTAGTTTTTATTATGCTAACATATTAGTTAAAATCTTTTTTTAGGTTCTATTACAGTGAATATGATTTTATATTCTTTTATTAATTAGAATATCTATTAAATTAGTGCTAGCATTTAGACATTTTTTTAAATTAGATTTATAAACTTACTACTGTTTACAACCCAAGCAAACAAAGGCATTGTTGACAGCAAAACAATGACAATGTAGATAGGTTACAGGCTATAAAGATTTTAATTCTACTACATTTAGGTGTAAGATTAACTACATTTAGTTTAAAAGTTTAAATTGTTAATGTCTACTTTGAACCTAATTATATTTACTAGTTTTATATTATGCTAACATTTTAGTTTGAATCTGTGTTTTATTTCTACTACAATTATGTGTAATTTAAAACTACATTTAGTCCTAAATTTTAGTCAATTTCTACTTTAATCCTACTTATGTTTACTAGTTTTTTTTATGTTAACATATTAGCTAATATTACATTTAGAGAGGAGACAGACATCATGAAGGAAAAGAAGAAAGGCACTTTTAAGCTCCAAAAGTGCCAAAAAAGAGGAGCGCAGTTTAACGTCATGTCTCGGGACATTACAATTACTTTAGTGTTCACTATATTAAACCTGCATTTATTAAGTAGTTTTATATTATGCTAACATTTTAGTTGTAATCTGTGTTTTATTTCTACTACATTTTGTGTAAGTTAATACTTTATTTAGTTTTAAATTTTAGTTAATTTCTACTTTAAACCTACTTATATTTATTAGTTTTTATTATGCTAACATATTAGTTTAAATCTTTTTTTAGGTTCTATTACAGTGAATATGATTTTATATTCTTTTATTAATTAGAATATCTATTAAATTAGTGCTAGCATTTAGACATTTTTGAAAATTAGATTTATAAACTTACTACTGTTTACAACCCAAGCAAACAAAGGCATTGTTGACAGCAAAACAATGACAATGTAGATAGGTTACAGGCTATAAAGATTTTAATTCTACTACATTTAGGTGTAAGATTAACTACATTTAGTTTAAAAGTTTAAATTGTTAATGTCTACTTTGAACCTAATTATATTTACTAGTTTTATATTATGCTAACATTTTAGTTTTAGAATCTGTGATATACTTCTAATACAATTATGTGTAAGATTTATTTTTAAATTTTAGTGAATTTCTACTTTAATCCTACTTATGTTTACTAGTTTTTTTTATGTTAACATATTAGCTAATATTACATTTAGAGAGGAGACAGACATCATGAAGGAAAAGAAGAAAGGCACTTTTAAGCTCCAAAAGTGCCAAAAAAGAGGAGCGCAGTTTAACGTCATGTCTCGGGACATTACAATTACTTTAGTGTTCACTATATTAAACCTGCATTTATTAAGTAGTTTTATATTATGCTAACATTTTAGTTGTAATCTGTGTTTTATTTCTACTACATTTTGTGTAAGTTAATACTTTATTTAGTTTTAAATTTTAGTTAATTTCTACTTTAAACCTACTTATATTTATTAGTTTTTATTATGCTAACATATTAGTTAAAATCTTTTTTTAGGTTCTATTACAGTGAATATGATTTTATATTCTTTTATTAATTAGAATATCTATTAAATTAGTGCTAGCATTTAGACATTTTTGAAAATTAGATTTATAAACTTACTACTGTTTACAACCCAAGCAAACAAAGGCATTGTTGACAGCAAAACAATGACAATGTAGATAGGTTACAGGCTATAAAGATTTTAATTCTACTACATTTAGGTGTAAGATTAACTACATTTAGTTTAAAAGTTTAAATTGTTAATGTCTACTTTGAACCTAATTATATTTACTAGTTTTATATTATGCTAACATTTTAGTTTTAGAATCTGTGATATACTTCTAATACAATTATGTGTAAGATTTATTTTTAAATTTTAGTGAATTTCTACTTTAATCCTACTTATGTTTACTAGTTTTTTTTATGTTAACATATTAGCTAATATTACATTTAGAGAGGAGACAGACATCATGATGGAAAAGAAGAAAGGCACTTTTAAGCTCCAAAAGTGCCAAAAAAGAGGAGCGCAGTTTAACGTCATGTCTCGGGACATTACAATTATTTTAGTGTTCACTATATTAAACCTGCATTTATTAAGTAGTTTTATATTATGCTAACATTTTAGTTGTAATCTGTGTTTTATCTCTACTACATTTTGTGTAAGTTAATACTATATTTAGTTTTAAATTTTAGTTAATTTCTACTTTAAACCTACTTATATTTATTAGTTTTTATTATGCTAACATATTAGTTTAAATCTTTTTTTAGGTTCTATTACAGTGAATATCATTTTATTTTCTTTTATTAATTAGAATATCTATTAAATTAGTGCTAGCATTTAGACATTTTTTTAAATTAGATTTATAAACTTACTACTGTTTACAACCCAAGCAAACAAAGGCATTGTTGACAGCAAAACAATGACAATGTAGATAGGTTACAGGCTATAAAGATTTTAATTCTACTACATTTAGGTGTAAGATTAACTACATTTAGTTTAAAAGTTTAAATTGTTAATGTCTACTTTGAACCTAATTATATTTACTAGTTTTATATTATGCTAACATTTTAGTTTGAATCTGTGTTTTATTTCTACTACAATTATGTGTAATTTAAAACTACATTTAGTCCTAAATTTTAGTCAATTTCTACTTTAATCCTACTTATGTTTACTAGTTTTTTTTATGTTAACATATTAGCTAATATTACATTTAGAGAGGAGACAGACATCATGAAGGAAAAGAAGAAAGGCACTTTTAAGCTCCAAAAGTGCCAAAAAAGAGGAGCGCAGTTTAACGTCATGTCTCGGGACATTACAATTACTTTAGTGTTCACTATATTAAACCTGCATTTATTAAGTAGTTTTATATTATGCTAACATTTTAGTTGTAATCTGTGTTTTATTTCTACTACATTTTGTGTAAGTTAATACTTTATTTAGTTTTAAATTTTAGTTAATTTCTACTTTAAACCTACTTATATTTATTAGTTTTTATTATGCTAACATATTAGTTAAAATCTTTTTTTAGGTTCTATTACAGTGAATATGATTTTATATTCTTTTATTAATTAGAATATCTATTAAATTAGTGCTAGCATTTAGACATTTTTGAAAATTAGATTTATAAACTTACTACTGTTTACAACCCAAGCAAACAAAGGCATTGTTGACAGCAAAACAATGACAATGTAGATAGGTTACAGGCTATAAAGATTTTAATTCTACTACATTTAGGTGTAAGATTAACTACATTTAGTTTAAAAGTTTAAATTGTTAATGTCTACTTTGAACCTAATTATATTTACTAGTTTTATATTATGCTAACATTTTAGTTTTAGAATCTGTGATATACTTCTAATACAATTATGTGTAAGATTTATTTTTAAATTTTAGTTAATTTCTACTTTAATCCTACTTATGTTTACTAGTTTTTTTTATGTTAACATATTAGCTAATATTACATTTAGAGAGGAGACAGACATCATGATGGAAAAGAAGAAAGGCACTTTTAAGCTCCAAAAGTGCCAAAAAAGAGGAGCGCAGTTTAACGTCATGTCTCGGGACATTACAATTATTTTAGTGTTCACTATATTAAACCTGCATTTATTAAGTAGTTTTATATTATGCTAACATTTTAGTTGTAATCTGTGTTTTATTTCTACTACATTTTGTGTAAGTTAATACTATATTTAGTTTTAAATTTTAGTTAATTTCTACTGTAAACCTACTTATATTTATTAGTTTTTATTATGCTAACATATTAGTTTAAATCTTTTTTTAGGTTCTATTACAGTGAATATCATTTTATTTTCTTTTATTAATTAGAATATCTATTAAATTAGTGCTAGCATTTAGACATTTTTTTAAATTAGATTTATAAACTTACTACTGTTTACAACCCAAGCAAACAAAGGCATTGTTGACAGCAAAACAATGACAATGTAGATAGGTTACAGGCTATAAAGATTTTAATTCTACTACATTTAGGTGTAAGATTAACTACATTTAGTTTAAAAGTTTAAATTGTTAATGTCTACTTTGAACCTAATTATATTTACTAGTTTTATATTATGCTAACATTTTAGTTTGAATCTGTGTTTTATTTCTACTACAATTATGTGTAATTTAAAACTACATTTAGTCCTAAATTTTAGTCAATTTCTACTTTAATCCTACTTATGTTTACTAGTTTTTTTTATGTTAACATATTAGCTAATATTACATTTAGAGAGGAGACAGACATCATGAAGGAAAAGAAGAAAGGCACTTTTAAGCTCCAAAAGTGCCAAAAAAGAGGAGCGCAGTTTAACGTCATGTCTCGGGACATTACAATTACTTTAGTGTTCACTATATTAAACCTGCATTTATTAAGTAGTTTTATATTATGCTAACATTTTAGTTGTAATCTGTGTTTTATTTCTACTACATTTTGTGTAAGTTAATACTTTATTTAGTTTTAAATTTTAGTTAATTTCTACTTTAAACCTACTTATATTTATTAGTTTTTATTATGCTAACATATTAGTTAAAATCTTTTTTTAGGTTCTATTACAGTGAATATGATTTTATATTCTTTTATTAATTAGAATATCTATTAAATTAGTGCTAGCATTTAGACATTTTTTTAAATTAGATTTATAAACTTACTACTGTTTACAACCCAAGCAAACAAAGGCATTGTTGACAGCAAAACAATGACAATGTAGATAGGTTACAGGCTATAAAGATTTTAATTCTACTACATTTAGGTGTAAGATTAACTACATTTAGTTTAAAAGTTTAAATTGTTAATGTCTACTTTGAACCTAATTATATTTACTAGTTTTATATTATGCTAACATTTTAGTTTGAATCTGTGTTTTATTTCTACTACAATTATGTGTAATTTAAAACTACATTTAGTCCTAAATTTTAGTCAATTTCTACTTTAATCCTACTTATGTTTACTAGTTTTTTTTATGTTAACATATTAGCTAATATTACATTTAGAGAGGAGACAGACATCATGATGGAAAAGAAGAAAGGCACTTTTAAGCTCCAAAAGTGCCAAAAAAGAGGAGCGCAGTTTAATGTCATGTCTCGGGACATTACAATTATTTTAGTGTTCACTATATTAAACCTGCATTTATTAAGTAGTTTTATATTATGCTAACATTTTAGTTGTAATCTGTGTTTTATTTCTACTACATTTTGTGTAAGTTAATACTATATTTAGTTTTAAATTTTAGTTAATTTCTACTTTAAACCTACTTATATTTATTAGTTTTTATTATGCTAACATATTAGTTTAAATCTTTTTTTAGGTTCTATTACAGTGAATATCATTTTATTTTCTTTTATTAATTAGAATATCTATTAAATTAGTGCTAGCATTTAGACATTTTTTAAAATTAGATTTATAAACTTACTACTGTTTACAACCCAAGCAAACAAAGGCATTGTTGACAGCAAAACAATGACAATGTAGATAGGTTACAGGCTATAAAGATTTTAATTCTACTACATTTAGGTGTAAGATTAACTACATTTAGTTTAAAAGTTTAAATTGTTAATGTCTACTTTGAACCTAATTATATTTACTAGTTTTATATTATGCTAACATTTTAGTTTGAATCTGTGTTTTATTTCTACTACAATTATGTGTAATTTAAAACTACATTTAGTCCTAAATTTTAGTCAATTTCTACTTTAATCCTACTTATGTTTACTAGTTTTTTTTATGTTAACATATTAGCTAATATTACATTTAGAGAGGAGACAGACATCATGAAGGAAAAGAAGAAAGGCACTTTTAAGCTCCAAAAGTGCCAAAAAAGAGGAGCGCAGTTTAACGTCATGTCTCGGGACATTACAATTATTTTAGTGTTCACTATATTAAACCTGCATTTATTAAGTAGTTTTATATTATGCTAACATTTTAGTTGTAATCTGTGTTTTATTTCTACTACATTTTGTGTAAGTTAATACTATATTTAGTTTTAAATTTTAGTTAATTTCTACTTTAAACCTACTTATATTTATTAGTTTTTATTATGCTAACATATTAGTTAAAATCTTTTTTTAGGTTCTATTACAGTGAATATGATTTTATATTCTTTTATTAATTAGAATATCTATTAAATTAGTGCTAGCATTTAGACATTTTTGAAAATTAGATTTATAAACTTACTACTGTTTACAACCCAAGCAAACAAAGGCATTGTTGACAGCAAAACAATGACAATGTAGATAGGTTACAGGCTATAAAGATTTTAATTCTACTACATTTAGGTGTAAGATTAACTACATTTAGTTTAAAAGTTTAAATTGTTAATGTCTACTTTGAACCTAATTATATTTACTAGTTTTATATTATGCTAACATTTTAGTTTTAGAATCTATGATATACTTCTAATACAATTATGTGTAAGATTTATTTTTAAATTTTAGTTAATTTCTACTTTAATCCTACTTATGTTTACTAGTTTTTTTTATGTTAACATATTAGCTAATATTACATTTAGAGAGGAGACAGACATCATGATGGAAAAGAAGAAAGGCACTTTTAAGCTCCAAAAGTGCCAAAAAAGAGGAGCGCAGTTTAACGTCATGTCTCGGGACATTACAATTATTTTAGTGTTCACTATATTAAACCTGCATTTATTAAGTAGTTTTATATTATGCTAACATTTTAGTTGTAATCTGTGTTTTATTTCTACTACATTTTGTGTAAGTTAATACTATATTTAGTTTTAAATTTTAGTTAATTTCTACTTTAAACCTACTTATATTTATTCGTTTTTATTATGCTAACATATTAGTTTAAATCTTTTTTTAGGTTCTATTACAGTGAATATGATTTTATATTCTTTTATTAATTAGAATATCTATTAAATTAGTGCTAGCATTTAGACATTTTTGAAAATTAGATTTATAAACTTACTACTGTTTACAATCCAAGCAAACAAAGGCATTGTTGACAGCAAAACAATGACAATGTAGATAGGTTACAGGCTATAAAGATTTTAATTCTACTACATTTAGGTGTAAGATTAACTACATTTAGTTTAAAAGTTTAAATTGTTAATGTCTACTTTGAACCTAATTATATTTACTAGTTTTATATTATGCTAACATTTTAGTTTGAATCTGTGTTTTATTTCTACTACAATTATGTGTAATTTAAAACTACATTTAGTCCTAAATTTTAGTCAATTTCTACTTTAATCCTACTTATGTTTACTAGTTTTTTTTATGTTAACATATTAGCTAATATTACATTTAGAGAGGAGACAGACATCATGATGGAAAAGAAGAAAGGCACTTTTAAGCTCCAAAAGTGCCAAAAAAGAGGAGCGCAGTTTAACGTCATGTCTCGGGACATTACAATTATTTTAGTGTTCACTATATTAAACCTGCATTTATTAAGTAGTTTTATATTATGCTAACATTTTAGTTGTAATCTGTGTTTTATTTCTACTACATTTTGTGTAAGTTAATACTATATTTAGTTTTAAATTTTAGTTAATTTCTACTTTAAACCTACTTATATTTATTAGTTTTTATTATGCTAACATATTAGTTAAAATCTTTTTTTAGGTTCTATTACAGTGAATATGATTTTATATTCTTTTATTAATTAGAATATCTATTAAATTAGTGCTAGCATTTAGACATTTTTGAAAATTAGATTTATAAACTTACTACTGTTTACAACCCAAGCAAACAAAGGCATTGTTGACAGCAAAACAATGACAATGTAGATAGGTTACAGGCTATAAAGATTTTAATTCTACTACATTTAGGTGTAAGATTAACTACATTTAGTTTAAAAGTTTAAATTGTTAATGTCTACTTTGAACCTAATTATATTTACTAGTTTTATATTATGCTAACATTTTAGTTTTAGAATCTATGATATACTTCTAATACAATTATGTGTAAGATTTATTTTTAAATTTTAGTTAATTTCTACTTTAATCCTACTTATGTTTACTAGTTTTTTTTATGTTAACATATTAGCTAATATTACATTTAGAGAGGAGACAGACATCATGATGGAAAAGAAGAAAGGCACTTTTAAGCTCCAAAAGTGCCAAAAAAGAGGAGCGCAGTTTAACGTCATGTCTCGGGACATTACAATTATTTTAGTGTTCACTATATTAAACCTGCATTTATTAAGTAGTTTTATATTATGCTAACATTTTAGTTGTAATCTGTGTTTTATTTCTACTACATTTTGTGTAAGTTAATACTATATTTAGTTTTAAATTTTAGTTAATTTCTACTTTAAACCTACTTATATTTATTAGTTTTTATTATGCTAACATATTAGTTTAAATCTTTTTTTAGGTTCTATTACAGTTAATATCATTTTATTTTCTTTTATTAATTAGAATATCTATTAAATTAGTGCTAGCATTTAGACATTTTTTAAAATTAGATTTATAAACTTACTACTGTTTACAACCCAAGCAAACAAAGGCATTGTTGACAGCAAAACAATGACAATGTAGATAGGTTACAGGCTATAAAGATTTTAATTCTACTACATTTAGGTGTAAGATTAACTACATTTAGTTTAAAAGTTTAAATTGTTAATGTCTACTTTGAACCTAATTATATTTACTAGTTTTATATTATGCTAATATTTTAGTTTTAGAATCTGTGATATATTTCTACTACAATTATGTGTAAGATTTATTTTTAAATTTTAGTTAATTTCTACTTTAATCCTACTTATGTTTACTAGTTTTTTTTTATGTTAACATATTAGCTAATATTACATTTAGAGAGGAGACAGACATCATGAAGGAAAAGAAGAAAGGCACTTTTAAGCTCCAAAAGTGCCAAAAAAGAGGAGCGCAGTTTAACGTCATGTCTCGGGACATTACAATTGTTTATATATTTACTATATTAAACCTGCATTTATTAAGTAGTTTTATATTATGCTAACATTTTAGTTGTAATCTGTGTTTTATTTCTACTACATTTTGTGTAAGTTAATACTATATTTAGTTTTAAATTTTAGTTAATTTCTACTTTAAACCTACTTATATTTATTAGTTTTTATTATGCTAACATATTAGTTAAAATCTTTTTTTAGGTTCTATTACAGTGAATATGATTTTATATTCTTTTATTAATTAGAATATCTATTAAATTAGTGCTAGCATTTAGACATTTTTTAAAATTAGATTTATAAACTTACTACTGTTTACAACCCTAGCAAACAAAGGCATTGTTGACAGCAAAACAATGACAATGTAGATAGGTTACAGGCTATAAAGATTTTAATTCTACTACATTTAGGTGTAAGATTAACTACATTTAGTTTAAAAGTTTAAATTGTTAATGTCTACTTTGAACCTAATTATATTTACTAGTTTTATATTATGCTAACATTTTAGTTTGAATCTGTGTTTTATTTCTACTACAATTATGTGTAATTTAAAACTACATTTAGTCCTAAATTTTAGTCAATTTCTACTTTAATCCTACTTATGTTTACTAGTTTTTTTTATGTTAACATATTAGCTAATATTACATTTAGAGAGGAGACAGACATCATGAAGGAAAAGAAGAAAGGCACTTTTAAGCTCCAAAAGTGCCAAAAAAGAGGAGCGCAGTTTAACGTCATGTCTCGGGACATTACAATTATTTTAGTGTTCACTATATTAAACCTGCATTTATTAAGTAGTTTTATATTATGCTAACATTTTAGTTGTAATCTGTGTTTTATTTCTACTACATTTTGTGTAAGTTAATACTATATTTAGTTTTAAATTTTAGTTAATTTCTACTTTAAACCTACTTATATTTATTAGTTTTTATTATGCTAACATATTAGTTTAAATCTTTTTTTAGGTTCTATTACAGTTAATATCATTTTATTTTCTTTTATTAATTAGAATATCTATTAAATTAGTGCTAGCATTTAGACATTTTTTTTAATTAGATTTATAAACTTACTACTGTTTACAACCCAAGCAAACAAAGGCATTGTTGACAGCAAAACAATGACAATGTAGATAGGTTACAGGCTATAAAGATTTTAATTCTACTACATTTAGGTGTAAGATTAACTACATTTAGTTTAAAAGTTTAAATTGTTAATGTCTACTTTGAACCTAATTATATTTACTAGTTTTATATTATGCTAACATTTTAGTTTGAATCTGTGTTTTATTTCTACTACAATTATGTGTAATTTAAAACTACATTTAGTCCAAAAATTTAGTCAATTTCTACTTTAATCCTACTTAAGTTTACTAGTTTTTTTTATGTTAACATATTAGCTAATATTACATTTAGAGAGGAGACAGACATCATGAAGGAAAAGAAGAAAGGCACTTTTAAGCTCCAAAAGTGCCAAAAAAGAGGAGCGCAGTTTAACGTCATGTCTCGGGACATTACAATTATTTTAGTGTTCACTATATTAAACCTGCATTTATTAAGTAGTTTTATATTATGCTAACATTTTAGTTGTAATCTGTGTTTTATTTCTACTACATTTTGTGTAAGTTAATACTATATTTAGTTTTAAATTTTAGTTAATTTCTACTTTAAACCTACTTATATTTATTAGTTTTTATTATGCTAACATATTAGTTTAAATCTTTTTTTAGGTTCTATTACAGTGAATATCATTTTATTTTTTTTTATTAATTAGAATATCTATTAAATTAGTGCTAGCATTTAGACATTTTTTTAAATTAGATTTATAAACTTACTACTGTTTACAACCCAAGCAAACAAAGGCATTGTTGACAGCAAAACAATGACAATGTAGATAGGTTACAGGCTATAAAGATTTTAATTCTACTACATTTAGGTGTAAGATTAACTACATTTAGTTTAAAAGTTTAAATTGTTAATGTCTACTTTGAACCTAATTATATTTACTAGTTTTATATTATGCTAACATTTTAGTTTTAGAATCTGTGATATATTTCTACTACAATTATGTGTAAGATTTATTTTTAAATTTTAGTTAATTTCTACTTTAATCCTACTTATGTTTACTAGTTTTTTTTATGTTAACATATTAGCTAATATTACATTTAGAGAGGAGACAGACATCATGAAGGAAAAGAAGAAAGGCACTTTTAAGCTCCAAAAGTGCCAAAAAAGAGGAGCGCAGTTTAACGTCATGTCTCGGGACATTACAATTATTTTAGTGTTCACTATATTAAATCTGCATTTATTAAGTAGTTTTATATTATGCTAACATTTTAGTTGTAATCTGTGTTTTATTTCTACTACATTTTGTGTAAGTTAATACTATATTTAGTTTTAAATTTTAGTTAATTTCTACTTTAAACCTACTTATATTTATTCGTTTTTATTATGCTAACATATTAGTTAAAATCTTTTTTTAGGTTCTATTACAGTGAATATGATTTTATATTCTTTTATTAATTAGAATATCTATTAAATTAGTGCTAGCATTTAGACATTTTTGAAAATTAGATTTATAAACTTACTACTGTTTACAACCCAAGCAAACAAAGGCATTGTTGACAGCAAAACAATGACAATGTAGATAGGTTACAGGCTATAAAGATTTTAATTCTACTACATTTAGGTGTAAGATTAACTACATTTAGTTTAAAAGTTTAAATTGTTAATGTCTACTTTGAACCTAATTATATTTACTAGTTTTATATTATGCTAACATTTTAGTTTTAGAATCTGTGATATATTTCTACTACAATTATGTGTAAGATTTATTTTTAAATTTTAGTTAATTTCTACTTTAATCCTACTTATGTTTACTAGTTTTTTTTATGTTAACATATTAGCTAATATTACATTTAGAGAGGAGACAGACATCATGAAGGAAAAGAAGAAAGGCACTTTTAAGCTCCAAAAGTGCCAAAAAAGAGGAGCGCAGTTTAACGTCATGTCTCGGGACATTACAATTATTTTAGTGTTCACTATATTAAATCTGCATTTATTAAGTAGTTTTATATTATGCTAACATTTTAGTTGTAATCTGTGTTTTATTTCTACTACATTTTGTGTAAGTTAATACTATATTTAGTTTTAAATTTTAGTTAATTTCTACTTTAAACCTACTTATATTTATTCGTTTTTATTATGCTAACATATTAGTTTAAATCTTTTTTTAGGTTCTATTACAGTGAATATGATTTTATATTCTTTTATTAATTAGAATATCTATTAAATTAGTGCTAGCATTTAGACATTTTTTAAAATTAGATTTATAAACTTACTACTGTTTACAACCCAAGCAAACAAAGGCATTGTTGACAGCAAAACAATGACAATGTAGATAGGTTACAGGCTATAAAGATTTTAATTCTACTACATTTAGGTGTAAGATTAACTACATTTAGTTTAAAAGTTTAAATTGTTAATGTCTACTTTGAACCTAATTATATTTACTAGTTTTATATTATGCTAACATTTTAGTTTTAGAATCTGTGATATATTTCTACTACAATTATGTGTAATTTAAAACTACATTTAGTCCTAAATTTTAGTCAATTTCTACTTTAATCCTACTTATGTTTACTAGTTTTTTTTATGTTAACATATTAGCTAATATTACATTTAGAGAGGAGACAGACATCATGAAGGAAAAGAAGAAAGGCACTTTTAAGCTCCAAAAGTGCCAAAAAAGAGGAGCGCAGTTTAACGTCATGTCTCGGGACATTACAATTACTTTAGTGTTCACTATATTAAACCTGCATTTATTAAGTAGTTTTATATTATGCTAACATTTTAGTTGTAATCTGTGTTTTATTTCTACTACATTTAGTGTAAGTTAATACTATATTTAGTTTTAAATTTTAGTTAATTTCTACTTTAAACCTACTTATATTTATTAGTTTTTATTATGCTAACATATTAGTTTAAATCTTTTTTTAGGTTCTATTACAGTGAATATCATTTTATTTTTTTTTATTAATTAGAATATCTATTAAATTAGTGCTAGCATTTAGACATTTTTTAAAATTAGATTTATAAACTTACTACTGTTTACAACCCAAGCAAACAAAGGCATTGTTGACAGCAAAACAATGACAATGTAGATAGGTTACAGGCTATAAAGATTTTAATTCTACTACATTTAGGTGTAAGATTAACTACATTTAGTTTAAAAGTTTAAATTGTTAATGTCTACTTTGAACCTAATTATATTTACTAGTTTTATATTATGCTAACATTTTAGTTTTAGAATCTGTGATATATTTCTACTACAATTATGTGTAAGATTTATTTTTAAATTTTAGTTAATTTCTACTTTAATCCTACTTATGTTTACTAGTTTTTTTTATGTTAACATATTAGCTAATATTACATTTAGAGAGGAGACAGACATCATGAAGGAAAAGAAGAAAGGCACTTTTAAGCTCCAAAAGTGCCAAAAAAGAGGAGCGCAGTTTAACGTCATGTCTCGGGACATTACAATTATTTTAGTGTTCACTATATTAAATCTGCATTTATTAAGTAGTTTTATATTATGCTAACATTTTAGTTGTAATCTGTGTTTTATTTCTACTACATTTTGTGTAAGTTAATACTATATTTAGTTTTAAATTTTAGTTAATTTCTACTTTAAACCTACTTATATTTATTCGTTTTTATTATGCTAACATATTAGTTTAAATCTTTTTTTAGGTTCTATTACAGTGAATATGATTTTATATTCTTTTATTAATTAGAATATCTATTAAATTAGTGCTAGCATTTAGACATTTTTTTAAATTAGATTTATAAACTTACTACTGTTTACAACCCAAGCAAACAAAGGCATTGTTGACAGCAAAACAATGACAATGTAGATAGGTTACAGGCTATAAAGATTTTAATTCTACTACATTTAGGTGTAAGATTAACTACATTTAGTTTAAAAGTTTAAATTGTTAATGTCTACTTTGAACCTAATTATATTTACTAGTTTTATATTATGCTAACATTTTAGTTTGAATCTGTGATATATTTCTACTACAATTATGTGTAAGATTTATTTTTAAATTTTAGTTAATTTCTACTTTAATCCTACTTATGTTTACTAGTTTTTTTTATGTTAACATATTAGCTAATATTACATTTAGAGAGGAGACAGACATCATGATGGAAAAGAAGAAAGGCACTTTTAAGCTCCAAAAGTGCCAAAAAAGAGGAGCGCAGTTTAACGTCATGTCTCGGGACATTACATTTGTTT
The DNA here is from genome assembly GCA_030265305.1 of Biomphalaria pfeifferi. Lineage (NCBI taxonomy): Eukaryota > Metazoa > Mollusca > Gastropoda > Planorbidae > Biomphalaria > Biomphalaria pfeifferi. The sequence goes on from JASAOG010000151.1 coordinate 1,296,329, forward strand.
TAATATTCACTATATTAAACCTGCATTTATTAAGTAGTTTTATATTATGCTAACATTTTAGTTGTAATCTGTGTTTTATTTCTACTACATTTTGTGTAAGTTAATACTATATTTAGTTTTATATTTTAGTTAATTTCTACTTTAAACCTACTTATATTTATTAGTTTTTATTATGCTAACATATTAGTTTAAATCTTTTTTTAGGTTCTATTACAGTGAATATGATTTTATATTCTTTTATTTATTAGAATATCTATTAAATTAGTGCTAGCATTTAGACATTTTTTAAAATTAGATTTATAAACTTACTACTGTTTACAACCCAAGCAAACAAAGGCATTGTTGACAGCAAAACAATGACAATGTAGATAGTTTACAGGCTATAAAGATTTTAATTCTACTACATTTAGGTGTAAGATTAACTACATTTAGTTTAAAAGTTTAAATTGTTAATGTCTACTTTGAACCTAATTATATTTACTAGTTTTATATTATGCTAACATTTTAGTTTGAATCTGTGTTTTATTTCTACTACATTTTGTGTAAGTTAATACTATATTTAGTTTTATATTTTAGTTAATTTCTACTTTAAACCTACTTATATTTATTAGTTTTTATTATGCTAACATATTAGTTTAAATCTTTTTTTAGGTTCTATTACAGTGAATATGATTTTATATTCTTTTATTAATTAGAATATCTATTAAATTAGTGCTAGCATTTAGACATTTTTTAAAATTAGATTTATAAACTTACTACTGTTTACAACCCAAACAAACAAAGGCATTGTTGACAGCAAAACAATGACAATGTAGATAGGTTACAGGCTATAAAGATTTTAATTCTACTACATTTAGGTGTAAGATTAACTACATTTAGTTTAAAAGTTTAAATTGTTAATGTCTACTTTGAACCTAATTATATTTACTAGTATTATATTATGCTAACATTTTAGTTTGAATCTGTGATATATTTCTACTACAATTATGTGTAAGATTTATTTTTAAATTTTAGTTAATTTCTACTTTAATCCAACTTATGTTTACTAGTTTTTTTTATGTTAACATATTAGCTAATATTACATTTAGAGAGGAGACAGACATCATGAAGGAAAAGAAGAAAGGCACTTTTAAGCTCCAAAAGTGCCAAAAAAGAGGAGCGCAGTTTAACGTCATGTCTCGGGACATTACATTTGTTTTAATATTCACTATATTAAACCTGCATTTATTAAGTAGTTTTATATTATGCTAACATTTTAGTTGTAATCTGTGTTTTATTTCTACTACATTTTGTGTAAGTTAATACTATATTTAGTTTTATATTTTAGTTAATTTCTACTTTAAACCTACTTATATTTATTAGTTTTTATTATGCTAACATATTAGTTTAAATCTTTTTTTTAGGTTCTATTACAGTGAATATGATTTTATATTCTTTTATTTATTAGAATATCTATTAAATTAGTGCTAGCATTTAGACATTTTTTAAAATTAGATTTATAAACTTACTACTGTTTACAACCCAAGCAAACAAAGGCATTGTTGACAGCAAAACAATGACAATGTAGATAGGTTACAGGCTATAAAGATTTTAATTCTACTACATTTAGGTGTAAGATTAACTACATTTAGTTTAAAAGTTTAAATTGTTAATGTCTACTTTGAACCTAATTATATTTACTAGTTTTATATTATGCTAACATTTTAGTTTGAATCTGTGATATATTTCTACTACATTTATGTGTAAGATTTATTTTTAAATTTTAGTTAATTTCTACTTTAAACCTACTTATATTTACTAGTTTTTATTATGCTAACGTATTAGTTCAAATTTATTTTTTTTTAATTCTACAACAGTGGTTATTATTTTATATTTTATTTTAATTAGAATATCTTTTAAATTAGTGCTAGCAATTAATAATTGATTAATATTTCTGAATTATTAATATGCAACTTAATTTTCTACTTCATCAGACGTCTTGAGCAATCACAACACAAGTTCTTGACCTAAAAAAAAAGAACACAAACTGTTATAATATATTTTTTATTAAAGTATAAAACTTATGAAAACGTAACATAAGCAATATATTTTATAATGATATAAACAAGCTAAAGAAATAATAATGTAATACATTATAATTAATGACATTTTTAGATTTACATAATTTAATATTTATCACATAGTTTAATATAATTAATTTATATAACTGTAATTAAACTATTAATGTTCATCATAATTTACATCATAACTTTGTGTTTGATAGCTAAAATAGTACAGTTAGCTTATAATATAATTCTTAATTGTTTAAAATAAACTTTTTATAATACTGTGACTTTTTTTTACATTTGATATTATGATTATATATTAGATATTAGATACTAAGCCTGGCAAAACTGCTTTTACTATTAGGTGAAGGGGTGAAGGTGAATACCTGGTGCTACAAAACCAGGAGCTTCAGGCAAATGGAGCTCATTGGCCTAGTAGGGCAATTCATCAAGGAGAGGGGTACACTGAGTTCAAACCCCCACTGCTTTGATGTACTTAGGCTTCAGGAGACAATGTTGATTAAAAGTCAGGAGTAAAGCCCCTTAGGCAATGGGAGTATCAACTAAGACATTCCCTCCAGCAGCTTCTGCAACTAAGCATGTGTCAAATTTAATGAGAAGCGTTAGTTTGGATTACATAAGCAAGCTTTAGAGAGGGACCATGAGCCCTTTAACTAAGGTCCAGGAATGCGACCCGGAGAGGAAACTCTGGTGCTACCGCAAAGTGGCTAAAACAACAGTTATGGGTTTCAAGTCCAACTTGATTGGCATAATGTATGGATGCCACAGGTTGTTTCTGACAGTTGAGATGTCTTTACGCCTGTGTTATGAGCACTCTTCTTTATAGCAGTGAGAGCTGGTCAACATGCATGTACCAAAGCAAAGATTGAATAGTTTCCACTTCCACTGCCTAGGATACATAATCATGTCTTCAATCAGGAAGTTTTGAAATTGGCCAATATGCACATCATCTATGTCACCCACACTCTAGATGGCAGAATCCTGAAAGAGTTCTTATATGCTGAGATTGTGGAGGCAGTCAGACCAAAGGGCTGCCCAAGACTAACCTAGAGAAATGTCTACAAGTGAGACATGAGAACCACAGGCATCAATGAAAGTATGTCGAAGAAAATATTCCAAGACCAGAGTGCAAGGAGACTGACTGTGCATCTGTCAGAAAATTCCTAAATATTTATGTGTAGCTGTATGTTATAAATTATATCCATGCTATATGTTAAATAAAATGTATAATGATGTTTTTTTTTTATTTTTACTACATTTAGGTGTAAGTTAATACTACATTTTGTTTTAAAGTTTAAATAGTTAAATAGTTTGTACTATTTTTATGATTAGCAATTAATTATTTAAGATTTTAGGTCATTCTTGGAATTCACTCAGCACTAAAGGATACTGAACATCTGTCATAGATAGAAAATGTGATTTATCAGTGCGCTTTTCACACAGACAAAATTTGTCATATCTCAGAATACAAGTTGTTCATTCTTGTTCATGTTAAACTTTTTGAAAACATTTTAGATTATCTTTTGGTTCATAACATACCAATAATAGAGTTGAAAAAAAAACTAATAAGAGGATGAAGGTAAGCAGATAAGAAGGAAGATAGATGACAAAGTTAAAAACAAGAATATATATGAATATATATAGATCAGTAATTGATAGGAATTTGTGTGCAGCTTGGTTTAATACTATATTAAATTTTTATTAACAATTTTTTTGACCAAAGTTAATCATTAAAAAAGGGAATTTAAATCTACTACTATTTCAGGACATATATTTTGATTTTATGGGGTTTTGGCACATCAGTACAGTTCGCCCACTGGTTCAGGACAATATGTTAAAGCTTATTTTTAAAGTGTTTAAACTTACTGGTTTTTGTTTGGATCAGATTATGTGTGTCAGCCTAAGTAAGATTTTTTTACCAACCGAGCTGCTAATTATGTAATCCTAAGAAAGATTTTTTTTTACCAATCTAGTTGCTGATTATGTAGGCCTAAGTAAGATTTTTTTTTTACCAATCTAGCTGCTAGAGACTAGTTAAATCTTAACTATAAATTTAAGCTTATATTTCAGATACTGCTCAAGAATGTGCAAAATTACATGTTTATTAATGTTTGTTTAATACAAAAGTAATTTTTTTTTAAGATAACATTTAACATTTAGTACAAATTAAGTTTTAAAAAGCAACATTTTTCTTAACAATAATTAAATTATGTTAATTAAAATGTTCAAAGTGATTGTCATTAAACTACTATGTTTTACCTAAGTTTGATAAAAACCATTGTAGAAAATGAACATATAAGATATTGTTTCAGATATGTACCTATTATGTACCTAATAATTAGATTAAATTTCATCAGGTATTTCTACAACAGACAAAAGTTCATTCCCAAATTATTTAACAAGTTAAATGTACAACTATTTAGCTTAAAGGCAATTTTATTATTAGTTAGTTACTGCTTTTATAATGAAATAGTTTCTCCATGACAGAACTAAATCTGGTACTTGTACATCAGATAAGCTTTAATTCAAACCTAAATAATATAATGTCCTAATGTATAACTGTATACTTAACATGCCTATATAATATTGGTTTTTTAAACTTATGTTGGATTTTTTTCAGTAATAAATTCTAAATGGAATAACACATTTCTGTCCATTAAAACACTAAATGAATGTGATACTTGTACTTAAGATATATAGTACTATCACTTAAAACTAACAAATTAATATACTAGTTATAATCTTCATTTTCAAATGTCCAATTTACTGCTGTATTAACAGAAGAGATCTTTGGTACTACTAATAATATGTAAAATACAAACTGTCCATTAAAATGCCAACTAAATTTGGTAACAAGTTAATGTAAACCTAGTTATTAATGTAGTTTCCAATGTAAGCTATTTACTGCCTAAATAAATGGAAGATATTTGTGGTATTGCTAATTTATTTATATGAATATTCTACACTTGAATGCCAAAAGATGACAAAGAAGTTAATGTACACTAGTTATTTACCTTAAGCTTCAAATTTCAATTATTCACTTCCTAACTTAGGGCGGTTTTGCTAATTAATAAATAAAACAAATAGTTCACTTAAATGCCAACTAAATTTGGTACCTGTACATCTGATAAACATCAGTACAATCCCAAATAATTAACAAGTTAATGTACACTATTTATTTATCATAAGATTCTAATCTTAATTATTTACTACCTAACTTTAACGGAAGAGATAGGTGGTTTTACTAATTAATATATAAAACAAACAGTCTACTTAAATGCTAACTAATTTAGGTAACTGTACATCTGATAAACATCACTACAATCCCAAGTTAATGTACACTATTGATTTACCTTAAGCATTTATCTCAAATATTTGCTAACTAGTGTAATGGGAGAGATCGTCAGAATGGATAACTCAAAACAAACGGTACACTAAGGTCCTAACTAAATTTAATACTTTCACATGATGAGTGATAAACATCATTACAATCCCAAATGGGACAAAGAGGCCAGATTAGACACAATGGTGCCCTTTATGATCACTTACCAATAGAAAATGGTGTGAAGCAGGGCTGTATACTTGCCCCTACTCTATTTGCTATCTTCTTTGGTGTAATGCTGGGTCAAATGAGGCAGCGATTGCATGAATGCATCTACATCTGGTTTCATTCTGATGGCAATGTGTTCAATCTCTGGCGTCTACTATCCCATACAATAACAAAGGAGATGGTCATAACAGAGCTTCTCTATGCCGATGATTGCACCCTGCTAGCTCACAATGAACATGACCTTCAGAATACAATAAAGGAATTTGCATATGCTGCAGCCTCTTTCGGTCTATCTATAAACCTCGGTAAAACAGAAGTCATGTTCCAGAAGTCACCCAATGAAACATACTCAGCCCCAAGGATCACAGTAAACAGACAGCCCCTAATGTGGTAGACCACTTCACATATCTAGGTAGTATAGTGTCAAATGACGCCTCACTTTCAAGGGAAGTTGATAACCGTCTGGCCAGGGCTAGTAGCGCTTTTGGACGCCTTCAAGCGAGAGTCTGGAAGAACAAATCGCTCCGCCTGCCTACAAAAATCAATGTCTACCAGGTGGTGGTTCTCTCAACTCTTCTATATGGCTCTGAGACATGGACACTATATAAAAAACAACTAAGACTTCTTGAGCACTTTCACCAAAGATGCTTGCGCTCCATCATGGACATACGGTGGCAGGACAGCACTACAAACAGCAATGTCCTTGCGAACTCTGGTATGGACAGTATAGAGGGACTTCTTATGGTCCGACAACTACGCTGGGCAGGGCACGTATTCCGTATGGGAGACGAAGGTATGCAAAAGGCAGTATTTTTTTGGTGAGCTAAAAGGTGGTCAATGCAACAGAGATGCCCCATGGAAATGCTTCAAAGACCAGCTTAGGCGTCACTTTTCCTTGGCTGACATAGAAGAGAGCACCTGGCTGCATGCGGCATCAGAACAAGACAGCTGGAGGTCACTCACGAAGGCCGCAGGATACACATTTGAGACCTAAAGAAAATCTGCTGCCAAGGACAAACACAGACGACGAAAAGAAAATCTAAATTGACCACCTGCGAACAATGGTTATGCTTGCCCTGGATGTGGCAAAATATGCAGGTCACAGCTGGGGCTGCGCAGCTATGGGAAATACTGTATTCCTCATTAATCTTCAGACTCGAAGACAAGCCTTATTATTATTAACATATAGCTTTTAAGGTTTTGAAGCATTATCCAAAGTGTATAATGGTATTGCTAATTAATTGGCCCACTAAAATGCCAACTAAATAACATACCTGACATCTGCTAAACATCAGCACAATTCCAAGTGATCAATAAATAAATGTAAAATTTAACTACTAAATTAATTTACAACTGGTTTACCATTATGTGCTCCTACTATTAGTTCTTCAGTGTGTATAAGAATGGAGGAATTTCACCCTAATACTAAATTTGGTACTTAATCATCAGTTAATAATATTAATCACAAAACATTTTGGCCTAATATTAATTATGTAATGTGTATACAAATGTGGTGAATTGAGCAGAATTAAACTGAGAAACACAAATTGGTTTACTAAGTTGCTAACTTAATCTGATATTTGTACATCAGATTAAAAATCCTTCTTTCTTAAAGACCAAACTGTCTGAAGTTTTTCACCACCATGGTGATTTTATTTACTTATTTCCATGATCAATGACTAATGAGGATGTAATGTGGTCAGCACAAATCACCTTTATTTTCATTAATGAGTGTCAAGTACCCATTATGCTCAATAAAAATAAGAAGACCTTTTAGCCATAATCTCATAATCTATGTGTCAACTTGAATACACACTCTGCTTAAGAAAATCTTATCTTATATAATACAGACGTTACTTCAAAAAAGAGATGTTTACATTCTATGCGTCATGCATCTAGTCATGAATGTTAACCAATTACTTAAATTCTGCCAAGTCACTGGTTTTCCTGGCTGACTCATGCAACCCATTTCATGCTTTAATAGCACTAGGGAAGAAGGAGTATTTGTACAAATTTTTCTTAGCATATGAAATGAGGAATGTGCCTTTATCTTTGTATCTTTCTGAGTATTTTATAAGATTTTGTTTTTGTATTTGAAAATAATGGTTCAGTGTTTTATGTTAAGTTGTTAAAGTTAACAAAAAATATACTTTATTTTATAGTTTATAATATTTATTATGCTTTCATAAATTCTATAGAAAGTGTTATACTTTATTTAGTTTTTAGTATTTTATCCTTTTGTTGATACCAACATTTAATACTTTAAGAAGAACTGTATTAAAATTATCTTTTATACTTGTATATATGCTATCAATTCAAGATAACCTGTCTCTAGAAGAGGAGATTAAAATCGCATAGAGAAGGCCGCATTGATGTTTGCTAGACTATGAACAAGAGTTTAGGAAAACCAAAAGCTTACTACAGCAACCAATATGGAGTTCCACAAGGCATGCTTCCTTAGTATGCTACTGTACAGCTGTCTGTTGAACTGCCTTCAAAGGATCTTAAAAATCACATGGCACGAGAGTGTGTGCAATACTGAGATCCTGACACGAACGGGGCCTTGCAAGCATCTTTACAATCTTCAAACAATGCCGTCTGTTCGCTGAATGGAGGACAATCGCATCCTGAAAATCTTTCTCTATGGGAAACTCGAGTCTGGCTTAAGAAAAACTAGCCGCACATACCTCTGTTACGAGGATGTAATAAAACAAGACCTAAAAACAGTGAACATTGATATAGACCATTGGGAAGACATAAACCCAGACGGCACTAGTTTGAGAGACAGTGACCAAGAAAGCTTTGGACATTGAAAAAACATGGGCCTCAGCTCCAGAAGAAAAGCGTGCAATACAAAAAATGTCCATCTCCTCTATCAACAAAGTGAAAACCACCTTAACCTGCCTTTTATGTGGATGTGTAACTCCAAAATAGGGCTTACAGTCACAAGAAAAAGTGTTTGAAATGAACCATAGTCGATCTACGAAATCTAAGAAATTATTCTGATACTATTCATTATATCCATAGTACTACATAATGTGAATGTGTATTATTTAAAATAATTGTATGATAATTTCAAGGTATATTAGAAAAAAAGGAATGTAAAAAAATCTAAGAACAATTTTAAAGTGTAGGAATAAAAGTAAAAACCTGAAATATCCTCTTGCCAATACCGTTTCAATTGAAAGCACTTCAGACATCAGAAATCGTCATTGCATACTATCATTGACATAAAAGTATAAAAAATGACCTAAACTACAATTCAGAACCAATTTTTTAAAATTATAAACTAATGTATTTAAAGCATTTTATATTGCGGAGATTCACAAATATTGATTTTTACATTAGTTAAATCTAAGTTCACTATTGGCAAGGTGCATGGATACTAAAGTGAAAAGAAAAGATTTGCATGAGGAGGGAAGAGGCCAAGTATTTGAGATCAATCATTAGATTCATTCACAGGTTTAACACAATGCTTAATATTATTTTTAATGGGTTTTAGCACTTTATTGTTCACAGCTTATTGCATGTAAGCACTAAATAGATTTTATCTTATTGCTATGTTTGAAATTTTAAAAATATGTTTATGATTTTGTTTTTTGTTTGAATACTAAACACTAAGTTTAAGATTTTCTCCTTCTAAATTACATATGCTGCCATAAAAAAAGAAGCTCTTTAATATGTCCTACACATGTCCAAGTGTCAATCTACTGGTGCATGTTAATTATAAGACTAAACTCTGCTTAGTCGTTAGTTTTCCTGGCTGATTTATACATTGTCTTTGAATAATTTATTTGGTTGTTTTTGTATTGATAAGTTATGTTTCAATGTTTCATTCATTTTTAGTACTTTACTTTTTATTTTCTGTCCTGAAGACTATCTCAAAGTTAAATGATTTAAAAAGACTATCCCCTAGTTAAATGATTTAAAGAATGGTACTACTATAGTCAAATGTGAATATTCATTCATGTTCCTACTTTATGTTTTGATATTTTTTAATTGATTAATATTTTCTAAAACCATGTTGGTATGAAATATAGACATAATGTTTATCCAAGTTGTTTTTGGTGTTGCTACATATTCTACTGGCAAGGAAAACCAGAACAAAGCCCTAGAACACATGGCGTCGGCTTCGCAATAAGAAACAGTCTAGTCCCCTGCATCGCGATGTTTCCCATTGGCAATGAAAGAGTAGCACACATGAAATTTGCATCAACGCAAGGCAAAGTTAATATAATCTGTGCTTACTCACCAACATGGAAGAGGACAAAGACAGATTCTTTCAAGCTCTAGAGGAGGTAATTAAAAGTATTCCAAAATCCGAGCACCTCTATATAAATGGAGACTTTAATGCCCGTGTTGGTGATGGAAATGATGCATGGCCACAATGCTTGAGACCTCATGGTGTTGGCAAAATCAATGACAATGGCCAAAGGCTACTCGAGTTCTGTAGCTCTCATGAACTGTGTGTAACAAATACATTCTTCTCTGGCAAGAAACGCCATAAAGTCTCTTGGCAGCACCCACGCTCAAAAAGGTGGCACCAGCTTGACCTCTGCATCACCCGAAGGATGGATCTGAAAAGTGTCATCCACACCCGTTCATACCATAGTGGGGACTGCAACTCAGACCATTCACTAGTGCTAAGCAAAATCAAACTACTTCTCAAGAAGGCTTATACTTCCACTCAACCCAGAACTAGGCGAATTAACGTCAACCATGTAGGTGACCCAGAGAAGTGTGCACTCTTTGACGAGCTCCTGAACAGTTCAATCCCCTCGTTAAGTGATGAAGAAGACATCTCTATCAGATGGGAGAAATTAAGAGATGTAATCTACAGTTCGGCAATTACTGCCTTTGGGCCTCAAAAACACAAAAATGTAGACTGGTTTGAGGCGAATCTAGCACATATGGAACCTTGCATCGAGAAAAAGTGATCTGCACACCTCGCTCACAAGCCAAGTCCAAGATCTTTGGAGGCCTTCAAAAGTGCTAATAATGAGGCGAAACAAATGGCTAGAAAATGTGCTGACAACTTTTGGAGGGATACCTGCAACAGAATCCAAGACAGTCTCCACTCAGGAAATAGCAAAGCTCTATTTGATGGCATTAAAACGGCCCTGGGTCCAACAGTGTCTAAGCCTGCCCTCCTTCTATCCAAATCAGGAGAAAAAATTACAGATCAAACCAAGCAGCTAGAACGTTGGACAGAACACTACCTCGAAGTCTATGCCACACAGAACACAGTAGACGATGTTGCCCTGGCTTCTCTACCAGATCTTCCAGTACTGGAATGCCTAGATGATCTTCCGAGCCTTAGTGACCTTAAAAAAGCAATTAACTGCATAAAAAAATAGAAAATCTCCTGGGAGTGATGGTATCCCAGTGGAAGTAGTGAAAGTCAACGAATCACTCCTGCTCCCTGAACTATATATTCTCCTCTGTCGCTGTTGGGAAACAGGTCATGTCCCACAGGACATGCGTGATGCAAATATAGTCACAATATACAAGAACAAACGGGATCAGAGTGACTGCAACAATTACAGGGGTATTTCTCTCCTCAGTATAGTGGGCAAGATCTTTGCTAGAGTGGCACTATCCAGGCTGCAAGTGATAGCTTCTAGAGTCTACCCAGAGTCTCAGTGTGGGTACAGGAGTGGTAGATCCACTGTAGACATGATATCTTCTCTCCTGCAGGAGAAATTCAGAGAGAGAGACAGACCCCTTTACATCGTTTTTGTTGATCTGACTAAACCTTTTGACATGGTCAGCAGAAGTGGCCTTTTCAAACTCCTGAGGAAAATAGGTTGCCCTCCCAAACTACTGCAGTTCATTGAGTGTTTTCACGAGGAAACTAAATGCACTGTCTAATTCAATGGAGCCCAATCAGCACGTTTTGAGGTTTGCAGTGGTGTCAAGCAGGGATGTGTGCTCGCACCTACTCTGTTTGGCATATTCTTCTCCTGTCTACTGCATTATGCGTACAACGACATAAACGAAGGTGTGTTTCTCAATACAAGATCCTCTGGAAAACTATTTAATGTATCAAGGCTACGGGCAAAAACCAAGGTTAGGAAGCTACTCGTTAGGGAACTCCTGTATGCTGATGATGCAGCTATTGTGGCTGATTCTGATATTCAGCTACAGTGCCTGGTTGACAAATTATCTGCTGCATGCCAGAAGTTCGGCTTAAACATTAGTCAAAGCAAGACTAAGATACTTGTCCAAAACACAAACACTGCACCTCAAGTAAGCATTAATGGCCAACCACTAGAAATTGTTGATCACTTTTGTTACCTTGGCTCCATCATATCCAACAACACTCTACTGGATAAAGACATAAACAACAGGATAGCCAAGGCAATGGCCACCATGTCACGGCTGCAGAAAAGAGCCTGGGACAACATATTGCTGACTAACAGTACTAAAGCCCTAGTCTACCGGACCTGTGTGTAGAGCATCTTGCTGTATGGAAGTGAAACATGGTCAACCTACTCATGGCAGGAAAAAAGCTGAATGTTTTCCACCTCCGATGCCTAAGGCGGATCTTTAAAATAAGGTGGCAAGATAAGATAACCAATGAGGAAGTGCTACAAAGAGCAGTGTGCCAGGACATCCGCTCTGTTATCAGCAGCAGACGCCTTGGCTGGCTTGGCCACGTTCGTAGAATGCCAGTAGGTCGACTTCCACAAGACATCCTGATGGCGATCTAATAGAAGGCAGGAGAGCTGCTGGTCGCCCACTTTTACTTTATACGGATGTATGCAAATGCGGCATGAAGCTCTTCAAAATCGACACTGGCAACTGGGAAGAGGTGGCACTGGACAGATCCTCGTGGAGAGAGAGAGCATAAAGGAAGGGTCAAAGATTGCAGATGTCATACACAACAGAAGCAGAAAGAAGGGTGAAAATGAAATGGCACCTGGTGATTATATATGCCCAACCTGTGAATCAAGGATTGGCCTCTTTAGTCACACAAGAAGTTGCAAAGGGAAAAGATCGTCTCTCGAGACGTAAAATGCCACAGATATTAATGTGTTCTAATATTTTACATGTCAAGCTGGTGAGTGATATCTTATATAATACAAACATTATTTCAAAAAATAAGATGATTACATCCTACGTGTTATGCATTTAGTCATATTGTTACTTTATTACTGTTTAATATTTTGTTTAAGCAAATGTTACTGCAATGTTTTAAGTTTTGTTCAATATTACAAAAATTTATTTAAATTAAAGATTTCAAAAAGTTCAAAAGAATTTAATTTCTTTATATCTTTCAATATATCTAAGATAATATTTAAGTAAGGTAGTTAAAAAATATTTACAGGCAAATTAAGGACAGTTTAAAACAATATTTAACTCTACCAGACCATGAGACCACCTTAAGGCATTTTTTTAGATACCTATATCTGTAAAGAGGGGATTTTTCACCTCAAGAATTTTTGTCAGAATCTAAAAAAAAAACTAACAACTTGTGCCTAAACTATTTTAATAAGATATTGCAAATGGCTACATCCATGTCGTAAAATTGAATGTGATTTTATGTGGAAAATATAGGAAAAATTCACAATGAAAGTATGATTAATGAACCAAGAACTTCAACAAGAAAGTGAAATAAAAAAATTTGTCTCGCATCTATTATTTTCGATAGGATAGAAAAGGTCCATTCCTGGATCAATCATAGCCAATGAGCTAACTAGCTGATGTTAGCTTTTTTTTGCTTTAAATGCTCAGGAGCTTATTAATATAAACAATTAAGTTCAAGGACTCTGGGCTGGTGGGATTAAGACATTGGTTTACAAATAGAGATTTCTATTTAAAACTTTTAATTTTCAGTGTGACAAGATTTAGGGATAATAAAGCATACACTATAACAAAGTGCTCCTTCTTGCCTAATGTTATTAGAAAATGGAATGGGCTGCCTGAATCAGCAAGGGAAAACTAATGACTTAGCAGAGTCTAAGTCATTGATCAACACATGATCAGATTTACACATGAAATGTGTAGGACAAAATTATCTTTTTTTTGAAGTAATGTCTGTAGTTTATAAAAAAAAGACAAGAAAACAGAAGATATAGACAATTAAGTATTTGAGATTATTAATTACATTCAAATACATTTAAATACATGCACTGTTTCTCATAATGTTTTATTGTTCATGTTTTTTTACACATTAGCACCGAGAACAAAAGAGAAGCCAAAATACCTGTCTGATTTTTCTGTTTGATGCAATATTTTTGTTATATGACAAGTTATTTTTATTTTTCTTAAGTTCTATTGTCAGGCAGATTCTGTAGGCCTAGTGTAATACTACAGGGGGAGAAGATCCTCAATGCAGAACACTTTACTGAACTATGAAGAAGATTTAGTTTGAGTTTTTTTAGTTTGAGTTTTGAGTTTTTTAGCACATCTGCACACTTTTGGCCATGTCGTGCCCATAATCCCTAAAAGGTTACTCTCCCTTCATAGCACAAGAGCTAAATTTTATTTAGTTAAGTTATTAAAAACAAGGTCTATTCACAGTTAAAATAGTAAAGGTAGTGAAAATTTAATAATTTAGTAAAAATCTTTTGTAAATATTATATGTTCACAATTTCACAAATCAAATCTTAGTAGACAATCCCACCTCCCGGACAAAGCCCAGTACCTGGAACTGATGACGATATACAAAATTGGTTTAATAAAGCTAGGTTTGCCTTTCCCACTCTTTAAGAAATCTGGTGCTCCAAGACACTGTCTTTACAAAACAAGAACTGAATCTATAACAGAAACATTAAGTTTCTGTATGTTTCAGATATAAGGGGAGTTGTGTGCAGGAAAGTGCTCTCAGGGAGGTCAATACAAGCGCTACAAAGACACTCTCAAGAGCTCATTCAAAGAGTGTGATATTGACATTCATGACTGGGAAGTACTAGCTTTCAATTGCTCCTGACCAATCTTACCCATGCCACATATGTGGCCAGCTTTTTAAAGCGATGATTGGATTTTGCAGTCATTGAGTCAATAGGATTTGAGAAATGTGCTCATCTTAAATCACCAAGGAGGAGCTATATAAATATATATGTTTCAGAGACATGGAGAGTCACAAAAACAAATATGAAACAGCTCTGACCTTTAGCTCTGCCGTATATTGGGAATTAGGTGGCCGGAAAAGATAACTACTGTTGGAGAGAACCAGGCAGAAACACACAGCTCAAGATATCAAAAAATGAAAGTGGAGCTGGATAGGACACACCCTGCGAAAATTACCAATGTTGCAAGGAACTTGATTGGAATCCACAAGGAAAGAAGAAAGCAAATCTGGAAGAGGTCAGTCATCAGTTAAGCTGAAGATATTGGAATTACATGGAGGTAGATAAAGAAAGCTGCTCAGTACCAAGTTTGGTGGAGAGGTGTGGTTGTGGCTCCCCAGGAAGTTCACAGGAATAAGTACGTGAGTGACTGTTGAGTTTGAACAACTATCATATCCCTAATTTGTCAAATAATTACCTCCCAGTATTATTATTCATAAGATGGAAAGAAACCTAACCAATGTCAAATAAAGATGAAAATTGCAAATTGAAACTGAATGACATCTCAATAAATTACAAGTGGATATAAAACTTGTAT
Source organism: Biomphalaria pfeifferi (assembly GCA_030265305.1). Lineage (NCBI taxonomy): Eukaryota > Metazoa > Mollusca > Gastropoda > Planorbidae > Biomphalaria > Biomphalaria pfeifferi. The sequence goes on from JASAOG010000151.1 coordinate 1,311,557, forward strand.
TAAATGATGACATGAATGAGTGCTAACAATAAGAATGAAAACAATTTCAAAATTGTATGATGTTGAACAATGAGAATACATTTAGATTAAATATTTTATAAGGAGACTTATGGATTTCAATTAATTAACATTTTAATTTCATTAAAAGAGATGATATAATAAATATAAATCTTATGTAAAATTTTATAGAGTGAGAAATGATGATCATATATTTAGGAAATCATAATACTTTTAAATGATGATGATGATGAAATTTATTTAAATGAATACTATTTGAAGATGAAAATGATGTTTATTGAGAAGTATATAATGAATGAATCTTTCAAAATGATAATAACTAACTAAATAAAATGATATTTTACAAAAGTACAAAAATGAAAAAAAGAACGATATCTAATTAAATGAACACTGAAAATTGAACATTGCTGAAGTATTTTCAGTTCTCATTGTTTATTAAATGAAATATCAGACTTTTTCTTTGATGACGATGATGATGGCATTAAATTAAATGACCAAAAATTATAATATTGATGTTATCTAACTAAATGTATAAATAGAATATATAAATATTGTAAGATAATAAAGATGCTATTTAACTAAATGAATAAAATAAATATTACTAAATAAAATGAATGATGAATAATGATACAAAATGATAATAATCAAATCTAACTAATCAATAAAATAAATGAATAATATTAAGATGATAGTGACAATAAAATATAATTGAATAATAAAAATGAATAAAAAATATTTGAAACTGATGATAATGATGATTTAACAATGATTTAGCAATGATGATCTAACTAAATTAATCAAATCAATAAAGATACAAACGGTAAATAATGGAAGCTAACCAAATGAAAAATTCAATGAATAATGATACTAAAATTAATAATATTTCAAAATGATAATTATGTCTAATTAAATGAACAAAATGAATAATATTTCAAAATGATAATTACATCTAGTTAAAAAAAAATGAATGAATAATGATATAAATGATAATAAAGATGGCATCTAACTAAATAAAAATTATTTCAAATGATGATATGTAACTTAAATAAATAAAATGAATTAATTGAAAAAAAAAAAATTAAAGATTAATGATACAAAATGATATTGAACTAAATATTTGAAGATGAAAATGAGGATGAAATGTAACTAAATTAGCAAAATGAAAACTATATATTATGGGGATAATGATGATATCTCAAATGATAATAACTTAAATGAACTACAGATACAAAATTAAAATGATGAAATACAACTAAATGAATGAAATGAATGATGAATGATAGAAAATGATATTGAACTAGACAATAACGAGGATGAAATGTAACTAAATTAGAAAAATAAAAAGTAAATGAAATGGGGATAATGACGATAACTCAAATGATGAAAACTTAAATGAAATAATGATACAAAATGATGATAATGAAATCCAACTAAATAAATGAAATGAATGATTAATAATACAATATGATATTGAACTAGATATTTGAAGATGATAATGAGGATGAAATGTAACTAAATTAGCAAAATGAAAACTATATGAAATGGGGAAAATGATGATAACTCAAATGATGATAACTTAAATGAATTAATGATACAAAATGAAAATGATGAAATACAACTAAATGAATGAAATGAATGATTAATAATACAAAATAATATTGAACTAGACGATATTGAGGATGAAATGTAACTAAAATAGCAAAATGAAAACTAAATGAAATGGGGATAATGATAAATAAGCTGATGATACAAAATAATCATAATTAAATCTAACTAGAGGAATGAAATGATTGATTAATGATGCAAAATGATATGAATTAGATATTTGAAGATGATAATGAGGATGAAATGTAACTAAATTATCAAAACGAAAACTATATGAAATGGGGATAGTGATAACTTAAATGATGATAACTTAAATGAATTAATGATACAAAATGAAAATGATGAAATACAACTAAATGAATGAAATGAATGATGAATGATACAAAATGATATTGAACTAGACGATAACGAGGATGAAATGTAACTAAATTAGCAAAATACAAAGTAAATGAAATGGGGATAATGACGATAACTCAAATGATGAAAACTTAAATGAATTAATGATACAAAATGACATTGAACTAGATATTTGAAGATGATAATGAGGATGAAATGTAACTAAATTAGCAAAACAAAAACTATATGATATGGGGATAATGATGATAACTCAAATGATGATAACTTAAATGAATTAATGATATAAAATGAAAATGATGAAATACAACTAAATGAATGAAATGAATGATTAATGGAACTAGACGATATTGTGGATGAAATGTAACTAAAATAGCAAAATGAAAACTAAATGAAATGGGGATAATGATAAATGAGCTGATGATACAAAATGATAATAATTAAATCTAACTAAAGGAATGAAATGATTGATTAATGATACAAAATGATATTGAACTAGACAATAATGAGGATGAAATGTAACTAAAATAGCAAAATGAAAACTAAATGAAATGGGGATAATGATAAATGAGCTGATGATACAAAAGAATAATAATTAAATCTAACTAAAGGAATGAAATGATTGATTAATGATACAAAATGATATTGAACTAGACGATAACGAGGATGAAATGTAACTAAATTAGCAAAATACAAAGTAAATGAAATGGGGATAATGATGATAACTCAAATGATGAAAACTTAAATGAATTAATGATACAAAATGACATTGAACTAGATATTTGAAGATGATAATGAGGATGAAATGTAACTAAATTAGCAAAAAAAACTATATGATATGGGGATAATGATGATAACTCAAATGATGATAACTTAAATGAATTAATGATACAAAATGAAAATGATGAAATACAACTAAATGAATGAAATGAATGATTAATAATACAAAATAATATTGAACTAGACGATATTGAGGATGAAATGTAACTAAAATAGCAAAATGAAAACTAAATGAAATGGGGATAATGATAAATAAGCTGATGATACAAAATAATAATAATTAAATCTAACTAGAGGAATGAAATGATTGATTAATGATACAAAATGATATGAACTAGATATTTGAAGATGATAATGAGGATGAAATGTAACTAAATTATCAAAACGAAAACTATATGAAATGGGGATAGTGATAACTTAAATGATGATAACTTAAATGAATTAATGATACAAAATGAAAATGATGAAATACAACTAAATGAATGAAATGAATGATGAATGATACAAAATGATATTGAACTAGACGATAACGAGGATGAAATGTAACTAAATTAGCAAAATACAAAGTAAATGAAATGGGGATAATGACGATAACTCAAATGATGAAAACTTAAATGAATTAATGATACAAAATGACATTGAACTAGATATTTGAAGATGATAATGAGGATGAAATGTAACTAAATTAGCAAAACAAAAACTATATGATATGGGGATAATGATGATAACTCAAATGATGATAACTTAAATGAATTAATGATATAAAATGAAAATGATGAAATACAACTAAATGAATGAAATGAATGATTAATGGAACTAGACGATATTGTGGATGAAATGTAACTAAAATAGCAAAATGAAAACTAAATGAAATGGGGATAATGATAAATGAGCTGATGATACAAAATGATAATAATTAAATCTAACTAAAGGAATGAAATGATTGATTAATGATACAAAATGATATTGAACTAGACAATAATGAGGATGAAATGTAACTAAAATAGCAAAATGAAAACTAAATGAAATGGGGATAATGATAAATGAGCTGATGATACAAAATAATAATAATTAAATCTAAGTAAATGAATAGAATGGATGATTAATGATACAAAATGATATTGAACTAGATATTTGAAGATGATAATGAGGATGAAATGTAACTAAATTAGCAAAATGAAAACTAAATGAAATGGGGAAAATGATGATGATACGTAACGTAAATGAAATAATGAAACAAAATGATGATAATGAAATCCAACTAAATGAATGAAATGAATGATTAATGATAGAAAATGATATTGAACTAGATATTTCAAGATGATAATGAGGATAAAATGTAACTAAATTTGCAAAATTATAACAATATCTAACTAAATGAACAAAATGAATGATTAATGCATGAATAAATAATAATGATGTTGTCTAACTAAATAAGCTTAATGAATATTTAAAATAATGATATAATAGAACTAGAATGAAATGAATAATGATAGATGATGATAATGATAAAATCTAAATAAATGATGAAATGAATGAATTATCATAAATAATGATAACAGTGATTTCTAACTTAATGAACAAAATGATAGCAAACAAAATGATAGCAATAAAGATAACTAACTAAATGAGAAAAATGAATGATGATGATTATGTCAAACTAATGAATATTAGTTTTCATTTAATACTTTGATTCTCTTTCTTTTTTTTTACTTTATTTTTTTCCTTGTTGTTTTTTTTTTCTTTCTTTTTTTTTAGCAACAAATTAAACATGAAAGAGAAAATTAAATTTCTGCAAAGGTTTTATTCATAAGATTACTAGCATTTTAAACTTGACATTACTTATGTAAAATGTAGAATGATATAGGTAACCTATACGATAACTAACAAAATAAATTTTTAAAAAGAACACAGGATAATGATAATGTCATTCTGGCTTAATATAAAACTAAATGAATAATAATAGTTACCATATCTCTAGATGATAATTATGATGATGATGATGATGATAATTAAACTAAATAATGAATGAAAATATAAAATTATGATGCCAATTTAAATAAATGTAGTTTCTATTGATAATGATGATGATTCTAACTAAATGCATAAAGCAAATGAAAATTTCAATATCAAAATGATGATTCTAACTAACTGAATAAGATAAGATAATATAACTATATGACTAAAATGAACTATTTCAAAATGTTTATGATGATGAGTTTCTATAAAGAGCTCATTGGTTAGTACTATCTTTCCACACATTCAAGTTTCATCTAGCTGTTACTGTTTTAAATTTGAGGAGATTATTTCCAAATTAAGGTGTATGATTTGTAGAGTCGGTTAAAACAATCTATATTTATGCATTGCTAAAAAGAAAAAATGGTGTTTGTATGTGTTTTAAGTGTGTATAATGTATATATGTGTTTGTTTGTGCTATAAAGTGTATATGTGTGTATTGCAGTCACATTTTAAAGTAAAAAAAAAAAAAAGGATTCATTCAATAATTTTGAAAGGAATCAAAGAAAGCTGTAAATAAGTGAGATGATATTGTGTTGATGTGTATTTTGTCACATTTTAGAATTATTCCCCTTAGCAAGGGAATTAATATTGTAATATTGTGTGTTGCATATTACTGTATAAATAAAATTCAATTATTAATTATTAATTGTAAATGCAAGAGCTACTGGTATCACTGACCTGAAATCAGAGAAAGAAGAGATAGCAAAAGTGTTTTCCTTACCAGGAAATTAAAAATGCATGTAAGTATTCGAACAGGTACAACTGTCAGATCATAAATGCCTGGAAGGTTTTAATATTCTCATGAAGTTTCTACACTGCTCCATACAAGACAACCTTACAGATATCTTAAAAAATTTGAGAAATTTTAAGATTTTAGTCAGGGTGAAGTTACATCAGCCAATACAAGATTTTATTGTTAAATTGAACACTAAGTTTGGGACAATAGAAAGCAAATGAGGCTGCCTAAAATTCTGGTGCTGGGAAAGCAAGGATCACAGCAATTGAGAAAATGCTTGTTTTGACAGGTATAAACTAAGTTCACTGGGAATCAGTGTATAAGGAAGCAAAGTCATCTCTCAAAATGTTCATAAGAGAAGAAAGTTAAGTAATATTGCTTGATACGTACAAACTTGAACAGATCTTAGTTGAATGAAGTATGAAAAAAAAAAATCCAGCTGGTCTAGATGGACATTTTTAACATGCATATCTTGTGGGGCATAGTGGCTGAGGTGACGAGTTCAAATGGTGACAGCAATTGTATTGGAGATTTTTAGGACACTCTTAAGTCCATCCAAATCAATGGGTACCTGACAGATTTTGGGGAAGTAAAGGTGGTTGGTCATTGTGCTGGCCATAACTCATCGACCATAGAATTAAATGAGGTTAACATCATCAGCCCTATAGATCACAAGGTAAAGTGTTACCTTTACTTTACTATCTTGTGGGAAAATGTCAAAGGTCAATGTTGTAGAACAAGAATAGGAAACTCATCTACTCACTGAAAACAATGAAAATATTTTATGCCTTGGTTTTAAGGCTTTAAATTGTGCTGTAGCAGACAGTATCATTTATAAAAAGGATTGGTTGGAGACATTGTTGGGTTTGTTGGTTGAAGAAGACAAATTACATAGAAGGACATGTAAAGAGTATTTAAGTTTGGTGGTGGGACATCAAAAGGTAAATTTTATGTAGCCGTCAGAATGACTAGATAAAAAGTTAAGCTTGTAAACTGATGTAGTTGAAATAGAAATACTATTGTTATTGTATGGATCTGTTATGAAAACATCTGGATTAAAAATGGACTAAGAGAAAAATACAGAGATTGTATTTCAGAAAAATAAAGATGTATTGTCTTACATCAATTTTAAAATCACTTTGTCTGGTATACATATCAAATGAAGGAGGCTTCTGTTTCTTTCAAAAGGCATGGACACAGCAGTCCCTTTAAATTTATTACAGCCAGAAGGATAGTAAGAAATAAAGAAGTGGGGCTCTGGAACTCCAGCATTGGGGACAGTTAGGTTTAGGGTTTAAGATCTGGTAGGGTTAAATATTGTGCTTGATAGTACTTGTCTAATAATATATTTAATTGTTATTAAGTTTAATTTGTAATGTCACATAATAACCACTTTATTTTGTTTTTTAATTAGTATCAAATTAATTTATTAAAAATGATTTTATGATATTTTATTTGTTACTGAGTAATTCTTAAGCTTACATTGAGAATTTAGTTTATGACAAATCTTTACTTAGGTTTTCTACTAAATGCATCATATTATTGTAATTTATAAACAATGCAGCATATGATAACACTAATGGTTGAACATTTCTAAGAAATACAATTACCAAGCATTAGATTGTATGTTTAAATGGGTCAGAATCAACTAACAATATAAATAATAAATATAAGAAATTAAGTGTAATGTATGAGACTCATGCAACACTTTAACGTATAGGATGACTGCCTGGTTGTGTGGTATGTGCTCTGGATTGTGTTAATCCCCAGTCTTCCTGTGAGAAGTTTGGACTGGTATGTAATACTCTTCAAATCTGAAGGATCATCTGAAACATATTAAACAAACTAAAAACTAGGGAAGATAATAAATGTGAATACATGACCTGATCTAGTCCTCTTGAACTACTGTCTGTACAGTAAGCAGACATCAGAACTCTTGTTCCTTAGTTCACACCATTCTTGCGTGTCATGCAAAATAAAAAATAAAACAAAGTCATTGATCTGTGGTATTATTTTATCATTTTAGTTTTAATTATAAAGCAAATTGCAATTTTTACTAATATTTGTCTCAAATAATTGTTTATCTTTATATTCATGTGTAAAACACAACACTAAAAAAATAACATATCCTATCTACAGTATAAGTGCCTTTTCTTTTAGTAATTAACATGTAATTTCAAAGGTTACAAAAATAACTTTTATCGAATTACTCTTCAACATCTCTCTTTTCTTCCCTTTTGATCAGTTTTGAGCTATAACATTTTACCTATATTAAAATGTATCAGGAATAAACTCTTGGCTGGCTATATATTATTTTGGCATTAAACCCCTTTTTTTCTTTTGCCAACCCCAATGCCACTATCTGCTTTCTAAGGCACAACCATGTGTGGCTTTTAGTATCCCTTTCATTTTTGTATTTTTTTTTTTAATAAAATGTCTACACCAGCATTATTTTTTTTTTGCACTTGAAGTTGAGAGTCACTGTCTCCTAAAATGAAATTGATATTTTTGCCTTTAACAAGTGTGAAAAATACTAAGGCACTTAATATTTATTATTTCATTGGCTAATAAGTGTAATTTCTAGTTTTAAAAAGTCATGTCTAACAGAATAAAGAAGAGAGACAGCTCTTAAAATAAATAAAATACATTAAAACAAAAATAGAACAATATGCCTAGTTTTCAAAACTATATACTTGCAATACAATAAGAACAGTTTCTTAAACTCTCAATTTCTATAGGTGATTTAATGCACTACAGTATCAACTGTGATTTCAATTTTTGTTTTAAAAAAATAGCTAAATACATCCAATTTTCACCACAAAAAGATTAACTAAGTGTAATTTCTTGTTCTGAATAAAACCTAAGGTACTCTCTGTAGGTATGTTTTACAAAAGTGAGTTGGTATTTTTCTATCGCAATGTAACTGATTAGAAGTTAACTTATCACAATAAGAGCTAACAAAAATGTGTAAGTAAAAATATTACCTGATTTAGATTGATGACAATTAATGTTTCCATATCAACCACTCAGTTTATAGAAGTCAGACATCTTGATCATGAATATTTTAAAAAAGCAACAAAACAAAATACATTTGGCAATCAAATTATTAAATAGAAAGAATCTGATATAAAACATTTTATATGAAAGTTATGAGTGAGTATGGTGTGAATGTTCATTTTGTTTTTTTATAGCTATAATGTTTTGTTTGGTGTAATGCACAAATTGTAAAACAAATTTCCTTATGGACAATCAAGAGTATTATTATTAGCAAATGAATGGAATATTTAATATTTAATAACCACCAACACTGTTAATTCTGAAACTATAACTTTAGTAATAACAAAAGCAAAAAATCTGACCTGATGTAGATCTATTGTAGTTACCATCACCACATCAAATGTTCAAGTTAGCAAATGTCATTAATATTATACTATTATCCAATTCATTTGTAATTCTTAGCCTGAAAATTAAAAGATTGAAAAGACTAATTAATTAAATTTAATATATTTGTATGTAGTAGTAATACATTTATGAAAATGAATCTATGACCTTTCTGAATTGAATACAATGGCATAAAAAGAAAAGTATTAACATTAACTTACGTAGGTCTGTTCTATATTAATAAATCATGATAAAAAAAGGATATTCAATTTTTATATTTTTTCCAGCAAAATATTACATTATTTTATTTTGTGTCAGAATGAATTTTCAAATAGAAAGCACTATTGAAGAATTTATCAAATCAAACATAGTCTTCAACCAAGACTTTGCCTGAGTTAAAATAAAAAAGAAGATGGGACTATTGTACAGAACTGACAAGGATTACTGTTATCATGTAAAGTGTTACAGAGACTATTCAATATCTTTTGATTTTAACAGTAGATTTTATCTGCATATGGTTCACATTATTTTGGTGATAAGGAAAAAAAAAAAGATTAGTCATGGAGATGCAGTCTGACTACATATGGTAAATTTCATCCAGCCAAAACATTTTACAATTTAAAATAATGACAGAAGATTGGCCCATGTGATCATGATCATCTCTTCTTTGAAAGATTTTTTAGATTAAATATAAGAAAAATTTTAAAATCCTCTTTGTCCATTTCCTTATCTTGGCATTGAAATATATTTAATCCCTAATGCACTCTCTTTGTCTTCTTATATTTCTTAAATATGAATGTGAGATTTGCCTCAATACATGTGAGACCCACAGGAGCAAATTATTTATTTTTTAAGTTATTCCCCTTAACTAGAAATCTCAAGCTTAAATTAAGTGAATAAAAAATAAAACTAAATTCTTTGAACATAGACAATGCAATGAAAGAATATTTTAGTTTTATGATAAGAATGCTACTAGTCACAGAAATGATGCAAGAATATGATATTTGTCAAGACAAAAGATAAAATAGAAAAATCAAGCTAGTGCATATAGAAAGCAGATCAACACTAAAAATTGACTTACTTGACTTGTTCCTGTGTATCCCAGGTGAGCATAGAGCTGCAACCAGAACTCTCCACTAAACTATATTCTGAGCAGCTTTCTTTATCTGCTCCCAGTTTATACCATAATCCTTAGCTTCACTGATGACTGACCACTCCCAGATTTGTTTGAGCCTAACACTTTATTTCTGCTCAGTTCTCTCTCACAATTTAACAGTAGAGTTTTTTATATTTGTCTTTTGACTCTCAACATTTGTGTTAGGATTTGGTTCTTGTTCTTTAAAGACAGTGCTTTGGAATGCAAGCAAACCTAGCTTTATCGATGCAATGTCTTATATTGTCTTTAAGTTCACTGTTTTGATTACCCCCACTTCACAGATAGGCAAACAAAATGGTCTTAGATTTCTCCACCTATAGTATGACTGGGCTCTCTTGTTTGTTATTAATTCTCATAACTTCAGTTTTCTTTTGTTGATCAATTGTCCAGTCTTCTTTGCTTCTTTGTCACTCTGATCAGTTTGGCCTGAGCACTTTGTTAGTATGGGAGAGGAGACAGATGCCATCAGGACCATTGTATGAGCACTTTGTTGTGTATGGGAGAGGAGGCAGATGCCATCAGGTCCATTGTATGAGCACTTTGTTGTGTACATAAAAAGAGCCAGATGCCAATAGGTCCATTAAGGTCACCAGGTCCATTGTATGCCATTTCTATTGTCGGAGACATTCTCATGACCCAATCAATGACAAAAAAAAATTAAACTGGGTCAACTAAAGAGTTCTGAAACATAGAAATTGAAAATTTTTAAAAATTTCTTTACCTACAAATAATGTGCTCTTAAGTTAGTACATTAATTTGACAGACAGTTAATAAGCTCTTTTTCAATATGAAATATTTCACTCAAAAGTAATTTACTCTTTATGAGATTTAAAAATTAAAAAATTAACTGTTTTTAATATAAGTTAAAGATGGGGAACTTTACTTTTTTTTTTTTACTAAATAATAATTATATTCAAAATAAAGTGGGGAAATAAATACTTACTCACCATTTATTCAAATATAACTTTTTTGTTTTGTTTTACAGCTTGGGACGTTCCTTTAGAAATAAATATTATACCCTAGCACAAACCTCCTGCAGAATGGCAGGGGATGGCAGTGGGCAGGATTCAATGAAACAACAGTCTGAGGTGTCTTGACTAGGCAGGCACCACTAGTTGCTGATGCTCTCTGCAAGGGGTGTGAGAAAAAGAAAAGAAGTGTTTAAACACCATTACTTTAATTTTTGTCTAAATTTTATGCATAGCATTAACATGCATTAACAAAGAACAAGGGTAAGCTAACTTTTCTATAGAAGGCACATTGAAATCCTACTTTTCATTTATTGACCACAGCAATCAAAATCTTAATCTACAATGCCTGCGTTGTGAGCACTCTTCTTTATGGTAGTGAGAGCCGGTCTACATACATATATCATGAGCATACATTAAATAGCTTTTACTTATACTGACTCCAATCTTCTGTATCTCTCAATAGCTTCAAATGCTGCTCTGTTGCGCCTTAACTTAAGAGGTTCAATATCGGAGTCTATTTCACAGGACGCTGTGGGAGTAGTTTAGGTTTAGGATTGTGTCTAGTGATGATTGATAGGTTTTGTTAGCGGCTACTTGTATGGATAGACAGTTATCCATTACAAATCTGACGTATCCAGGGTATGACTGTCTTAAGGTTTTTTCTTTTAAATCTGCGATAAAGTGTTTTAGAGACAGTCTTTGGTCTAACTTTACACATTAACATTTTCTGAAATGAGGTCCAGGAGGTCATTCATAAAGATAGAGTGCAAGTTAGGGCTGAAGCTTGTGATAGGCCTTTTTACCTTCGAATCGGGTTTGGATGGTTCTGTTTTTTAGGTGTGCCCTGATCCAGCTGTACATTCTTACATTGATGCCAATCTTTTCTTCTTCAAAAAAAGAACTTTTCTTCACACTCTATTATAGGCTTGTAGCACATCTCTATAAACACTGCTGCAGTGTGCTTGTTTTGTCTTGTTCTCTCTAGTAGTTTTTTTTTCTACAGTCTTCCTGGCCATGTTACTTTCTTTTACTAATTCATTGTTTAATGTTAGCGAAAAGGCCTTGGCTATGTTTTATCATGCTCATATCTGCAATATTTTAAGTTTCAATATCACTGCTTGGTATGGCAATCTGAGCATTAAAAATAAAAATAAACTTTATAGAATCCTAAATGCTCCTGGTAAAATCATTGGCAAAAAACAAACCCCGTTTGGGCAGTTGTTTGAGACAAACATCTATAAAAAAGCTAACAAGATCCTTGAAATGTTTTTGGGTCATCCTTTGTGTCAGGATTTTGTGATTTTACCATCACAAAAGAGATACAAGACACCGATAGCAAAGACTAACAGACACAAACACTCTTTTGTTCCCCTGGCAATCAAATCATTAAATAAGAACAATCTGGTATAAACTTTGTCACATGTAAATTAAGAGTGAGTCTGGTGTGAATGTACACTTCGGTTTCTTATAGTTATTTTTTTGTTTGGTGTAATGCACATATTGTAAGACAAATTTGCATACGGACAATAAAGATTATTATTATTATTATATTTATTATTAATTCTGGTGTATGAAAGGGTTTGTATTTCCTAATTTGACCTTGAGGGATGTGTTTTTTTCGCTGCTTCTAAGATGTTAGAGACTATAGTTGCGTAAGTTGTGTTAACATTTGTCTCCATTATGCTTGATAGTCTTGTGCAAAAGCTGTCCAGTTAGCGTTTTTATAATTCCATCTAGTTGTTTTGCATGGTTGATATCTACCTGGTGTTCTTATATTGAGGAGTATAGGCTTGTGGTCTCCCACTTTTCCTTCTCGAATCAAGTTGAAACTGTAAAATTATTTATTGTCTCTAACAAAACATGAATGGATTGAAATATTTACATTTATAATCAATTAGTTGTAATTAATTAATTTTGTTTTTATATAGAATAGAGAGAAAAAAGAAACACTAGGCTTAAAATCAGATTTCTTACATAAAGGGAGATAAGCTTTGGGTAAATAATCACCAGAATTGAAAGATATCTTTTAAGTAAAATAGAATAAAATAATAAAATAGTGTTAAGATTATGTCTAAGACTGTGTGTTAATTTAGGGTTTATATCAAAGACTGTATATGTATATAACCATAATCACCATCAAGTCAAGTACATTTGGTTTAGCGCAATGCTGTTTAGACCAAGCCCCAAAACATGAGTTAGAACAGAAAGAATAAAACTTGTGCAAAAAATAACTCACAGTAACATTACATTAGAATAAAACACTTGGAAACTACCAATTTTACATCAACATAAGGGGAAAATTGGTGGACACCATAATATACCTTGCATTGCCACATGCAGTGAGTTTGCCTACAGCTGTCAGTGGCGTACCTAAGGGGGGAGGGGGGAAGAATTTTAAGATCCCCCCAGGACCCCAACTGGGGGGGCCCCCAAAAGGGTGTCAGAAATTTATTTGTAAATACTTAAATTAATATATTTGATTGACAAATACTGTCGACTGGTGTTTTTTTTTTTCAACATTTATGGATTAAATTTATAACAAAGACTAAACCTAGATCTAGGTCTATCAGTACGTTGACTTTGTTGACATTTTAAAAATATTTTTTCCCACAGAGATCAAAGTTTTTTTTTTTAAAGGTTTTACATTTAAAACTTTGTTGCCACAAATAAAACTGCATGATATACAGCGAATTCCAGGCATCTTGTTACCTTTACTAAGAATAGATCAAAATGGCGAGTATTTTATGGCTACACTAATTAACCTTGCAGCAAAATTTACAGAATCGAATCGAGTATAACAGATCCAAAAGTTATTCTCAATAATGCTAAAATAGTCCATTATTCGGGTTTGGCGTCTATAATTTCAGAAGTAAACTTCACACTCGAGTTATTATCCCTCTATTCATCTTTCCTCAATCCAATGGAAACTCTCTTTTTTATTTCCATCTAATCCTTTTGCTTTTGAACAAAACATAACAAACAATGACGTAATATCATAGCACATCCTTCCTTTTCAAGTTCTTAAGAGTGATATCTACTAGGAACTTTAACAATTCGTTCACTTCTGGTTGTCTTGACTGGCACAACAAGTTGTCTAGATGTTTTGTTTGTTCCAAAAGTTTGCAGTTCATTGTCTTCATTGGTATCATTGTACCCAGAGATGTCTTCATCGAAACTCTTATTCAAAAAGCATTGATTTCTTCTGTATGTTTTTCCATCGTTTGTCTTTATGATGTAAGATCTGGGTGCTAAATGTTTTTTTATGACAACTGCTTTCTACCATGTTTGACCTAGACAACTCTCCGACAAAACAACTTTAGGTAGTCTTGCTTTTGCATCATATTTCACTTTGCTTTTCATCTGTCGTTCATTGAGTAATGTCTTTGCATTTTCAGCTAGCGATGGTTTCAATAGTTTGAGATCAGTTGGTATGATTCCCTGAGTCTTCTACTTGTCAGCAGTTGTGATGGTGAATACGGCAGTCCGCTTATCAGAGTATTTCTATACTCGAGCATAACGAGATATGGATCTTTCCCACTTTTGTATGCTTTGAATACTTTTGCTTTCGCACAAAACATAAACAACCAACAATGACGTAATATCGTATAATATTAGCACATAATCTTCTTCATGCAGTGGAAAATTTTTTATTTTTTTTGCCTATCTGGAATTCTGGTCAAAGCTTCTGCGCACAATTAATATATTTCAGAAGAAACTACAAAAGTCTGGATTGCATATACGGGAAGCTGCTGAAGAAATTAGTACCCTTTCATGCTTTCTGCAAAATGATGAGAAACTGACAAAAACCCAATCCATCGAAAAAGCAAAAGAAGGTACTGAATACTATGGATTCCCTGTAATCAAAACAACCAGAAGAAAGAAAAGACTCGATGGGTAGTTGAGTTCTAATGTAGGACTATCAATAGAACTGCAATTCAAACATGTTGTGACAGAAGTGCTGGACAGATTTCATATGGAGATGAAGGGCAGATTCCAAAGGCTGGAAAGAAAATGGATACCTTTGGTTTCTTCTTGGACCAAGACACCTGTTAGATGAACACACCCTTATGATAAACTGTGCTACTCTTCCTGTTTGTAAGATGAAATAAATGGCAAATCGCTTTTTCAATGATGTCATTAATGCACGAGCACTTTTCATCAACAAACCAGTAATAATATATCACCAATAGACATATTGAGGAAACAGACTTCATATGGTAATTACGTGTTCTCAAACCTTGCAACCTCCTCCGAATACCGCTAACTCAGGCCACTTCCATTACGTCATGTGAGAGATCATTCTCAAAACTCAAGTTTATCAAAAACTATCTCAGGAGCACAATGACGCAAGAAAGGCTTATCAAGGCTTTAATGTCAGTGAAATCACAAATACTACAAAGTATCGATGTAGATGATGTTATAGATTTCTTTGCTGCACATAATGCACAACATGAAGCAATATCAATTGACAATGAAGCAAAATCAATTGAGATTTGTCACTTGTGCACTATTTAACTAATAAACAAGGGTATTATTCATTAGAAGAGTCTTAATGATTACTGATATACTGAACCAATTTGATTTTGGGCTTATATATTTTTGCTCACATTATCTCATGTCATATGTCGAATGTAAAAATTCAAGGGGCCCTCAAAGAGGTCAATCCCCCCAGGCCCCCATATACCTAGTTAAGCCCCTGACAGCTGTCAAAGATAAATTTTATAAAAGAATATGATATAGTAAAAGGAGGAGTTGTTTGTTCATGAGATATGAAACAGCCAATATAAATACTAAGACTGAGAAACAAAGACAGACTAAAGTTCTGCAAGTAACATCAGAAAGATGACAGTGTTCAGAGAAGAAATGGCCGCCAGGAGAATATAAAGAAATTTTGTAAAGCACCATCCTAGAAGTTGTGTATGCCCCAAGGGACACAGAGATAGTCATTTTTTATTGTGTAGCATAATAATAATATGTCCAAAGATTAATAAGGAATGCAGTATTTTCCGTGGCTACACAGCCCCAGCTTCAACTTACATATTTTGCCACATCTAACACAGGCATATGTGTAGCATACTATGAAAATAAATCCTATTTAGAGATAGGAGAAAGCTTGCAACTATATTCATATAAAGAAAATAGAATGAAATATTTGCCTTTACCTTGCCTGCAACCTTGATCCCTTGATACCAAATAATATAAAATGAAATGGGAAATCTATTTTTCATTTATGCAATGAAGATCATTTGTTGTTATCCTGTTGACATGGACATTGTCCATTGGTGTGGACAATGTCAATACAAGTTTAATCCAAATGTTGTTTGATGGAAACTCTTCTGCCATATTGAAGTCTGTGTTGCAGTTTGCTTTTCTCTGTCTTAATGCCTCAAAAAAAAATCTTGCTCTGAGTTGAAGGTTTTTATGAGCTTTTGATCATTCTGGGTTCAGAAGTTTGTATATGACCTGAGGGAAAAAAAACAATAATCAACAAGTTCATCAAATGTAATATTGGGGAAATTGATATTCTAAAAAAATTTAAATCATCAATAAAACTTTGCAAGCTAAATTTGCCCCAGCTATGAAAAATTGTTGTGTGTGTTAAGTGTATACAATAAACAGACCAGAAGTTAACATTGTTGTTTTTATTCTCCCACTTCCAAACACAGGGACATTAAGACAATGATTTCAACTTTTTTTTGGTCTGACTGTTTAGACATCAACTTTATATTGGACTCACTGGTTAGGTCTATTACTTTATGGCAACCCTTAGGGAAGTCTCTAGTTGCTATTGGCTTGAATGGTAATCAGCTGTGTGCCAACAATCTTGGTTGCTTTGACTGACTAGTAGCTGTATGACAAAAACTTGGCTGTATGATAAAAACTTGGCTGCCTTGATAGACTACTTGGCTGTATGACAAAAACTTGGCTGCCTTGATAGACTACTTAGCTGTATGACAAAAACTTGGCTGCCTTGATAGACTACTAGCTGTATGACAAAAACTTGGCTGCCTTGATAGACTACTTGGCTGTATGACAAAAACTTGACTGTAGAACTTGTTCTTCTTCTAGCCAGCTTTATTGCTGCAGAGCTGTGAGCTCTTTTCGCAGACTGTGCCAAGGAAAAAAGTGTGCTGTTCTCTTCAGTTGTTCAGCACTGCCGTAAAGGGTGTTGGTTATGTTGGGCTGTAGTGGAATTAGGGTCTGCCTAAGGTGGATTAGGGAGGGGCATTCAAAGAGGATATGGTTAATGGTTGCAGTGTCTGCAAAGGGGGAGTTGTGTGGAGTTTATTTTGTTCAGGTGGTAATTTAATAGTGGTGTGTGTCCTGTTCTTAGTTGGAAAATTGTAGATTGTTCTTTGCAGGGGAGGAAGTTAATACTGTCCAGTTTGTTAGGTGTAGTCATTTCTTTGTACATGGCTCTGCCTGTGTTTCCTGGTGCCCATTGATTAAGCCACAGGTCTATCTGGTTGTTCCATAGATGAACCTGTCTTTGATAGCTTATCTGCCTTTTCATTTCCAATGACGCCAATATGTCCAGGGATCCACTGTAGTGTGATATTGATATTTAATTTTGATATCATCTGATGGATTATCACAATGAGTGTTGTCAACTCTCTTGGGCTGTTTAAGGTGCTGCTGTTAAGTGCTTGCAGAGTAGATTGGGAGTCTGTAAAGACAACAATATCTGATGGTGGTTGTACTCCTTGACTGTATGACAAAAACGTGGCTGCCTTGAAGGACATGGTTCTTGGTAGGTTATTTAAAAAGTGCACATCTTGGCATTTATCTCACTATTCCGCATTCGTTCAAATTTTGAGCACTACATATAGACCAATCCAATGAGTTAATGCCAACATGAATTAGCTGTTACCACTTAGTGCTGCTTCTCAACTGCAATGATGGTAACTTGAATGTATGAAATAAAATATGCTACTTTGAATGGATGTGCCACATAATGGAGCTTTTATTTCCATCTTGGATAATGTGTTCACAACTGTT
Organism: Biomphalaria pfeifferi; assembly: GCA_030265305.1. Taxonomy (NCBI): domain Eukaryota; kingdom Metazoa; phylum Mollusca; class Gastropoda; family Planorbidae; genus Biomphalaria; species Biomphalaria pfeifferi. The sequence continues at coordinate 1,329,576 of JASAOG010000151.1, forward strand.
CAAAGAGGAAGGATGATTATGATTACTCAGTAAATACCTCTGACACCATCAAGGTCTGAAGCCATCCAGGGGCATAGCTAGTAATTTTACATCATTTTGGGGCCCGGGGAAATTTTCAAATTCTCCCCCCACCCTAGCTATGCCACTGAAGCCATCTTAACATACCCCCTATCCTAAAACCCAAAACATGTATAGCAATACTATTGGTGCAACCCCTCTTAAACATTCACACAAGAAATAGGCCTTAGATAATATTTGGCCTTCCTTATATTATAAAGACCTCTCTACCAAAATCCACCTTAGACTCTAGATCTAGTCAATCAGTGTTAATAATATATGCTATGGTTTATCGTTAGGTTATTTTATGAATTCCAAGTATTGTACTATGCAGTGTAGTCTAGATATCTATACCAGGTATACCTAAGTCTAGAATTCGTTAGGTCAAATCTTCAAGTATGATATCAAAATGATAATTAAATCACTGTCATCCAATGAATGAATCAGAATGACAATCATTGACAATGAAGTTTGAATGGGTACTTAATTGAATTGAACAACGGTACATTTAGAACAGTGCAGATTTATCATCTTAAAGTAATTAAATAGATTAATAAGACTTGAAATATTGATCTAGATTTTTAGCGCTAAGCTTGATAAAATGGTGCTTGTTTAGACTATTTAGAGCCTTTTTTAGCCCTCGATGAACAGAACTCAGGATTTTCACGTGATTTTTAATTAAACTTTTGACATGGAAGAGCTTACCCCTTGTGTTTATTTCAGTCTATACATTATTTCAATTTCGCAATATTACCTGTAAATACATTTAGATTTAGCTAGATATTTATTTAGCTTTTAAAAGAATACGCCTGCCCATGTCTCTTATTGATAATAATAAAATATCATTCTAGACACTTTTAAAACCGTTTTTTAAGTGCTAACGAAGTCCTAGATCTACTTGCTTTTTGTTAGTTATAATAAAGATGGGAGAGAATAAAAAACCAATCAATAATTAGACAATCTAGATCTATAATAGGGCCTATACCTATCTTTAATCTTATCTAAATCTATGACTATGATGGCAATTGGTAGTATTTCTTAGCATTTAGAATAGTAACTAATAGTAATTCAATAGTAAAATAATAGTCTTAACTTTTTAATAGACTAAATAGTAGACTGAATCTAATACTAACTTATACTTAACTTATATTTTATACTAATTATTTAACTTATAATCTATATTAATAATATTACATATAATACAAGTCAAGTTATAGATAATAGATCTACTTTACTATAAGTAATAAGTAGTATAGGTGTTATAGAATAGTTATCTTATCTTATATAATACAGACGTTACTTCAAAAAAGAAGATGATTACGTCCTACGCGTCATGCATTTAGTCATGCATATTAACCAATGACTTAAATTCTGCCAAGTCACTGGTTTTTCTGGCTAGCTCAGGCAACCCATTCCATGCTCTAATAGCACTAGGGAAGAAGGAGTATTTGTACAAATTTGTCCTAGCATAGGGGACAAGGAATGTGCCTTTATTTTTGTGTCTTTCAGAGTATTTTATTAAGTTTTGTTTTTGTATTTGAAGATTATGGTTCAGTGTTTTATGTATAACTGCTACTTTACTTTTGAGTCTTCTGTCCTGAAGGCTTTCTAAATTTAGTGATTTTACTAATGGTGTTACTCTAGTCAAATGTGAATATTCGTTTGTTATGAATCTCACTGCTCTATTTTGTGTTTGTTCCAGTTTCTTAATGTTTTCTTGAGTTGAGGGGTCCCAAACGGTGGATGCATATTCTATTATTGGCCTAACCAAGGTGAGTGAGTGTTTATAGTGTTATATAGTGTAGTCTAGGCTAGTTTCAATTTAAGTTTACTTAAGTAAAGTAATAGTATAGGCCTACTAATAATACTAATATTATGCTCACATGCTGTTTGCCTCCTATACTATTTAACTATAAGTCTATTATCATTATCAATCCTTTTCATTTGTGAAATACTATCTTACTATGCACATCGGCTATGTACTATAATGAAGTCTATTAAAATTACAGGGCCGGTCTTAGGCCACTGCAACCTATGCGGCTGCGCTGGCCCCGTACTTTCATAGGCCCCGCACGAATTCGAGGTGTAAATTATTAAAATAAACCAAATTAACTTATTATTAAAGGGTTTCTGGAATTCTCATGAAATTGTGAAATATACGAAAAAGTCATGAAAATCTTCTGAAATTATTAAAATCTTCTGAAAACTGTCATTCAATATGGAAAACACCAATCCTACTAGCAATAAAAAAAATGGTATTGTCAGCTTTCATTTAATAAAATAAAATTGTCATTTTTGACAATGTTTGATATAATATGTGTTTTGATTTACAGATAAAGAATATATTATTTTTGCTTTTATTATTTGCAATAATAACATAGTTAATTATGTTTTTTTGACATAATTTTCCTGTGCATCCAAAACTGTCAGATTTTCACCGGGTTTCTATGTGACTATGCATCTCAAACAAGGGAAAAAATTTTATTTGACTGAACTGGTTGTATAAGCTGAATTAGTCCCCTTTATAGATTTTTGTCTGAGGCTTTGTGAACCCAAACATGAAATAGAAACAATAGATAATTATACAATCGTACATGATCATAGACTCTTCGCTAGCAGAGTGGTTTCGGCATCGGATTTAGCCCACAGGTTCAAATTCAAGTCATTCCCTTTTTTTTTTTTTTTTCAAATTGCATTTAAAAAGCGAATACCATAATAGCCTGTTCTTCTTCCCCTACCCCTTTCTAACTGGTTCAGACAAGTGATAGGATAATAGCATACCAGTATTGAGAATGCTAATCACACAGATTTATTATTGTTTCTCTAGATCTGTTACAAATTTAATTACATGACTCATCCAAACTAATAGATAAACTTAATATAAACTTTGTTGTTGGTTTTTTAAGTCTTTTTTTAATTTTGCTTATTATTTTACTTTGTAAAGGCAGCTAGAGAACCTTCTCTCATGTACTCCCCCCTCCCCCCACTGTTAATCGGAGTATTGCTATAAGTATGAATGTTTTGCTGAAAAAAGCCAAATTTATGCCTGATAACTAATTTTTGTAGAAGCGGAGATGTTAATTTTTTTTAGGTCCCAGATTAATAGCACAGTGGTTTATGCAATGGTGCGCTTCTTTGAACACTGTGGGCTATGCAAAAAAAATCTGTAGCAGTGATTTATTTGATTATTTAGTATGATATAGTTTTGAAGAAATTAAACAATAAAAAGTACTTTTTAAAAAAGCTTTTATTAAGTGTAATTGTATCAATCAGTTTGAATCAGTCATGTAATTAAATGTGACCTAGACTAACAATAATAAATATGTTTAGCTCAATTATTTGATTTTAGCTTTCTCAACCCGCTGTAACTTATCTGGACCAGTTTGGAAAGGGAGCGGGCAGGGATGGACTTATAGTGTCTAAATGAGTCCTGGCATTACTATACCAACTGGCCCACAGTTTGATGACTATATGATGTACATCTATTGTTATCTATAAATCATGGCACCCAGTAGCATGGTATATGGATATAGATCTAGGAGATTCCATTATTATGAGAATATGTGCTTAAAGTATTGCACTGTTAAGTCTGTTTTATGAAAGGAAAAAAGATGCCAATCATGTTAACAGTATTTATTTTCATTTAAAAAGGATCATTTGGCGACCCCATGGTCCAATTAGCCCGGTTGCCAACATAGCTAGTCTGCCCATGAGGGGAAGGGGGAGAGGGTATCCGTTTCTATGTTAGTTACTGTGATCACTTTTCTTATCTTAACTTATAAAATACTTCAAAAAAGATGATTACGTCCCAGGTGTGTTCCTAGGTCAATCTAGCCATGCATGTTAGCCAATGACTTAAATTCTGCCAAGTCATTGGTTGTCCTAGTATATGGAACAAGGAATATACCTTTATCTTTGTGTCTTTATGGGTATTTTATTAGGTTGTTTTTTTTTTGTATTTGAAGATTGTGGTTCAGTGTTTTATGTATAATTGCTACTTTACTTTCAAGTCTTCTATCTTTAAGGCTTTCTAAATTAAGTGATATTTATTAATGTTTTCTTGAGTTGAGGATCCCAATCAGAGGATGCAAATTCCATTATTGGCCTAACCAAGATTAAATAATATTTTAGTTTTATGATCTTAATTCATTTGTAGAAATTTCTTTTAATAAACTCTGACTTTATAAAACATTAATTTAATATCTTAAATAAATGTAAGAACTTCTTATCAATACCCTCTTCATTATCAAGTTATTCAAATTCAACCTCTTTTATTTTTCTGTCATATCTCACATGGATGTGTGGCTTAGTGGTTAAATCGTTTGTCTCTCAATCAAATGTCTATCTAAGGGGCTCAAGTACGAATCCTGAATCCAGCTGTTTTTCACAACCAATTTTTAAAAAGAATAATTCTTGATCAAATCATCATTAAAGCTGGCTTGTGTGTGAGTTATGGTTAGGGTGTATTATAAATGGTATATTTCATAGATCTCAAAAAAAAAAAAATATATATATATATATATATATATATTATAAAAAAATAAATTACCCTGCAAGATGTGCAAGTTTCAGTGTGGGTTAGATGTGTAGTTCTAAAAAAAAAAAATAATAATATTACTTCACTAGTGGTAGGTCAATTACATATACAGTTCTTAATAAGCACTATCTGAATGTTTGGGGTTAAGGTTAAGGCTTAGTGTACTTGTAAAATGTGTGTGTGTGGGATGCTAGATGCATACAAGGTTCAGTGTTGTGCATGTCAGCCAGCATACAGGAAGTGTGGTAGGTAGGTGCTGTTAAAAAAACTCCCTAAGAAAAAAAAGGAATAATAAATATAATATTTCACTACAGCCATTTTAGTGTTACAAAAAAAAATTATTATTTTGTGAACAAACAAGATGAACAATTTAAATGCTATATAACATTAATTTATTAATGTGGTTTACCCTGAAAAAAAAAAACAATAACATAAACATGTGTTGGAAAAACTTAACTAATATTATTTAGTATTTCTTCATATTAGCACTCGTTTGCATCTAACTATTACATTTGTAAATATTTTTAAATTTGCAATCCTCATTTATTTGTTAATGTTAACTATACTTCGAACAGTGGACATCAACCCTACATTTTAGTTCTTTCTATAGTTTATTCATGTATTTATACATGTCCATGATCATCTAGATCTACTAAGGTCTAGATTATTTTCTTACCTGTGCATGTACACCTGTATATGTACTCACATATATATATATACATGTAGCTAATATTTGCTTTGCAATGCAAGTACTTTACCTTAACATGCACCCTCAGACCTGAGAGTTAGCCTCGTGTGTCTACCCCCATCATCTTTGGCCAGTCGGCCTGCATTGGCTATTCTATTCTAACCCTTCTCATCATGGTCCACTCATCATGAGCGACTGTGGGCTCGTTTACCTGTCGGTCAATAAAGTCAAAGGGGCCACATCCCTGTAATGTTGTCCCCACTGTTTCCTTCCTTATTTACGCCCCTGCCTTGTAGATTTATATATGTATTTGCTCCCATAGAGCAATTATTATTAGATTTAGTGAAATGTTGTTAGCTTGTGTCTTAGTTAGTCTGAGGAAAACGCTCCTATCAAGGATGCGCCCCTCACCAACCAGCCTGAATGGTTTAATAATTCAGGTTCCTTTCACATCTCATCTCATAGCCTCCTACACCAGGGCTGGTGTATTTTGTTGCCCGAAGGGAGATCACAGCACATCAAATGTCTTTTTAGGGATAATTATTTCGTTTACATGGCGCCATTATATATAGCCAGCTTTTTATTTTACTCCTAACAATATTGATCTTTAATATTAGTTACTTTAATGTCACATTCATTGCATTACTGCAAGTTTAGTTTGTATTAGCCTATTCCCACCTTCCAACTACGATCTCCTTTCATGTTAGAAGTGACTCGGTCTTTTAATAATACATTGTCCTCTTTTTTAAAGTTTTTTTTTTTTAACACAACTTAGACTTGTCACAAAAGAACGACAACCGAAACAACCGTTTCTACATATCTTCTGCATGAGTAAGCAGCCTGTCAATTTGATTTTAACACCATTGTACATCGGAGCACAGTGTCACCGTGAAAAAGGACAGGGATGCCCTACCTAAGACCCACGGGTCAAATTCGGCCCTCGAAACATCTGTCCGCTTCTGAGGAAATAGGCTTGCTCAACAAATTTTAGGCCTACATCCGGGACAGATTCAACTAAAGGTGAATACCTTTTAATAAAGTTAACAGAAGCACCTCGCCTCTGCTGCACAGGCCGTAGGTTGAATAACGTTTTGGTACTTAAACATTCACGTGACCATATATCAGCCGCGTCTACCATTACCCCACAACTACTCGGGTATTGTCCCAGGCCACACACTGCTACATCGAGTTAAACAAGTAGCCTCTCTTCACTGTGGAACTACTTCTTAGAATACAGCCCACTGTCATAGAGAGTTTGTGCGTGTTTGTATTAGCTAATGAATTGTGACATAAACTTTGAGTTAATTAATGCTGATAAATGAATTTCAAGAAAAGAAAGAAATTATAATAAGAAGTATCTACATATTTATTTTTTTACTATTTTTTTGTTTCTCAGTTAGTAATTGTCTTTGATTATTGTCGGTTGATGGTTGAATGCTATACCTCCAGAATCCTCAAGTGATTGTTCGTCTACAGTTGTTTCATTTATTAACCCAAACGGTTTACGAAGATAATTCATATATACTACAAAACAGAGCTATATAAGGTAATGCAGTACAGCGCGGATTGAGATGCCGAAAATTGGGTCATCACTAGTGACGTTTTTCTCACTTTTCATTCCTTACACTATGGTAGTCTAAATAGACTTGAATTAATTTCATTTCATTAACATGTTGAAATCATTGCTGCATATAAATGCGTTGAGTATTGATATATGTTGAATGTGTGTACAAGTTACTTAGTGTCATCACTTGGCAACCAGTCACTAAAAGCATGGAGACATTCAAAGGTCATCACTGCCAATTGACCTTTAGATTTATGGTTTCACATTTTGCAGCGCTTCCATTCGTTGTTGAGATAAGACCTTTGACCTTTTGTTTAACTTTTAACTGTACTGCAAAACAAGTAACGTAATCATTTCTTTTAAAGATCGAAAACTATCAATGTTAAGTGAATTGAGTAGTTAAACATTATTTTGTGTCCCTTGCGCATGTTGTTAACTTTAGGAATCGATAGCAATTATAAGAAATAATCAAAGATTTAATTGAAAGATAAAACTGGTAGCAACACATGGAAGTTTGTCTCAAGACAGTAAGTAGTGTCTGAAATGAGTCTCAACCCCGGAAGTGTGTCACATAACAAAGGTGTCTTAAAACAATGTCTCACATCGACTCATTGTCAATAAGCTCGTGAGTCATAGTACATATTTACCAGTCTTTCGGTCCTTAGAGCTCGCAAAAACCTTCCAAGAAAAAGAAGGAAAGGCAGACAGAGACATGGAAAGACAACATAAAAGAATGGAATGATCTGTCATTAAAAGAGAAAGACGGTCGTCAAATTATGTGTGGTGCCCCACACCTAAGGGATTGGTAAGCAGATGTGATTGATTATTTAATCTTTATCTTTACTATGCACTCTTGTTATTTCTATGTCTTCACTATGACATTTCTATGTCTTCACTATGACATTTCTATGTCTTCACTATGACATTTCTATGTCTTCACTATGACATTTCTTATTGACGTATACGTATAACATGAGACAATTGTTTCCATTAAGTAAGTCTGCCAGGTGGACGAAGATTTGGATGACGCATGTGTGTATCACTTTGTATTACAACTTCAAGTTTCTTCTGATTTCTATCTCTTGTAATGAAGAGAACCCAACACCTGGTCATTTGGATAAGATAAAAGATCGAAGTTTAGATTTGTTTCAGAGGCGGCCCGAAGACTTGTTGGTATGCATTTTTAAATATAATCATAGCCGCACACATGCCCTGACCCATTCTTTTTTTTTTTAAATTCTTCTTTAATTTCAAATGTAATAGGCTTACATTGTACTGAAAATCCCATCTCTACTTTAAGAAATGATAAGACTCTTAGAATAAGAAAGATAAAAGAATGGAACAGAGTTAGCTGCATGACAGATTACTTTTGTTTTGCGCCATTGATGCATCAATCTTCGAAACAGTTAAAAAATAAATAAAATTCAGTTTTCTATCTCTTCTTGGAAGTAGCAAAACGCAGATCTGGAAGCCACCGCGCAGTTCAAATCTGATCTAAGACTGGCTATCTGAACCCTATACTCTGGAAAAGGAATGAAGAAAATTAAAAACACTTACTCTTTCTATAGAAGTCGCCTCTGAGTATTTGGTCCCATATAGCACTGCAATTTTAATTCTCTCATAGAAAACACAATTTTCGGTCGTTGGAGAGTTTATTTGGAAGGCAGAACAGATAGATCTAGGAACAAAATGGATTTATGGGTATTCTTGTTCACTGTGGCAGTAGCTGTTGTTCCAAGTTTCTCTCGGAAAATGAATCTTACAGAATGTAGTACGTTAAAATTTCTATTATGTTAAGAGTTGTATGATAGTAACAACAGTCCCCATCAACTATTTCAATAGGTATATACGGTCAAGATGGTGTAAAGCCTACTATGAAAAATTGCCGCTTTTAGTGGACCACCGAACGGGGAAAAGCCGCTACTAGTTTTATGTGGTCTATCTGCGCGTCTGTTCGTCCGTTCGTTCCTTTTAGATCTCATAAACAAGAAAAGAAAATGAAAATCGGTCATCATGATATTTTAGATCATTCAAAGGTCTGGGCCAAGGACTACTTTTTTATTTTCTGAAAGTGAAACATTTAATAAAAAAAAAAATATCTATGCAAGCAGTGGTCGAAAGGTTAAGTACGCTTGAGCTTGGCTTGGCTACCTATGAAGGGGCCTTGAGGTTCGACACCCGACTCGAGCAGAGTTGTATTTACCGAGGGCCTAAAGGCAGCACGGAAAACCTCCCACATACCACCTCCCACTGGTCCACAAACGAGATTGGACCATAGCGCTCTGAGTATATACTATAAGCATGAAAATAGCGCTATATAAAAGCTATAATTTATTTTTTTTTAAATGCGCCACTTTTAAATGAAAATCTTCAGGGAAGGTAATTTTCTTCAAAAAGATCACAGACTTCTTCATAATAACTCAAACTTCATTCGTTCGCACATTTGTAAAACAAGATTTGCATCAAAGGTCACAATGGAAAAAGTATCAATGGCTCATTACAAAATATATTTTCCATTTATTAAATAACTCATTGAATAAAATGCTGATTCAAACGTTGTTTTATAAAAAGAATTTTGATACGAACTTTTCTTTAGTTGTAAGTAAAAAAAACGAAATACATTTATAGCGCGCAGTTTTGAAATATCCTCATTATACACTTGACAACAATCTAAATTAGACCAAATTGAGTCCAGATGTAAATTTAGATTTTGATTTAACCCTTTAGACGCGTCTGATAATTTAGCCTCTAAACTCTAGCATTGTATATCCATTTTGTATGCACTCATTGTAAAAAAGCTCAGAACTTTAAGGGTTAAATGTATTAATAAATTAAACAAAATTTACGTCTATTAATTATTAAGGCAGCTTAGCTTCTGACAGCCTAAGGAGGCAGATTAATTAATTATTATTATTATTACCTTATTTTCAAATTATTTTGTATTTTGGTTATAGACATTTAAATATATTTCTTATCACAATGAAACATTGTACTGCAAATTGACCAATATTGAAATGTTATGAATTTTTTTTTTAAAGTGCAGTTTACAATATTTTCTAGCTTACTGATATGAACAAATTTGTTTTCAGATATTAATATTAAAGTTTTCTATTGGCGTTAAAATTGTGAAGACATTTTCATCTCCTATCAATTTACATAAACTAATAATCTCACTGTCTTCGATTCCGTAGATCAAGGATGAGTGCAGTCTTTCACATGACTACTCAAATCCATTGATTATTTTGTTGTAAAATATACATTCACTAATAGGCATTTGTCACGATAAAGGATGCTTAATTAAACATCTCTGGTGCCAATTAAAAATATAAGCGGTTGGGCTATTAAACAATATCTCAATGTGTAGTGGTTAATCTTCGTATCAAGTCTCCTTTATTACCTCTAGCTAGTTGCCCATTTGTTTTGAACTAAGTTTTAAGCCTTAGAGTGAAAGTCTAACACTTCATCTATATGGAAATACTTTTATCTTACAAACTGAAGAGCTAAGAACATTTGATTCTGCAGTGCTAAAAAGTGCACAGAAATTCTGTACACCGGATACACCAAACAAAGTTTTTCTGTCTTAAATAAAAATCTCTAACAAAATGGAAATTCTTTCTTTCTCATGCAGGATTCTGTTCTTAAAACTGCTTATAATATACTCCTAGGTTTTGTTATGTTGTTAAGTATGGCTCTTTCTGCGCCAGGATCACTGGTACTGGTTGTTTCTTGAGTCCGTGCAGAATCTGATATGACTAAACAAGCCGATTCTGGAGCGGCAAAGTTTTCCACAGTTCGTGTATGTGAATGCTGTAGTTTAGTCTTAGGCGTCCCTTGGGTATGACCCCTTTTAAATTGTTCTTAAGCTGACATGTGCTTATATATAGAGGTCAAGATAACTGATGAAGATCAGTTACAATCCAATTCAATTTTATAAATTACAAAACACCAATGTTAACTTAGTGCATTCAGTGCCGGCTCACAAATATGTCCATCAATGGTTGACTTTTTTGTTTATTTTTTTCAGATGGAAACAATACTCAGCCTCTGCTAACATTAAACAGTTACAGTTTTGTACCCTATCCAATTAACTCCCCTGGATCCTTGACAGTCTCTGTGTCAGTGACAGTCAACAGACCAGTGCCAGTCGGAGGTCTCAGAATGAAAGTTTTGATCCAAAGGGAGATCATCGCCCTCATAAATATTCCTTGCACTGATAATATTGGCAGTTGGTGAGTTGGGGCTCAAGTGTCATATGTCTCGGTCAAACAAAATTGTAAGGCCTCTTTAATCTCTTAATCCGGAATTTGTGTGAATGACTGGTTCATTCTTATCTAATGTGACACTAACTTGCTTATTTTTTTGTATTTGTATGGAAGGTGGGGAAGAGATATGGGCGTAATCGTTAACTATGCCGGACTCCATCTTCTGCCGTCTTGATAGTGTTTCTTTTTTTTTTTTAAAGACTCACTATAACTAATATTCAGTACTGAAGGAATGTCCGAAGTGTGAGTGTGTGTGTGTGTGTGTTTGCGTGTGAGATAGAGCTGAGGCATTATAAATATCTTTTTTGTTATGACATTAGTGGTAGGATGTGACATATTGAGATGAAGAAGTACAATTAGGTGTCAAGGATTTCTCGGTTAAAAATATGAATCTTCGTTTGTTTTGTTTTTTCTGATTTGAAGAACAGCAAATTTAACATTGCTCATTGTGTGAGTCTGAAAAATGCTTCGTAGTCATGCGTTAGCTTAACAGACATCCGTATTAGATCTGACTTTAAATACACCTAGGCCTACTATTACATATATTAATTATAGAATAATAACATTTAATTAACAAATTATTACTGATATTAGTTTGCTTTTTCCATTTTCGAAAGAAAGTTGGAGTGTAGTTTAAGCTTCAAAGTCACTTCTGTGATTGAATAATAGTTGTAGAATTTAACTTGTATTATCAACACGATTATAACTATGTTTATAGCGCATGTAAACATTGAGTTTATAGCGCATGTAAACACTGGGTTTACTTCTCTGTCAATATGTCATTCAACTGTTTGAAAACATCTATTTCTGTCTACAGCACGTATGATGTTTGTCATCTTCTGGACTATTTTAAGAACAGCAGCTGTCCACAACAGCTGATAGACAACAACATCCCGTGTACATGTGATACAATACAGCCAGGGACTTACGATCTGATCAACCAAACCTTTCAAGTACCGGACATAACGAAACTAACCAGCTGGTCTACTTTAGCACTGGTGAGAACACCATAGAACTATAAAAAGTGGTCGAATGAATGCAAACAATTTATCTAAATGGATTCGTGTAAACATCTCCTATTTAGTGTGACTGGCTGAGACTTCTTTTATGTTTAGCTAAATGAATTACTTTCGGCCTATATAACTCTTATTTCAACCCTAGGCTCCTACCTATATAATAATGATGTAACTTTGCCAACAGTGAGCTCAAAGAACCTCAACGGAAGGAGTATCTAAAAACACAAGTTTTATAAGAGAACAACAGTAGCTCGATATTCAACTAGAGTACTCAGTTATACCAACACTTCTTTCTTGGTTACATCCTAGATCTCTGTGTCCTGTGGTGTACAGTCTCACACCTAACGACAGTTCGCAAAGCAGGCTCATAACAATATAATAACTCCTTTTATAGTGTGATGGCCAGTAGTGTGAGTGACGCATGTTCTACATAGTGTTTACCCTATCACATCACTCGTCTTCATGCCTTGACTTTCTTTGACGCACATCTGGAATTTACTCCATCAATCAAAGCTCTACATACCATTGCACTGCTAATAAGTCTGATATGTAAAGAGGGATTAGCTTTGTCCATAATAACTAGAGATTTCTGTCGGTAACTCCCCAAAAATTAAGTCAGATTAATTCTCACCTTTTAAGCGGTACGCAGTTTTGGTTTGAAGGCTGATCTAAGCTTTATTGTTTGTAACCAGGAAAAAAAATGAAGTTCTACTGTATTTCTTTTCTCAGGGAGATTACGTTGTTAAGTTTGATCTTAAGGATGGAGTCACAGGAGAAGACGTTTACTGCCTTGGTGGAAAGATCAACATCAAAGATCCCAATGCGTGTGATGGGTTTCTTTGCAGTCTTTTTGGACGCAGGGCTCTGAGTAACCTGGAGGCCTTAGGCGCTCTGCTTTGGAATTGGATCTGGTAGACTGACATAGATTTTTAATAAATATTTTAATTTTTTCCTTTGAAAATGTCTTAAATGTAATATGTATGCATTTGTGATACCTTGTTACATAATACAGACAAACAATGTTTTTAGACCATCATGTAAAGGTAGAATTGAATTTTAGTCAAAAATGCAAAGTTTTATGTAAAAAAATAATATAAAAATATTATTGCTAAACTTAAGTCAACAAAGACCAAGTTTCATGGCAAAAATAAAAAATATTTTTGCTGAACTTAGGTTTGTAGATGTACTGTTTCATGTCAAAGATAATAAAAAATATTATTGCCGAACTTTAGTAACAAATACAAAGTTTCATGTCAAAAATAAAAAAAATAAATTATTACAATACATATTAAAAAAATGTACCACTGTGTCTGTATGACACAAAGTGTTTGCTTCCATTTGGATGAACACCTATAATTTGTGTGTCTACTTGCTAGTAAGTAGTCCTATAGGCTCGTGAAAAGAGATGGACGCCTTGGAAGGTGGTCCGAAAAGTCTGTTCTGGGATTGGTGTGCGCCATTAGCATAAAAGACATTTGAAACTTACTTATTTAGTGCAAAGTTTTGAATATAAAATGACAACGATGAGACTACAACATTGGCACATTAGTAATAATACGACAATTTAAACAAGGTTACAAAGACAGTTTGTGTGGAAACTCAAACTGAAAATCGGCCTCCGAAGTGGTCCATCCAGGCAGGTTTCAATATTATCAGAATGAAATTCTATCAAAGACAAATGACAGAAAATAATGGATAAAAAAGGTTAACATATCTTGTGTGGTGCCCCAGCGGTCCAGCAGACTAAAGGATAGGTGAAAGTGAATGTGGCGTTGGATGTGAACATGGCCTAACTGATGTCTTATAATGAATTTCTAATTGTTTTGTAAAGGGTCAATCTCTTAATCAAATCCTCAAGAAAAGAATATTCTTTAGTTAATTGTCATATGATTATTTATGCGCTCTCAAGTTCACGCGATAATATGAAAAACTACTTATTAATTGTTGTTTTAAATTATGCTCAACTTATATGCATACTAAATAGATTTTTTCTCTTTAAAAAAATAGTTAATTTTGTGTGTGTGTAAATATAGTAATTAGTATAACAGAACTTACACAACTTAACAATTAAGATAAAAAAAAACTTTTGACAAAAATCTACAACCATTAACATAAATGGTTAAAAATATGGTAACCAGTTGCCACCTTTAATTAAGAGCATCAAGTGTTTGTTAATATTAATAGTGAATAGTTGTAAAAGAGGTGTATTTTTATGAAAAAACTGCTTGCATAAGTGATTTTAAAAAAAAAAATTTTCGCTTTCAGAAAAGAAAAAAGTAGCCGTTGCATCAGAACTTACAATGGTCTAAAATATTGCGATGTCGGATTTTCACTATCTTTTCTAGCTTACGAGATCTAAACGGGACGGACGGACCGACGGACAGACTTTCTACACAAAACTAATAGCGTCTTTTCCCCTTACGGGAGCCGCTAAAAAAAGCTATTTGTTGCCTCAATCTAGTACATCGTAGACTTTGAACTACTTTTGTTTTAGAGACACACATGTTACTGTTGTCTCCTTAACTTGTTTTTTTTTATTATTGTTACTATTTTTTTTTTGTTTTAGTTGCTGTCTAAGGACTTGGTTTTATATAGTTTTTTTTTTTGTGGGAAGTGTGGTCGAGACGCTAAGTGCGCTTGAAGTTGGCTTGTCTTGGCTACCTAGAAGGGGGCTCGAGGTTCGACTCCCGACTCGGGCAGAGTTGTGTTTACTGAGCGCCTAAAGGCAGCACGGAAAACCAATTCCTAGATACCCCCCCCCCCAACTGGTCCACAAATGAGATTGGACCAAAGCGTACTGAACATGCTATAAGCTTGAAAGTAGCGCTATATAAAAGCTATAATAATAATATTTAGTTCAATATAAGTCTGCGCCCTTTTAGCGCCATATTTAAATTACATTTTACACTTCAAAGTGTTAGCATGAAATAGTAATTGTGTGTATATGAATATCTGTGTGTGTGTGTGTGTCAGCGTGTTTTAATGCGTGAGTACATATTCTAATCCATCACAAACAAACACACACACAAGCAAGTGTCTCGTCCAGAGTGAGCTGTCTTTTAGAGGGTTTGTCCAAGCTGTTCAGTTTGTTGACATGGCTATTCAGGTGTGACATAACTCTAGGCTGCAGGGAAGGGTAAGATGAGGAGGATAGGTATGAATCATGCTGTAAATCGATCATAGTGTTACATTTCTTTTTAATGACAATATGCGGGCATACTCGGTGCAAGCGACGGCTCATTGTCTAGCTGAAATTACAGAGTTCGAATCTTCATTGACATTTTTTTCACAGAACACGATGTTATTGGGTTGCTAGTTGTTAAGAATTGTATGGCCAGAAATCATTGTGCTGGCCACACTGAAGGGTGTCTTCCTTATCCATTGGCCACACTGAAGGGTGTCTTCCTTATCCATTGGCCACACTGAAGGATGCCTTCCTTATCCATTGGTCACACTGAAGGATGCCTTCCTAATCCATTGGTAACAAGTTAATGAGCCAAAAGCATTAACAAGAGAAGGAAGTCGTGAATGCCAATTAATTTAACTATTAACCAGAGAAGAGACATGTTTACTTTTTTGGGGGGATTATGAATTTTGTTTTCAAGCCAGCAAGCCAGGCAGTGGGGTGGATAAAGGGGGTGGGGTTAGGAGTAGGACTCGGACCCACAGGGTGACAGCCATCAGAGATGACAGTAAAGTGGAAGAATATATTTTTCTTCTAGACCTTACCGTGGCTATCTTCTCTCTCACAGCTCATTGTATCACTTGCGAAACGTTAAACCTTAGTTTATGAGCATGACATAATCTCAAAATATTGTTGAGAAAGCTATTTACAAATCAAACCTACAAAGTATTTATTTATAAAAACCACAAGATTTATCGATATTATTATTTTTTAAATAATCCTAAATTTTAATAATTACTTTTAATAAATTAAGAAATAACGCGAAATTTTATAACAATTTTTTTCCTTGGGGAAATACAGTATTAGTCAATCTCACCGGGTAACACACCCTAGCGACGCGTGATGATATTTTTGTTGTGCTGATCATATGACACCCTGATTAGCAGTTGGTCTTGTAGAAAGTTAGGTCCTAAAGAAATACAAGCAAAATATTTGTAAAAAATCATTTTTTCTTTAAATAAAGGTAATCTAAGGTAAACAACTCTTCACTTACAACCAATGCTTTTTTGGTACAAAAATAAGTGCCGGTGCTCAGTGATGTATTGCCTAACTTTTAACTACTAATAAATTAATACTAAACGTAAAAATACAAGAAAAGTAATAATGTTTTTCCAACATTGAGAATGTGCCGTACGCAGTAACGTTGCGTACATTCACACAAAAAAAAAAGCACTGCTTACAACTATATTTCTCAAGAAGTTAGAAGTTATTTCCCTTACTCGATATCAAACAAAATAACAATGAAAAATAATTACGGATAATTAATGGACTAAGTGGTTAATTTTGTAATTGACACATGTTTAGTTTAGTACAATAAATAATTGAATAAAGTTTCACATTGATCCAAAAATAAGTGTGTCAGAAATAGCATGTTCAATTTATCTAAGGATGAAACGCTGCATATTTAGCCGTACCTATGAATACATAAGGATTTATTTCTCTTGTTGCCATATAAAAAATTAAATACCAGTGATTAATGGACTAATAAATTAAAAAAACAACTGATTTACGTATTGTCTATGCCAATAAATAATTGTGCCAAGTTTCAACTTGATCCGAGAACGGGTGTGTGTAAAATAACGTGTACGCAATTTCTACCAGACAGACAGACAACAGAGTGAATTGATATAAACAACTAGAACACAATTAAAAGCAACCATTGATACAACGTTAAAGGAGAGTACAAGGGAAAAACAACAACATTGGAATCTTCTTTCATTCTTACTTGTGTTCATGTAGTGTTGTAATCTATCAGTTTAAAAAAAATGATCTGGTATGGATTGAGCTTTAGTTTCACTATAGAACTAACTTTGTATGGATCTAATCTAGATGTGCTTAGGGTTACCATTCATCTTCACGCCAAAGGAGGACAAAAAGAAGGATAAAGTCTTACAAAGAAGGACAGCCTGGATGAGGGCCTGATCATGTGGTATGTGCTCTTGACTATCACCAAATGGTTCCGGATAGTCCCTGGATTGAACCCGGGCCGTCTTTAAAAGGAATAACCGCTAAGAAAACAACACTTTGAATATTGTCAACGTTTTTGATGATTATCGAAAAAGTAAGACATTTTTCAGGTTTCAGTAGGTGTATTTTTACTGATGAAACAATTATATCTATATCTTATTTATATGACAATAACCTGTTCTTTTAGGCACTGTATGCTTGACAATCCATCGTTTAAAAATAAGTTTGTGATTTGATTGTATTCAATTGTTTTATAACATGCCATTGCAGTGAACAAAAGAGTAAATGTGCCGAATATTTTACATTTTTCGCCAATGTCTGCCGGACAGAGAAAACGACCTCAATAAGGAGGACAAGTCCTCATTTTACCTGACGACTGGTAACCATAGATGTGCTCATACCTTTATCGTTTGAGCCCTAGATCTAGATTACTAAACCTAGATCTCTTTAAACCAGACTTTTATAAAACTAGATCTCAACCCCAATCTGTGGAAATAAAGATCGAGATCTGCCTAAAACGATCTACCGAAACCTAGATAAGATGTAATGCACTGTGAATAGTTTTCTATTTCTATGAGTTTATTAGGGGGGGGGGCGTTTCTTTTATAATTGTCTTCGAAAGGTGGGGAAAGGGTAGAAGAGAAAAAGGTTTGCACATTATCATAGCTTTCTAAAGATCTGTTTCATGAGTAGCCTATAGTCTATTGTCGTCTGAAAGTACACTATTAATTAAATAAAGAGACCGAATGTCCAAATAGAAACACGCCTGACTCATTCGCATTAATAAGAAATTAATGATTTTCTTTTTCTTTTCCTTGAGCATAATTACAGACTTTTTCAAATGAATGTATTTGTTTGTGTGCGTGGCTGTATTGTTTTAAAGGACACTATTCCACCACCTTTAGGTGTTGTCTATTTTCAGAAAAAAATTTTACTAAAGCTGAAATAATATTAGCATCAATGTTTATATTTTTTACTTGAGTCGAACTTTTAAGAGTTTTACAGCGACTACTTGGCCTACACTGAGAGTGAGTTGACAAGTAGGGGAGGAGTTTGTCATAGCATCTACACTGCTGTTGCGAATGTGGGAAATACTTTGTGTTGAACGATTACCTATTGTGAGACAACTGTGAACGTAAGTTATTTGTAATGTACTCTTGTTTTTTTTATATTGATCATTCAAACATCAGAGTTCTATACTGCTTGTATCTGTTTGTGTTGGGTACTGTCCACAAACACAACTTGTACAGATCTAGATTCTACAACTATAAGTTTGATCGTTATTAGTAAGCCTGTATAGACTCTATATTGTATATAGGATATAGGTATATTTTTTATTTTGTAACCAGCCTAGTTATATGATTTTAGCACTAGGCACTTCAGACTGACAGCCTGACAGTGATCGACTCACTAGTGCAGTCGACTTAAATACTAAATTTAATTAAGTTGTCAGTAGTCAAACCCTCATGCAAGCAAAAGAAAGTAACACTTTCAGACCTTGCGATCTCTGGCAAATGATGTAAATGTCATCTTTTTCTGTGGCCCACAATTAACGAGGGTGTCATGAGACCAGCACAATGACCAACCACCTTTATTTTCCCCAACTAATTTACATCTAGCAATGGACATTATCCCATTAGTTAAAACAATGTTCTTATTTCTAATAGCAATTTTTGGTCATTGATTGCATAAATTGTTACTATTTTCAATACAGTGTCCACACCTTCACCTTATCATACGTTTCTTTCTTTATGTGTGTACAGTAATGAACAGTATTGTTTCTTATTCAATACAACATTCTACAAGCTACTAAATTTAATATATTCAAATATTTGTTGCCCCTTTTAGTTGCCCATTATATAACTAGTGTTACATCAGTTGATGTGACTCTTGATTTATTAAACATTCTTTTACTTTTAAATGAACTAAAAAGTAAGTCAATTACCAACTCAGTTGAATATTTAATTAATCGTTCACTAATTCATTTAATTACTCACTCTTTAAAATATGTTTACCAAAATCGCTCAATAGCCCACTAAATCTGTCAACCCATCAACTACATGCGCTTACTCATTTCAACCTATCTGCTCACTTTATAATATTCGAACACCTGCCACTTAACTTCTTTTATTTTTCTAATAAACTAATTAATATGAAAAAAAACAACTTACTAATTGCTAAATCTGTCTGATCTCTCAAGGCACTACTCTATAATAACCTAATATCGCCATATTGTTTGCTAAATCTGTCTGATCTCACAGTGCACTATGTTATCCCCCGCCTCTCTACTGAGAAAAATTAACATCACCAATGCAAAAAGTAAGCCTTTCAGAGTTGTCGTTCTTGGTCAGAATGGCGTTGGTAAAACAGGTAAGGTAACAATTAAATTCTGCTAATAAAACTGTATCTAATTTTGCACTTTCAGAGTTTTCAAAGAATTGGGACTTTTCTAGATCATATTTTATGATATTGACCTTTAAAAATGTGGATTCTTTTTTTTTAGTGGTTTACAAAATGTGTGCACATCACAGCTTGCAAATGCATGAACAGATCAGGAAAATGTTTTGATATTATGAAGATACATGAAAGAAATTTCATGAATTAAATGCATATAGATCAAGTTGTTTACTAAATTTCTGATCCACCACATGTGAAAACACCCAAACGTTGAATAGGATGTGCAGTGACTTTGTACTCTCTTCAGTGCACTCTACCCCCTCCCTCCTCCCTCCACCAGCCTGCTCTTACTGACCAAATGTACATTCATCAGTTATGTCAGCCTGGCTGTGACATAACGAGGAATTTCTTCTGTGGAAGCGTGGCGCAGAAAAAAACAACAGTATACATATTTTTCGATCAACTTTTTGTTAAATAACATTTTATCTAAAGACGTATGGCATGTTAAATTTATGACGTATCTTTAAGTTTATGCAGTAATGCGTTCTACTTAAAGGTTCTAGTTCATGAATTTACGTTTTCAAATCGATTCTAGCTCGAGTATTTAAATATTTAACCATTTAAAAATGTACATAATCTAATCTAATCTAATTACCTATCATAATTTATGTCAATATGAAAATGATGTTATAACTAAAAGCTACATTTTTATTTATATGTGTATTACTTTTGTACAATATGGCCAATACTAAATATCCAAGAACGTCACAGGGTATACCTTTGGAAGTTTAATTTTAACTTCTTGTTTTAAGAATCAGTTTGTTTGACATGTTTCGGATTTTCCTTCATGTTTGAAGATTATTACATCCTAACTCAAACCTCATACAAGACGAAGGGGGATAGCTGCGGGCAGGGGTCGAACCATGGAGAGGACAGTCCAGAGCGCATACCACTCGACCAGGCAGCCATAGTTGAGCACCAATTGGTTTGAGGGTCTACGAACTTGTCGATAGTACATTTCCATATGACATTAGGGAGGTCTTAAATTAATCGAAATATTAATAAACGCAGCACCAGTGCTATGTAATGTCTGCCGTCAAAGGCCTCGTATTTCTCATTTCGTTGAAAGCCACTCCCACCCCTACATTCTTCTGACTGGAGAAATCTAACTCCAACAATCACATTGTCACACTTCATGTTCCATTGAGTAGCCTCAGAACTGGAGGAAAGACATTTTTATATGAAGTATGAAGGTATCATAACTGCTTATCCCAAGTCCAGGTGCCAGTGAAAGAATTCATGTGAATTATTATTTTTTTCTTCCAAATATATAAACCTATTTGTATTTAGTTAGAACGAAATATTGCAAATGTAAAGAAATTGAAATGACTAACAATACACTTCATTACTTCTTGATGTTGGTGGTAAGCCTTAGGCTTTTGCTTAGTACCTCCTCCCCCTTTTCCACGGTTAATTAATTCTTTTCACTCCCAAACTATTAAATCTTATCTAGTTATCACTGCCATGAATCTATACTGAGACCTCATTCTACCTCTTTCCATAAACGGGGGTCAGATCAAAGAAGTCGCAGAACAAACACTTGCTAATTATAATCCAATCATAGATAGAAGTCAGGAAAAAATTCGCATGCGTCAGTTTCTAGAAGGTCATTGAAAATAAAAATATTTAGAATAGAAGTTTCTATGATTCTGAAAAATACGGTTTTTTAAAGTATAAATTGCGTGAAAGCGAGTTAGTCGGGGTCCTTGTGTTGTATCTGGTCCTTGCGTTGTACCTAGTTCTTAAAAAGTTGCGGGTCCACAAGTTTAATTCAGAAAGTTCAGTTGTATCAGTACTAAGTTGTATAAGTATCAAGTTGTATCAGTACTAATTTGTCTTAGTACTAAGTTGTATCCGTATAAAGTTGTATAAGTATCAAGTTGTATCACTGCTAAGTTGTATCAGTACTAAGTTGTATCAGTACTAAGTTGTATCAGTACTAAGTTGTCTCAGTACTAAGTTGTACAATACATTGTTTGAATTAGAGAAAAAGAACACATAAGTTTCCCCTGTGTTTCAATCTCCCCGGCAATTGATTTAGATTATGCCATTATAGATATAAGGAAAGCAAAGATACTTAATATATTAAAACAATCTTAAATATAAATTCATCAAGAAATATTGATACTAAAGAAAACAGAAATCATCACAATATCGTTTTTATTTCTTTTTCGCTATAGCACTAACAGTTCGGTTTCTTACAAGAAGGTATATAGGTGACTACGATCCACTCTTAGGTGAGACAAAAACATTTGTTCCTTCAACACTTTGTCTATAGTATTGAAGGTGCCTATATTAATAGAATTTCGTAACATAAACATCGAATTGATAGTTTAATGATGAATATTTTGATGTTAATGTCATACTTTTTAATGCACAACATGGCCTAAATTGTACCGATGTGCCAAAACCCAAATACCATTTAATGGAAACCATTATCATTTTAATAATATTTTTTTTCAATAGCATTCATAAAGTTGTTTGAACGATCGAAAATGTGTTATTTATTGTAAAGCTTTATTCTAACAGACACATACACTAATCAGTAGCTTCCTTGTTATTAGTTTTCACTCTTGAAATGTTAACACAAAGTCTATTTAACAGAACGTGTTTACACATGTCAGAGAACTCTTGATGGGATAAGTGTGGAGTTTGAAGTCTGGGACACCGCTGGACAGGTTGGTACATTTTATTAATATCCAAACAATTTTATTGATATTGTTACACTCTTGGACATGTGGGCTAGACAGGTCATTACATTCCAGGACATTCAGTCTAGACAGGTTGTTACACTCTTGGACATGTGGGCTAGACATGTTGTTACTTTCCTGAATATCCAGGCTAGACAGGCAGTTACAGTCCTGGACATCCAGGCTAGGCATGCTACTTTTCTTGACATCCAGGCTAGACAGATTTTTACACTCCTTGACCTCTGTGCTAGATAGTATGTTATATTAATGGACATGTAGTCTAGACACGTTCGTATATATGTGGGTACACTTTGGCTAGACAGGTTGATACATATCTTAATATGTAGACTAGTCAGGTCGCTACATACATGGGTACCTTAGCTAAATATGATTGGAACATTCCTGGTCAACTAGGCTAGACAGATTGGTACATACTTTGACTTTCAAGCTAGATGGGTTGATACAAAATTGACATGTAGATTAGACAGGTACTTTCTCCACAACCCTATTATAAAGTGTTGTCAACTATCAGAAAATTCTGTATTAAGAAAATATATTTCAAAAGAAACTGTTCTTTCATAATTCAAATGAGAAAGACTTTGACAGTTTTTTTAAAAGAGTTGTCTCCCTACACTAGAGACTGCAGAAGTAAAAATTCAACTCATTGACTACACGAGGGGTGGGCAACATTTTTGTATCGAGGGCCGCATTAAAGAAAGTTTGGGCATGGCGGGCCGCATATATATATGTATATATATATTAATATATATTAAAAAGATTAGCTTGCTGTGTAGAATGTCTTTTAATTCATATATACACTGTATTACGATTTTTTAAAATTGCTGTTGTCTTTTTATATCCCAATATCCCAACAAATATACAGTTGTACTTAATGTGCAGTATTTTACTTCTTACACTCGTGCATAATGTTCAGGAACTGTGAAACTATCTTACTAGTTGTTAGTTGTTACCCTTGTGTATGACTGCTGTCCAATTACAGTCAATCAACATTGACCAGTGATTATACTTGTTTAGTTTCCACAAAAAAAATGCTTGCTCACTGAATGAGACAATTTATGTTCCGGAAGTTAAATGTCGGGACGAGCGAAGCCTGCCCTTGTGGAGCATCACCAGAGAATGCTGATCATGTCCTTCAATGGTACATACTAAATCAAGGGACCCGAACAATACTCTCCAAAGACTATTCGGAGAACTGCCTGATCTGGAAACCACTGCGCGGTTTATCTCCAACATGTAAAATGAGAACGAAGAAGAAGAACTGATGTATGTTTACCCAAATAATGTGAAAATCAGCAAAGGTTTTTAAAGTGTGGAAATACAGCTTTTGGCACCCCTCCCGTGGTTGTGCTGACTGGAACTTCTCATTGCTTTGAGTTATGTCCTCTGGAGCTGAATCGGCTTCTCTTACTTCTCTTAATAAGTGTTGTACTTTGAATCATTTCACTCAAGATAGTTTCACCTTTCAGCAAAGGAAAATGACAAAAATTTTTTTTTTGCTTGCCTGAAGAAATGGAAAAGCCTTGTTTGAAAAGATTTAACATGTATTCACATTTCATATATAAACAATCATTTGACATATACGTTCTAAAAAACTTGAAATTTTGTCTTCCACTCTTCATTAGAAATATTGGTAACAAAGTAACAGTCAATGTACTTCAAATAACATCAAATTTCATCCTTGAGATTTTATATTCTTCTCATTTGCCTTGCCTATGCTAAGCTGGCGGATACATTGGATTATTTATTCATAAATCAGAGCTACCCATAGTTAATATCATTAGCTCTGATAATTTATTTTGTATTTCTGTGACAGTAATTTAATAATTGAAATAATAAGCAGCTTTGTGCAAACTTTCCAGTTTCAAGTGTATGTTTCTCAGTCAAAGATCGAGCTCCATCGGTTGTTACACTTTGTTGCAAGCCTACCCAACACTCAGACATTGTGTCTTGATTGAGTGTATTGATGTATAGCCAATACGCATAATCTTCGTTTACTTAAAACTTTTTATAATGAGACAGTTTCAATAATTTACATAGATATTTTTTTTTAAATATTTGCATTTTTATACCTATATACTGTGGGCACACCTGATTTTTGTAAATTTCGGCGGGCCGCATAAAACACCTCGGCGGGCCGCATGTGGCCCGCGTTCCGTAATTTGCCCACCCCTGGACTACACTATTGTCTCACTTTCACCTATCTGGGAATCAACACTGCAACGCTAACGATAATTTTTTTTATCTCTAAGTTCTTCCTTTATTGAAGGTTTACACTTTAGGCTGATGCTAAAACTAGATTTTGGCATTTGGCTTAAGATTGTCTAGAAGTTTGACGTGCCACGCATTTCATCAAGCAGCTGGTTTCTGCAATTATTTCTACAGTGATGAAATCTGTCAACGTGTCTATATATATGATGTAAAGAAAATATAAATACAACCTGCTGATTTAAATGTCCTTTACTTTGTACTACCAATTTTGAAACAAGAATTTGAAACGTAAAACATGTAACCATTCTATTTATTGAAGATGTCCAATGAGCATCAAAGATGGTTAAGGCTCTTATGCTTGTTGGAGAAAGTAATTACAAAGCTTATATCAACTCATTCTGTCTGGTACAATTTTTATTCACGTTATTTCTTCCACACCCATTCTCGGATCAATTTGAAACTTAACACATTTATTTGTTGTACCTAACAAAAAATAAATCTATGAAAAAAACAACTAATCGTGTTAGTTCCATAGGATTAAAGTAAGCCTAGAAAATTATGCCTGCCTGTTAATTTATTTTTCCTTAAGTCAAAATTGAAATAAAGTTGTTTTTTTTTCAGAATGAAAACAATAAGCTCAAAGAACAAATACGATGGGCAGACGCCATCATTCTTGTGTATGACGTCACAGATCGTTGCAGTTTCAACGAATGCAGCATGCTGAAGTTTCTCACCAACGCACTCTCCAAGCGAGCGAGAAAAAAGTCTAACATCGACCTGAGGGCCGACAGCGCTGATCAACTGCCAGTGTTCCTGGTAGGCAACAAGATAGACAAAGAGGCTGACAGGATGGTGAGCCAGGAGGAGGGGGAGACCAGGGGCAAACAACTAGGCTGTGTTGCCTTCAGGGAGGTCTCGGTCAGCGAGATGGTCCACGAGGTGGCTCAGGTCTTCGAGGAGATTTACGTCATCTGCAAATATGGGAACAAAATTTCGATGCATTTCCAGCTTAGTGCTTCCAGACACACAGTTTGCGTGGAGAGGCCGGCGGCGTGCTGCTCCTCGGAGGAGGATCTAGCCGAAAGGGACGCCATTAGCTTACCCGTGACACCAGAGTCACACGTGAACGTCAGGGATGCCATTGCGTCCAGAAAGTTAAAGTCGCAAGACGTGTACAAAGAGATGTCAGTTGATGACTTGTGGGTTAGGTCACGATCAAAGAGGCGCGAGGCTATGTTCATGAGTTGACAACATGTGAGTAAGGACATTGCAGGAACTAAGAAACCCCTTCTTAACACTAATCGCTGGGAAATAAACATTCTCAGCTAAATATGAATTACACAAGCAAAATACCTCAGAAATATGTATATTATTTAGCATTAACTATTAACATATACATAGCAAGGTGTTGTGTTTTTATTGGATATTCCTTCTTTAAAATTTCATTGCTACTAGTTAAGCCTATTGCACAATACGCAATATTCTAAAAGTATGCCGAAGATGCAAAGAAAGGCAGGCAAGCTTTTGAAATAACCTAGTATTGCCACTGGGTGATCGCGTACAGCATACAGATGGTTGCCTTAGATAAAGTTTGTTTCAGAGACCTCTTCATAGTAATATGGATAAACTGAAGTTTCTGAATAGCTTATTGAATGAAAAGGAAAGACTTTAGTGTCAACATTCTAACCAGTGAGCGACACAAGCATTATCATTATTCATCTTTAGTCTCTTGTGAAAGATGAAAAGTTTTGTCTTGCTGACGACTAATATAAAACCAAGTCAGGCCAGTATCCCATTATAGCTGCAACAAAAACACAACTTTCTATCAATGGATATATACTTCTGCTTGAGCCTGCAGGGACGGCCTATCACACATGATCTGCTATTTATTGCTGAAGTTTTCAAACCTTTTTAAAACATTGTTTAGACCAGGGGTGGGCAAATTACGTAACGCGGGCCACATGCGGCCCGTCGGAGTGTTTTATGCGGCCCGCCGACACCTGCAGAAATCAGGTATGCCCATATATAAAAATGCAAATATTAAAAATAACTATATAAATTATTGAAACTGTCTCTTTATAAAAAGTTTTAAGTTAACGAAGATTGTGCTTATTTGCTATACATCAATACTCAATTGAAGACACAATCTCTGAGTGTTGGGTAGGCTTGGAACAAGATGGCAAGTTTAACAACTGATGGAGTTCGATCTTTCACTGAGAAAAATATCCCAACCATAAACTCTAAACAGTAAAGTTTGTACAAAGCAGCATAAAATTTCTACATTACATTGGCGTACATATGGATCTCTAGAGCAAGGGTTATTAGACATCGGTAGTTCTGATTTATGAACAAAATAATTCAATGCATCCGCCAGCCTAGCATGGGCAAGGCAAATGAGAAGAATATAAAATCTCAATGAAGAAATAGTTATGTTACTTGAAGGACATTGACTGTGACCCTGTTACCAATATTTCTAATGAAGAGTGGAAGAAAGATTTCATGTTTTCTATAATCCATATTGAAATTGGTTCTTTGCAAATGAAATTCAAATGCGTGTTAAATCCTTTCAAACAAGGCGTTCCCGTTTCTACAAACAAGCAAAAGAAAATAGTTTTTGTCATTTTCCTTTGTTGAAAGGTGAAGCTATTTCGAGTGAAATGATTAAAAGTACAACACTTATTAAGATTCCTTAATTGTGCAATTTATAGAAGCAAATTTTAAGACGTCAAGAACCAGTCTTCAATGCCATCAGCTCACCATTTAGCGCAGAAGCTGATTCAGCTCCAGAGGACATAACTCCAGGCAAACAGAACCTCCAGACAGTATTTCCACGGGAGTCTTATGGGTGCCAGAAGCTGTATTTCCACACTTGAAAAAAACTTTGCTGCTGTTCACACTATTAGGGTACACATTCATCTGTTCTTCTTCTTCTTCTTCTCTTCTTCGTTCTCATTTTACATGTTGGAGGGTTCAGTTCAGTAATCCCAAATCTGAGATCCAGATCAGGCAGTTCGCCAAATAGTCTTTGTAGGGCCTTGGTGCCAGAGTCTTGGCCTGGCCTCTTGATATAGTATGCAGCTTTCAAGGACATGGTCATCCTTCTCTGGTGAGGCTTCACAAGGGCAGGACCCGACATTTAACTTCCGAAACATATGTTGTTTCATTTAGTGAGCAAGTTTGTTATTTTTTGTAGAAGCTAAACAAGTAAAATTATTGGTCAATGTTGACTGACTAATTTGACAGTAGTCATAAGGGTAACAACAAGTAAGCTAGTTCCACAGTTCCGGAACATTATGCATGAGTGTAAGAAGTAAAATACTGCACATTAAGTACAACTGTAGATTTGTGGGGATAGTGTGATAGAAAAAGACAACAACAGTTAAAAAAATCGTAAAGCTGGTTTCAAACATTGCTAACTCTTGTTGTAATTTCTCAACGCGGAGTGTGGGGAAAAAAGGAAGAAACGTTAATATAAAACAGTGTAAATATGAGCTAAAAGACATTCTACACAATTAGCTAGCGTATCTTTCTAAGATATATATATATGCGGCCCGCCATTCCCAATTTTTTTTAATGCGGCCCTCGTTACAAAAAGGTTGCCCACCCCTGGTTTAGACTAATATACGGCGCATAGAATGTAGAGCCCTACGCGCATTGATGCACCAGTTGATATTCAACAACGATACCAACATTTTGTTCTTGATATTATAATACTAACTTTTAGTATATTGTCATGGCTTCTGTATTGTTATAATTGTAATCCTAAACCCAACGACCCCAGACATACGCTTGAAATTAGTAGACCCTAATGCCACTAAGCAAAGCCGTTCATCTAACGACCTTCAAATCCTAGCTCTGGAGACCATTAATACCTTCAAGCCCAGTGCTATTTTTGCATACACTGATGGGTCGGCATCAATAGATTCTGGAAGAGCAGGCTATGGAACCTACATCGACTTTCTTGGCTCTTACACAGTCAAAATCTTTGGACCATGTGGTAGTGTTTGCAGTTTTGATGCGGAAACCATGGCAGTCTGTGAAGCCTTAAAAGTCATTGACTCTCAACTCGGCGAGGGACATTTGAGGGCAACACAGATTGTTGTGGTCACTGACTCAAAATCTGTACTACAGGCTTTGCAAAGCCCCGGACCATGGCCCCCCAATATCAACACTGTCATCATGGCTTCACATAACATTAAACAACGCTATGGCACCCCTGTTATAATGCAGTGGGTACCGAGTCACATAGGTGTGACTGGCAACACAATTGCAGACTCTTTGGTCCACCAGGGAGGGCAAATTCCACCCACTGATCAGGCTGTAAGCTTTCGTCAAGCCCTGGCTATAATACAAAAAAAACAAAATGGAAAAGTGGTTTGAGTGCTGGGACAAGTCCCAAAAAGCCCGTGGAGTCTGGGAGCGCATGAGGCGCTCTGACCGCACTTCCCCGTGGTGGAGGCTGTCCAGGCCTGAGCAAGCTATTATGCACAGTGCAGGACATGCCACTGTCCTGTTGGCTCATATTTCTCGCGGCTATGGTCAAATTTTGATTCACCCCGCTGCGGGGAAGAAGAGTAAACGGTGCCTTATATTCTGTTTGACTGCCCCAGACTTGCTGATCTCCGTCTCGACAGGACTGGGAAACCCAAAATTCTCGACTTGTATGGCGACACTTATGCACTACGCAAGACAGCTGGGTTTCTGTCCAGGGCTTTTGCAAGAGAGGATTTGAGCCTCTCAAGCCCTCATTCTAATGGAGTTTGATGATGGTGATGATGATAGTTGTAATGCTGAGGTGGACAATTATAGTTAAAACTGAATTTCTATTTGTTTGGACCAAATAAATTATCTTTCTTATCTTACAGCTTCTTAGATACTTAAAATGATCTGGCCCCACTTTTATCTTTGTGAATATATAACTTTAAGCTAAATTATAAAGTTATTATTTCAAACAATGAAAAAAAGCTTTTAATCTAAGAAGAAGGAAAGCCAGCAAAGCTATTCATTGTTAAATACCTTTTATAGTTTTTCTGCTTCTTCTGACTAACTCACTCTTCTGATCACAGTCGCTCGAGAGCTAGGTTCGCTAATGCGGATGACATTTAATTAGGGATGGTGTCTATTAGCTATTTGTACTGGTATTTAGATGACAATTAAAACGTGGGCTGAAAATTAATTTACTATTTATATCGAAAATACCAATTCTTGATAATGAGATCTCTTCAACTATCGTACGTATCTGCATCCAATGTTCTTACACAGGTTCCTTTTACCTCCTAGGTGCTCACTAAGAACGGTTTTTGACAGATTCATAACCTGACGACTGCCATTAGCGAAAAACCGCAAGCTCTATCAAACCTTTGTATTTTATTTTAGGTATTTCCTTAAAAGGCCGTAGTCTACATATAAAAATATAAAACATTTTTTAAAAGATTACGAGTTCGTATTAATTAAAGCAATATGTTTTCTTTTTCCCTAAGTCTACTTATTTTTGATATACTGTCATAACCTTGCCATGCACACCGCCATCCAAGATAGTGCAGAAGTTGCGCACTATCAGTGACTAGACGAAGAAGGATGTTGACATTAGAAGGAAGAGAACGACTTTCGCCCAAGTCTAGAGCCGAGATGAAGATGCTATACTCAAGGCAGACATTGTCTTATGTATATGTGATGTTTTTGTATAAATAAACATCTATATCTCGTTGAGTTGTCTCCCTTCAGTTATTACAATACCTTACGTCTTTTCCACTTCCTTTTAGAACTAGAATCTTGTACTTCAATACCATATATCTAGATCCGGAATTTTAATCTAGACTACTGTCTTTTAATGTTGCAATGTCTGAATCTGTATCACTAAACTAGAACTGTTTATACTCTTTGTAGATTTATACATACAATAGACCCGGATTGGATTGGTAAAGTATTCATTTTTTTTTAAAATCTATCATTCATTAGTTATTAAGAGTAGAGTAATCACTCTTACAAAATGTTATCTGCTATATAACAGAGGAATTGCCTATAAAATTCTAATCTTTAAAAATGTTATTTTTTTTAACCAATAAAGATTTTGCAAGTTAATAAGAGGAGTTTTAAAAAAAGCCTAGTATGAAGGTCAAACACACGACGATATCGTCATTAGCCCGACTCTCCATCAACGGAATGACTGATCTCTTAATCTCTGTTGGCAAACTTCTAAAGTCACTGAGAACTTTCAAAAAGAGTGACTGTAAAGCTTCCTACAAAGGGCAACTCCCTCCTCTATGTCGCGTGCAAAGTTTTCAGCATTGTTCTGTTGAGACGGGTAGAATTCTGTAATTGAGAGGCTCAGAGAAGAGCAAGTATGGTTCCAAAGAGCCAGATGATGTGCAGAGCAGATCTTAGTTCTACTAAATATCATATCATAGAACAAAGTCTCGAGTGTCAACAACGGCTAACGATCAGTTTGGTAGACTTTGAGAAAGCGTTTGATAGTGTCTACCGAGAATCACTATGGAAAATAAAGAATATGGCATACCAGGAAAATTCTTCCGGATTCTACGAAACCTATAGTCAATCTAGTAGCTTCATTAAAACTGAAGAAGGAACAACAGAGTTTTATAGCATCGAAACTGGTGTGAGACAGTGGTGCATCTTATCTCCTTTTCTCTTCCCCCTGGCCATCGACTACATAATGAGGAGAGCAATGAACCAGACTTTGGTATTCCATGGCGTGGAACAAAACCGAATGACGGACTTGGACTACAAATGACGGAGAGCCTAGACAGAGAGGCACCCAACATTGGCCTCCGTGTCATTTATCAGTTTTAGAACCCCTGTAATATTTGGTGACTAGTAGTCACTGAACTATTCCGTGCAGTTAGCACGAGATTTTTCCTGGTCGGGGACTGACCACGAGGTGGACACCTCAGTTGAATTTATTCCTCTCGTAAAGAGAGGAATATTATGGATGTCTTGTCCAGTGTAGTAATGTATAGATATTAAGGTTGATTTTTGGAGCATGTGTGATATCTAAAGTATTCCATTGGATTCTAATGTACTATGTTTTGTGTATATTTCTTGATGGCTGGACTTGCCAATTTTCTTTTGTGAATTATATTTTATGTGAATAAAATCCATGTCTGCTAACGTAGAGTCTATTAATAATTCTAAATATTGTGGTCGTAGAGTTCAGCATGATAGTGTGCTTGCGCACCAGCAAATATAGTGCATGTGAGAAGGTATTCAGTTAGTTACAACACACAAAGGCAGACCAGCTCAAGACCGTCCAGACCTGTAACGATAACCAGGCTGTGACACTCCGCATAAACCAGGATAAGACTAAAATTGTGAGAGTTATATATGATGCAAACGGTGCCACTCTCAGACTTGGCCAGCCAGAGCTTGAAAAGTTGAACAAGTTCACATACCTTGCCAGCATCATAACAAACAATGGGGATGCCTACCAAACCCCCTCAAGCCAATACACTAATCACGGTGCCAGCAAAGTGCTTATTAAATACAAGGTTTCTAAGCTTTATATTATTAGTTCAAAACTTTTAAGCCACGACCGAATCTCTATAAAGTGTACAAAAGGGGACAAATTCAACTTAAAGCCCCACATCTGTCAAGTATTTATTTTGTCCCTTTTTCAATATCAAACAAAATAATAGTTTGCCAGGAATTAATTACTAATTGATTAATTGTTTTTTTTAATATTGATTTATGTGATGTCATTGACAATGAATAGTTGTGCAATTTTTATTTGATCCAAGAATGGGAAGATGAAGAAATGAAATGCACAAAACTTTTACCTGAAAGAGAGACAGAGTAAGTTGATATAAACTTTGTAAACAAGAAAACATAAAAATAATTTATAAAAATATACACATTTCATACGAAGTGTAGTTATATATATAGTTGTATCAGTCATGTAACTAAGTTTGTCATAGATCTAGACCTACATAAATAAATCTGACCGATTAGACATATTTTTACTACTTGTTTTTGTTTAGCACTATTTCATGCTACATCAGACTGAGTGAGTTAATAAAACCTTGTAAAATAGGCCATTCTTTTTGTGAGCCTCTGAGTGTAATAGCTTACATTGTGCTCACGTTGTGGTCTATTGTTTTTGTGAGTCATGTAAATTTAAGGGAAATTTCAAGTTTGATTGCTTTGTTTAATTTGCATATTTTCAAAAATGAAATATATTTGTTTTATTTTGTGGAGGGTGAGGTTTTGAGAGGTCATACAATCTGCATTGCTTGCAAACACAGGTCAACATAGAAATAAATAATATACAAAGTAATAATGCCAGAAAACTACTTCTTTCTAATAACATTTACATTTTAAAGTCATTGAGATGACAAATGCTTAAAAATACTATAAGAAAAAAAAAACAGAGCTTTAAAATGTTTATCTGTCCTTTAAGCCAACAAAGACGCATAGCCCTCGGCATAAAAATCATACAGATGCTCTTCTTGGTCAAGGCGAGATTTTTCTATGCCTGGGAATCTTGTAATGTTAACAGAATCGAGAGGAAAATACAAACAGTAAAATAGAGATGCCAGATCACACCACAAATTATTACTTTTATTCGAAACAGGATCACAATGACCTATGGGCCCTACGATGACCTCCTGACTACTATTAGGAATTAAAAGCTTAAACTGTGTGGCCATATCACATCGTTCTCAGCGCTCGCAAAGACCTTCCTTTAGGGAACAGCACCAGGGAAAAGGAAAAGAGGCAGACAGTGAATGAGGAAGACCACATCTAAATGGATAGGCCTATCATTTGTATCTAGTTTTATTGCTCAACCTTTATTATTAAAATTATTATTATAGCTTTTATATAGCGCTACTTTCATGCTTATAGCATGCATGGTCCAATCTCATTTGTATCTAAAAGTTGGTTTACCGTGCTGCCTTTAGGCGCTCAGTAAACACAACTCTGCCAGAGTCGGGTGTCGAACCTCGAGCCCCTTTCTAGGTAGCCAAGACAAGCCAAGCTCAAGCGCACTTAGCCTCTCGACCACGCTTCCCACACATAATTTCACACATAATTCACGGCGCTTGTGTTGTATAAAAGGTCACATATATCTGCCTACGGTTTTTGAGGGTGTCATGTGGCCAGCACAACGACCAACAGCCTTTACATTTCCCCAAATAATGTCAGGTACCTATTATCTGGGTGTACTCAGATGTGCCCAAAGATCCCAAAATTAAAAATCCAAGTATTTACCAGGATTCGAACCCTGGACCCCCGGTTCCGAAGCCAAGCACTTTACTGCTCAGCCATCTTTACATTATCCGCCCTTTAGACCAGAAGGTCTGAAAGAGGTACCTTAATTTTTAATTATTTCTTTAAATAGTTCATTGATATAAATTTGGAAAAGTTCATTTTATACTTCTTTTTTTTTTATCTGTGAATGAATTGATTTTGTGGTAGCATTCTTATGCTGACATTTTACAACCTGCCTTATTGAGTACTAATCTTACACAATGCCATGGCAAAGTATGAAGTAACAAGATATTTCTTTCTGTCTGAAAACATTACATCATATCGAATTAATATCACCATTTTGGCATCGAATAAATTAACTGTGTAGCAATGTCAACCACAGCTCTTTAATAATGTATTTTATAATTTAAAAAAAAAACAGAACAGAGGCTAATAGAGGTTTGAATTAAGAACGAAGTTATACTTAATAATAATATAACTAACGTGGCGACATACAAAGTCTGTCAACTCTAAGTTCTATTGAAACCTTTCAGGAGCTCTCAAAGAGTTTGTGGTGCGTGAGTTGGTACTCAAAATTTGTATAGTTTCTTTTCAGAGACACTCCTGACATCATTGACATGTCTAAAAACAGAGCATCTTGAGGTGTAGTTACCAGCAGTAACTATGAAATAAACAAAAAAAAACAACAAATCAATAATTAAAAAAAAAAAAAAAAAAAAAAAAAAAAAAGCATATATTAGACAAAGCACACAACAATCACTGCCCTATATCTCAATACTGCAAAGTTCAACTTCCCCTTTTCTATATTAAACAAAAGTTACTAATTTAATAGGTTAACTTTTAAATTAATTCATATATTTTTTTTTGACATGAAAAATGTGCACAATTTCAACATGATTCTTGAATTGGAAGTGGGAGAAAATAAAAAACACCTCCCAGACTATAAAGTTTGTAATAAACGTGCTTTAAAAACCTTTTAAAAAATGAAAAGAACAATTAATTTCACCAATTTAAAAATAAAAACTTACATAGTGATATCGATTAGACATTATATAAAAATGTTCCATAATGTCAACATAAACTTTTAATGTGATTAGGTTATGTTATATGACAATGATTCCAAAAGAAAACTTCATGTACTCTATTGTTAAGCAAGTTCAAAATATAAAGATGCTCTAAATTGTCAAGCTGGGGGCCCAGACGTAATGAGCCTACTGTTAATTAACATAAACGAAACATAACATAACTCTAGGTATAAATTATAATACAACAAATCAGCTGTTTAATCTTACGCCATCTTGGTTGACCACAACAGTTACAGGGGATGTTACTCCCAAACACAGAGTGGTGCAACCTATATAAAATACACATCAACATCCTTCCTTTTCTATAGCCAACAAAACATATATCAGAAATATTTGCAATTAAAATAACAAAATTAATAACACATCTTATTTTATAAATATTGTAACAACTAAAAATAAAAATAAATTTCAATTGAGAGTGTGACACATATAGAATAAATATTTCATCATGCATATTAACATTGTCATAAAAATTCTTAGTACATATCATAATCCCTATGCCAAAAAGGTCTATTTGTTTCTCGAGTGCTAGTTCTTGCTGGCTTATTACTATCACACTTATTGTCTGGTACATGAGAAACTACTTCAGACTGTACTGCATGTTGAGAACAGAGAGCAAAT
Organism: Biomphalaria pfeifferi; assembly: GCA_030265305.1. Lineage (NCBI taxonomy): Eukaryota > Metazoa > Mollusca > Gastropoda > Planorbidae > Biomphalaria > Biomphalaria pfeifferi. The sequence continues at coordinate 1,365,159 of JASAOG010000151.1, forward strand.
TGTCCTTTCAATTTTCTAATCACATCTTGTGATGTTGTTGACAGATAATCATACCCAATAAAATTAGAGTAATAATCAACAGTTATTAGATACTGTCTTCCATCCACTTCCTTCAGGTCAGTTCCAACTTTTTCCCATGGAACATTTCCTTCATCATGTTGTATAAGTGTTTCTCTCTGGTTCATAGGTTTTCTTTCTTGACAAGCAGTGCATGTCTCTGCCATCTGCCTTATTTCATCAGCCATGCCTGGCCAGAATATCGTCTGTCGGGCCCTCCTCATCATTCCATCATATGCAATGTGTGCTGTGTGTAGGTTTTTCTTCATTTCTTGACGCATACTGAAATGTATAACTACCCTTTCTCCTTTCAAGATTACTTCATTACTAAGTCCTAAAGTATCAGCAAAATCAAAATATGGTTTAATCGTGTTGTCTAAATCTTGTTTTCTTTGAGGCCATCCATTCATACATTGCTTTGATAATTTACTTAATGTGTCATCTAAGTCTGTTTCATGTTTTATTCTTTCTAACTTGTGTCTGGCATATGTTAAAAACTTCATCTTGCTTCTCCTCTTGATTGCACAGTCGTAATAATGTGTCAGTAATGTGTAAACTGTTTCCTTCTACCCACTGAAATGAGAAATCATAACGATTGCTCCTTAACATCAAGTTATGTAATCTTCTTGGAGCCTGGTTTAGAAACTTCCTTAATATGTTTGCAAGTGGCTTATGATCATTTATTATTATGTCATGTCTTCCAAATGTATATTGATTAAATCTTTCTAGCCCAAAAACTATGGCAAGTAGTTCTTTTTCAATCTGAGCCCACCATTTTCAATTGGTGTCAATGTTCTAGAGGCAAATTCTATTGGTTGTCATTCTTGCATTAGTTTAGCTCCAAGTCCATGTTGACTACTGTCCACTTGTGTGAGCAGGTCAGGCAGGCGCGAGTGGGAGAGACCTATTCTCTTCTGCTCAACATTAAATTATTTAACAGTAGGCAGATGTTAGCGCTACTGGGTTGGCTCAATCTGTGCACCTCTGTATGGTGACCAAGGGTTAGAGTCACCTAAGTAACCAGACATACTAACTATACTAACCTAAACTAAATGAAAACAAGATAACGAAACTTTAGTTTAGGATGAATAAACAAAACGAAACTTTATTAACATAAAAATAAATGAATCAATAATAAAACATAATATATATACACTAACTTGACTAACCACTACTACTGAACCCATCAACTAACTAAAACACTCTAACTAACCAAACCAACTATCTAACTAAATCACTACAACTACTACCCTAGACCTAGATCTACACAAACTCACTACAATAAACTAGTCTAGATCTACAATATCCTACTACTACAACCAACCCATAATACTAACACTAAAACAAGAACACCTTAGTTAGTACCTTACTATTAGTAGATATATTCACTAAGAACAGAAACAGACTATAACTAAGCCACTAAGCCTTGACTAAGGCAATACTAAACTAGATCTAGTACAGAAACAAAATAAATCTAGATCTACAGCAGAGTGATAGCAGTTATGTTCAGCAGAATTATATTCAGTAGTTAAAATAGCAGCGTAATACTCAATAGCAGCAGCTAAAAGCAGTAACAATAGCAGGCTGTCCCAGGTACAGAATGATAAAATAATTAGACGACAGACCACAAAGATCTTCAGCTGTCACACAGACATACTATACTGACCACTGGTCAACTGTACACTGAACTGTTTTTAAAACAGCGTGGTATCACTTTTTATACACCCCACCCTTACCTACACAAAAAGCGGAAGTACAAATAATAAATTTGGCACTAGCCTATAAAAAATAGAATACATAAAATATAACTCTGGGAGGGCAAGCTCACACTTGTATTTCAAGTTTTTTGTCTGGGTTATAGAATATAAGGACTGGAGTATTGGTAATCATTGTTTTTATCTTGTTAAATGCCCCTTCACATTTTTTAGTCCATCTAAAATTACAGTCTTTCTTTGTTAGTTCTCTTAATGGTTGAGACACTTCAACTAGATTGTTATGAAATTTAGACAAATACTGCACAATTCCACATAATTTTCTTGCTTCCTGGCTATTTTCTGGTTTCTTCATTTTTAGAATAGCTTTGATCTTCTTTATGTCAGGCTTTATGCCTTGCGCACTACTGCAGTGTCCCATCAAACTTATCTGCTCTTGTTTCTCTACTGTGTTCGTTTCATTTAATTGAATGCATTTCTCCTTACATCTCTCTCTTAGTCTCTTCAGTTTGTCAGAGTGATCTGTTTCTGCTTCTTCTTTGGACTGACCACATCCCACAATTACGATGTCATCAGCCACATTAATGCATCCTTCTAATCCTAATAATGCTTCTGTTTACTTCTTCTGGAATATTTCTCCACTTACACTTAGTCCAAAAGGGAGTCTTGGCCATTTGTAGCTCCCATATGGTGTGATCATGGTTGTTAGGAGACTAGACTTTTCATCTAGACGTACATGCAAGTAAGCCTCCTTTACGTCTAATTTGGAAAATATTTTTGCATTTAGGAACTGTGGCATTACAGCTTCCAAAGTTGGTTACTTAAAATGTTCTCTTTTTAAGGCAGCAATTAGATGTCTTGGGTCTATGTAGATCCTTAAATCCCCATTTGGCTTTTGAACCACACCTGACCCAATATGTTGGTTCATTTACAGGAATTAATATTGTTACGAATCTCACTGCAGGCTCTCTGCAAACTGCACCATACACCACCAACTTAAAGAACTTGACAACGCTGGGCTTCAAAGTAACGTAATAGAATAATGTCAATAAATAACAGCCAATACTGTACAATTGACAGCACGTAACACAAGTCTGTAAAAATATCTCTCCGCCGTATCAACTCTTGCACTGGTCTCTCTGTCTCGCCTCGGACTTGTACTGAGCCGTTGTAACGAACTGTAGATCGGGAAGTTGTGACTGAATGGTCTCTGATACCTTTGCTCTTTATATAGGGTCCCTGCTGGCCTTCTAGAACCGGACAGAACTTCGCTCGACCATTCTGGGTGGTCAAATGACTACATCCCTCGTGACGCTCCTGAGCTCTGTTGACGATGTTGATCCTTCCCGAACCATCATGTTAACACTCGTCTCGGCCGACAGTCGTAGCTCGTCACGGTTGACCGCTCGTCCAGCGCTGGCCTGGTGGGATTTGCGTCGGCACACACCACTACCCCCATCTGTGCCACCACAAGGTTTATAACACTGCCCCCTCCTTAGATCTGTCCGTCCCGGGCAGATCCAGCTTCACCATAGTACTTGTTGAGTCTTTCGATGTGTTCGACATTCAGTTTCGACCTTGGGCTCTTCTGTATTCAATACACAACATCGTTGATTCTTTTTATCACTCCGTAGGGTCCTTCCCAGTCTTTTTGAAGCTTTGGGGACTTGCCTTTTCGTCTTTGTGGATTGTAAAGCCACACTAGATCGTTCTTCTGAAACCCAGCGGCATTGGCCCGTTTGTCGTACCTGTCTTCATCTGGTCACTGTTGATCTTGATGTTCCTGCGGGCAAGAGCGTGAGTTTTCTCCATCCGTTTTCGGAGATTTTCGACATAGTCTGCTGAAGAGGCTGGCACATTTCCCGGGATCCCGAATAGCAAATCACATGGTAGTTGCAGCTCTCGGCCGAACAACATCTTTGCTGGAGTGTAACCAGTGGTGCTGTGAATCGATCCTCTATATGTCATAAGGAACATTGGGATATAGGTGTCCCAGTCATCTTGATGTTCATCGACGACTTTCGACAGGTGTTGCTCCAGTGTTCGGTTAAATCGTTCCACCATTCCGTCTGACTGGGGGTGAAGAGAAGATATGCGTGTCTTTTCGATGCAGAGTACCTGGCACATCTCTTGGAATATCTTGGATTCGAAGTTTCGGCCTTGGTCGGAGTGTAATTCCCTAGGAGCACCAAAACGGCTAATCCAATTCTCCACAAGTGTTTCCACTATGGTGGTGGCTTCTTGGTTTTGTATCGCATATGCTTCGGGCCACTTAGTAAAATAATCTATCACTACTAGAATGTACTTATTTCCAACGTTGTATTGCTACATACGTCCCCTCGTTCTCCTGTGTGGGCCCTTTGCTGCTGCACATGTGTCGCACCCTTCGGCACCATTCTTCTACATCATCTCGGTAGCCGAGCCTGGGGGCATTTGCGTCGGCTGACTACACACACACACCACTACCTCATCTGTGCCACCACAAGGTTTATAACAATATTTTTCTTTTTACTAATGTCTCTATTTCTGCTTCCACTTTCTTTTGAAATGCAAATGGTGTGTTACGACAAGGTGATACCACTGGAGCTATGTTCTCATTGACTGTTAATGTTTCACCTAAATTTCCCAGATCACAATCCATTGTGTTTACTTGTGATATATAATTATCTTCATTTAATGTGATCAGACTTAAACTTTGGCATGTTTTACGACCTAATAAGCGTTGATTATGGTTCTCTACAACTGTGAATGTTACCAAATAATTCATATTGTTCTCAGGATTCGTTAGTATTAAGTTAGCTGTGCCCTCTGTTTTTAATTTGGAATTATTCCACATTTTGCAGTCTTCTTAATTTGTGTCTTTTTAACATATTTCTTACATAAAATGTTAACATCAGCTCCTGTGTCCAGTTGAAATCTTATTTGTTGACCATTTATCATGAATAGTGCTATCATTCTGTCCCTATTGATGTTCAACAAATTTATTGACTTTAAGTGTTCCTCTTGGTCAAAGTCATCCATGGCATTATGCATATGTATTTTATTCTTAATTTTGCACTTAACTGCAAAATGATTTTTACCTTTGCATTTATTGCAAATTTTGCCCCAAGCTGGGCATGCTGTTGTGTTCACTGCATGTCTGCCTCCCCAAAACCAGCAATCTATTAGGTTGTCTCTGTTGTCGTTTTTCTTTTGTTTTATCTTATCTACCCTAACAACTGTTTCTTTATCTCTGCCAATCCTTTTGCAGTTTGCTCATAGGTTTGGCATATCTCTATACACTTCTTTGGTGTCAGATCATCGTGATTCAATAAACTCTCCTGCAGTCTTTTCTCCACGGAAAATACAATTTTGTCTCTAATCATTCTATCCTTTTATTTGCAATTACATTTTTCAGCCCGAGCTCTCAGCCGCGTAATGAAAATATCACATGACGACACCTTTTCTATGTTCCAAAATCTGAACGTTTCCAGAACTTCATTTTTTCTAGGGTTGCAATATTCGTGTAATTTCTTTAGTAAAATGTGTGGGTCATTCGCGTCTTCATTCTCATCATACTGTAATTGCTCACAAATCTCTTCGGCCTAAGGTCCAGCACAATGTAGTATTATTGCTTTTTGCGTGTTATTAGGTTTTTCTTCTGCTCCTATTTGCTAACAGAAACAATTCCACTCGTCTTCTACATTGTCGAAAATTTTCACTGGCATAACCATCTTATCACGTTTAATTCCTTTGGTGTTTTAAGTTGACCTTCTGCAATCTTCAATGAAAACTTTACTATAGTATACCAACTATCTAGACTACACTACGACTTTCGGGAACTAGGTCAAATTTTTTTTTATTTGGTGAAGGTTTAACTTACAAAAAAACTGAAAGCAGATTTTTATTCTGCAACTAAAGGACTATAAAATAGCTGTATTCCTTTGTATTACCACCCTTAGTCAAGATTTTATTTTAAAATAATTTGAGTCACTTCATGCTCCTATTTTGAACGCAGTTTTTGGGCTTTCTTCTTTAGATGAACAGTGAGCACCGGTGTTGAACACCACTATGTAATTGCTAATAAATTATATCTGTGTTACTTAAAAATTATTTAGATTGTAGTAAAAGAAGTAGATTCACTTTTACAATATGTATTTATAGTCTATTTCCTCATATACTCTCTCTCTCTTTATATCTATATTGTAAAGTAGAATGTGAGGTGTATGTATGTATGTATGTATGTTTGTATAAATGTTACTTATACACATCAAAACCGCTTGACCAATCTTGATAAAACTAGGCAGGAATGTTCCTTAGACCGTAGTGTCATGCGCACTTTGAGGCCGTGGCAGCAAGGTGTAAGATTGAGAGTAAGGAGTGGTCCCTGCTATTGTCGTACAAGTTGACGACATCGCTCAAAAACTTTATGTTGAGGGACAGTCTGTTCTTTTGGTGCTTTCTTTTGTATACCAGAAGAGATTGCGAGTTTTGGTTTCTAGGAACGCGCTTTTGTTGATGTCATCTCTGTTGACTTGTTTTGCTTCGGTTGGGTGATGAGGCTAGATCTCCTGTGAGTCTCTTATGGGTTTTCTTTCCCCAGTATTGGGTAAGTTATTTATTTACTGTATTAGTCTTCGTAGTGTAGCTCGAAATTCGTTGTTCCTACGATCGTGTGGACGGCGATCTTAAGAAATACGTATTTTCTGTACTAGGGACGCAAGCTTGGGACTCTGTTGGAGTCAAGCTCGAGTTACAGTGTTGTTTGAATGGCCCGTGTATCTAAGGCCTTGAGTGTAGGATGTGTCGTGATTGAATTATGGCCTCGAGTGAAGGTGTGCTATGTTTCGTTGCCTAATATGTATACCTTGTGTTTCCTTTGAACATACTATTGACTTTTATTTGTCACTCATGTCATCATATCTCATACATTCATTAAATTGTTAAACGTGCAATCTTGTTCTTAAATACTGTACATTGCTGTTGCCGTTAGGTTTTGTCGTTACTCTGTTCAGGCTGGGGATATGGGACCGTAATATCATACCCTAGTTAACCGGCAAAACCCACCCTGACACGTAGTGTATGTATTGTAGCCCTAAAATAAACTTAAGACTCTCAAAAAAAAAAAAAAAAGATGTCCGACTCTATTACAGCTATAGTATTTTATGGATCTAGGCCATGGTTAACAATGTTGACATGAGAAAAGATCGAAAGAATTTAGACCTAGATCTAATTTTAAGAAATACACTTTGCGCAGATAGTTTTTTACTTTGACACATGAAAATACAAAAGAAGATCTATTGATTTCATTATACAATAAAATTAACCTTAAATTTTGTATTTCAAAAGCATTTTTTACATAAATTAGTTCCTGATATCTGTGACTACAGATTTCCTGACGAACATTCTTTCATTAGACAATACCGCAATGAATATTATTAAATATTATTTCGTTTAATTGTTTACTTTATAATCCCATCCCTAGATCTAAAACTCTAGTTCAACTCTAAGATGATAAAACTTCTCTTCGCACAGATAGTTTTATACTTTAACACATAAACATATTAATTAAAGTCCATTCATTTCATATTTTGATCAAATAAACATTCAAATTTAGTTTTCTAAAGCTACATTAATTTCCGAAAGCTGCGAAGCCGAGTTGAGATAGGCCTAGATCTATATTCATTCATGAATCGCGAACTAAAAATTATTTCGTTTAATTGTTCACTTTATAATCCCATTCATTTAACAAAGCTATCGCTCTTTTCGTTTTTAATAGATAAGAATGTATCGAGTTCGGGTAAACCCATTTTCTAAAAACTAATTTTATTTTCGTAGCGAAAGAGAAATAACGTGAAAGGATCATTAGCTACGTTAAACATACATCTAAATCCAATCCATTAGATTATTCAAAAGCATTTTTTACATAATTAGTTTCTGATATCTGTGACTACAGATTTCCTGGCGGACATTCTTTCATTAGACATAACCAAATGGTTACATATTAACACATCTCTCTACTGAGTCTATTCCTAGGCCTAGGTCTAAAACTCTTATTGAACTCTAAATTAGTTTCTGATATCTGTGACTACAGATTTCCTGGCGGACATTCTTTCATTAGGCATAACCAAATGGTTACACATTAACACATCTCTCTACTGAGTCTATTCCTAGGCCTAGGTCTAAAACTCTTATTGAACTATAAGATGATAAAACTTCTTTTCGCAAAGATAGTTTTATGCTTTAACACATAAACATACTAATTATTGTCCATTTATTTCATATTTTAATCAAATTAACATTCAAATTTGTTTTTCTAAAGCATTTGTAATACATTCGTTCGCTGTTCGCTAAAGCTGCGTAGCCGTGTTGAGATAGGCCTATATTCATTCATGAAAAAAAGTTCACGCATGCGCAGCACAGAATGAACTCTTTAAAAGCCAATTTTTAACTCTAGATTAGTGTAGATTTAGATCTATGTCTACCTCAAGATCTACTTTATGCTTTATACAAATGAACATACAAAATTAAGTCTATTCATCTCAAATTTTAATCAAATATATGTAGGCCTACAAGCAATTGTTTTAATTTGAACAAATGGATTTAAGCCTATTAGCTATTTTTATTGGATAGCTTCATTAACATCATTTTTACATTAACACATTTGCTTTACTTATTACATTATTATTTCGTTTAATTGTTTACAAAACACTCTCAGTGACTATATCGACAATAATGCGCAAATAAAGACCCGCGTAAGATTAAACAGCTTTGTTGTATTATAATTTATACCTAGAGTTATGTTATTATTCGTTCATGTTATTCAACAGTAGACTCATTACTTCTGGGCCCCCAGCTTGACAATTTAGAGCATCTATATATTTTGAACTTGCTTAACAATAGAGTACATGAAGATTTCTTTTGGCAATCATTGTCATATAACATAACCTAATCACATTAAAAGTTTATGTTGACATTATGGAACATTTTTATATAATGTCTAATCGATATCACTATGTAAGTTTCTATTTTTAAATTTTAAATTGGTGAAATTAACTTGTTCTTTTCATTTTTTCGCTCGACACTGGCGTTAATATCTCCAAGCTTCCAGACCATCAGGCGTTACCATGTGACTAATATCTCTTTGTTGCATGGCCAACCAATAAAATACAACTTAACATACAATAGTATGTAGTACCAAAGTGAGTGAAATTAAAAGTCAATGGTCAATGTCACAATAATGTTTCTCGTGTCGTCTTGCACTTCCGGAGAGAACAATTGAATTGTTTGTCTTTCATATTCATATAGCTTTTATATAGCGCTACTTTCATGCTAATAACATGCTAAGAGTACTTTGGTCCAATCTCATTTATGGACCAGTGAGAGGGGAGGAGCCATTGATTATCTGGGAGAAAGTTTTTCCATGCAGCCTTTTGCGCTCAGTAAACACAACTCTGCTCGAGTCGGGTGTCGAACTTCGAGACCCCTTCATAGCCAAGCCAAGTTCAAGGGTACTCAACCTCTCATCCTCGCTTCCCACGCTTAAACAAGAAAAGACAATATATGTCCTAAAGTTAATAGATTTTCCAATATTGAGCGACTATTGAAAAGGAAAAGGCCGCAATAAGTGTCGAGCTGGTTCTTTCGTCGAGCAGCTTCGGCCTAGCATCGATCCACGTCGAGCAGAGTCAGGGTCGCCAACTGTTCAACTACTGGTACTGTTGAAGACCTCTTAAAATCTATGACTTATTTTTTGATGAGGCCTTGTTAATTTAATGTGATCTACAACATTATAAAAACTCACAAAACTCAGTCTAACATTGAAAAGCTCTAACTGGTTTCTCATTAACTTTTTTTTACATAGATAAGGGAACAGTCCGATGTCGCTAATCAAAACAAAAGTCTTTTCTCTAGGTAGTCTCAATAATATATTATCCGTTAGTTCTGTCTCCTAGCTATCCCGTTTAATGTTTCTAATCTACCATTACTTCACTAAAGAAATTCTCGATTACTGCTAATTTTTATGCGCCAGACTATTGTACTCTCACAGCGTATATAAGGGAAAGAACAACACAATTAGTATAATAAATAATAATAAAAAATATATGAAATTAATTAAAAACTACTAATTAATTAAATAATTGGTTAATTTTTATGGATTCTCGAATTTTCTTTCACAGTAATGATATACGGAAAGTTTAAACTTGATTCAAAAATAAAAAGTGAGAAATAACCTGTACAAGGTTAAGTAGATAGAAGCTTTGTTAAAAGGGATAAATAACTAACCCCAGCGTACGACTGTCTCCATAATTTAATCCTATGAAACGAGTTGACTAAACTTGTGATAAGCTTGTCAAGTAAATGTTACTACTGTTCTTCTAACTAATATTACCTTACATGTGATCCTTTCGCATAAGTAATCTTACAACTGATGTAAGTCTTCTATTTGTAGCTAAAGGAATGCAATTCTACACTCGAAAGACATTGGCTAAGCGTTACATAGCAGCAGCCTTTGTGTGAAGTACTGTAAATGCTTTCTGGTTGGGTTTAACTGATTTGCTGGTGGAAGATGTCTTTAGGTGGGATGATGATAACAAAGTGATGGACAACAGTATAAGACAACTTTTTGAACCAGGTATTTGAGATATTAAATACACACACACAAACACACATACATACATAAATAAAAGTAACTAAACATATATATATATATGAGGTTTGAATTTCTGTTAAGACTGAGATTTTTACTTTGGGGATTTCAAAGGCGGCCCTGAGTCCACCTAACTCTAATGAGTACATGACTTTAGTTGGGGAAAGTAAAGGCAGTTGGTCCTTAACCGCCTCATATATCGCAATGTCTGAAAGGAGTACTTCACTACATTATATATCATATGTATATGTATATAAGCATCTAATTCAGCTTATACCAACTCTTCAGTCAAGTAAAATTTCTTTCCCTTGTTCGATATACTTAACAAAATAATTAAATTATAAATTACCAATAGTTAATTAACTAATGGGTTACATTTTGTTATATTGGTTCTTGTGTTATCATGTAAAAGAGATAATTGTGCATAATTTCAGCTTCATCCGAGATTAAGTGTCGGAGAAATAACGTGCACACAATTTTTACCAGACATGCAGAGTTAATGTGAGCTTTGTACAAATAGTTGTGCTCGCGCAGATTTATTGTTGTTAGTCTAGATCAGGGGTGGGCAAATTACGACCCGTGGGCCACATGCGGCCCGCCAGCCTGTTTTATGCGGCCCGCCGACACCTACAGAAATCAGGTGTGCCCACGGTATATACATATAAAAATGCAAATATATTTAAAATAATATGTATATGAATTATTGAAACTGTCTTATAAAAAGTTTCAAGTAAACGAAGATTATGCTTATTGGCTATACATCAATACACTCAATTCAAGACACAATCTCTGATCAGTATTTATTTAATGCTATGAAGAACTGTGTTGAATATTGGGTAGGCTTGGAACAAGATTGCAAATGTAACAACTGATGGAGCTCGATCTTTGACTGAAGTTTTTTTTTATTTTTTTATTTTTTTATAAAAAACATCCCAACCATAAACTCTAAACAGGAAAGTTTGCACAAAGCTGCATAAAATTTCTACATACTGTTGTAATATGTAGCATATTAATCAAACTTATGAGAGCTAGGGGCGTTAACTACAGGTAGTTCCGATTTAGAAACAAAGTAATCCAATGTATCCGTAAACTTAGCATAGGCAAGGCTAATGAGAACAATATAAAATCTCAAGGAAGAAATTGTTATGTTACTTAAAGGACATTGAATGTTAATTTGTTACCCAACATTTCAAATGAGGAATGGAAAACAGATTTCATGTCTCATAATTGCAATTGCAAAAGGGTATTTTGCATATGAAATGTAAGTGCATGTTATATCTTTTAAAACTAGTCCCTCCCATTTCTACAAGCAAGCAAAAGAAAACAGGTTTTGTCATTTTCCTTAGCTGAAAGGTGAAACTATTTCTAGTAAAATGATTAAAAATACAAAACTTATTTAGATTCCTTAATTGTGCAATTTTTAAAAGCTAATTTTAAAGACGTCAAGAAACAGTTTTCAATACTATCAGCTCACCATTTAGCGCAGAAGCTGATTCAGCTCCAGAGGACATAATTCCAAGCAAAGAGAAGTTCCAGTCAGTACTTCCACAGGAGTCTTATGGGTGCCAGAAGCTGTATTTCAACACTTAAAAATTTGCTGCTGTTAGCACTATTTGTGTACATAAACACATACACATACATGTGTTCTTCTTCTTATTTGTTCTCATGAACCGCGCAATGGTTTCCAGATCAGGCAGTTCTCCGAATAGTTTTGGTTCTATAGGAAGGCTTTGGGGCCAGAGTCTTGTTCAGGTCTCTTGACTTAGTATGCACTATTGAAGGACGTGGTTAGCATTCTCTGGTGATGCTCCACAAGGGCAAGTTTCGCTTGTCCCGACATTTAACTTCTGGAACATATATTGTCTGATTCAGTGAACAAGCAAATTTTTTTTGTGTGGAAACTAAAACAGTATAATAACTGGTCGATTTTGACTGACTGTAATTTGACAGCAGTCACAAGGGTAACAACTAGTAAGCTAGTTTCACAGTTCCGGAAAATATGCACGAGTGTAAAAGTAGAGTGCTGCACATTAAGTACCACTGTATATTTATAAGGATATTGTAATATAAAAAGACAACAGAAATTAAAAACAAAATCGTAAAATTGATTTAAAAAATTGCTACCTCTTGTTGTAATTCCTTAACGTGGAGTGTGGAAAAAAAAAAGAAACGTGAATAAAATACAGTGTAAATATGAATTAAAAGACATTCTACACAGTTAGCTACAGTATCTTTCTAAGTTATAATATATATATGCGGTCCGCCATTCCCAAATTTAAAACAATGCGACCCTCCCTAGAAAAAAGGTAGCCCACCCCTGGTCTAGATGTATTGCAAATGTAAATACATAACCGATCCAAACTACTCTTAATAAGCTAGATAAATAGATAGTTATATATATATATATATATATATTATATATATATATATATATATATATATAGATAGATAGATATAGATAGATAGACATATGTATGTACTTCCCATGGTGTAATACTGCTTACTACAACAATACAACTCCTGCAAACCTAGGTTAACTTTATAATATGTATTTATCTGATAGGTGAATCATACCCTGACAACAGAGACTTTGAGGACTGTATACTCCTCGATCCCACCAAAGACTACATCAATGATGTTTCCTGCACGCAATTTTGGTATTACGTATGTGAAAAAAACTTGTAAATCACCTTCTTGTCATTCGATCATATACAAAATCTGCTACGATGTTTTTTTTAGTGATAACTTATTGTTCATTTCAATGAAGAAGTTTTCTCTAGAATTGCTATTAACTTATTTTTATTTTTTTCTACATAGATAGAGAAGTTTCATGGTTAGGGTTAGGGTTTTGCCTTTCTTTTGGGGGGACGTTAGAGCTCTTTGCAAATACATTTTTTTTGTTTCGTAAATTTTAAACAATCATACACAATCTTTAAAATTAGGCATACAATGCGTTCTAATTTAAACTAAATAAAAATATTTAGTTATCAATCAAATAAGCCAGTTAAAAAGAAATTTCTACCATGTATATGAATTTTAAAATTAACTTTATCACACCGTTTTGTGTATTTTTGTGTATAAACAAGAACTGTTTCAATTTTATTGCCATATATACAATGCTCTTTTGATTTATATGCCACATACAGGATATTAATCCAAATATATGCTATGTACATACATGATCTTTTAAAATTCTATGACTCATACAATTAGATGTTAAGGTTTCCATTTATTTGCATATTCTAGACAGTGAGAAACTATTGACAGTTATGCTTTTGGAAGATTTCTCTAAATAGATGTGGGCTCATATATTGAATGTAACTTTTAAAACTACACATTTCGTTAGTATGTTTCCTCTTAAAATAACAAAAAACAACAAAAACAACAACAACTAATTTCGTTAGCTTCAAATTCAAGGGATATAATTTATAAAGAAATAAGTCAGACATGAATTATGTTAACGTTAAACAAGAACTAATTGATTGACAGACATGTAGGAATCGTGTATGAATCATGTATGAATCGTGTATGAATCATGTATGAATCATGTATGAATCGTGTATGAATCATGTATGAATCATGTGAAAAAAAAGACTTCACTAGGACGAAGTGATCTTTTTCTGTGGGTATTATCATTGGTAGAATTTGTATCATCGATAAGACCCTATTAGAGCAGGTAGTCTTTCATAAATATCCACAATTTAAACGCTGTTTTACATTTTGCAACCACTGGTCTGTGAAGTACAATTGAATAAATGTTTTTTTTTAATTTTCATTTTTAATAATGACACATACCATTAAGCTAGTAATGAAATTTAAATAATGATAAAGAATGAACATATGAATAAACATGAGCTTTACATTTCTTAAATCTTCTTCTGCATGAAGTAGCTTATATTATATAAATATTCAAATAATTTACAAGACGTCAATGATCATAATTGACGACACAAATAAACAACTAGAACAACAAGAACCATAAAAAATACATTTTATAAAATGTAGATACCTACTTTCTACAACTTATAAAGTGATAATTAGAGAAACAATAACTAATGAATGTAAAATAAAAAAAAAGATTATTTTTTGCCCCAACCAAGAGAAAATATCTTGGTTAAATTAATTATGGCTTTTTTTATATAGCGCTACTTTCATGCGTATAGTATGCTTAGAGCGCTATGTTCCAATCTCATTTGTAGACCACTGAGGGGGGGGGGGGGGGGGGAGGGGGTATCTGTGAATAGGTTTTCCGTGCTGCCTTTAGGCGCTCAGTAAACACATCTCTGCTCGAGTCACTGGCGGATCCAGAGTTGGGGGTGGGGGGGGCGATTATTTTCCAAAACCTTAACCCTAACGCCCAGTAAACCCTAACCCTATGTATAAACGTGCGTACAGCATATATCTATCTCTCTCTATATATATGAGAATGGAATAAAGCAAGTGTTTCTCAATATTCGGATAAAGAAAGAAAACAAAAAAAAAACCAGTAATGTTGAGGCCTTTCACTTGATAGCTTGGGGGTCTGGGGGAGCGCTGTAAGCATTTTTCAATGCATTCTTCACTTCAGAAACGCATTCTCCTCGCTCATTTCTTATCCTATTAAAATGGACCTTTTGAATGATGTTTTACTTGAAAAATATTACAATATGAATTTATAAGCCCTTACAACATTGTAAATAATACGATTTGAAGACACCCCACATATTTAGATTAAGGCTTTGAGGATTGGCGCAAAAAAAAAATATTCGAAAAATAATAATTTTAAAAAAAGCTCATTTGTTAAGTGATACATTTTGTTCAATAGGCATGTTTGTAAATTTGTTTTGTTACAGAACTATAATTCAAAACTCTAAACAAAAAATTTCGGAAGTGGGAGACGAAATAAAGTGGACCAATTAGATTTTACTCTATTTGTGTGTGTGTGTATATTTAGGATTCAAGCATACATGGTGAGCTATAGTCCCAAATTTATTTAACTAGAAAAATATCAGATTGAGTAATGGTTGAAAAAAGGCGACTAGGAAATACATATTTGGTTTCAGAATTCATCTCAATCGTTGCTCTTGTACTAAAAAATTTCGTATAAATTCTAAATTTTTCAATGCAAAGTCTTTCTTTAAAAAATTATGATATATGATAAATTCATGTGAAATTAAATAAACTCTGTCGCCATATTTGACTTTTCTGTTTTGAAACGTCATGTTTTCGTCTGGAAAGGGGAGGGGCGGTAGAGTGAAAACGATTAATCTTCGCTCCTTTTTATAATTTCTGCTAATGATTGCATTTGGCATTAAAGAATAGGGGTGGGGAGACTCGATATAGAAATTTAATTTATAGGATGTATCATGGGCGTAGCCAGGGGGGGTTGGGGGTTCATACCCCTCCCCCCCGAAATGAAATCCCCCCCCCCCGGGGGAAACGGAATTTAGTGACTGATTTTTTGCTTTGATTTTGTTTATTTTAGGTGAAATTTTAATACTAAACCATCACTTGCCCCAGCACAACCAAAGAGGTTTTGAGTTGAAAACCCCTTACCAGGGGGTTCGAGTTTAAAACCCCTACCAGGGGGTTCGAGTTTAAAACCCCTACCAGGGGGTTCGAGTTTAAAACCCCTACCACAGGGGTTCGAGTTTAAAACCCCTACCACAGGGGTTCGAGTTAAAAAACCCCTACCAGGGGTTTTGAGTTTAAAACTCCCTACCTGGGGTTTTGAGTTTTAAACCCCCTACCTGGGGTTTTTGCAGTTAACTCCCCCTCTTCTATAAAACAAAACAAAAAAAAAATGCAAACGAAAATACCCTTATTCCAAGAGCACAGTTAAGGAAGATTTTGATTTTAAACCCACCTCTAAAATTTACGATAAACCTCCTCTTCAACATAAAAAAAGCTAATGACGCACTCAAAATGTTATGAGCGTAGCTAAATGTGTTTTGACTCAGTTTTGAGTTTAAAAATACCTCTTTAGTAATAAAAACTAAGCAAATTATACACTCGAAATGTTATGAGTGTAGTCAAGGGGGTTTTGAGTTTAAACTCCCCTCCAGTGGAATTTGAAGCTAAAAAGTACCTCTTCAATATAAATAAAAGCAAATTACTCACTCTAAAATCTATGAACCTAGCCAAAGGGGTTTTGAGTTTAAACCCCCCCCCCCCCGGGGGTTTGAGGCTAAAAAATACATCTTCAGTCTAAGAAAAAAAAAGAAAATTACGCACTCAAAATGCTATGAGCGTTGGCAAAAGTGGATTTGAGTTTAAACCCCCATTCAGAGGGGTTTGATGCTAATAATACCTCTTTAAGATAAAAAAAAAGCAAAATTGCACACTAAAATTATTTGAGCGTAGCCAAATTCCATCGGGGGTTTTGAGTTTAAACCCCTCTTCTACAGATGGCTTTTTTTAAAAGTTTAAAACCCCTCCAGATGGTTTTGAGTTTAAGATCCCCTACAGAGCATTTTGAGGTGGAAAACCCCCAACAAATTACTTTGACTATAAAACTTCTCTTTTCGATATAAAATCTAAAGCAAACTACAGTCACTTAATTCCAAGATCGTAGTTAAGAGAAGCTACACATGTCTACCAGTGGCTGCGCTCCATTAATAACGTGCAATGAAATTGAAAAGCACTAAATGTGGCTCTACAAAGATGGCTAAGACGTATTTTAGGAGTCAGTTATAGAGATCGGGTCTAAATCAAGGAAATCCTTTGCCGAACTGGGAGTCGACCCCTTAGTAAGATTGTGACAGAGCGACACATAAGGTTTGTGGGACATGTTCTCTGACAAAATGAATTACGCATAAGAAGAAATGCGATGACATCCTAGTACAGTTTGGCGCCACTCATTCACGGAGGTCCTCATGGCAGGTGGGAGGATGCTTCAGACATTACCAGTGACAGATTTTTATGGAAACAGCTTTACGGCAAATGCGCCGAACAGCGCGGCAGGGTCTAAGTCAGTAAGAATAGCACATGGTTTTTAAAATAAAACTTTTTAATAGCAGGAAAATGCAGTGTAGATACCTCAAAATATGCATTTTGTTGGCTTTCAATATCAGAAATAGTGCTTGGCGGCGGGGCTTCAACCCGCGCTCCCCCAGACTCCATTGCTAGTAATGGCGGGGAATCTACAATTTTTCACTAACTCCTGGAAGAACCTATTCTAGGGCGCAATAAACGTCTTCCGAAAGAATGAAGGGTCAGAATGTAATAAAGATTATGTACACACACACACACATTAATACATATAAAAAAAAATTTCCGGGGGGGGGTAGTAAAAAATCCACCCCTCAACCCCCCCCCCCCTCGAAAAAAATCCTGGCTACGCCCATGGCATGTATAAATTATATTAGTGACAGTTTTTTTTTTAATTTTGTAATTTCTAAACTATAATAGAAAAAGAAAAAGTATTGGTTTGTTCGATCTGCAGAAGGCGATTGCATGTATCGCCACTCCCACCTGGTACAACACATTTTCATTTTATATTTACTAATCATAAAATTTTACATTAGAGTGTGGTGCGACATAATATACAAATGGGTTCATACATCAATAAGTAGCTTATATTATATTAATATTCAAATAATTTTGTTCACAAACTATGATTTTTTCATAAAAATAAAAACGCCCCACATTCAGAGTGCTAGAGTGGGGAGGGCAGTAGATGCAATCGCCCCCCCCCCCCTTTTTTCCCCACCGAATCGGCCAAGATACCAGAAGGGGAGCGGGCATAATATAAAAATTATATTTTAATTCAACTAATTTTGTTCACAAAATTTGATGTCCCCATAAAAGTAGGACCGCCCCCCCCCCCCATTTAAAGGGTTTAGATGGGTAGGGCAGTATTGTTATTCGCCCTCCCCCCTATCGACCAACAAGGGAAGGACAAAATATAAAGATCGGTTAAAATATCAAATACCAGTTTTAATAATATAGATTTGTAATTGATACTGTAAGCAAGCTGTGATTTCTACAAATAAATTGGACGCCACCCCCCACTGCCAAGCACTATTTCTGGTATTGAAAGTCAACTAAATGCATATTCTGAGGTACCTACAGTGCATTATTTTGCTATTAAAAAGTTTTATTTCAAAAACCAAATGTGCAATTCTTTCTGACTTAGACCCTCCCGCGCCGTTAGGCGCATTTGCTGGCAAGCTGTTTCCACAAAAATCTGTCACTGGCAATGTCTGAAGCCTCTTCCAACCTGCTCTGAGGACCTCTATAAAATTGTGGCGCCAAGTTGTGCTAGGATGTCATCGCAACTCTTATTATGCGTAATTCATTTTGTCGAAGAACATGTCCCACAAACCTCATGCGACGCTCCGTCACAACTTTACTAAGGGGTCGACTCCCACTTCGGCATAGGATATCCTTGATTTAGACCTGATCTCTATAACTGACTCCTAAAATACGTCTTAGCCATCTTTGTAGAGCCACATTTAGTGCTTTTCAATTTCATTGCACGTTATTAATGGAGCGCAGCCACTGGTAGACATGTGTAGCTTCTCTTAACTACGATCTTGGAATTAGGTGACTATTTTGCTTTAGATGTTATATCGAAAAGGGAAGTTTTATCTTCAAAATCATCTGTTTGGGGGTTTTAAGCTAAAATATATCTGGAGTTGTTTTTTTAATTCAAAACCACATTTAGCTACGGTCATAGAATTTGGTGACTGTAGTTTGCTTTAGAAATAACATTGAAGAGAGAGGCTTTCAACCTTAAAATGCTCTGTGGGGGGATTTTAAACTCAAAACTATCTTGACGGGTTTTAAACTTTAAAAAAAGCCACATGGAGGAGAGGGTTTGAAACTCAAAACCCCCCATTGGCTTGGCTACGCTCGAAAAATTTTAGTGTGTAATTTGCTTTTTTTTTATATTTAAGAGGTATTTTTTTAGCATCAAACCCCTCTGTAGCTAAATTTAAGCTCAAAACACCCAATAGGCTTGGCTACGCTCAAAACATTTTGATTGCGAACTTTCTAATTTTTTTTTGAAAATTTATTTTTTAGCTCAAAACCCCGCTGGCGGAGGGCTTAAATTAAAAACCCCTATGGCTATGCTCATAGCATTTTGAGGGCGTAATTTGCATTTCTTTTATATATTGAAGAGGTATTTTTAGCTTCAAACCCCCTTTGGCTACGCTCATACAATTTTGAGTGTGTAATTTGCTTTTTTATATTGAAGAGGGGATTATCGTAAATTTTGGAGAGGTGTGTAAAATAAAAAAATCTTCCTTAGATTTGTTCTTGAAATTTGGGAATTGTCGTTTGCATTTGTTTTGTTTTATGGATGAGGGTGATTTAAATGCAAAACCTCTGGTAGGGGGTTTTAAACTCAAGACCTATGGTAGGGGGGTTTAAACTCAAAACCCCCTGATATGGGGTTTCAAACTCAAAACCCCCTTGGCTGTGCTAGGGCAAGTGATGGTTTAGTATTAAAATTTCACCTAAAATAAACAAAATTAAAGATCAGTCACTAAATTCCGATCCCCCCCCCCTGCTGGGGATTTCATTCCCCCCCCCCCCCCCCCCGTCTACGCCCATGGTATTCTCGATTTAAGTATTAAAATGAAATTCATAAATATTAGTCGCTTTAAATTTCTACTATAAATCTTCTATAAAAAATAGATTTTAATTTCTCTTACAAAATCTATTAACATATTTTTCTCTACCTTTTGTTTTATTTTCGCTCTTGGAAATAAATGCGAGCATTGTAATATTTGGTTCCTTGAAAAACGTACCACTCTTACAAACATTGATGTAAATTGATATATTAAAAAGTAAGTTCCCCTTTCAGATAATATGAAGGTCATCTGTTTCTTTGGCCAACGGTTAAGGAGCAAGTTGTCGTGTAGCCAGCACAACGACCAACCGCATTTACTTTCCCCAACTAAAGTCAGGTACCCATTAGAGTTGGGTGGACTCAGGGGCGCCCAGAAAATCTCGAAATTCAAAATGTCAGTGTTCACTGAGAGATTTGATCCCAGGATATAAATTGAACATGCTATTTTTTGTCTTACATCTAAACCTAGTAGGACATTTTGACGAACCGCAGCGGTTTCATTTTTCATTTACCAAAAACGATTTAACGATTTTTATTAGCTAAATCAACTCAAGTGTGAGCGATTCGTTATATTATATTCACAGTTCACTGTGTGTATTGAATCTATCTTGATTTAACTCTTCAGGTTTACCTATGTAACTTTATAAATACATAGAATCAAAAAATATTAAAATACAATATCTCTAGCTATTGTAAATATTATCTGTCTCTTTCTTGCCCTGCAAGTGTGCTAGGTGAGCATAGACATTGTCGCCCTTCGCTGATAAATCCTCTGACGATGATACTTGTGAAGAACTGTAAACATAAAGATATTAAAATGATCCAGTTTACTTATCTTATCTTATATAATACAGACGTTACTTCAAAAAAGAAGATGATTACGTCCTACGCGTCATGCATTTAGTCATGCATATTAACCAATGACTTAAATTCTGGCTAGCTCAGGCAACCCATTCCATGCTCTAATAGCACTAGGGAAGAAGGAGTATTTGTATAAATTTGTCCTAGCATATGGGACGAGGAATGTGCCTTTATCTTTGTGTCTTTCAGAGTATTTTATTAAATTTTGTTTTTGTATTTGAAGAATATGGTTCAGTGTTTTATGTATAATTGCTACTTTACTTTTGAGTCTTCTGTCCTGAAGGTTGGGGTTAGGGTTAGGTTTCTAAATTGAGTGATTTTACTAAAGGTGTTACTCTAGTCAAATGTAAATATTCATTTGTTATGAATCTCACTGCCCTATTTTGTGTCTGTTCCACTATCTTAATGTTTTCTTGAGTTGAGGGGTCCCAAACGTAGGATGCATATTCTATTATTGACTTAACCGAGGTTAAATAAATTTTAATTTTATGTTCTTATTTGATTTATAGAAATTTCTTTTAATAAATCCTAATGCTTTGTTTGATTTTTTTTTTAGTTTCATCAATATGTGGATTCCATGAAAGTTTTTCATTTATTATTATTCTGTGTTACTGGTTTGCCATGAATAAGTGGAATTAATTTGTTTTAGGTTTTTTGTTACTCTCAACAACTGACATTTTTCTGGGTGGAAAGACATGCTCCTATTTGATTCCCATTTCTGTAATTCATCTAATTCTCTTTGTAAAATATCTGTGTCTTGTGTTGTTTTTATTGTTCTATATATTATGCAATCGTCTGCAAAAAATCTGACTTTTGTTCCTGAAGTATTGCAATTTGGTAAATCATTTGTGTAAATTAAAAATAGTTGTGGACCCAAGACTGTTCTTTGAGGTACACCTGAGTTTACTTATATCGGTGTTGATTTAGAGCCATTTATTATTACAGTTTGTTCTCTACCTATTAGAAATTCTTTAATCCACTGATGCAGTGGATCATTTATGCCGAAATATTTTAATTTTTTAAGCAAACTATGGTGGTGAACTTTGTCAAAAGCCTTAGAAAAATCTAGTAAGATAGCATCTATTTGTTCACTATTATCTAAACCTTTGAAAAATCATCAATTAGTCCTATGTGTTGTGTTAGCTCATTGCTAAGTTCTTTGAGTAATCTAGCTGGAATACCATCAGGTCTTTATTTGGTTTGGTGTTGGCTAATAGTTTTTTAATTCCATTTTCTTGTACTACTATATCTTCTATGTTGTCTGCTTGGTTCAAATTCAGTAATATGTCTTTGTCTCCTAGGGCTGAGAATGCTGATGCAAAGTATTTGTTTAGGATGTTTGCTTTAGTTTCATTATCATTATGTATTATGTTATGTTCATCTTTTAATGGCGCTATGCCTGTTGTTTCCATTTTCTTAGACTTAATGTATGACCATAGGTTTTTGTTGTTATCTTTAGATATTACATTGTTTATGTATTTCCTCTGCAGCTGTCTGCATACTTTTTGGGTTAGGTGTTTAATTTTTATATACTTTTTGTAAACTCTTTCTGCCTTAGTTCCTTTAAATTTTCTGTATAGGTTTTCCTTCTGTTTACAAAGCTTCTTTAGTCTATTATTAAACCAGCATTTATTTATTTTGTTTAATGTGTATCTAATTGGTAAATGATTTTGCTTTTAAGATGGTTTTTAATGAAATTCCAGAGGTCATCGACTGGTTGGTTAATGTCTTTTTCTAATAAGAATGTTTGTTGAAAGTTTAATGCAGCTTGATGTAGTTGTGTTAGGTTACATTTATTCCAGAGTAAAATTTTTCTTTTGGGTTTTGTATTGGCTACTGCTTTTATCTGACTGTATTTTTATGATCTCATGGTCTGATAGACCAGGGATAATATCATAATCAACTACTAATCCCGGTCTGTTGGTTAAGAAGAGATCTAATGTGTTGTTTAATCTAGTTGGCTTTTTAATGATTTGATCTAAACTTAGGTTGTGTAAAGTTTCTATGAAAAGCTCATTTATGTCCTTAAGGTTTTGGTGTTTATCTATGGTTAGTGTTTTCCAATTTATATTGGGTAGGTTGAAATCACCCATAATCCAAAAAAACTGCATTTTTATTTGTCTCTTTAAGTGTAGTAATCTGATGACATAGTTCCAGCATGTATTCTAAACTAGAATTTGGTGGTCTGTAAATGCTGCCTATTATTAGGGATGTTGAGGTGGTATTAATTTTACAAAATGTAGATTCTATGTTTTTTGAATTAGGTAAGGTAATTTCTTCTGCTATAAGAGTGTTTTTTATTGCTAAAAGAACTCCTCCGTGATTATCAGCCCTATCTTTTCTAAAAATTTCATAATTACTATTGAAAATTTCTGCATTATAAATTTCAGGATGTAGCCAAGTTTCTGTTCCTGCAATTATGTCTGGTTTCTCACATTCTAATAAAATTTCTAAATCTGCTGTTTTGTTCCTAATGCTTTGAAAATTTATTACTAAGGTTTTAAGGTATTACTTCTTTAGTAGGTTTGTTTAGTGAGGCTGTTGTATTAATTTTAGTAGATTTAGGTGTAACAGGAGTGGATCTGGCTAGTGGTTGGTGAGTTTGGTTTGGGATGGTGTTTAGGATGTTGTATGGGTTAGAAATGTCTGCATCAAAGGAATCAAACAGTCCTGATGTAAAGTGATGTAACCCACACGGTACACAGTGCCATGATGCGTCTTTGTTGCCTAAGGCATAATACACAGGTGTATTTATATTGAGACATGATGCATGGTACCATTCATCGCAGGTGTCACATTGAATGGCTTTCTGTTTCATGGTGCATACTTTTTTGCAGATGTTGCATCTATCTTTAGATCTAGGCCCCGGATTTGACTCTACGTCTCCTGCTATTAATATTAACAGTGATAGGTATTTATTTCTGCTGTGTCTGATTGAGAACTTCCATTTGTGATGGGTAATCTTCTTTAATGTTATGGATGTGTATGTTAGGTTATTTTTGAAGTTGCATTGATCTAAAGTGTGATGATTGATTATGACTGTTGTTTCCTTTTTAAGTTTAGTGTTGACTAAGGTAGATCTAGTTCTGTGTTCAGCTAGTGTGTATTTATTAATTATTAGGATAAATAGCCAGAGAAATTTCGTGATGAATGTTGTTGTTGATTTTAGTTTTTAAAGGTCTAGCCTAAATCTAGTTTAAGGTTTACAATGCCTAAGTTAAGTCTAAGTCTAAAGTGAAAGCTAATTTACAATGACAATTAAATCAAATGAAATGGTTTATTAAATTCAAAATATGGACCTAGACTAGATCTAGATCTAATTCTAGATTTACTAATAAGGATTAGTGAGAAAAATAGTCCTAAACTAAAAGTTGTTAATTTGAATTAATTAGTGGAAAAAATGCTGAGTCAAGTTAAATATATAATTTAAATATATTAGTTTATTAGTTAAATAGCATTTTATGGAATTTGGTTTAATTTTAATACAACAAAACGAACAATTTAACTCATCTCTGATAACAGTAAACAGGGAGCAGCCATCTTGCCAAGAGCGCGTAACTTTATTATCTATCTGTATGTCTGTCTGTCTATCTATATATATTTATTTATCATCTACCTATAAATACTTTCATTACTTAGCTTATATCAACTCACTGTCTAAATGTCTGGTAAAAAGTTTGTACTAGTGATTTCTCGCACAACCAATCTTGGATCAAACTAAAATTTTTGCACAATTATTTCTTTTACCTGACAACACAAGAATCAATTTTAAAAAAAAATTAACCAATTAGTTAATTATCGGTAACTATTGGTAATTAATTACTTTGTTTGGTATAGAACAAGGGAAAGAAATTGTACTTGATTAATGTGGTCTTATAAGTTATACTTTGCTTTAAAATTTAAAACTAACAATAGATAATTATAAAACCTATTTTACAAGCACTTCTCTGTTACAGTGGCTATTGCATTAGCTTAAAAAGGCTAGGGCCTTGAGGTCGAATCCAGGTAAGTCAACTCTTTAAATATTTTTTTTCTAACTGCATTTAAAAGGCGATCTCAGTAATGTCTACACATATAATCTCTTCTTTCTTTCTTTCCCAACTAATCAAGACAAATGATAGGATCATAGCGTATTGAGAAAGCTAAAAGTATGAAATTGCTCTAAACGAAAACTATCTATCTATCTATCTATCTATCTATCTATCTATCTATCTATCTATCTATCTATCTGTATGTCTGTCTATCTGTATGTCTGTCTGTCTATCTAAATATATTTATTAATCATCTACCTATAAATAAATAAATAAATAAATATATATATATATATATATATATATATATATATATATATATATATATATATATATATATATATATATATGCCAGAGTGTAGCACTGGGTGCTGCAAACTGCCTTAGGGTCACCAGCTCCTGATTTTCCCTCAGGGTTGACTCCTAGCGTGGAGTGGGGGAACTGATGTGTGGGCGACATCGTTCCGACCACAACCTATGCCTAGGCTTTCATCCCATTTCCATGAGATGATCCATAGTCGCTTCGCGGTTGAAGGAGGGCATATATATATTTTTATTGTAGCATTTTACGTCTCGAGCGACGATCTTTTCCCTTTGCAACTTCTTGTGTGACTAAAGAGGCCAGTCCTTGATACGCATCTGCGATCGCAGGTTGGGCATATATAATCACCAGGCGCCGTTGCATTTTCACCCTTCTTTCTGCTTCTGTTGTGTATGACATCTGCAATCTATAACCCTTCCTTTATGCTCTCTCTCCATGTGGATCTGTCCAGTGCCACCTCTTCCCAGTTGCAACTGTCGATTTTGAAGAGCTTCATGTCGGGTTTGCATATATCCGTATAACGTAAAAGTTGGCGACCAGCGGCTCTCCTGCCTTCTATTAGATCGCCATACAGGATGTCCTGTGGAAGTCGACCTACTGGCATTCTACAAACGTGGCCAAGCCAGCCGAGGCGTCAGCTGCTGATAACAGAGCGGATGTCCTGGCACCCTGCTCTTTGTAGCACTTCCTCATTGGTTATCTTATCTTGCCACCTTATTTTAAAGATCCGCCTTAGGCATCGGAGGTGAAAGACATTCATTTTTTTCCTGCCATGAGTAGGTTGACCATGTTCCACTTCCGTACAGCAAGATGCTCAACACACAGGTCCGGTAGACTATGGGCTTTAGTACTGCTAGTAAGCAATATGTTGTCCCAGACTCTTTTCTGCAACCGTGACATGGTGGCCATTGCCTTGGCTATCCTGTTGTTTATGTCTTTATCCAGTAGAGTGTTGTTGGATATGATGGAGCCAAGGTAACAAAAGTGATCAACAATTTCTAGTGGTTGGCCATTAATGCTTACTTGAGGTGCAGTGTTTGTGTTTTGGACAAGTATCTTAGTCTTGCTTTGACTGATGTTTAAGCCGAACTTCTGGCAAGCAGCAGATAGTTTGTCAACCAGGGACTGTAGCTGAATATCAGAATCAGCCACAATAGCTGCATCATCAACATACAGAAGTTCCCTGACGAGTAGCTTCCTAACCTTGGTTTTTGCCTTGATACATTAAATAGTTTTCCAGAGGATCTTGTATGGAGAAACACACCATCGTTTATGTCGTTGTACGCATAATGCAGTAGACAGGAGAAGAATATGCCAAACAGAGGGGGAGGGCAACCTATTTTCCTCAGGAGTTTGAAAAGGCCACTTCTGCTGACCATGTCAAAAGCTTTAGTCAGATCAACAAAAACGATGTAAAGGGGTCTGTCTCTCTCTCTGAATTTCTCCTGCAGTAGTCGTAGAGAAGATATCATGTCTATAGTGGATCTACCACTCCTGAATCCACACTGACACTCTGGGTAGACTCTGGAAGCTATCACTTGCAGCCTGGATAGTGCCACTCTAGCCAAGATTTGCCCACTATTCTGAGGGGAGAGATACCCCTGTAATTGTTGCAGTCTCTCCGATCCCCTTTGTTCTTGTATATTGTGACTATAGTTGCGTCAGGCATGTCCTGTGGGACATGACCTGTTTCCCAACAGCGGCAGAGGAGAATATAGAGTTCAGGGAGCAGGAGTGATTCGTTGACTTTCCCTACTTCCACTGGGATACCATCACTCCCAGGAGATTTTCTATTTTTTATGCTGTTAATTGCTTTTTTGAGGTCACTAAGGCTCGGAAGCTCATCCAGGCATTCCAGTACTGGAAGATCTGGTAGAGAAGCCAGGGCGACATCGTCTACTGTATTCTGTGTGGCATAGATTTCGAGGTAGTGTTCTATCCATCGTTCTAGCTGCTTGGTTTGATCTGTAATTTTTTCTCCTGATTTGGATAGGAGGGGGGCAAGCTTAGACACTGTTGGACCCAGGGCTGCTTTAATAAAATTAAACAGAGCTTTGCTATTTCCTGAGTGGAGACTATCTTGGATTCTGTTGCAGGTATCCCTCCAAAAGTTGTTATCACATTTTCTAGCCATTTGTTTCGCCTCTTTAATAGCACTTTTGAAGGCCTCCGAAGATTTTGGACTAGGCTTAATCTTGTGAGCGAGGTGTGCAGATCGCTTTTTCTCGATGCAAGGTTCCATATGTGCTAGATTCGCCTCAAACCAGTCTACATTTGTGTGTTTTTGAGGCCCAAAGGCGGTGATTGCCGAACTGTAGATTACATCTCTTAATTTCTCCCATCTGATAGAGATGTCTTCTTCATCACTTAACGAGGGGATTGAACTGTTCAGGAGCTCGCCAAAGAGTGCACACTTCTCTGGGTCACCTACATGGTTGACGTTAATTTGCCTAGTTCTGGGTTGAGTGGAAGTATAAGCCTTCTTGAAAAGTAATTTGATTTTGCTTAGCACTAGTGAATGGTCTGAGTTGCAGTCCACACTATGGTATGAATGGGTGTGGATATGTATATATGTATATATATATATATATATATATATATATAAGAGAGAGAGAGACAGAGACAGAGAGAGAAAATTAAAATAATTATAGTACACAAAATTATATGACAAAACATTACATTAAAATTTATACATGTTTACATGTATAAAAAGTTAATTAAAGATTTATCTAATGATCGCTGTCGCATAAAATTGTGTAAACTCCACCTTGCGTTAACCTGCACTTGTGTTTGTATCGACTTTGGTTTCTTATTGACTTCAGCATACGTCTGATCATCATTGGTCAAGGTAACCTGGTACACATTGGCTGCAAGTGTATTGGCCTCCTTCTGGAGATCCTTATATGCTGTCGTTGATGATTGTAAAAGAAGCATTTCCGTGTCAACATGGTAATATGCTCCTTGGGACTCTGTTGTAGTCGGCGAAGTCATGTAGTTCTAGAACAATATCAGCATATATTATTTACCCTTTACATTTTCACAATTACAATGAACCGCATTCACCAAACGTAAACAAGCAACATTTTGTCACGTGGTTCTCTATATCTTCTATACAAATTACGCAATCCCATAACGGCTGTCACGTGGTACGTAATTTTCATTGTTTTATCAATATTGTCACGTGGCTGAATGTTGTTTATTTACGATTGGTGAATGAGGTCCAATAGCTAGAGAGCTTTTATTTATTCATGACAAGTAACAAAAAAAAACGTTTTCTTTAACGACAATTCCGCCTTTATGCAGCTACTAATTAATGTATGAAAATTGAAAAGGCTCACATAACTGTTTGGCCTTAGTTCCACGAGTTCCACCCTTATTCTTTTGCTTTTTCAAAAAACTGCCCGCATTTCAACATTACCCTTTTGCCAGTGTATTCTAATATATCTTACGTTTAATTAGAACGGCCCGCTTTAAGTTGCGGTCCCAAACACACTCACTTCTGGCCCTAATCTCGACGCCTTGTAACACTATCCCTCCCAAAAAATTATTTTTTGCAAAAGATTCAATTACCAATATTACTTCCCCCCTTCTCTAGCAGACCCACTCTTTACCTTTACCTTTTACCTATCCCTTAGTCTGTTGGACCGTTTGGGCACCAGGCAAGATTTGTCGACCATCTTTCTTCATTCCTCCCTTTTTTTGTCTTGTTTAGAGCCTCTCTCAATGGCAGGCTCGTCCATTCTTTAATGTTGTCCTCCCATCGCTTTTTCTGTCTGCCTTTTCTTCTTTTCCTGGCATTGTTCCCTGAAGGAATGTCTTTGCGAGCCCCGAAGATCTTGTAATGTGGCCAAAGATTTTAAGTTTTCGTCTTTTTACAATAGTCAGCAGGTCGTCATGGGCTCCGATCGCTACAGTAGCCCTGTCTCTGATTTCTTGGTTTGTGATGCGGTCTTTGAATGTGATGCCTAGGATCCTTCTGTAGCATCTCAATTCCATTGCTAGGATCCTCCTCTGAAGCTATGCATTCAACGTCCACGACTCGCAAGCATATAAAAATGTGGCCATGACCAGAGAGCGCATCAGTCTGATTTTGGTGCCGAGGGCTAAGCCCTTATCTTTCCATATTATTTTAAGTTTTGAAAGGGCTGCTGTGGACTGTGCTATTCGGGCCAATAGTTCGGGTTTTGATCCCTCATTTGAGACAATAGCTCCGAGGCATTTGAAGCTGGTAACACTAATTAGCTTTTCACCTCCAATAATGATGCCTCTTTGAAAGCCCTGATGGCTATTGGTCATAATTTGAGTTTTTTCGGCATTTATTTGATTGCCATATTATTATGCTGCGGAAGTCTTGTCAATGCGCATCACCAGGTCAGCTAGTTCTTCTTCTGTCCCTGCTAGGCCGTCAATGTCATCTGCGAAGCTCAAGTTAGTAATTCTTCCTCCTCCAATGCTAACAGTACCTTCATAGCCCTCGAGGGCATCTTCCATTATCCTTTCAAGGAAGATATTGAAGAGTGTTGGTGACAGTAGGCAGCCTTGTCTTACTCCAACTTTGGTTTTGAACCAGTCCCCAATATTATTGTTGAAGTACACCGCAATGGTGGCATCGTTGTAGAGGTTCTGGATAACTTTGATTATGTTTTTATTAATGTTGTACTTTTCCATTGTCGCACAGAGTGCTCCGTGCCATAATCGATCGAAAGCTTTCTTGAAATCAATACAGACATGGAAAAGATGCTCTTGGTGTTGGAGATATTTCTCACAGAGTATTCAGAGGTTTAGGATTTGTTCTGTTGTGCTGTGACCTTGTCTAAAACCTGCTTGTTCTTCTGATATGATGTTGTCTGCTATCGGTTTTAGCGGTTTAATATGATTTTTAACAGTACTTTGCTGGGATGACTTATGAGGCTGATGGTGCGATAGTTTTGACAGAGTTGTAAGTTGCCTTTCTTTGGAAGGTATATTATGAGTGATTGGGTCCAGGATTTGGGCCATTCTCCTGATTGCCAGATCTTGTTGCAAATCATATAGAGTGCGTTTATCATAGTTTCTCCTCCCTCCTGAAGAAGTTCACCAGGAATGTTGTCAACTCCAGTCCACTCTACGCCTTAGAAAACAGTCTTACATTCAATATGAATATCTTTGACTTTTTAATGACATAATTGAAAGGCACTCGAATGCCTTCAAACCGCAATAATTTTTTTATCGAGTGTTAAAATTCATCTTAGGATTGAGGTAGTAAATTCCGTTTCAATTTTTACGTAGATCGAATTATGAAAATATAACAGAACAAAAAAGAGCTATTAAAAATATTTTAAAAAGTTTTGCTCGATTAGCGAGTTGGTATTACAACAAATTAAACAAAAATTAAAGCGCTTACAACTGATTTAGATTAATATGCCTCATATTTATTGTGGAGTCAGTTGAATTTTAAATTTTAGATCTATAGCAAATGTCCGTCTAGAGTCTAGATCTTTCGTAATACATTACAGATGTTCCTTTAACAGAAACTAGTCGTATTATATAGTAGATAAAGATAGTCATAATAAAATAGTACTTCAGACGCCAATGATTTCTTGTCTAGACCCTAGATCTAGTTGTTCAAAAAAAATATAGTAGGTCTAAATATGTAGACATAATAAAAATTAGACTTATGAGCTGTAGCGAACAGAAAGTACTAATTTTGTATTATGTCGTTTTTTTTTAACCCTTATAAGGTGTGTGGTAGATTAGCATCTAATAATCAGAATTGTAATTCCATTTTGTATGCACTTATTGTAAAACAGTTCAGCAGTTTAAAGGTTAATAGATTTGGTAAAAATTGCAAACAAAGAATCGTTTTTGGTAAATTTAAACATTATGGTTTCGATCGTGAAAGGTGTTAAGTTGTTCTAGATATACTGAAAATAGTAGATGGTTAATTTTTTAAATATATTTTTCGACCACGTCAAGTGGGAAAATTAGTGATAGGTCAGTGAATCAATGAATCAATCAATCAGGGCCCTTGTAAATATAATATAGATTGGATCAATTAAAATTTTTTTTTTTCTTAAGTTCCATCCTTTCTCTAATACTCACTTCATTTATTGTACTGTAGTCACCATATTCATGTGTGGATCTTTGTCTTCCGCCACTTTGTTCGTTATCACCATAGTTTTTAAATGACAAAAATAATGGTTCACTTTACAAAAATAGTGGTTCACTTTACTAAAATAATGGTTAAGTTTACTAAAATAATGGTTAAGTTTACTAAAATAATGGTTAACTTTACTAAAATAATGGTTAAGTTTACTAAAATAATGGTTAAGTTTACTAAAATAATGGTTAACTTTACTAAAATAATGGTTAACTTTACTAAAATAATGGTTAACTTTACAAAAATAATGGTTTTTACTAAAATAATGGTTAACTTTACTAAAATAATGGTTAACTTTACTAAAATAATGGTTAACTTTACTAAAATAATGGTTAACTTTACTAAAATAATGGTTAACTTTACTAAAATAATGGTTAACTTTACAAAATAATGATTAACTTTACAAAAATAATGATAAACTTTACAGCGTATTCTTCAATTTCTAAATTCTTGCAAAATTAAAAGGAAACGCGGTGGCTGAGAAGAAAAACGCTTGGCTTCCAAACCAGGGAACGGGTTCGAATCGTGGTGAAGATTGGGAATTTTAATTTTGGGATCTTTGGGCACCTCTGAGTCAACTCTGCTCTAATGGGTACCTGACATTAGTTGTGGAAAAGTAAATGCGAATGGTCATTGTGCTGGTCCTCTTTAACCGAAAGCCACAGAAACAGATGACCTTTACATCTTCTTCCCTAAAGACCACAAGATCTGAAAGGGGAACTTTTCTTTTTAAAGGGGAACTCCGATGGTTTTGAAAATGTTCAATATAATAAAATATGTTTTGATTTACAGACAATGAGTCTCTTCTTCTTTTTATTGTATGTTCACTAATGCCTTTAGTCATTTGATGGTTTGCTAAACTGAGTCTGCGCATTCAGAAACGGTCGGGTTTCTATGTGATAGCACACAAACTTATTCATTTTATCTATTTAATTACTGCATATAGGAAAACTATACATTTAAGTTTACAATCTCGTACAAAAAATAACAAATCTAGATGTATGCAGTTAGATGTAGATCTTGTAAACAAAAATAAAATACGTGTTAAAAGTAGATTTACATGCTTGACTAACCATGGCAGTACGCATTTTCTCGCCAGACCATTCAACATACAGCAAACACTATCGCCTACACTAGCTTTACACTGACCAGTTTGTTAGAATCAGTCAGACACGATCTATTTACTTTTTGGGACAGGGAGGGATGTAGATGGAATTGTTACTTGTTTTTTTCTCGAGTTGGTTATCCTAATGGTTTTAGATCTCTCTTATCTTCTTATCTTATATAATACAGACGTTACTTCAAAAAAGAAGATGATCACGTCCCACGCGTCATGCATTCAGTCATGCATATTAACCAATGACTTAAATTCTGCCAAGTCACTGGTTTTTCTGGCTAGCTCAGGCAACCCATTCCATGCTCTAATAGCACTAGGGAAGAAGGAGTATTTGTACAAATTTGTCCTAGCATATGGGACGAGGAATGTGCCTTTATTTTTGTGTCTTTCAGAGTATTTTATTAAATTTTGTTTTTGTATTTGAAGATTATGGTTCAGTGTTTTATGTATAATTGCTACTTTACTTTTGAGTCTTCTGTCCTGAAGGCTTTCTAAATTTAGTGATTTTACTAATGGTGTTACCCTAGTCAAATGTGAATATTCGTTTGTTATGAATCTCACTGATCTATTTTGTGTTTGTTCCAGTTTCTTAATGTTTTCTTGAGTTGAGGGGTCCCACACGGTGGATGCATATTCTATTATTGGCCTAACCAAGGTTAAATAACATTTTAGTTTTATGTTCTTATTTGATTTATAAAAATTTCTTTTAATAAACCCTAATGCTTTGTTGGATTTTTTTATAGTTTCATCAATATGTGGATTCCATGACAGTTTTTCATTTATTATAACACCTAGGTATTTTGAGTTTTTAGTCTGTGTTACTGGTTTGCCATGAATAAGATAAGTGGAATTAATTTGTTTTAGTTTTTTTGTTACTCTTAACAACTGACATTTTTCTGGGTGGAAAGACATGCTCCAATTTGATTCCCATTTCTGTAATTCATCTAATTCTCTTTGTAAAATATCTGTGTCTTGTTTTGTTTTTATTGTTCTATATATTATGCAATCGTCTGCAAATAATCTGACTTTTGTTACTGAACTAATGCAATTTGGTAAATCATTTATGTAAATTAAAAATAGTAGTGGACCCAAGACTGTTCCTTGAGGTACACCTGAGTTTACTGTTATTGGTGTTGATTTAGAGCCATTTATTATTACAGTTTGTTCTCTCCCTATCAGAAAATCTTTAATCCACTGATGCAGTGGACCGTTAATGCCGAAATATTTTAATTTTTTAAGCAAACTATGGTGGTGAACTTTGTCAAAGCCTTGGAAAAATCTAGTAAGATAGCATCTATTTGTTCACTATTATCTAAACCTTTTGAAAAATCATCAATTAGTCCTATTAGTTGTGTTTCACATGATCTATATTTCCTAAAGCCATGTTGGTATGGGGTGAGGACATCTCTATATATAATTGTACCAAAGCTATGGACTAGGCCGTCACTAAGCTTAACAGCCATTGTTAGAATGAAGAGATACAATTGGTTAGATCTAGATTCACTTTTAGTATTGTTGATGGAATTAACATATGCCTAAACTAAACCTATAAACAAATCCCCCCCCCCCCCCCCCCAAATAAAACAACATGTTTTTAGATGTCAAGAATTTACCGTCTAATTTATTAAATATACATGTTCTTAAGCATTTAAATTAAAAAAAAAAGGTAAAATGTTAACTGTTAAAACGTTTTACGCAGAATATAAATATGTCAATAATTCAAATCTGAAAAAAAAAGTAGTTTTCCTTTAATGTAAAAAAAAAATCAATTACATTTTAAGGCGTTTCAAACTTTGTTTTGATATCGTTTTATACATAAAAAATTTACAATATCTTATTATACAATATCCTATCTTATTGTTGAAATATAGAAGTTACTTTAAAAAAAGAAGATGATTACGTCCTACGCCTTTTCCTAGGTCAATCTAGTCATGCATGCTAATCAATGACTTACATTCTGCCAAGTCTTTGGTTTTCCTGACTGACTCAGGCAACAGATTCCATGCTCTAATAGGAGAAGGAGTATTTGTACGCATTTGTCCTAGCATATGGAATGAGGAATGCGCCTTTATCTTTGTGTCTTTCTGAGCATTTTTATTAGATTTTGTTTTTGTAGTTGAAGTTAAAGTTTCTCAAATCTGACATTGAATTCGAATTCGAATGGCTTTTATAGTCTAAATTTCTTTAGTGAACGACTTAATTATCTTCACGATGCTTATCTCTCCTTAACCTAATACATATCCTATACTCTTAAGCTAGCAATTCTTGTATATATATTTATATATATTTATATATATATATATATATCAATTTTATTTCGAAAACGACTCTAACGATTTTCTTTAAAATTTTACGGTATGTGCATAATAGTGAGAAAAAAATTTTCAACTCATTGGCCACATCGGGAAAACTCGAAGTCCACCGTTATATTTGTTTGAAAAGGGCTCATTATCAAAAAATTAATTTTGGCTAGAATGTTTTATGAATGAAATTTTCTATATGACGTCAATGGGAAAAAAACTTGACACCGCTTACGTCACTAGGCTCACAGCAGTACACTAAGACATTTCTTCGCAAACAAGAAAAGATTTTAATTATTCAATTGGCGTAATTAAACATTTGCGCACCATCTTATTGTACATTGATCCATTATGAAACTATGGAAGAAAAATAATGAAATTGAATATCTTTATGTATGTATGTAGGCTTTATAAATTGTTTGCACTTTAATTGAGTACACCCGTAGGTGGCTTTTACTTTGTTATTTTGCTGGTGAATTATTGCAATGTGTTTAAGCTTCGAAGTCTACTGTCCAATACCAAAACATAGGAAATGGTCACAGCTTATCTATGCCTTACTTGCAGAACCAGGGCCGGCCGTAACATTTACGGGGTTCTATGTGAAGTGGATTGCGCAAGTCAGGGTAGGGATAAGGATAATAAGTGAAAATAAAGATTTTGTAATAGGAAATAAATTCGTATTTGCATTACAATTTTATTAAATGAAAGCTGACAATGCCGTTTTTTTATATCACGCGTAGGACTGGCGTTTACCATATTGATTGACACCCCAAAATGACAATTTTGTCTTTTTAAGGACATTTTTATGAGTTTCAGGAGATTTTCAGGAGCTTCTTGAAAACAAGGAGACCACCGGAACCCTGCTGCTTTTTTTGGTTAACCTATAAACCTCGGTAAAACAGAAGTCATGTTCCAGAAATCACCCAATAAAACCTAATCAGCCCAAAGATCACCGCGCATAGACATCCCTTAAAGTGGTAGATAACTTCACATTATCTGGGAAGCATAGTATCAAATGACGCATTGCTTTAAAGAGAGGTTGATATGAGATCTGGGATAGTCGTGCTTTTGGACGCCTCCATGCGAGACTGTGGCGAAATAAATCGATCCCCCTGTCTACCCCTCTATGTGTATCTGAGATATGAGTACTTTATAGAAAGCAACTAAGACTTCTTGAACGACTTCACCAAAGACCGCACTACGAACAGCGATATTCTTGCAAAATGGTATGAACTTCTTATAATCCGACAGTCACTCTTTGCAGGGCACTTATTCCGAATGGGGGACGAACATGGCAATCTTTTTTTTTTTAGTAAGCTGAAAGGTTGTCGGAGTAACAGAGATGCGTTGCAATAACGCTTCTATAGAATACTAACAAGATGTTTTTAAGTCTCTTAGAAAAAAATGCGCGATTTTACTTTGTTACTAGATGCACGCTTTACACTATAAAGAAAAGATTTTGCATCACTGATGAATCTTACTAAAGCCATAATAATAAAGCTTGTCTTAGAGTCCGAAGATTAGTGAGGAATGCAGTAGTTCCCGTGGCTGCGCAGCCCCAGTTGTGACCTACATATTTTGCCGCATGCAGGGCAAGCATAACCATTGTCCGCAAGTGGTCGATTTAGATTTTCTTTTCGCCGTCTGCGTTTCTCCTCGGCAGCAGATTTTCTTTTTGTGTATCCCGCGGCCTTCGTGAGTGACCTCCAGCTGTCTCGTTCGGAGACCGCTTACAACCAGGTGCTCTCTTCTATGTCAGCCAAGGAAAGTTGACGCCTAAGCTGGTCTTTGAAGCGTTTCCATAGGGCGCCTCTGTTACGTCGACCACTTTTTAGCTCACCAAAAAAAAGACTACCTTTGGCATACGTTCTTCCCCATACGGGATACGTGCCCTGCCCAGTACAACTGTCGGACCATACTGTCCATATCGGCGTTGGCAAGGACATTGCTGTTTGTAGTGCGGTCCTGCCACCGTATGTCCATGATGGAGAGCAAGTGAAAGCACTCAAGAAGTCTTAGTTGTTTTATGTATATTGTCCATGTCTCTGAGCCATAATGATTATATTAATTGCAATATTAAATGTCAGAAAAAAAACATTTTAAAGTTACACTGCAAAGACTTTTTTCCAAGCCTATAATAGCCCAATAGTTTCAAGGAAAGAAGCAATGTAAAACGTTAAGACGTGAGCTGTGGTTCTCTACAGGCCTACTGTTGGGGGGACTTTGTATTCTAATCGTCATGTATAATTACATTGAGAACTGTCTGAACGAAAAAGCAACTCTTCGGATTGATAGTCTTTACCCGATCGTTCATTTTCGTAATTACAACAATATTCCCAAAATGACTTCGGGTATATATCCTTCCTTAACAAATTATTCATCCGAGCGAGGCTCGGTCACCTGATATTTACAACTAATGATTAACTAAATGACAAATAGTGAAAAGTTTCAGCTTAATCCGAGAATGGGAAGTGGGAGAAATAAATTGTACCAGATTTCAGCCTATAGATTGAATATCGTGACTCAAGTTCAAAACTCATAAATCATTACATACGTTTTAGATACGAGTTAATTTGTAACTTAATGTATGAGTTTTCTAGCAAATTAAAAAATAATAATTCTTGTCCTTGATCTTGAAAGATAAAACTAATTCAGCCCTCAAAAACAACAATTTAATTAACAAACTCAAAGGAAACAAGTATTAGAGAGTAGAGGACAATGTTACAAGGATTGTTTATGTGGAAACAAACTCAAAATCGATCCCTGAAGTGGTCCACTCAGGTAGGTAAAAAGGCAGGTATGAATATTTTCAGAAAGAACATCAGAATGAAATTCTATCAAAGACAAATGACAGAGAAGAATGGAGAATGAAGGTTGACAGATCTTGTGTGGTGCCCCTAACTGATGTCTTATAATGAATATCGAATTAATCTAATTGTTTTGTTAAGGGTCAATCTCTTATTCAAATCCTAAAAAAAAAAATAAAAAAAAAATAAAATATTTCGTATTTCGATCCCCCACCCGAAAAAAAATCCCGGCTACGCCCATGTATGACATTATATTTGAAATATGCCATACACTCAAACATCTCTATCAGTATCTTTATCTATCTATCTATCTATCTATCTATCTATATACAAATAGATACAGGATACAACAATGATGATAAAAAACTTTGACTTTAAACTAGCGACATGTATGTAACTTTCTAACAAAATAACTCCAGCTCTTAACAAACGTCAGAAACGAACTAAATTACATTCATATCAGGCTTTGTCTTAAGGATGTATAGTAATTTGTTATAGTAGTGTATACACATTTACATAAAGTTCCCATTTCATACCTTTTGATCTTACATTTACATAAGCCAGTAATATTTTTTAATAGAAAAAAAAAAAAGAAAGCTACAAAGCTATTTAAACAACATTACTAAATTATATGTAAAAAATAAGTAAAAACTAAATATTAAAGCTTCTAAGGGCTACTGGTAAGGTAGATAATATACATACATACCGAGCGTAACGAAGTCGATACAGAAGCAGTCCGCAGACGACAAGTAAAATGAACAGAACAACGACAGGTACAAAAATTTTTGGTATATTCAGAACTTCGGTATCGCTTGGCCTCTCTAATGAAATGTTATGACGTGATAAGAAATTAGATGTATTATTCGTTTGTTCCTTGTATTTGGTTTCTAAGAATTACATTAGACAAAATATCGAAATTTCCCATTTATGTACTTTATGACAGCTGAGTTATTGAAATACTTTTTAAAAAATTCAAACTTATTAAGATGTGGAAATCAACTGCCTTTAGTTATAAATATTTTAGCATGTAAATGATTGTTTAAAAATATTTTAAAAGCTTTAAAAATTTTCCTACAAAAAGTAGGTGTCACGTTGTTTTGTTTGAAGAGATAGACTCTCTTAGTATTTTCGCCAATGCATATGAAGTATGCAGATTGGGAGGTGCCGTAATTATGGTAAAAAACCCACTCTATGAAACAATGAAGTGACACAGTGCTGATATAATTTTCATGAGTGCTGTAGACTCGAAACATGACAGCATATACATACAGCCCATATATAAATAGATACAGAATACAAAAATGATCATTAAAAACAAACTTTGACTTTAAACTAGCGACATGTATATCCAACTTTCTAAGAAAATAACTCCAGCTCTTAACTAAGCTAGACTCGTCTTTTTTTAATGAATCCTCTAGAACCATTACGTCAGATCATGCCTCACAAATAACCTTTCCTCAGACCTATATGAAATTATAGTTTTGCGGTGTAACATTGAACAAATATTCTATCAAAATCTTTCTGGCATTTTTTTTCTTTTTATGTCGTATGACGTGTGTGACGTATTTGCAAATAGCCAAACTAGAATACATTTTGTGAACAACCTTAAACTGTCTACAAAAGTATGACATCCATATATATAATTTTTTTCGTCGCTCAAGAGTTTGGACGAGAAGAAGAAGTAAAGGAAGGATTACACTCTTATTTCTGCGGATAGTCACCCCACGAAAAAATATGAGGGGGGGGGGGAGAATAAGTAATCACCTGTCGCTACGGATGGCTGTCTGGTCGTGCGGTTAGCGAGCTGCACTTTCAAATCCGTCCCATCCCATCCCCCTTCGTACTGCCGGAGGTTTGGACTAGGAAGTAAACTATCTTCAACTCTGAAGGAACATCCGAAATATGTAAAACATTGTACAAACAAACATTTTACAAACACTAAATAGCAGCGCTGGACTTAACCAAACCATTGTGACCAAGAAGTCAGGAAAGAGAACAACTAATCTACTATGTCACTAAATAGCAGGGCCGGACTTAATCATTGTGGGGCCATATGCGAAACGGATTTCGCGGGGCCATGTTTGGGTAGGGAAGCGGATAATAAGTGAAATTTAAGAGTTTGTATTAGAAAATAAATTCGTCTATGCATTTTATTCATTCTTTACTACGTACAGAATTACTTTACTAGCCTTGCGTTTAGCAAAGTCATACAGTATATTATAATAATTCTGTTTCCTACATAGATTACGCTCAATAGTATGAATTACCAAAAGTTTCAATCTATCTTTAAGAATTTTCAAGTAATTCTTCATTAGATTGAGTCGTGAGAAGCTTCTTCTACCAAATTACACAATTACGGCTAATGCATAATGATTTTTTTATTTATCGCGCGTAGGATTGGTGTTTTCCATATTGAATGGCACCCCAAAATGACATTTTTTGTCTATATATTCCGTATATTTTAAGGACTTTTTCGTACCTTCTGCAATTTCGGGAGATTTCCAGGAGCTCCTGGTAAATCGACAGGAGGGCGTGGGAAATGGTTTAATTTAAAACTTGAATTAGCGTGGGTCCTATGAAAATGCTGGTCCTATCAAAATGCGTGGCCCACTGCGGACGCATAGGTTGCAGTGGCCTAAGGCCGGCTCTGCAAAATAGCGGCATATGCTTCGCCGCCGGTCGACTAGTTAAAAATATTTTACAAAATCTCTTATACAATGATTAACATTGTAGTTATTTGAACTGTAATAGCATCAAAATATTTCAGAAAATTAGGTTCTAATATTACGCACCTTTTGTTTTGTTAATTACAATTGTTTGAATCTCGCATTTCAAGTTATGCGCTATATTTACTGTGAAATAAGTATAAAAGTTAAAGTTTAGTATTCAAACAAGCAAAATATAAAAAAGAGTAAACTAAAAAAAACAAAAAAACAACAAACAACAAACAACAAAACAACAAACAACAAACAACAAAACAACCACAAACAAAGCTTCTATATGAAGTGTATCAATTAGTTTGGATCAATCATATAATTAAATCTAACAATTTAGACTAACAATAATAAATCTGTGCAAATAGAAATATAAGCCTATTTTACATGAACACATAGGTGGTCCCTGCTAGTCAGTCATGGTAACAATCTACGCAAGACTTATAATTTAAGGAATCTGCATTCACAAAGAAGAACCTCGGAATTTGTTATATTAGACAATTTTATAATTTTCTTCTTTTGACTAAATAGTATGAAAGGATTTATGAGAAGCTTCATTTGAATTGTTTTGAAGTCATGAAAAAACTTGATCCTAATTGGCTTTAAAATATTCATTAATTTTAAATGGTTTATAAGGAGTAAACTACTTTCTTAACTACAGATAAAGGCAAAATGTTAATAACAACAAGGTTACAAAAACAGTTTGTGTGGAAACACAAACTCAAAATTGGCCCCCGAAGTGGTCCACCCAGGCAGGCTTCAATATTTTCAAAAAGAACATCCGAATGAAATTATATCAAAGGCAAATGAGAGATAAGAATGGAGAAAGTAGGTTGACAGATCTTGTGTAGTGCCCCAACGGTCCAGCAGATCAAAGGATAGGTGCAAGTGAATGCAAAGTTAGATGTGAACCTGGCCTAAATAGTTCCCCTTTCAGACCTTGTGGTCTTTAGGGCTAATGATGTAAAGTTTATCTGTTTTTGTGGCATACGGTTAACGAGGGTGTCATGTAGCCAGCACAACGACTAACCGCCTTTACTTTTCCCCAACTATTGTCTGGTACCCATTAGAGCTGTTTGTCGCTTAAGGATTCCGAAGTTGAAAATCACAGTCTTCACCAGGATTCGAACCTGGAACCCCCGGTTCAGAAGCCAAGCGCTTTACCGCTCAGCTACCGGGCCTCTCATTGGCTAACTGAAGTCTTCTCATTGATGTAATTGTTTTGAAAAGGGTTGATCTCTTATTCCTTTTTTTTTTTTTTTAAAAGGAAACCTTAGGAGTTGGGCTATTCAATTTTATTTTTTTCATTATATAAATCCTTCAGCTTTTTCTCTTTAAAAAACTGCTTGCATAAATCATTTTAAAAATGAGATTTTTTTGCTTTCAGAAAAAAAGTAGCCGTTGCATCAGAACTTTGAATGATCTAAAATATTGTGATGTCGGATTTCCACTATCTATTCTAGTTTACGAGATCTAAACGGGACGGACGGACAGACGGACAGACGTACAGACATTTCACACAAAACTAATAGCGTCTTTTCCCCTTTCGGGACCGCTAAAAAACAAATAAATAGTGTAGCATTTTCTTTTAAGCATTCTAAACACACACACACACTAAAAAATCGTCATCTTGTAAACAGATAAAATATTTTTTTTAAAGACAAATCTTCCTTTATGAAGCTGTTGCCTATTTATAACAGCAATTACTTCGCTTTTAATAACTATTGAATGATATATAAAATTTTATAAAATAAAAGTAAATTATTTTACCTCGACGGAGCCTAGTACCCCCCAACCTCCACGGGGACGTAAAAAAAACCTTGTTACATCAA
Source organism: Biomphalaria pfeifferi (assembly GCA_030265305.1). Classification (NCBI taxonomy): domain Eukaryota; kingdom Metazoa; phylum Mollusca; class Gastropoda; family Planorbidae; genus Biomphalaria; species Biomphalaria pfeifferi. Next base: position 1,407,239 of record JASAOG010000151.1, read on the forward strand.
TCTATAAAGCTTTTTATGGTATAGACTTGGTTTGCGGACTAGATTTGGAAACATTAAAAGACAGTAGTCTAGTATGGAATAATGGATATATTGGTAGTTTAAAATATATATTGATATGATATATTAATTAATTGTCATAATAATAATAATAATAAAATAATAATAATAATAATCTTTATTGTCCGTATGGAAATTTGTCATACAATTTGTGCATTACACCAAACAAAAAACATTATAACTATAAGAAACCAAAGTGTACAGTCACACCAGACTCACTCATAATTTACATGTGACATGTATACGTATAATATACATATTTATGTTGTTACCAATTAGTTCTAGTACTTCAGGTAATGATTTCTAATGATAATTTAAAGTTTAATGTATACATGGGGAAATTCCTCTATAATAATAGACCCAATTATTTATATTGTGAAAAAAAAATAACTGCCAAACCAAAGTTATCCCTGTGTGGCGCCAGTATTTTTTTCCCAAAAATTCACATAAACTGTTAAAATTGTAGGAAATTGTAGGGGATTTTTTCGAAATCCTTGTCCAGGTTCAACCAATGACGAATTTTCAAGCTAATAAAGGCAGAGGACTGGCTATATGGTAATTCGGAAAAAATGTTCTAGGGCCGGTACCTATATGGGCCGATATAACCACACAAAAAATGGCCTCATGGATGCAACTTTGACACATATTGAATTGTTATAGGTTTTATAATATTCTTATATTAAAGTTACCTATGATCGTTTTGTTTAAAAATATATTTTAGATACTCTACAAAGTAATGCTAATTTAATTTAACACATTTTCCGAAATAATGTAATAATCTACACCCGTAGTAAAGAGGAGGCACGGTTGCTTAAGTGTAATAGGTTAGCTTAAGAGCCGAGGGGTCCCAGGTTGAAATCCTGGTGAAGGTGGTTGGTCGTTGTGCTTGCCATTGGCCACATAAACAGATGAACTTTACACCATCAGCCCCATGGGATACTTTATGAAACTTAACATAACGATTTTGTGGACAGGTAGAATTGAATGTCCATCATAGGAAAAAAAAATGGGCCGATGGTGTATAAATGCCCTGGGCAATTTTGGCACCCTGATCGCCCCTGAATAAGAGAAATAGTAAAAGAAAAAGTTAATATATTATTCCATGCATTTTTTCTGAAGATACACTATTAATCCGATGTAGTAAGTAAGGAAGTACAGATAAGCTAAGTATTTTAATAAACAACATAATAAACTGTGTGCACTATCAGCATAGCAGAATCATATAATTGAACACACATGGAAACTATTCAGACTGATTTTAAGAAAATACAACTTTTGTAAGTGTCCCAAATACACATAATGTTTGGTGCAACGAACTATCTGTCAGCCACTTACTTAAACCATCATCAACATCATCTGTTCCTTGACTTTTGTGCATATAGTAATAATAATAAAGATCGTAAAATCTTTACAATCTATGAGGAGAAAGTTTTATTTACATTTATCCCGTAATAAACTATTTCCACATATAACTTGACCAACCTTTAAATTTAATCCAGACGAGACCTCGCTGTTTAAACATTCCAATTCTTGCCTCAGTCTTAAAGGTCTGTTCACTCATAATATGTGTGCTGTAAAAAATGAGTAAAGCTTTTGTTAGATTTAATTTTTTAATTTACGGCGAATTTCTATCTTATTATGAAATAAGCATACTATTAGGTCTGAAGAATGTGCTTCTGAGGATTGAGAAAGAAAGCAACACCGTATTACTTTTAAGCTTATCATAGGGAATGAACTCTACACTTACAACTATATATATAATAAAGAAGTTATTTCCCTTTTTCGATATGAACCAAAAAAAATTATTTAACATTTAATTACCAGTAATAAATTAATTCATGCTTTGTTATGTACACATTGTACAATCAACAATTGTTTGTAATCTAATTGAAAATGGTTGTGGGAGCAATAACTTGTACTCTTGTTTAAGAGGACAAAACCCAATATAATTAGCCATATCTAGGTTGATAAGATCAAACATATAGTAAATCCTAGTCTGTAATGCGACTTTACTAAATATCATATTTCTCAGAAGATAGGGATTTTCGTATTAGATTATCATTCGTACCTCATGCAGAACTATAGTATGTTTCTTGTGAGATGAATAGCTCTCACTGAGTTAATGCAAAGTTTATTTCACCTTTTTTTTTGTTCAGCTGGCATTAATCAACGAAAACACTCTTTCATCTCTAGCATTATGCCAGAGATTTCAAAAGAAAAATTAAATAATTTTATTTAACCAGTTTCATTCGAACAACTTTAAATATACGTACATCTTTGTAAAAAAACAACAATGTTATCTTTATGCCCTGCATATAATTATATGCCGTTGCAGTAAACAAAAGTGAAAAGCCGAACATTTTCACACTTTAGGCAAATGTCAGCCGACGGAGGAAAGGACTCAAAAAGGAGGACATGGCCTCCTTTTGCTGAACGTCTGTTAATCGTAACCATAACTATGAATACTGAAGGATAGGTATTATCAAACAAAAAAATAATAATTAGTAATTGATTGACTAATATTGAATAATGATTGTGCGAAATTTCACCTTGATCCGAGAATGGGTGTGGGAGAGTTGATAATAGCTTTATAATTTAGGCTTCAATATTATCTTAATGTTAGATTGACAAAGAAATAAGTCAATATAATACATAATATCTTAAATATATGCTGATATGGCTTATACCAAACACCTACAATTTTTCTCATAAATTCATGAGGGCTTTGACTCGAAAAACTCTGCTGTAAAGATTAAAGGAGAATAAGCCTTTAATAAAATAATTTTAGTCAGTACCTATGACCATGGAACCTGTCCCTTTTATAACTTGGACCGACCGTACATTTGATTATCACTTTTCCCTCTCTCCCCCACCCCTTCAACTCTCCGCCTTAACAACCCGAGTGTCATCTTCACACTATCCGACTTCAATGTTTCAGTTATTTAAAAATATTTGATAGGCTCGGTCCTTCTTTACTTTTTACATCCTGCTCCACAACCCTCCCCCCCCCCCTTAAAAACATTAAATGTATATTTTGTTACATCTAATTGGCACGGCCCGCTTTCTAAGTCTACCTCTTTCAAACATATACCTTTTTATCCATGAATTCGAGTACCGGTAACATTTATGCCCCCCCCCCCCTCCCCAACCCTAAGGCTTAGGAAATACAATCTCCGAGTATTCATTGACTTTTCAGCTTTTCATCTAGATATTTCAAAAGCTCTTTAATGCTTTGAGCTGTATAAAAGGCTAGATGAATACCTCCCATCTAGTAATCTATAGAATGTTTGAAGATGCAGAAAACGTATCCGGGTGCAGTATTTTATTATGCTTCATGCTACTAGACTGATTTAGCTGGCCTCTCCACCAACCAACAAAACATTCAACGTTTTCATCGCATTCCCCCATGGTTTCGCCCAACGACCTCTATCATCTGCTTAATACTAGTAGACCCTAACGCCAGTAAGCTAAGTCATTCATCTAACGACCTTCAAATTCTAGTAATGGAGACCATTAATTTCTTCAAGCTCACTGCAATTTTCACATTTACTAATGGGTCGGCATCTATAGACCATGGAGGAGCAGGCTATGGAGCCTACATCGAGGTTTTTGGCTCTGGCTCAGTGAAACTATTTGGGCCATGTGGTAGTGATTGCAGTTTTGATGCGGAGGTCATGACACTCTGTGAAGCATTAAAAGTCATTGACTATCAACTCGTCGAGGCGCATTTTAGAGCAACACATATTGTTGTGGTCTGTGACTCAAACCTGTACTACAGGCTTTGCAGAACCCAGGACCAGGCCCCCCAAATATCGACACTGTCATCATGGTCTCACAAAACCTAAAGCAACGCTCTGGTACCCCTGTAATAATGCAGTGGGCACCGAGTCACATAGATGTAACTGGCAACACCATTGCAGACTCCTTGGGAGGGTTAACACCATCCACCGAAAAGACTACGACGTTTCATCATGCTCTGGCTAAAATAATAAAAATAGAAATCGAAAAGTGGTTTGAGTGCTGGGACAAGTCCCCAAAAGCCCGTGGAGTCTGGGAGCGCATGAGGCACCCTGACTGCACATCCCCGCTATTATTGCACAGTGAAGGACTGGCCACTGTCCTGTTGGCTCATATTTATCACGGCAAGGTCAAATTTTGATTTACGGTGCCCCCGCTGCCAGGAAAAAGAAACCGTGTTTCATTTTTTTGACAGCCCCAGACTTGCTGATCTCCGTCTGGACAGGTCTGGAAAACCAAAAATTTTCAACCTGTCTGGTGACATTTATGCACTACGCAAAACATCAGGGTTTCTGTCCAGGGCTTTTGCAATATAGGATTTGAGCCTCTCAAGCTCTCACTGTACCGTAAGTTATAACGGTTTAATTTAATAATTTCCACCTAGAATTAGCGAGGGCCCGATGCAGCCGCATAGGATCTAGTGACATAGGGCCGGCCTTGGTAGGGTGGGTGGTTGGAACTTGAACGCTAAACTAAAAAACGGCTCTAACGATTTGTCTAGGTATTTAACAGTTGATGTATATCGCTGAAAAAAGAATTACTAGATCGTTGGCAACACTGGGAAAACTCTAGTATGACCGTTAAAATTTTTCAAGTAAAAAATAAAATAACTTTAAATTTCGCTAGAGGACTAGGGTTTTGATCCAACATCGGTTTCAAAAGGACTATCGCGTTATTGAAAGGAGTATCGCGTTCAGGTATTTTCGAATGTATTTATTCAGAATTGAATGTTAGGAAAATTTTGCGCATTGTCTTCTAGGTCAAGCTCTAAAGACCTATCATTGGAATATTATAAAGTCTAGTAAATCTATAAATTCTCTTAACCTGGATTATCGGGGGAAAGAGTGGGGAGGGGAAATAACATTCATTAGAAAAACAATTTTAAAAATTCACTGAGGAGTTAGCCAATAAATGAATTTTTATAAAATGTAAAGTCGCTTTAAGTTAAGTACCATGTGGCCGAGCCTCGCTCCAAGGAATAATCTATTAACGAAAAATATTTACCCGAACTTATTTTTTTATATCGAAATTGAGCGATCTGTTAGAGGACTATCAATCTGAAGTGTTGCTTTTGTGTTCTTTTAGTTCTAAATGTCATCGTTCATGGCGCTACAAATAGAAAGTCTCCCTGTAGTTTCGAAAAACTAATCTCACATTGAATCTTTTGCGTTAAACTGTTGGCCTATTGTTGGCTTGGTAGAAAGTCTTCGCAGTGTAACTTCTCATATGATTACGTTCAGAATTTAATTTTGAAATTAATATATCAATTATGGGTTTAGTACGAAACATCAAGTGATACAAAATACTACGTTATTGGGTAAAACATACAATTTGTAACAAACTAAAATGGCGCATTTTTCCCTTAGAGACTTAAAAACATCGTGTTAGTATTGTAAAAAAGCGTTTCCCTTCGAGCACCTCCGTTTTGCCGAACACCTTTAAGGTCACTAAAAAGCCTTTGGCAGATGTTAGAGCCCCATACTAGATACGTGTCCTGCCCAACGTGACTTTTGGGAAGTTCATATTGGCGTTCGCTAGAACATCGCTGTTTGTAGTGCGGTCTTGCCCCCGTATGTCTATGATGGTGTGCAAACATCTTTGTTGAAAGCGTTTAAGAAGTCTTAGTTGCTTTCTGTCAAGTATCCATGTCTAAGATACACATAGAGAGGTAAGGAGAACCACTTCTTGGTAGACACTGATTTTTTAGGCAGACGGAACAATTTATATTACCACACTCTTGCTTGGAGGCGTCCAAAAGTATTACTAGCACTGATCAGACGACTATCAATTTGAAGAGTTGCTTTTTCGTTCTGTTCTGTTACTTCACGTCGTGTCGTTTTACATTGCATCTTTTGCGTAAAACTATTGGGCTATTATTTGCTTGGAAGAAAGTCTTTGCAGTGTAGCTTCTAAACTGATTACGTTCAGAATTTAATATAGCAATTTGAATTAGTATATTCATTAAGGCTTTAGTACAAAGCATTAGGTGATACAAAATCTCTGCGTTATAGGGTAAACGTGCACCTTGTAACAAAGTAAAATAATGCAGCGTGACGGTCGGACTATGAGAAGTTTATACAATTTCGCAAAAACATCGCTGTTTGTAGTGCGGTCTTGCCAACGTATTTCCATGATGGTGTGCACTTATCTTTGGTGAAGGCGTTCAAGAAGTCTTAGTTGATTTATATAAAGTACCCATGTCTCAGATCCACAAAGAGGCGTTAAGAGAACCACCGTTTGGTAGACACTGATTTTGTAGGCAGGCGGAGCGAATTATTTCGCCACACTCTCTCTTGAAGGCGTCCAAAAAGCACGACTAACCCTGATCACATATCAACCTCCCTTTAAAGTAGTTTAAAGCAATGCGTCATTTGATACTATGGTTCCCAGATATGTGAAGTAGTCTACCAGTTAAGGGATGGCTATTCGCGTTGATCTTTGGGCTGAGTAGATTTTATTGGGTGACTTCTGGAACATGACTTCCGTTTTACAGAGGTCTAGGGTTAAACCAAAAGAGGCGGCAGCGTAATGAAAATTCGTTGACCGTGAGCTGGATATCATCAGGGCCGGTCTTTGACCATTGCAACCTATGCGACCGCATTGGGCCCCGAACTTTCATAAGCTCGGCGCTAATTCTAGATGTAAATTCTTAAATTAAACAATTGTAACATAACAGGGTTCCCGAGGTCTCCTTATTTTCAAGGAGCTCCGGGAATTTCCTGAAATAGCAAAATATACTAACAGTCTGGCAATCTCCTGAAATTATTGAAATCTCCTTAAAACTCATAAAAAATGACCTTAAAATAGACAACATTGTCATTTTTGGGTGTCAATCAATACGCCAATCCTAAGCGCGATATAAAAAAATGGCATTGTCTGCTTCCATTTAGTAAAAATGTAATGCAAGGTCCAATTTTTTTTTTCTATTACAAAATTTGAATGTTTACTTATTATTCTTATCCCTACCCTGACTGAGCCGAGCGCAATCCATTTCATATAGGGCCCCGCAAATATTAAGGCCGGCCCTGGGTATCATGTTCAATGTGTGCAAGTAAGGAGTAGAGAAGCTGTGTTATGACCATTTCCTATATTTTGGTATGGGACAGTAGACCTCGAAGTTTGAACACATTGCAATAATTCACCAGCAAAATAACAACAAAGTAAAAGCTACCCACGGATCTAGTAGTGTAAACAATTTATCAAGCCTTTAAAACACAATAACTAACCATACATAGACACAGTTTCATAATAGATCAATCTACAATAAGACGGTGGGCAAATGTTTAATTATGCCAATTGTTTGCGAAGTAATGTCTTAGTGGATCGCTGTGAGCCTAGTCTTCTTCTTCGTTCTCATTGTTATGTTGGAGTGTATCAAACCCTGCCCGCTCCCAACTCCCTTTGTCCTGCGTGAGGTTTAGACTAGGAACTAATCTAAGTAATCTACTATGTATATGTATAGAATGAGTGAAAATTTAAGAGTTTGTATTAGAAAATAAATTCGTCTATGCATTTTATTCATTCTTTACTACGTACCTACAGAATTACTTTACCAGCCTTGCGTGTAGTAAAGTCTTACAGTATATCATAATAATTCTGTTTCTTACATAGATCACGCTCAATAGCAAGAATTACCAAAATGGTTCAATCTATCTTTGAGAATTGTTGACCTTAAGTAATTCTTCATTAGTTTGAGGCTCGAGATTTCTGGCATCAGATTACACAATTACGGCTGATGCATAATTCCGCGCGTATAATTGGCGTATTCCATATTGAATGACACCCCAAAATGACAAGTTTTGTGGATTTATTTCCGTATATTTTGCAATTCCAGGAGCTCCTGGTAAATCGACAGGAGGGCGCGGGAAATCTGTTTTAAGTTATAAAATGGTTTAATTTAACAATTTATACACCTTGAATTAGCGCTGGTCCTATGAAAGTGCGAATCCTTTGAAAGTGGGGGCCCAATTCGGTCGCATAGGTCGCAATGGCCTAAGACGGCCATGCAAAATAGCGGCGTATGATACGCCGCCGTTAGACTTGTATTCTATATTGTTTTTTTTGTGTGAAACATTTTGAATCGCCTTTTTCAACGGAATCGCTGATAATTGATGGACAACGAGATTGTTTCATAGAATTAAAAAAAAAAAAGAAAGAAAGACGTAGCTATATAAACTAACCTGTTCTGACAAGAGTAAACTGTATTTCCTATGGGGACATTTTCTTGTGAATCATCACACTTTGGGGCCATGTTCCAATCAACATACAGCAATTGAATTGAAATATTTTTATTTTCTAGTGCTTTTATTGTACAGACTATGTAATTACTGTCATTCGATAAATCATTATGTACTAGATATTTGGGCTTATCTAAATCTTTAATAATTGCTGTTGAATTAATAGTAACGCTGTATACAGATTCTCCTTCTGTGAAAATATATACCATTAGTGATAACAGATAAAATGCATTGATTTGATCCTTTGAAACATAAATAATCCAACAATAAAGTATTAGTATAATAGAATTTCTATCAATCACAAACATGCACCAAAGTTAAAACAATGACTTTAAAAAGCAAGCATGATTGTTCCAAATTTTAAGCTGTTATCTATCAAAGTTACAAAGTTATGTACTGTTAATTAAATTCACTTTAATTCATTATTCGAACACAGTTTTTCTATAGTCCAGTTTCATACACATAAATCGTAGTAACGTTTCTCCTATTTGACGCAGAAAAATAACTTTATTGTCTTTGCACTCATTACTTCAAGCGTAACATAACTAGATCCTTTTTGTTGCTATATATTAATTTTAAAATTTGTGTATATAAGTATCTAACTGTAGCTACATTTCTTGGCCTATATGTAGATGTAGAAGCTTATGTAGATTATTTAATGACCTTTTCAGTATATTTATTCTATCTAGCCATATTTCCTTCGTATATCTAAATCTGCATGTAGGTCGACACAAATCTGTTTAAAAATAGAAAAAAAAAAAGCAATACGGGCAAAATTCTCGCTCCAGGCCTAAAACCTTTTGTCTTAATTTTTTATCGGCAGTGCAAAGATGCGCGAGAAAATCGCAAAGGCAGTTTTCTTTTCGGCTTCGTAAAAAAAAAAAAATAAAAAAAAAAAATTTCTGTTCTTTTAATTAAGTTCCATGATTAAACTTTTTGATTAATAGGGACTACATGTGGAAAAATACGCTAACGTATCAAGATAATTTTGAAGACCTTATTCAATTTTAAAAAATAATATTTAAAAAATTTAAACTTTCAAACTAGAGTTTTCACATAGTAGAAAATTAGCTAGTAATACATTTTCAATGATATACATTAACTGTCAGATTTCTAATCATTAGTGCCGTTTTTCGCAATTTGTGCCCTGGTCAACCTAGTTTCTGAAAAACCGAATTGATGAACTGTAAAATAAGACGTTTTTATAGTTATTGTTAATTTCCAATTTTTAGTAAACAAACTTATTCTCTACCTAAGACATATATATATAAATACATTTATTCAATTACGACTATATGATTAACAGTTGGTGTTTTTTAATATATCCATGTGTTTTCATGGACGATGAAGACTTGTGCAAATATTGAACTTAGAAATTATTAATCGTGAGAGACAACGTGTACACGATTACAGCCAGACAGACTGTGAGTCGATCTATCCTTTGTAATTAGATCAAGAATAAAACGTTGAAAGCTGGTAATATTGAGATATATTATTGAGATATGAAACCAGATTTTTAAAAAGAAGGGATGAATGGTTCGACTTTTTAGATGAGTGCTAGACATTATACATTTAGCAAGGACATTTGAAAAAGCAAAGGTTAAACTTCTCCGTCTTTGTCGGAATGTTAACTTTCTTGAGACTTAAAACTAAACTTTTCTTGACTTTCGCAGCCTTCCCAAACAAATATTTCTTAGTTATTTCCTTTTCTTAATCTGATTATTTAAAAAAAAAATAAAGCCATTTGCGCAAAAAGTTCCCAAACATACACACATCTAATAGGTTATATTATATTTAAACGTCCGAAATGGAACCTCTTCGTCTAATTAGCCATCACAAGTGTCAGAGATAACTACTTGTTGCTTTAAAAAATATCTGCTGCACCTATATTTTGCAATCTACAAAGATAATATAAGATTTTCAGTATTTTTAGCTTTTGAGATCTAAACATACCGGATGGACTGACAGACATACCACATAAAACTAATAACGGCTTTTCCTTCTAGGAGACCGCTTATAATAGTCTCTTTAAAAGGGAAAGTAAATAAATTTAGCAATTATTTAGAACAAGATAAAGGCAATTGTAAAAAGTCTCTAGTAAAACTTTTAGTTTCCTTTCAACATGCGTTACATAATAGTTATTGTTTACGTATTATTATTCAATTTAAATAATTAAATTGAAAATGAAAAGATACACTGTCTCTGCATACAAAAGAGAGGGTGCAAAAATCAAATACTATTAAGGCGATGAAAGGGATGGTGACATCAATTAATTATTTTTTTTTATTGCCAGATGATAGACAAAAATCTAGCATAGTAATAAAAATAGCAGCAGTGGCTTTACTCTTTTGGGCTAATTTAAATCATACAAGTACTTTTTCAGAGAGTATTACTTAGTGCTATTTATAATTGTAAACAAATATGAAGAGTGCGATATTGTTTCCTGTCCTAAACAAAAGGCTTAACTCTTTATATTCGTAATTATTTTCCATGTTCTGACAAATTTGTTCATTTTTCACATGTGTACATTCTTTCCTGTTATGATTACACTTCAATAAAATTTTTTGGGGCAATCAGAAAACATTACTTTTTTTTATAGAAGAAAGCATGCTCCTTTTATAGAACGCAAATTCAAGTTTATAAAGCCAAAAATTAATTGATTTAATGGGGGTCAAACAACGATAGTATCGTTAATTAGGAGAAAAAGAGTTAAACATGTAAACAGAGCGTCCTAATTGTCTAGACTATGTTGCTTAGTAAGTGTACAGAATGTGGGTACAATATAACAAAATACTCAAGAAAAAAATGTCTGTCCATTGGTATATAGATAAAAAGTTAGTAATGTTTAATTAAATTTTCTACCCTTAAAATGTCTTAGTCTTTGTTTAAAAAAATCAGACAATTAAAAAATTAACATAACAACAACATTTATTCTTTTTTTTTTTTTGTAAAAAAATCAGACAATGCCTATTTTACAAAACTTATAGAGTGATTTTTTTTCTCTTAATAAGTAATAAATGTTAATTTTTTTTTATCATTCATTGTATTAAAGCCGTACCAAGCGGACATTATTTTCGACTCTATTGTTATTATGTTCATAACAATGAAATACACCGAATGACCACACAACACACATCGCTAACATTTCATGATAAAATTCTTACGGACGAGTTACAAGCACATGCAAACATAAGAACGACAACCGATACAGTAAATAATGTTCATAACATTAACCCCCCAGTTCAAATTGTATCTATTAGTATTATTTACTATGAAAGTAAACGCAGAACAAAAATAAAGATTCAAGTAAACAAACAAAGTAGAATAACATGACATGTGATAACATTAATATAACATGAAAAATCAAATAGCTTATTTGAAAAAAACAAAAAGGAGCCAATTAGTAGATTAATTATTGATAATTAAATTATTTTTTTTTATATCAACAAAGGAAACTTATCTTTCAGTATTCATAGATCATGCATTATGTTTATTTTGACGTTTATCATAACATTCAAGGACATTGAATCTGATATATAAATGCAAGATTTACTTACTCAATGGTTCACAGGAAAAGGCAACATCAAATTTTGATGCTAGTACATCTGTATTGTTATTGCATCTAAAATATAAAGTAGGCAGGACAAAATTTTTCATGTTACACTTGTTCTTTCCAGTACATCTTCTTTGTAAGTCAATCCATAGAAAACTGATATTTCCATCCAGAAATATTGGCATTTTGCTATCAGATTCACATCCATCCTGATTATGACAAACAAATAGTAGCAGTTGAATATGTGTTGCTCATATGTATGATGTATATAGGCTAGTTATTTTTTTTTCAAACGACAACGCACAAAAAAAAAATATAAATGCTTCAACATATTTTTTTAAAGTATACAATTCAGGACTACACAAACATCATTCAAACATTATGGTTTATAGTTTTGAAGCTGAATACTGTACCGCTAGAAGCCTGAAATATTGAAGTAAAATTCCACGGTTTGTGCATTTCTTTTCTTGTCGTGGAAATGGATAATTAACATTAAAAACCTCTGTGTGTATTTTATCTTCTTTTTTTTCTGCTAATACAAAATATTTCAAAAATTTGTTAAAAAAACAAACAAACAATAAAATCAACGGTTAGTCGACCAGGTTACACCGATAGCGACTTTAACAAAATGTTTGGTGCTATTGGCGCCACTTTTTACAAGTTGAAATGCTGCACAATTATTTCTTTTTACTGACAAAAAAAGTAAAAAAAAAGTAGAATCAGTTAATTAATTAGTATCAGGTGACCGAGCCTTGCTCGATTGAATAATTTGGAAGGATATATACCCGAAGTCATTTTGGGAATATTATTGTAATTACGAAAATGAATGATCGGGTAAAGACTAACAACCGAAAGAGTTCCTTTTGTGTTCTGTTAGTTTTAAATGTTATTGTACATGGCGATTAAATAGAAAGTCTCCTAAGTCCTCCTTCAGTCTAGAAATACCACAACATACGTCGTGTCGTTTTAGATTCCATCTTTTGCGTAAAACTATTGGGCTAATATTAGCTTGGAAGAAAGATTTTGCAAAGTAGATTCTCAAATGATTACGTTCTGACATTTAATATGGCAATAAGTATATTCATTATGGCTTTAGTACGAAATATCAGGTGATGCACAATTGGGTAAAACATGCACTTTGTAATTAAATAAAAATGGCTCTTTTTTTTCTAAGCGACTTATCATTGCGCTAATATTTTAAAGAAGCGTTTCTGTGGGGCATCTCTGATACGCTGACCACGTAAAGTCGTTCACTACGAGCTGGATACCATATTCTGTGTGAGCAAGTAATGCGTAGAGAAGCTGTGTTATAATCATTTCTTTTGTTTTGGTACGAGAAGTAGACTTCGAAGCTAGAACACATTGTGATAACAATCAAAATAACAAAGTAAAAGCTATCTACACGGCTCTATGCCATTAAAGTGTAAACAATTTATAAAGCTTCTAAAACACAATAACTAATCATACATCGTCAAATTTAATCATTATTTTTCTTCCATAGTTTCATAATCAATCAATCTACAATAAGATGTTGCGCAAATGTTTACTTAGATCTATAGATGGATTAAAACTTGTTTATGCTTGCAAAGAAAGGTTTTAGTGTTCAGCTGTTAGCCCAGCGACGTATGCTCGGTCTCCAGTTTTATTTCCTTTGACGTCTGGGAAAATTCTCATTCACAAAACATTCTAGCCAAAATTAATTTTTTTGATAATGAAACATTTTTAAACCGATATAACGGTCGATCTAGAGTTTTTGCGACGTAACCAATCAGTTGGGATTTTTTTTATTAATATAAACATATATTAAAATTTTAAGGAAAATCTATATATAGATATAGATATAGATATACATACATACATACATACATACATACATACATACATACATACATACATACATACATACATAATACACACATACATAATAAGGCTTGTCTTCGAATCCGAAAATTAATGAGGAATGCAGTGTTTCCTGTGGATATGCACCCCTAGCTGCGACCTATATTTTGTATCACATATTACGTAGGCATAACCATCGTGCGCAGCTGTCGATTTCGATTTACACATTACTGTCTACGTTTGTTCTCGGCAGCGGATTTTCTTTTGTTCTCAAATGTGTATCCCACGGCCTTTGTAAGTGACCTCCAGCTTTCTGAATCCGCTTGAAGATAGATGCTTTCTTCTGTCACAGTTAAAGCAAGTTGGCGCCAAAGCTGGTATTTTAAGTGTTTCCGTGGTGCACCTATGTGACGCCGAGCACCTTTCCTTTCACCAAAACAGATCCTCCATACCGGATACGTGCCTAGCCCAGCGCAACAGTTTAACACCATAAGATGTTACTCTATACTATCCATATCGGCGTTCGCAAGAACATCGCTGCTAGTAGTGCGGTCTTGCCACCAAATTTCCATGATGAAGCGCAATAATCTTTGGTGAAGGCGTTCAAGAAGTCTTAGTTGCTCTCTGTATAATACCCATGTCTCAGATCCATGTGCAAATAGAGAGCTATTTAATTTAAATTCAATTCTGATTCACACGGCCACTTCCACAAGTCCTTTAGTTTTCTGTGTCGAAGGGGCAATACACATGGTCGTCTTTTCTATTTCTCTCTGATTTTTATCAAGATGATTTTTTCTTTAATTAATGGGACCATTCATTCTTGGACGATGTCTTCTGATAGCTAACTTTGTAAGTCTTCTTTTGCCTGGTACTGTTTGCTACAGAAAGGTCTTAGCTAGTCTTGCGGACAACATGATATGATCCTAATTTGCATTCCGTAAATAGTAAAAAAGTAAAGTTCCCCTTTTAGACCTTGCAATCTATAGGGCAGATCTTAACTCATCTGTTTCTTTGGCCAACGGTTACCGAGCAGGGTGTCATGTAGCTAGCACAATGACCAAACCCCTTTCTTTACGACAACTAAAGTCAAGTACCCTTTTGAGAGCCCTAAAGATTCCGAAATTCAAAACAACGTCTTCAGCGAAATTTGAACCCAGAGCCCCAAGTTTGGAAGCAAAGCGCCTAACCTCAGAGCCACCGCGCCCCTCTTTCACAGGTAATGGTCAGGAGGTAATCTTTATAATCTGATCGTCATGGTGATTCTGATTTCTTCAAGTGTGATGCAGTCTTTGCTAAAATCCTTCAACAGGACTTTGATTCAATGGATAGGATCCTCCTTTCAGTTGAGAGTCAATGATTTCCAAGCGTACAAGAATGTTGCCATTACCAAAGAACGAATCAGTCTGTTATTTTGTGCCGAGGTCTATGCATTTGTCTTTTCGAATAGATCTGAGCTTTGCAAGAACTGCTGTGGACTTTGCCCAATCCGCCAGTATGTTTTTATAAGATCGTGGATTAAATATAAGGAGAAAATGAACAGTTATAGAAATGGTGCGAAACTGGAAACTTAGGACTCGATTACTTCGCGTAGCAGCAACACGTGTCCAGGCGAACAGACCATGCAACCATTGAATCTTTTAATCAGTAGTAATCACCCAGAGCTGAATGGTCAAGTGATTGAATCCACCCCGCCACACCTATTTTTACCAACACTCTTATCAGAATTGACAAAAGCAGCCGTTATTTTATTTATTATTTATTCTCCTAATGTTGTACACAGTGATGCTATTTTATAATTCCCAGCCATGAAGGAACTTTTGAGAGTGTCTTTGTAGCGCTTGTATTGACCTCCCTGGGAGCGCTTTCCTGCACACAACTGCCCGTACAGAAGTCGTTTGGGAAGGCGTTTGTCTGGCATGCGGACTACATGTCCCGCCCATCGAAGTTGGGACCTTTTTACTGTCGCATTGATACTGTACATGTTAGCTTTAAGATTTCTGTGTCTAATAGTTGGTCGGACCAACGCACATTACGGATACCCCTTAGACAGCGTAGGTGGAAGGAGTTTAGCCTTTTAGTGTGGCGGAAAAATAGGGTCAAGGACTCTGATGCATATAGGAGTGACGGGGGACTACAGCACTTTAGACTTTCAGTCTTGTGGATATGCTGAGTCTTTTCCGTTGCCACACTTGTTCTTGAAGTCAACCTCATTATCTAGATTGGCGTTTGCTGATATGTTGCTTCCCAGACAAACTTTTGACATTGCTAATTTATGGCCTTCTATGAGAATGTCGAGTTTTACGACAGATTTATTTGAAAGAGGTTGGTGCACACTTCTGTCTTTTTTACGTTTATGGTGAGGCTAAAGTTTTGCAGGCATTAGCGAAGAGGGACAGGATTTTTTGAAGGTCTTCTTCGTTTGCTGCATTTAGGGCACAGTCATGTCATCTGCGAATAGGTCTCTAATGCAGTTGTAGTTTACCTTGGTCCTTGCCTTGTGTCTCTCAGCATTGAATAAACTTGCATCGGTGCGATATCGTATGCCATCTCCGATGCTTTCTGTGCGAAAGGCATCTTTCAGCATGGCGGTGAACATTATGCTGAAAAACGTTGAAGCCAGCACACAGCCCTGTTTCACACCATTTGAGACAGGAAAAGGCTTGGAGTAGTCTCCGCTGTCTTGGACTCTTGCTTGCATGTCATCATGGAACTGGCGCACCATTGTAATGAATTGTTCCGGGCAGCCGTTTTTGGACATTCACGGCTGGGAAGCACTAGCTCTCGAATCGCTCCTCATGGCTTGAAGCTGAGAGTCTCAGAGTCTCAAGATTCAAAGCAAGAAGAGAGGCCAAAGGGAAAGAGCTCTTTACCAACAAAAGCTGAGAGAAGAAGCAGGCCTATCTGCAACTGACCAAACCCAACCATGCCACGTATGCGGCACGCTTTTTAAAGCGAGAATTGGACTTTACAGTCATCGTCGAATCCATAGGAAATGAGAAATGTGCTAATCTTCGACCACGAAGGAGGATATATATATATATATATTGTTAAGACTTGGGGTTGAACTAAAGAAAACTCATCAATTCTCAGATCGCTGGTATCTCTCTGATTGCAGAAGCACAATCCAACTACGATTAATCAATATCCCCGGTAAATGTCACAATCCTCGGTCAAGAAACCCAAAATCATAACTAAAGTTTCTTCACACATTCACACATTTACAAACTAGTTAAGGTCATTTACGTCCAACAGCACTTGGAAAAAAAATGATAAGTCTAAGAGGAACAGGGTTACAACACTGCCCCCTCCCTATTTCTGTTGAACTCGAACACCATTCTCACAATACCGGTGCAACCGATCCAAGTGCACAACCTCGTCCTGGAACACCAAATCAATCTGGCCGAGCCCATTTTCACTGTCTGGCACGACGTCCCCAAACTCCAGCAACATTTGCCTTACCCCAACGCATTCTTCCTCTGACAGATCCTAACCGTCATCTCCAAGTATCCGATCAACTTGAGAATCACATGACGAGGACCACACGATGCAATAAGTTTCATTGGACAACAAGTGGCGATAACATTCTTTTTCTGAAGGTTGTAAGCTTGAGTGTCAAACTTCATAACCCGTTCAGGTACCCTTCGGTCGTTTCTATTAACAACCAGTAGTCTCCCCACATGCAGTCCACTGCGCGCTTCCTTTGACTGCTCTATAAGGCTTGCGATATGCAAAGTACCATTACCGTCTATTGTGTCACATATAATGGCTTCAGACAGTGCGGGTATGCTGGTACCTTTCGTTATCAATACCCTCTTTATCTGTTCTTCTTCCATGTCGTTCCCAAGTAACGGAAGGTCAAGATTTCCATATTGCACTGTGCCACTCTCAATGTTCAGGGAGAGTCCAAATAACTGAATGAAGTCTAGTCCCAGAATACACTCATCCATGATATTGGCGTCCAAGAATTCTTGACTAAAATGTTGATTTGCAATCTCAACCTTTACAGTGATCTGTCCTAAAACTGGCAAAATTTCTCCACTAGCTGTTTTTATAGAATAGCCACTGATTTCATGAATTACGTTATTCTTAATAAGACTAGGATTAATTATCGATCTCGATGCGCCCGTATCTAAGAGAAATCTGCAAAACGAACGCCTATTTTCCCTTGTACTATCAGACTTCTATTTTTCCAAGTACAGCCACTGGGATGATAAACCTATGGCTTCCTGTGTATCTTGCTGCCTGTCTTCGCCCCACGAGAATGGCAGAATCTAGTTTTCCTTGTTCAGATTGGATATTGGCCTGGTGACTACTCAATGCATCTTTCTCTCTTGGTCGGCCTGTTTATCCTCGAGTACAAGTTCTCTGAATGTGACCAGGAGCATTGCAATTCCAACAGTGAACGACCGGTCTATTTGGTCTGGGCATTTGCTGAGGCCGTCGGTCATCTATAATTTTCACTACTTGTCTGATGATATGCGTAAGGTCCTCCTCCTGAACATGAAACGCCTGACTAAAATGGGTCGTTTTTGATGCGTCTTTAGCTACTTCAAAGGAAATGCGTATATCAAATCATTGCTTACATCTCCTTTTCCACTTAATCTGATAGCCTTCTTCAATTCGGGGTCACAAACACCATTAATAAACGCGTCCGTTAGGAGCACACCTAAGATCTCCTTGGTCAAGGTTGGATAAGCCAGGCGTACCTTTTTTTTTTACACATTAATAAAAACGGTTTTAGATTTTTTGTCAAATATATTTTTTACACTTGTATTGCTAAGTTAAGTAAGTTCTGTCATACAAACTACTACATTTACAAAACAAAAGAAATGTTTACTTTTTTTAAAGAGAAAAAATCCATAAGGTATGCATGTAATTGAAACATAATTTAAAGCAATAATTAATAAGTAGTTTTTCATATTAACGCGTGAACTGCAGGGATGCTGTATAGCTATGGAAAACTTTACTAAAACAATTATTTTTTTAAGGAAATGTTTTTATTCTTGAGGCTTTAAATAAGAGATTGACACTTTACAAAACAATTACATCAATTAGTTAATCATTATAACACATCAGTTAGACCAGATTCACATCTAACTTCACATTCACTTTCACCTATCCCTTGGTCTGCTGGACTGTTGGGGCAACACACATGATCCGTTAACATTAATTTTCTATTCTTTGTCATTTGCCATTGATTCTGATATTCTTTCTGAAAATATGAAAACCTGCCTGGGTGGACCACTTCAGGGGCCAAGTTTGAGTTTCCACCCTAACTGTCTTTGTAACCTTATTTAAATTTGAGTTATTGACATCTTTTAATTCTGCTTAAGAGGCTGTTATTGTAAACATTATACCATTTTTATTTAGATGCTTAGAAACATCTATATTTAATAACTTCAACTTCACCTTTGTCTATCTCTTAGTCTGTTGCACCGTTGGGGCACCACGCAAGATTTGTCAACCGTCTCTCTCCGTTCCTCTCTATCTTTTGCCTTTGATAGAACCTCTTTCAATGGCAGGCCCGTCCAATCTTTTATGTTGTCTTCCCATCACTTTCTCTGTCTGCATTTTCTTCTTTTCCTGGTACTGTTCCCTGAAAGTAAGCCATCGAGAGGTCCAATTGCTTTAGTTGCTCTGTCTCAAATCTCTTCGTTTGTGATGCGTTCTTTTTATGTGATTCCTAGAATCCTTCTGTAGAATCTCAATACCATTACTATGATCCTCCTCTCTAGCACTGCAGTCAGCGTCCAAAACTCGCAAGGATATCGGAATGTGGCCAGTCTGATTTTGGTGCCGAGGGCTAAGCCTTTGTCTTTCCATACAGTTTTGAGTATTGCTAGTGCTGCTGTAAACTGTACGATTCAGGCCATTAGTTCAGGTTTTGTTCCCTCATCTGAGACGATAGCATTGGGGTAATTGAAACTACAGACTTGTCACCTCCAAAGCTGATGCCTGTTTTTAAGTCCTATTGATTATTGGTCATAATTTTTTTTCGGGTTTTATTTCCATACCATGTGCTGCGGAAATCTTATCTATGCAAACCACAAATTCAACTAGTCCTTCTGTCCCTGCTAGGCCATCTATGTCATCCGCGAAGCCCAAGTTAGTAATTCTTCTTCCTCCAATTCTTACAATACCTTTATAGCCATCGAGAGCATCTTCCATTATCCTTTCAAGAAAGTGTTGGTGAGAGTAGGCAACTTGTGGTTTTAAACTAGTTGCCAATATAATTGTTAAAGTATACCGCACTGGTGGCCACCTTGTAGAGGTTCTGGATAACTTTGATCATGATTTTATTTATGTTATATCTTTCCATTGTCGCTCAGAATGCCTCATGCCATACTCTGTTGAAAGCTTTCTTAAAATCAATAAAGACATTATAAAGATTTTTTTTGGTGTTATTTAGGATATGTACTGTTGTGCTGCGACCTTGTCTGAAGCCCGCTTGTTTTTTTTTTATATAGTTTTGTCTGCTATCGGTTTTAGCCGATCTAATATAATTTTCTAACAGGACTTTGCTGGAGTGTTTTGACAGAGTTATAGTAACATTCCAGCAGAGTTATAAATTGTCTTTCTTTGGATAAGTAATAATGAGTGATTAGGTTCTGGGCTTAGGCATTTCTCTTGACAGCCAGATCTTGTTGCAAAACTTAAAAAGTCCTTTTATCATGGTTTCTTCTCCAGCCTGTAGAAGTTTACCGTGAACGTTTAATACCTTAGATGGCAAATTCTTCACATCTAAACATCGGGGATTTCCTAATTGTTTTTTATTGATCGCTTACGTGACTCCGCTGTAGATTTAAGCAATCACATCGCATCATCGAAATAAACCACGAAAGTTACGATCGCCTTATTTTTATAATGACCAAAATCTTTGATATGACAGTTATTGGTTTATTCTCACTCACTTTTTAAAAAAATTGATAGACCTAGAGAACTATCTAAATCTAGACTAATGTTAACTGATGTCTGCCCCCATCACCCCATTAAACTAAATAAGCTGCCTGTCCAACTGATTTTAAGAACCTGATAAAAACCTGATCAAATATACATACGTATGAAGACCAATGTGTAATAAGACATTTCTCTCGTCACACAGAAACCCTGTGAAAATCTGTCTGTTTGGGATGCGCAGAAAAATTACATCAGAAAAAAACAACACATTAATTTTAAAAAAATATCATAAAAACGGAAAAACATTAGTTTGAAATACATTTGTACAGACCTTATATTATTTCAATACGATTGTCTCTCTGTGAGAATTCTTTGACACATTTTTTTCTGTCCCCATTTTCAGATAAATTTAAAATTTTGCACAATTTTTGACAGTCGATTACAATACACAAATTAATAAAAAAAAGTTTGTGATAATTAATTAATTTAGTTTTGCAGTAGTAAGAGATATTACAATGATTCTTTTGTGATTTCCATTGGAGAACCTCTTTTTTTTTTTTATAAAAACCTACATAAAATTAGTAAATCTACCTACCTGCTATGACGCACGCGATGAGTAGATTCAAACTCAAAACTTGCTTTACAAATAACATTGTTTGTTCTTTTGAGCAAAACTGTTTTAACCTGGAAACTACATAGACGTTGTTTTCATATATATATCTAATACATTAATGAAGCCCAACCTTTTTCATTTAGTGGGCCATATTCATTTACTGCATATTTTTCACAGTCCACACCAATGCAAAAATTAAAAACAAAATTTACAGATTAATGAAAAGGATCCTCTTTTGGCTTCATTATTCCCTGTTGGTAAAAATTTCAAGAGGTCAGATAGCTCAGAATTACGGGTTGTGTGTGGCCATCGTCTGTAGTTTGGCATTACTGTCATAAAACACTATAAATTTATTATAAGCAAAGTGTCTAAAAAGTTTAAATATATCAGTCACAAAGCCCCAGTGCAAAGCTCTCAACCCCTTGGATGTCAAAAGTGGTCATCATAGAACCACGATGGACGAACTATATAAACACGTATTGTAATATTTTCTTTTCAGTTCATCCAGCACCAGGGCAAAAAATGTAAAGAAACGTTTTAATTGTAAATTTTATAGATTCTGTCGTAATGAAATTAGAACATATTTCCATGGCAGTTTTAAAATATTTTCACTAAAATAATCAAAACTTCACTTCAAGAGCAAACTTAAAAATGAGGAAAATGGCCCGTCCTAACGTTGGTTAAACAAGACAATACAAAAACGTCATCTCTACTTCATATCTACTGAGATTTCCTATACGTTTAAGGATCAACGACCTGTAGCTGTGTCTTAGAAGAAAATATCTTTTTTTCAAAAGGCCACAAAAGTCAAAGATTTTCTTATCACAGAATACCCATTTGTTTTTCAATAATTATTTTTCTTTTTAAGAACTACCACACCCAAAAGATTCTGCATTCATGGTGTCTAGCGAAAATTTGTGAAAGTCACATATTTCTGCATTGGTTTTAAAAGTTTAATAGATGTTTAGATTGAAATGATATATATATCGAATATCTAATTTGAATAATTATTATCATATTTATTAAATATTATAAGAATAATTAGGATTAGAAAAATTATCCCGTTACATTTAATTTAGCCGGCTGGTAGCATCTGTTTTTCTATTTGGCGCAAGACAGTTACATAATTCTTTTGTTTTGTTTTGCTGTTGATTTTGTTCTCCTCTTCCTACACCTTTACATTAGCCTCCTACCCTCTACTGGTCTTCAAGAGTTCAAGTTAGAATCATTTATGGATATGACTGCATTGATTTATCTCCATACGACTTTAAAATTAAAATGAAATACATTAACGACTTTTTTTTCTGGCTCTTATATAGCATTTATTGTTGCCTAATTTGTGATTTGAAACAGTTTATAATATTAATCGTAAGATAATAAAAAACAACAACAACAACAATAACATATCAATAAGCCGATTCTACATTTAAAGAACTAAATGAAAGCGTTTTGTAACGAGAAAACAAATACTTACGTACAACTAAGCAACAATAGAATTTAAGCCTAACGTAGGTATGGATAAAGCATATAATGTATTATGTAATATAAAGCAAAATGTTTAAAACTTTAAGGACGAAAGGAAAAAATCGACAACGGCTAATTTTAGATGACACATTCTAGTACGTACTTGAAAACACTTTAAAATACAGATAGAAACTCAAAGTAAGAGCTGGCTCAGTAAATAAAAGGAAGTCACAACAAAAATCTGCACGTTCTATTTAAAATATAAACATTAATAGTAGCTGGTTGTCAGTAATAACTTCTGAAGATTATTTTAATGAACTTTACTGAAGAAAATCATACAGTTATGACATTATATTTGAAATATGCCATACACCCAAACATCTCTTTCAGTATCTTTATCTATCTAATTATCTATCTATCTATCTATCTATCTATCTATCTATCTATCTATCTATCTATCTATCTATCTCTATCTATATATCTATCTATCTATCTATCTATCTATCTATCTATCTATCTATTTATCTATCTATCTATCTATCGGGCGAATTTTAGAACGAAATCTTTATTTAGTACGAATGTTAATTGTAATGGATATAATAATTTTTATTGGTCCAATCAAATCGAAATTCAGTTTGACTACAATGGACTAAAATTGACCATCTCAATATACTTGATATTTTAACCTATTTTTAGATTATGTCACCCCTCCCCAAGTATACTGGCCGTTTTGGTGGGGTGGGGCAATTGAATCAATTCCTTCTAGTGGGCGGAGCGGTCTAATTTTTTTTGTAGAAATCACAGTTTTTTAACAGCATTAGTTACATAAATGTCTTTCTCTCTCTCTCTCCCCCTCTCTCTCTCTCTCTATAGATATATGATAAAAACTACTTCTTGATATCTTAGCCAATCTTTATATTATGTAACCCCCTTCTGGTTGACCGTTTTGATTGGGTGAGCGGGAGAAGCGATTACATCTACTGCCTTCCAATTTGAATATAGAATCATAGGTTGTCAAAAAAATTAGCTAAATACCTATACACAATAATTTTGATGTTATGTCGATTGCATCTGGTATCTTGGTCGATTTGGTGCGGTGGGGAGAAGAGCAGTGCACCAACTTTCCTTCCCACTCTAACCATTTGACTTGCGAGGAGGAGGCCCAATGTTTAAACAGAAATCATAGTTTGTGAACAAATTTGGCTGATTATTGGCGACAATCTATAGATTATAAACAACTTATTGACATTTCAACCCCATTTATGTCTCACCACACTCTAATATCAAATTAAATTTTAAAAAAAATGAAAGAGGGTGGTACCAGGTGGGATTGGCGATAGTTGTAATCGCCCCCTCCCCCCCCAAAAAAAACAAAAAAAAACGGACAAACAAACCATGGGAGTAACCAGAATTTTTGTTCCGGGGGGGGGGACTGTAGGATTTTTTAAAATCCCCCCCCCCCGGGAAAAATTTCATATGTGTGTGTGTGTGTGTACATAATTAATCCCTTCATTCTTTCAGAAGAAGTTTATTGTACCCTAGAATAGGTTTTCCTGGAGTTAGTGGAAGAATTGTAGACGCCCCGCCAATGCCAGCAAGGGGGTCTCGGGGAGCACTGCGAGCTCCCCCAGAGCGGGGCGAAGCCCCGCCGCCAAGCACTATTTCCGGTATTAAAAGCCAACAAAATACATATATTCTAAGGTATCTACAGTGCATTATCCTGCTATTAAAATAAAATTACAAAAAACTTATGTCCTATTGTTAATGACTTAGATCCTTCCGCGTCGTTCGGTGCAATGGGCGGCAAGCTGCTTCCACAAAAATCTGTCACTGGCAATATCTAAAGCCTCTTCCCACCTACTCTGAGGACCTTCATGAAAGTGTAGCACCAAGTTGTACTAGGATGTCCCTGTTTGCGCGTTATGGCCTCTATGTCATCGCAACTCTTATTATGCGTAATTCATTTTGTCGGAGAACTTGTCCTGCAAACCTCATGCGACGCTCTGTCACAACCTTACTTAGGGGTCCACTCCCAGTTTGACATAAAATTTCCTTCATTTAGACCCGATCTCTATAACTGACTCCTAAAATCCATCTTAGCCATCTTTTTTGAGCCACATTTAGACTTTTTCAATTTCGGCAGATGACTATTCACTGCACTTTATTAATGGAGCTCAGCAATTGGTAGAAATGTTTAACCTCTATGGTTACGCGGTGGGAATTAGGTGACTGTAGTTTGCTTTAGATTTTCTATAAAAAAAAAAAAGGGAAGTTTTATCGTCATTTGGGTGGGGTTAAAGTATAAGATCTGGGGAGTTTTTTTTTTCTTTATAAATTCAAAACCCCATTTAGCTACGTCATAGAATTTGGTGACCGTAGTTTGCTTTAGAATAAAATTGAAGAGAGAGGTTTTCAACCTCAAAACTCTCTGTATGGGGGATATTTAAACTCAAAACCTTCAGGAGGGGTTTTAAACCTTAAAAAGAAAACCTCTGGAGGAGGGGGTTTAAACTCAAAATGCCCCTTGGCTTGGCGACCTTCATAGAAATTTGAGAGTGGGATTTCCTTTTTTTTATATTGAAAAGGTATTTTTTTTAGGTTTAAACGCCGCTGAAAAGGGGTTTAAACTCAATATGCCCTTTGGCTACACTCATAGAATTTTGAATGTGTAATTTGCTTTTTTATATTGAAGAGGTGGATTTTAGCTATAAACCCCGGAGGAGTTGAAACACAAAGTACTCTTTGATACGGTTACTGATGTATGGATAGTCTTATATTGAAGCGGGGGTTTTATCGTAAATTTCGGAGGGGGGTTAAGAATAAAAATTTTCCTTAGCTATGTTCTTTGACATTGGGGTTCTCGTTTGCATCTTTTTCTCGCTTTTGTTTTATAGACGAGGGGGATTTGACTGCAAAACTCCCAGGTACGAGGTTTTAAACTCAAAACCCCCATGGCTGAGCTGGGGCAAGTGATGGTTAAGAATTAAAATTTCACCTAAAATAAAAAGAATCAAAGCAAAAAAATTCTGTCACTAAATTCTGACACCCCTTCTGCGTGGGGATTTCATTTCGGAGGCTGGGTTTGAACTCAACCCCTCCCAGTCCCCCGGCTATGCCCGTGTAATAATCAATACTTTTTTTTTTTATTTTTTAGTAAAGCAATTACAAATATTTAAACAAAAATCTGTCATTACTATAAGTTATATACGCTATATATATATATATATTAAATTCTTATATTGAGTCGCCTCACCCTCTATTTTTAATGCCAAATACAATCATTAGCAATGATTATAAAAACGGAGAGAGAACTCTTACATGATTAATCGTTTTCACTGTATCGCCCCTTCCATTTTCGGACGAAAACATGACTTTTTAAAACAGAGTCAAATATGGCGATAAAATCTATGCAATTTTGCATGAAAGAAAGACTTTGTTTTGGAAAATTTAGAATTCATGAGATAATTTTAAGTATAAGAGATGCGTTCTGAACCCCAATCTTTTTCCTACTCTCAGTTTACCAACCTTTACTCAATCAGAGATTTTCTGTTCTTTCGGATTGTAATTTATAATTGAATCTTAAACACTTTTCTTTTCAAGGTTAAATCAGTTGTGTTTACAAAGTAGTTCGGGTCTATAAATTCATATTAGAATTTGTGATTATAAAATTATTTTTTTTTTAAATATTCATAAAAATCAGACATTTTGCGCGCATCTAAACGGTCAACTATCCAAAGAGCGTTAAGCCATTATTTGGTTGGCGTCTTATTTGACCAAAACAGGCCTATTACAAGAGGTCTCACTGAACATTACTATAATAATACGATAAATAAGCCTAGTAAAGATATATTTACACTACGTGTGTCTCATTTGTCAGTCAGACTTCAGTCTCAGCCCCCGCCCCGACGTTACTTTATTTTACTTAGTTTGACCTTTTTTTTTTTAATAGGATGAATAATGGTAAGGAGAATGCAGTAAAGAATACTAGAAAACGAATGAATGCCAGAATGCCAGACCCCTAGCTGTCATAACAAGGGCCACAGAAATGACAATTTTTAATTTTTTAATTTTGATTAAAGTTGAAAAACATTGTAATATAGACTCCTTTTTTTATTCACTGATACACACACACACACAATTATATCTATATATATCTATATATATATGTATATATATACATATATATATATATATGTATATATATACATATATATATATAGAAATATATATATATATATATATATATATATATATATATATATCATGGGCGTAGCCAGGGGGGGGGGGTTTGGAGGTCGAACCCTCCCCCCATCCCCGCGGAAAGGAATTAAGTGACTGATTTTTTCCTTTGATTTTGTTTGTTTTAGGTGAGATTTTAATACTAAACTATCACTTGCCCATGGTTTTTGAGTTTAAAACCCCTTCCAGGGGGTTTTGAGTTTAAAACCTCTACCAGGAGTTTTTGCAGTTAAATCCCCCTCTTCTATAAAACAAAACAAAAAAAATGCAAACGACAATACCCAAATTCCAAGAGCACAGTTAAGGAAGATTTTGATTTTAAAACCCCCTCCAAAAATTACGATAAGCCCCCTCTTTGATATGAAAAAGAAAATTACGCAATCAAAATGTTATGAGCATAGCTAAATGGGTTTCGACTCAGTTTTGAGTTTAAACCCCCTTTCAGCGGGGTTAGAAGGTAAAAAAATACCTCTTTGATATTAAAAACAAAGCAAATTATACACTCAAAATTTTATGATTTTAGTCAAAGGGGTTTTGAGTTTAAACTAAAGCAAACTACAGTTACCAAACTCTATGACCGTAGCTAAATGGGGTTTTGAATTTTTAAAAAATATAATAACTCCAGAGATTTTTTAGTTTAAAATCCCCAACAGATGATTTTGACGACAAAAAATCTCTTTTCGATATAAAATCAAACAAAAACAAAACTTGTCACCTAATTCCAAGAGCGTATTTAAGAGAGGTTACACATTTCTACCAGTGGCGGGGCTCCATTAATAAACTGCAGTGAATAGTCATCTGCCGAAATTGAAAAACACTAAATGTGGCTCAACAAAGATGGCTAAGACAGATTTTAGGAGTCAGTTATAGAGATCGGGTCTAAATCAAGGACATCCTATGACGAACTGGGAGTCGACCCCTTGGTAAGATTGTGACAGAGCGTCGCATGAGGTTTACGGGACATGTTCTACGACAAAATGAATTACGCACACTGGCGAATCCAGGGGGGGGGGAGGGAGGCGGGCGAAATTTATTATAGAATTCACACAATTTGTATACGAATTTATTACTTATATTTAAAAAATATATACTAATTATTTATATTTCAACCTATTTAATATTATTTCGCCTCCCCCTCTAGTATCTTGGCCGATTTGGTGGGGTCGGGAGGGGGCGATGGTATCAATCTCGCCCCCCCCCCATACACTTTCAAGTGGGGTGGCGGTCCAATTTATTTGTAGAAATCACAGCTTGCTAACAGAATCAATTAAATATCTATCTTACTAAAGCTTGTTATTGATATTTTAACCAATCTTTATATTATGTCGTTTCCTGTTTGCCGATTGGTTGGGGGGAGGGGCGAATACCCCTACTGCCCTTCCCACCTAAAACCTTTGAGTGGAGGGACGTCCGTTTTTATGGAGAAATCATAGTTTGTGAACAAAATTAATTAAATATCTATATAATATAAACTACGTATGGATATGTGACCCATTGTATATTAAGTCGTACCACACTCTATCTAAAATTGTATCATTTAGTAAATTAAAATGAAAAAGGGTTGTACCAGGTGGGAGGGGCGATAGATGCAATGGCATTTCCCCCCTCGGACAAATCAATACTTTTTCTTTTTGTATTATAGTTAAGAAATTTAAAAATTTTAAAAATCTGTCATTAATATAATTTATATATACTATAAATTAAATTCTTATATCGAGTCGCCCCACCCCTATTCTTTAATGCCAAATGCAATCTTTAGCAGAAATTATTAAAGGAGCGAGGATTAATCGTTTTCACTCTACAGCTCCTCCCATTTCCAGACAGAGGTTATGTAATTTCACACGAATGTATCATAATTATTTTAAGAAAGACTTTGCATTGGTAAAGTTAGAATTCAAACGAAATTTTTCAGTATAAGAGTCACGATTGAGATGAGTTCTAAACCCAGATGATCTTTTCCTAGTCGCCTTTTTCCAACCTTTACTCAATCTGATATTTTTCTAGTTAAATAAATTTGGGACTATAACTCACAATTTATAATTAATTTTCTTGAATACTATTTATCGAATTTTTTTTTCGGCGGCGATCCTCAAAGCCAAAATCTAAATATGTGAGATATCTTATCTTTTCAAGGAACAAATCAGTTTTATTCGCAATGTATTATGGGTCTATAAATTCATATTAGAATATTTTTCAAGTACAACATTATTCAAAAGGTCCTTTTTTAATAGTATGAATAATGAGCTTTAGGTCAGAAGAATGTGTTTCTGCAGTGAAGAATGCAAGAAAACGATTTTGGCGTCGGGGCCTCGCCCCGAACTCCATTGATGAATAATGAGCTGTAGATGTCAGGAGAATGCGCTTCTGCAGTGAAGAATGCAAGAAAACGATTTTGGCGTCGGGGCTTAGCCGCGAACTCCATTGATGAACAATGAGCTTTAGATGTCAGGAGAATACGTTTCTGTAGTGAAAAAAGCAAGGAAACGCTTTTGTCGTCGGGGCTTGGCCCCGAACCCCACAAGAGAAGTTTATAGCGCTGCCCCAGTTGTTTTGTTTTTCGCCGAAGATTGAGAAATGCTGCTATTTTTATTCTCATACACACACACACACATATATATATATATATGTGTGTGTGCTGTACGCACGTTTATGCATAGGATTAGGGTTTACTTGGCGTTAGGGTAAGGGTTTGGAAAAAAATCGCCCCCCCCCCACTCCAAAGGTCTGGATCCGCTAGTGATTACGCATAAGAGTTGCCATGATATCCTAGTACAACTTGGCTCCACACATTCATGGAGGTCCTCAGAGCAGGTGGGAAGAGGCTTCAGACATTACCAGTGACAGATTTTTGTGGAAACAGCTTGACGGCAAATACGCTAAACGGCGCGGGAAGGTCTAAGTCAGTAAGAATAGCACATTAAGTTTTTGCAATAAAACTTTTAGCAGGAAAATGCTTTTAATACCAGAAATAGCTCCTAACGCTCCCGCAGACCCCCTCCCTAGCGGTACGTGACTTTTTGGCGCCGCCGTTTTGGCCCCACCGTTTTGGTGATGGGACGTTTCGGCGCGAGCCGTTTTGGCGACGGGACGTTTTTGCGCGAGATATCATTTGACGATAATTAATAAGCACGTAGCTTTTATAACAATGTTTATTTCACTCTACCATAATATTGTATGTATAGTATGAATTCTAACACCGTTCAGCGAATTGTTTTTTCTTTAAATATAAAGGTTTTGCTTATTTCATGAATATAGGCCTATAATAAGTCAGATTCCTGAATGGTAATGACATGCTCTATGTGAGTTCTGCTAATCGCACTGGATGACATTTTTGGTGTTCATTCCAAAAGATTTTTTTTTTATTTGACATGTATGAAATATACGAACTAGCTAAGTGTCACACTTTAATATAACAAAAACCATGTTAACATCTAAAACTCTATTACGCTGAATGACGACAATAACTCCACACATAGTAAAGATCAAGACACGGAATGTGGTCAGTACAAACTCTAACGTGAATCCACAAATATAAACAAACACTTTGGGCGACAATAGATTTAAACAAATTCACGACACTAAGATACTTTGAAAATATATATTTTGAGAAATTGGGTAGGGGTGATTTGGGTGACACATCTCGCATTGACACAAATGAAGACAAGACCAGCACCGAGCACTGGTCGTTGGCGTTATGCGTCTGGCGATCATCTCCTCGGGAATGGTCATTACATGTGACACCTATCTCGACCCCTCTCTTCTGCTCACATTTCACTCCTTGTATATACTCTTTCCTCCACCCATCCCCTCTCTCATGCGTAAGACAAATTCCAGCTACTTAGGCAAATAATCATGGTGTCTATGTATACTTAACTATGAGAAACATGGTACATGTATTATATTTTTACTTATTATTAGCAAGTGTTTGGTATGTATGGCTGGAGATACCATGCAGTCCATAAATAAACCAATGTTAATGTCAACAAATAATTGCATCCATTTTAAGTCTATCATCGTTTCATTTTGTTTTTAATTTTAAAGTAATATCTTAAAAAACTTTTTTGAAACTAAAAGTGTGCCTCTTAATAAAGACACATACACAAGCCAAAATGTTTATTAAAGAAAATGATGTGAAAAACAAACACGCATTTACATTTAGTACGTGAAAAATATGTCTTAACACAAACACTCATTCAAAACATAAACATGAGTAATTCTTTTAAAAGAAATAATACAATAAACGTACATAATGTATTTCGCGCCAAAACGTCCCGTCGCCAAAACAGCTCGCACCAAAACGACCTTCGCGCCAAAACGGCGGGGCCAAAACGGCGTCGCCAAAACGGAGGCGCCAAAACATCCTGCTTCGCCTTCCTAGCATGGCGGAGAGTCAAAATTTTTTCCACTAACTCCTATTCTAGGGCACAAGAAACGTCTTCCGAAAGAATAAAAGGTCAGAATGTTATAAAGATTATGTACACACACAATACATACATACAAATATTTTTTTCGCCGGGGGGGGGGGGGATGGGGGGGGGGAAATCCTGGCTACGCCCATATATATATATATATATATATATATATAGATAGATATATATTGTAATGACTTAGGGGAGACATCTCAAGAAAGCAAGGATGTTTATTCACAGGACATCACAAGCACATAAAGCAACATCTATCTAGCAAAGTCTTTTCATATCGGCTCTAGACTTGGGCGGAACTTGTTCTCTTCTTGTTAATGTCGAAATCCTTTTCAGTCCAGTCTCTAACAGTGCGCACCTTCTGAACTAGCCTGGATGGAGGTGCGCATGGCAGGGTTATAACATTGCCTCCTTTTTAGCGCTTTTCTTCCAGAAAAGAAACATTGCAGTAAAGGTTTGACAGTTCAGGTGGAAGTCGATCGGTGGGAGCCACAGATGGTAGGGAGCCCACGAAGCAATCTGCACACTTTTCTACGGCCGTCGCTTTCTCTTTCTCCAGTTTGCCAGTCTACTTTTTAGACGATATCGTGGCCGCGGCTTCGACCTCATGACTATCGTAGCTGATGCCAGCCAGCTGGAAAGGGGGAGTTAGTGGAAGGGCAGAGTTGTCAGCCACTTAACACAAATGGAGATTGTGGCGATCACTGTAGTTCCCAGAGCCGTTGTTCTAAGACGCCTAGTCAGCGGACCTTTTCCATGGACGTCTCGTGACACAGTTGTAGGCCCACAGGTAGCCATGGTTTCAAACACATAGTCTTTCTCAGCCTCATCTGTAAGGTATGCCCATGAAGCACCCTTGTAATGTTCCATAAGCAAATGTTCATCCCCCACTGCATCTGGTTCCGCTAGAGTTAATTCACCATCGTTCAAGTAACACTCTCACTGATGTGGGTAGAAGTAAAATGTCCGTTAAGTTCTGACCTTGTAGCTGGGTTTCTTGGCATGGTCACTGTCCCGCAGGGCGCCGCATATACAATTCTTGTCAATCGCTTGGATGCAGTTGCCAAGATTCATGTTCCCTCTTATGCATTAGGCAAAGCGACACTGGGATATGTGTCGGTGGTCTGTTCTGCTTTTCTGGTATTAAGTGGGACTCTAAGAACTTAAGACATTACTCCCTATGACAATAGCGAAAGTCTAAGTCTAACTATTTGTTGATGTTGATAGCTTAAAATAAATAAGTCGTTTATTTTTACATCCTACCTTTCGTTGAGTTGCCTGCTTAGATTTACAACATTATATATATATATATATATATATATATATATATATATATATATATATATATATATTGTTACGCATTTCTGAATCTTCTGGCTAAATGTATTAGTAGGCATTTAAATAAAAACACGGCAAAGAACTTGATGACTCAAATTTCAGCTTCATATAACTTTATTGACTATTAACTCTAACAATTCGTCACTGTGACATGTAGCTTAGACGACTGTACAATATCTATCAGTTCACAGTTAGCTATACTTTGTTGCAATTCATCTCTTCTCAATTTGCATCGAGCCGTATTCCGCTCTACTCAGCTGTTCCGAGTCGTACTCAACTCTACAGATTCAGAGCCGTACACGTCTTACATCGACTGTATCGACTGTAACGGCTCAAGTCCACAGTAGTTCGCTACATAGACTTTAACTACTGTAGTCCACTTCAGTTAACTCTACCCTAGTTAACTTGTATCGAGTCGTACACATCTCTCCTCTACTGTCTCGCACAGTAGACAACAGTAACGACGATTGTACCGACGACTCAACCGACGACTCTTCCGACGACTGACTTTTCACATTAACTCTCTGGTTTATATAGAGTCCCTAATCGCTTCTCGAATATTGCACAAACACTGCTAGTATCTTCTGGAACAACACACGAGGAAACGTCACATCCTGTATTTGTTTATACACATAGATTTCTGAGAACACCCGCTGCTGTGTCATGTCGCCGGGGTCACACGTAGTGACCTCTACCTGTCACTGGACACTGCTAGTACCTTCTGGAACAACACGAAAGGACACGTCAATTCCTGTCTTTGTTTATACATGTACATTCCAGAGAACACTCGCTGCTGTGTTATCTCGCGGGGTCACACGTTAACCTCTTCCTGTCACTGGTCATTTGTAACAATGCGTTTATAAATAGGAATGTGAGTTAGGGTTAGGGTTCGGAAAAAAATCGTCAAAAGCTCTGGATCCGCTAGTGCTTGCCTGCGGGCCTTTGTTTGGATATCACTGATCTAGTGGACTGGATCCTAACCGTTAACCTTGGATCCCTTAACCTTTATATATATATATATATATATATATATATATTAGACATATGTTACCCGCGACCCGCGGGTCTTTATTTGAGCATTACTGTCGATATAGTCACTGAGAGTGTTTTGTAAACAATTAAACGAAATAATAATGTAATACGTAAAGCGAATGTGTTAATGTAAAAATAGTGTGAATGAAGCTATCAAATTAAAATAGCTAATAGGCTTAAATCCATTTTTTCAAATTAAAACATTTGCTTAAAAAATTTGAGATGAATAGACTTAATTTTGTATGTTCATGTGTTAAAGTATAAAGTAGATCTTGAGGTAGACATAGATCTAAATCTACACTAATTAAAAATTAGCTTTTATAGAGTTCATTCTGTGTTGCGCATGCGTGACCTTATTTCATAAATGAATATAGGCCTATCTCAACACGGCTACGCAGCTTTAGCGAACAGCGAACGAATGTATTAAAAATGCCTTAGAAAAACACATTTGAATGTTAATTTGATTAAAATATGAAATGAATGGACAATAATTAGTATGTTTATGTGTTAAAGCATAAAACTATCTTTGCGAAAAGAAGTTTTATCATCTTAGAGTTTAATAAGAGTTCTAGACCTACGCCTAGGAATAGACTCAGTAGAGAGATGTGTTAATGTGGTAATGTCTATTGAAAGAATGTTCGCCAGGAAATCTGTAGTCACAGATATCAGGAACTAATTTATCTAAAAAATGCTTTTGAAACACAAAATTGACGGTTTATTTTATCGTATAATGAAATCAATGGATCTTTTTTAGTATTTTCATGTGTCAAAGTAAAAAACTATCTGCGCAAAGTGTATTTCTTAAAATTAGATCTAGGTCTAAATCCTTTCTATCTTTTCTCATGTCAACATTGTTAACCATGGCCTAGATCCATAAATACTATAGCTTTAATAGAGTCGGACAACTTTATTTTTTTTTAGGGTCTTAAGTTTGTTTTAGGGCTACAATACATACACTAGGTCTAAGTTAGTACCCAAGGAACATTCCCGCCTAGTTTTATTAAGATTGGTCAAGCTGTTTTGATTTCTATAAGTCACATACATACATACATACATACGCCTTACTTTCTACTTTATAATAATAGATATATATATAGACATATAGATATATAGATATGTATATATTTACTAGTCGACCGGCGGCATAGCATACGCAGCTATTTTGCAGGGCCGGCCTTAGGCCACTGCAACCTATGCGACTGCAGTGTGCATCGCACTTTTTAAAAATTAAACCATCTTATAGCTTATAACAGATTTCCCGCGGCCTCTTGATTTACCATGAACTCCAGGAAATATCCTGAAATTGCAAAATATATGAAAAAGTCCTGGAAATATCCGGAAAATATTAAAATCTTTTGAAAACTCATACACATTTCCTAAAATATATAGACGAAAATTGTCATTTTGGGGGTGTCATTCAATAAGAAAAACGCCAATCTTTACTCGCGATAAACAAAAAAAAACCGGCATTATGCAATATCCGTAATTGTGCAATGTAGTGAAATAAGCTTATTGCGCCTCAAACTAATGATTAATTTCTTGAGGTCAACAATTCTCAAAGATAAATTTAAACATTTGGTTATTCTTGCTATTGAGCGTGATCTATGTAGGAAACAGAATTATTATATATACTGTTTGATTGTACAATACGCAAGGCTCTTAAAGTAATTCTGTAGGTACGTAGTAAAGAATGAATAAAATGCATAGACGAATTTATTTTCTAATACAAACTCTTAACTTTCACTTATTATCCGCTTCCCAAACTTGGACCCGCGAAATCCGTTTCGCATGGGGCCCCACAATGGTTAAGTCCGGCCCTGCTGTTTACATATATATATATATATATATACGTAGTATATACATAGTAGATTACTTAGATTAGTTCATAGTCTAAACCTCCCGCAGGACAAAGGGGGTGGGTGGGAGCGGGAAGGGTTTGATAAATTTAAACGAAATTTAAAAGATAGAAGATAAGATAGTCCATCGCGCAATGTGAATACTACTCTTGTTTTTTCGTGGGGTTGACAATCCTCAGAAATAAGAGAGTGATCTTTCCTTTACTTTTTTTTTCCCGTTCAAACTGTTGAGGGAAGAAGAGAATTATATATAGAGAGATATATAAATCTATATTATAAAGTAGAAAGATAGATTGAAACATTTGGTAATTCTTGCTATTGAGCGTAATCTATGTAGGAAACAGAATTATTATGATATACTGTATGACTTCACTACACACAAGGCCGTAAAGTAATTCTGTACGTAGTAAAGAAAGAATAAAATGCAAAGACGAATTTATTTTCTAATACAAACTCTTAATTTTCAGTTATTATCCGCTTCCCTACCCAAACATGGCCCCGCGAAATCCGTTTCGCAAAGGGCCCCACAATGATTAAGTCCGGCCCTGCTATTTAGTGACGGTTGAATATACATAGTAGATTAGTTGTTCTCTTTCCTGACTTCTTGGTCACAATGGTTTGGTTAAGTCCAGCGATGCTATTTAGTGTTTGTAAAACGTTTGCTTTTAAAATGTTTTACATGTTTACTTCCTAGTCCAAACCTCCTGCAGGACAAAGAGATGGGAGCGGGCAGGGTTTGAACTTGGGACACTTGATAAATCCAAATGACAGTCCAGCGCGCAAACCGCACGACCAGGCAGCTATTCGTAGTGACGGGTGAAAAAATACTTGTTCTCCCCTCCCTCCCTCTTTTTTGTCCTGAGCCGTGCTCTCTGTCGCCACGATTGTTACTACAGAGTAGATTACTTGTTCTCCCCCTACCCTCTTTTTACATGAGGTAGAATAAAAACAAAAAGAGTGGTCTTTCTTGGTTTCAAGGGTCCGGCCCTGCTATTTTGTGAATTCTTGTTCTCCCCTCCCCCTTCTTGTTTTTTTCTGAGGTAACTCTATAAAAAGTCTAACCAGATTTCAATTAACCACAAGATGTATGGAAACTCAGTACGGTCAATAGATATTTACACATATTTAAAGTGACTGATGTATGTTCTTTGCAAGACAATTAACGCAGCTACTTTGTAATTTCCTGTAGTCTTTATCTGTTTTTTGGAGTACTTGACATGTTTTGATTGTGATGATTTTTAATTTAAACATTTATATTTGAGTGAACGTCATGCCTGCTATAGATAAATGTAGCATCTATATGCCAAACAGAGTAGGTGAAAACCCACATGCTAGCTTGACACTACTGCTGATCTCAAAAATAGCTGATTGGGCTCCATTGAATTTCACTGTACATTCTGTTTCCTCATGAAAGCAATCAATGAACTTTATTTGTTTGGGAGGACATTCTTTTTTCTTCAGAGTTTGAAAAGGCCAATACTGCTGACCACGTCAAAGGCTTCAGTCAGAAAAACGATGTATAGGCTCAGTCTCGGAATTTTTCATTCAGTAGTCCTAGAGAAGATATCATGTCTAAAGTGAATCTGTCACACTTCAATTCACATTGAGAGTCTGGGTAGACTCTTGAAGCTTTCACTTGCAGTCTAGATAGTTACACTCTAGCAAAGATTTTGCCAACTATGCTGTAGAGAGAGATACGCCTATAAGTGTTGCAGTTACTCTAATTTCCTTTGTTTTTATATATTGTGACAATATTTGCGTCATGCAAAGAGCAGGAGTGTTTGGTTGAACTTAACTACTTCCATTGGAATTCCTTCACTCAAGAGATTTAATTTTTTTCATGCTATTTATTGTTCTTTTAAGATCAACAAGGCTCATATAAGCATTCCATTAATGGAAGATCTGGTAGAAAGACCAGGGCAACATAGTCTACTGTATTCTGTGTTGCAAAGAAATCTAGATAGTGTTCTGTCCATCGCACTACCTGCTTGATCTGATTCGTAATAGATAGAAAGGGGGGGGGGGGAGATTACAGTTGCTGCACCACTAGGTGCTTAGTGCTAAGAAAAAATTTAAAAAAAAGCAAGCTGCTCACCTGCACCTGCCCATACAATCGAAAGAAATACCTTAACATTAATGCAAAACGCAAAACACAATCTGGAGTGTAAGAAAAATGTGTAGCGCTTCAATAATGATCCTGAACTCGTCACTAATATGTTTTAAACTGCTATCATCGACGGAGAACTCGCAAGACTAAACGTTGATGTGGTCTACCTGCAAGAAACCAGACTGGCAAAAAGTGGCTTTAATATAAGAAACAATCTTGTTCCATGCGTTGGGATGTTTCCCATAGACAATGAAAGTGTAGTATACATAAGACTTGCATCCCCACAAGTCAATACTATTATCTCAGAGAGGGGGGGAATTCTGGTTGGAAGTAAACGATTAATTAGGTATCAACAAATATCAAAAAATAACAAAATACATTATTGAAATTATTAATTATTGAAAAATATTGAAAAAAAAGGAAAACTTTCTTTACTAGTACACGTCCGGCAATCAGGCATACAACCTATCCCTGGATGCAATAATTAGAATGTCTAATTAGTAGAAAAACGAATAACATTTCTTTAAATATCTCCGTTTAATATATCAGTAATTACAGGAAAATTAATTTGATATATTCTAGCATAATTCTTTATTATTGACAGAACAACATTTTATATTTTTTTCATCCCATATTTTTGGTTTTAGATTTAAATGTCTCATCTGAACCACCTTCCCATATCTACATCTATGTTGGTATACCAAACCACGCGCCTAATACATTCTTCATAAGAGCCACTATGAGGAGTGATGGCTAAATGGTAAAGCTAATCTCGAGTTCGAATTCCGGTAAAAATTCTGATTTTGAATTAATGATTTTTAGGACGCCACTGATTGCACCGAACTCTAATTGTAATCTGACATACTTAGGGTAAATAAAGGCGGTTGGTCGTTGTGCTTGCCACTTTATATAATTTATAACCGTCGGCCGTAGAGACCGATGAATTTTACATCATCTGCCACCTTAGATGTGAAGGTCTGAATGGAATACCTTTAGCATTTTCTAAAGCTACAAGCTAACAATCTTATCTAGATCATTTTTAATTTTAATAATAATTATTTTAAAAAAATTAGAAATATTTTTTTTTGTAATTTGACTTGATTCTTTGCGATTTCTTTATGCATTTTGCTTTTGATGATAGAACAATTATCTTTAGCCTAAGTGTATTAGGTTTTTATTTACAAATCTTCTCTGATGAAGCTTGTTGAGTCCTAGGTTAAAACTGCTGGAAAGGTTGTGAGCAGGATTCAAACTCGGGACAATTATGACGACAGTCCGACGCGCATACAACACATGTTAGCCGATGTTAT
Organism: Biomphalaria pfeifferi; assembly: GCA_030265305.1. Lineage (NCBI taxonomy): Eukaryota > Metazoa > Mollusca > Gastropoda > Planorbidae > Biomphalaria > Biomphalaria pfeifferi. The sequence continues at coordinate 1,446,220 of JASAOG010000151.1, forward strand.
TTACCACAAGAGCATATTTTTCTAACAGACAGTCTTAATGTTTTAGCTGACAATCTAATTCATAAAGTTTCTTTAAAATCAATTTTCTTCAAGCTATCCTTGTCCAGCATTCTTCACATCAAAGGTAATAAGGTATCACATTCTGTTTCATTATTTACGATATTTTTCCTATTTGATACAATGTTTACATTTTATTAGCTTACAAATATTGTAGCTCTTTCTAGGCGTTACGATTCTGGATACACGAATAGAGGCACAAATTTGTCTTCAATCTGCCGAAAATACAAGATTTTTTCTTTCAAACTACCTTTAAACTAACAGTCTTAAAACATCATTTAGTGCCTTGTATCGGGATTTTCTTAGACACATGTCGCCTGATTAAGATAATGTTTTAACGTTTATTATATTATACGTTATTGAAAGTACCTTAAGATTCAAAGTTGCAACCTGCCATATTATGTATTGCAACAGTACGTTAAGCATTACAATCTTGTCAACTTTAAATCCTGAACATCATTGCGACATTTCCGCCATTAGATTTCATTTGCAAAAAAAAAAAAAATGTTGTACACAATGGCGTGTAGGTGTAAGTCGTCGGTCACTTGAACTCATTTTAACAACACGTTTCCTGACTCGTAAGAGCTCGTTCATTGTTTCTCTAAACAAAAAATAAATAAAGCAGACGTGAGTAATGTGTACTCACTGCACGTAGTCCATCAATGTTGTCAAATAAACTAACAGAAGTCAAACTCTGAAACACATTGGTAGATTCACATAAGTACAATAAATTGTCGATGTAAGTCTTTTCTATGTTTCTGCTATACTTACATCTTAAAAACATGTACTAATTTACATTCTATTAATGTTCTCTATAAAGTACGTGAATAATAACTGAAACATTTTTTTAAAAATATAAAATCATCGGCAATGCAGACGTCATCCTCAATGGAGATTTCCCCCCCCCCCCCCGAAAAAAAAAGGAATATACATTTTAATAATGTGCAAATTAATTTTAAAAGGAAATAAATTGAAATTAACTGTATTTGATTTCCTCACAAACATGAACAGCTATAGTACTAATATTATTAAGTGAAGTTTAATTGAAGATTTATTTATTTGAAAGACTGCCGGGGTCGAGAGTCCTAAGAATCTTGTATTGGAGCTTCACTTTGTTAGATCCAGCTAGTTTTATGTAATAACAATAATGGTTACAATTATGTTTTATGCTGAAGGAAATATATGTCACAACATCTCAAAATAGTCAAGTAAATACTGCACCCCTCATTAATTAACTCAGCGTTGAATTGGTTATATTGCAAAATAGTACTTGAATGATCTAGATTCATAACAAACGAATATTCACAATATAAACATCATTAGTAAAATCACTATATTGAGAAACACTACAGCACAAAAGAATAAAAAGTAATTATGAAAGACACAAAGACAAAGGCACATTTCTTATTCCATATGCTAAGACAAACTCGTTAAAGAGCTCCTTCTTCCCTATTGCTATTAGATTATTGAATCAGCCAGAAAAACCAACGACTTAGAAGAGTTTAAGTCTCTGATTTACATTTATGACTAGATTAACACATGAAATGCGTAGGGCGCATTTATCATTTCTTTTAAATTCACGTTTGTAATCCATAAAATAATTGTTAAAAAAATTTGCCGTCAATTTTTTTTCCTGCAATTTTAAAAGCATTTTTATCGTTTCAGGCTAAATACGTTACATTTGAAAAAATGAAAACAGCATCTACAATGAAAACAGCATCTACAATGAAAACAGCATCTACAATGAAAACAGCATCTACAATGAAAACAACGAATCAGGTCACTTTGAATACATCAGGTACTAATGTCTCTGGAGCACTAAAGACATTAACATCGTCTCTACGGACTGACAGCAGGCCAACACGTAAGAGTGAGAAATACATTCGTTTGTGAAGAAATGGTGATCCCAAATTAAATAGACAATGAAAGTAACACTCAAAGTGAATTGACCATAAGAAATTTCATGGAATGAATTTCGCTAACTTAACTCTCAGAATATAGCTGACCTCGGTCCTTAAGCAATCGTGTCAGGGTTACGTTTTAAGCCTTAGCTCGTTTCCCCAGACAATCAACATGCACCTTCGTGCGTAGAAACTAACTAGATGTTAACTATATAACGTTTAATGAGATTCAACCTACAAACCCATCGATATCTTTCTGTAGAGAAAAAAAGATCGACAAATTGAAAAGACAAATCCAATACACTATGGCTGCTTAACAACTGCAAAATGCAGTTAAGCCGTAGATATTCATCCTTAAGAAGGGTACACAGAAAAACCTCAAAAAAAAGTTATCTACACTATAAAGTAGAAAGTAAGACGTATGTATGTATGTTTCGCATAGAAATAAAAATCTTTTGACCAACATAAATGTTCCTTGGGTACTAACTGGAATCGTAGCGCAGGTACAGTAGCCCTAAAACAAACTTAAGACCCTCAAAAAAGTTGGCTAACTCTATGAAAATATTACTATTTCGTAGATCTAGGCCATGTTTACATAAGACAATATCTAAAGGATCTATAACTCGATCTAATTTTAAGAATTACACTTTGACACATGAAAATACTAAATATAGTCTATTGATTTCATTATTTAATAAAATGATCTTCGAATGTGTTTTTCAAAAGCATTTTTACATAAATTCGTTCCTTATATCTGCGAATTTAGAATTCCTGATGTACTTTAGAAGCCAACTAAACATGTTTACATGAGACAAGAGTGAAAGGTTTCGCATGCGCAGAGTGAAGTCTCCACGCTTGCACACAAAAATTCGATGTCTAGGCCTAACTCTAAATCTTGATATAATTCTAAGATGACAGATGCACTTTATACTTTAACACATGAACATACTAAATCTAGTCCATTCATCTAATATTGAAATAAAATTAACCTTCAAATTTTTTTTTCTTAAGCATTTTTACAAACATTCGTTCGCCATAGATGCAACTCTATTCTTGATATCGAGCGCCTCTAAATATATATCTATACACAATGTTTTCATTAAAAAAATTGGATTTAGGTCGATTAGCTATTGTTTAGCTCCATTCATAATATTTTTAGCGGTCCCGAAAGGGAAAAAGACGCTATTAGTTTTGTGTTGCCTGTCTGACGTCTGTTCGTCCATCTGTCAATTTAGATCTCAGAAATTAGAAGAGAAAATGAAAATAGGACATCATGATATTTTAGATCATTCAAAGTTCTTATGAAACGGCTACTTTTTTTCTTTTCCGAAAGTGAACCATCTAATTTTTAAAACTATCTATGCAAGCAGATTTTTAAAAACAATACACCACTTTTCAAACAATAAAATTCAGGGGAAGTAGGTCTTATTAAATGTTCACAAGCGTCTTCATTTATAAATTAAGTTTCATTCATAGATTTGCGCATTGGTTGAAAAAATATGCACCTAAGGTCACAATGGAAAAGTATCAATGGATCATTATAAAATAGATTTTCCATTTATTAACTATCTCGTAGAATAGAATACTGATTCAAATGTTTTTAAAAAATAATTTTAATACAAACTTTTTTAGTTGAAAGTTAAAAAAAAGGAACTTCTTTTATAGCTAGTAGTTAAGATATATATTCATGATACACCTACCGACAATCTAAATTAGACTCAGTAGAGGCCAGATGTAGATCTGAATCTAGATTTAAACGTATTAAACAATTTCAACAAAATTTACATCTAAAATTTATTAAGCAAAATAATATAAATAGTTTATCTTCTTACAGTTAAGGGGTGTGGATTTTTTATTATGTAAACAGTAGTATAACATTAAGAAGTGAATGTGATGTGAACAGCATGGTGCATTATCTTATCTTCTTATCTTATCTTATATAATACATACGTTACTTCAAAAAAAGAAGATGATTACGCCCTACGCGTCATGCATTCAGTCATGCGTATTAACCAATGACTTAAATTCTGCCAAGTCACTGGTTTTCCTTGCTAGCTCAGGCAATCCATTCCGTGCTCTAATAGCACTAGGGAAGAAGGAGTATTTGTACAAATTTGTCCTAGCATATGGGATGACTAATGTGCCTTTATCTTTGTGTCTTTCTGAGTATTTTATTAAATTTTGTATTTGTATTTGAAGATTAAGGTTCAATATATAGTTGCTACTTTACTTTTGAGTCTTCTGTCCTGAAGGCTTTCTAAATTTAGTGATGTTACCAAATGTGTTACTCTAGTCAATGTGAATATTCGTTTGTTATGAATCCAATTGCTCTATTTTGTGTCTGTCCGAAACAGAATATGCATATTCTATTATTGGCCTAACTACCAAGGTTAAATAACATTTTAGTTTTATGTTCTTATTTGAGTTTTAAAAATTTCTTTTAAATAACCCTAATGCTTTGTTTGATTTTTTGATAGCTCCATCAATATGGGGATTCCATGACAGTTTTTCATTTATAATAATACCTAGGTATTTTGCGTTTTTAGTCTGTGTTACTGGTTTACCATAAATAAGATAAGTGGAATTAATTTGTTTTATTTTTTTCCAATATTTTCCAATAGTAGGCCTACAGGATCTATATCTAATACTGATCATAATATTGGCCTAACTCTAGGTCTAGTAATTTTAAGATTTAAATTCATACGAATTCTATTCTAGATCTAGATTAAATATCTAAATTTTACGTCTAGTCTATATTCTAGTCTAGGTCCTAGATGTAGGCTGGATTCTAGATTTAGTTCTAGATATTTATCTAGACCTTGTCTAGATTCGAGATCTAGACCTATTCTAGATTCGAGATCTAGACCTATTCAAGAATCGAGATATAGTCTAGATTCAAAGTCTAGACCTAGTCTAGATTTGAGGTCTAGACCTAGTCTATATTCTAGGTCTAGATTTAGTTTAGATTCTATGTCTAGTCTAGATTCTATTTCTAGACCTAGTCTAGATACTAGGTCTAGACCTAGTCTAGAGTCTATATACTAGGTATAGACCTAGATATGTAGACTACATCTAGAACTATAGTCTACTTATTCCGCAAGAGTTAGAAGAGTATTATGAAACAAGTGTTTTACTAATTGGTTTTACCTGAAAAAAAAAGCCAAAACAAGACTACGGATTAAATATTCGTGGTCCAATGGCCCATTTGTGACTTCGATGGGGGCCGCCTCTTTGTAATCTTGCTATATTCATGAATTCGTGGATTTGCTTTACTTATAACATTAACATTTTCTTTAATTGCTTCTAATACACTATATAAGTGACTATATCCGTGATACGCAAGTTAAGACCCGATGAAGGCGGGTAATATTTGACTAGTATCAGCATAATAACAAAAATCTCCATAAGCTAAAAAGCAATGCAACAAAGAAGTTGCGTTCAAAACTTGTGCACCTAACATGAATTGATACTTGAATAATATAACCTAAGCACCGCTAAATATATACCCTTAAACCATACCTGACCTCGCTCCATAAGAAATAGATACTCCTAAAACATATCTGACCTCGTTCCATAAAAATTAGATACTCTTAAAACATACCTGACTTCTCCTTAAGAAATAGATACTCCTAGAACATATCTGACCTCGCTCCTTATGCAATAGATACTCTCAAGCTGACTTTGCTACTTATCCAAAAATACTTTTAGTAAATTTTTAAGAAAAACAAGGTTACAAAGACAGTTCTGTGTGGAAACTCAAAATCAAAATCGGCCCCCTAAGTAATTCGGTCAGGCAGGTAAAAATAGGAAGGTTTCAATATTTTCAGAAAGAATATCAAAGTCTGACTGAAATGATGTTATTGAATGATTAGCTAATTGACCTAATTGTTTTGTTAAGTGCCAATCTCTCATTCAAAGCCCCAACAAAGAAACTTTTGCCCTTTAAAAAAAAAAAACTTTTTTGTTCGTTTTATTAGCGGCCGTAAGGGGGAAAGCCGCTATTAGGTTTGTGCAAAATGTCCGTCTGTCCGTCTGTCATACTCAAATCTCGAAAACTAGAAAAAAAAAAAGAAAAATATTATTTTACCATGCGTTGCGCCTTGAAAAGTTTAGGTGCAACGGCTACTTTTGGTTTTCTAAAAGCAAACCGTTTAGTTTATACAATTAATTATGCATGCGATTTTTTAATTAAAATACACCAATTCTAAAACAGTTTCATAATGTAAGGGAGGTAATGTTACAATATGTTTACAAAGAAAGACAATTTTTTTGTGGAAAGAAATTCCAATTTTTTTTTAAATAAACAGATTTTATTTATTTTTTGCATAGTGCCCCCATTAGTATAAAATACCCTTAATGTTGTGAGTTTTGTCTGTTTGTCGGTCTGTCCGTGACGTTTAGATAAAAAAAAATAAACCCAACAACACTAAAAGCTATTAAAATCTGATTTAACCTTTAATGTTCTTTCCGAAATATTGCAATAGTTTGACGTATGTATATGCTATTGTTCCGGATGTTTTTGAGAAAAGCAAATCAATGCCAACGAATGTTTGTTTGCTCTTCCAACTTATATTACATTTAAAGTCTTTGCTTAAACGTTGTAAAAACGCATGCTCAATCCTATTGTTGTAACTGAACTGTGATGCTGGTCAGTGTAGCCCTATGAGTAATCAACCGACACATGCAACACAGGCATGTGTACTCAAAAAAAGCAAGGTGTAGGTCAACGGTGTTTTTTGGGGGGTATCTGACTATGAACTATGTGTTTTTTTTTTTAAAAGGACTTTTGATCAAGTGAGTCTGACTTAGAGAGAGACAAGAACGATATATTTGTTTTGACAAGTTGTGTATAGATGTTCTGTTCAGACATTGACTTCTGCCCATTTGTAAAGTATTTGATTGTTTACTCTTCATTATTTATTACACTCATTAAAGTGTCTCGTTATCTCAGAGCCCAAGTTGTCAGCTTCTTGACTTAGCCACATTGTTTTGTCAAAGGGTTGAGAGAGAATCGTAACAACTGGTATTAGAAGTGGCACGCTTTGATGGCTTTTATGAAAACCTTTGAACAACTTCATGTCAAGATACTGAAGCGTAAGCTCCCCCTGCGTGGGCTGAAGTTATGCGGAAACAAAGACGCCTTAGCAACACGTCTCCGGCAAGCCCTACTAGATGAAGATGAGGACCCAGAGACATATTTGTTCGAAATAGGACCGGATGTGGTGGAGCTCTTGAGTGCAATGCAGGAAAAGATGAATTCCGGTCAGATAAATATCAAAGAAAAGACAAAATGGATTCGGGAATCAAAACCGAGTTGTTGACCATGAATCACGCGATGGAGGAGACAATAAACCAATGAATAAACACCATAGACGAGCGGATGAACCAAAGGGTTAACGCTGTGGAATTGGCCATTGAAGAAATATGAACTCAAGTACAAGGTGGAATGACCTATTCACTGGAGACTAACGTTATGTCACGTGTACCATAAGTGTCTATGAAAATAAAGCCTCCAGTTTTTGATGGTTCCGTTTTCTGGTCTTTCTACAAATTCGACGCTGCGGCCAAATTGAACAAATGGAACAGCAACGAGGAGAAAGCGGCAGCCCTTGTACTAACCTTGAGAAGGAAAGTTTCTGAACATCACAAGTCCATTCCGAACCATCAAGATAACGCTGCTCTTGTCCAGGTTATGGAACTCAGATACGGGGACGAGCATCTACAAGAAGTTTATCGAGTCCAACTGAAGACCCGTCAACAACGTCCCGATGAAACATTACAAGAGTTAGAGACGGACATAGAGCGCCTAGCCCATCTTGCTTACCCAACAGCCGCACAAGACTTTCTCGAAGTAATTATCACAGATGCCTTCATTGATGCACTTCAAGACTCAGGGCTGAAGAAAGCCGTCAGGATTAGTGGCAAGCGCAAAGCAAGCGAAGCACTAGTGTACGCTCTTTCATACGAAGTCGCTAAAGAGTCGTCTGAGAACATTCAGCAAGTTTGAAGGCTGGAAGTCAAAGAGGAAGATCTCAATCAACTTTTTAGAGGGTGAAAGAGACACTTGACGAACGTAGAAAATCTCAAATAGCAGAAGGTCAAATGAGGGCCCGTGCACGTTGTTGGAACTGGACTTGGCCATCCACAAAGAAATTGCGCAAGAAGGTCTCCTAGACAAGCAGTAACCCAGCACCGAGCAGAAACGGATACAAACCAGGTTCCCACGATTATCAGGGAATCTAGCTCTCGGCGGTTTCGAGGGGCGGAAACCGGCGACCTAGAAAATGAGAGCCCCCGCAACCATCATTCCAGTCGCCGTGCTAGGGCAAAGTAAAAGTCTCAAAGTCATAGGGAAAATTGGACCTCAGAAGTTTAGTTTTCTCCTGGAGACTGGTGCCTCTCGATCAATCATTCGGCCTGGAAATGTGAAAAAGAACAAGACGACCGTTGTAAGGGCTTATACGTTGAAAACAGCTAGCGGGGAACTGATGCCTATAAAAGGACTGACATATATTTACCTTGAGCTAGGGAATCAATCATTCGAACATGAATTTTTGATCGCTGACATCACTGACGACTTAATTATAGGGCTCGATTTTATGCTGAAATTTGTTTTTTCCCTGAATATTGACGGAGGCACCTTGAAATGTGGAGACATTGACTTTAATTTATTTATTACACTCATTAAAGTGCCTCGTTATATTAGAGCTCAAGTTGTCTGATTCTTGACTTAGCCACATTGTTCTGTCAAGGGTTGATAGAGAATCGTAAAAATATTTTGTTCCGGTTTTTTAAAGTAAATATAGCATATAAATGATAAATGGAAATCTTTGCCCTGACTTATATTTTATTTACTATGAAGTTGTTCCGGATATTGTTTTATTTTAAAAATTATGTCAGATTTTATTTGAAATAGTATCATTAACTTACATATTACCCTTATATTCTTGGACAACAAGTCACTATAGTTTAATTATTGATACCCAATTGTTCAACATATTTAAATATTTAAATAAGTAAGAAATTTACTAGAAACGATTATTAAAAAACATTTTGCAAGAGTGTCAGCCTTCTATTTCCTTCTATTTGAACATTGGAGAACAATGTTCTTGATGCTGTTGTTTAGCTTTACAAGGTCACACAATATGTTTTGAACATGTTTTGGATGTTCCTTCAGATTATGTGGATAATTACATCCTAGCCCAAACCTCCGACGGGAGATGAGAGCAGGCAAGTTGACCACCGAACGTCAGTCCAGGCATCATGAGTAGTTTTATTTAGGAGGCATCAGAGTTTGTAAAGCTTTGAAGGACTTTTTTTTATTATTGTTCACAAAAAAATGTTTTACTATTTGGAGAACTTGGCTGATTCACTAGCATGGTAGCTGTTAGCTCCACTCCTACTTTTTCTCTGTGGTTGTCATAGAGCTCATTAGTTACAATGAACTTAATTTTTAATATATTTTTTTTCCATTGGGCCATTCGATGAGTATTCCAGCTCCTTGTTTGTGATGGCTTTCTGAGAACCATCCATGCAAAACTCTGACCCCTTGGTTCTTATGGCAATGGATTTGTAGAAGAGTTCACTAAATTCTTGAGCTCTGTAGGAATATAGTCATATAACGCTCACCTATTATATAAGTCTTTGCAAACGACATATTTCTGAAAGCAACATATTTCTCTATACAGCTGGCTGAGTCAACCTCGTCTGGTAGTGATGTATTTTTATTCAAATTATTATGGCTAAAAAAAAACAACGAAAAACTGCTCTTTCTGAAAACATTTACTGTGATACTTTAATATTTAATGTTTTGAAGAACTTCTTCATAAAACAACAAATCCCTATATGAAAAATAACCTCCAAAGCAACGGATGGTGAGGTTGCAAACCTTTAAAAACAAAAATGTATTTAGTGATTGTATGTTTTGCGTATTAACTGTTATTTAGCGGGTTTTAATTTGAATGTTGTTAATAAATTTATCTTTAAAAATTAATTCAACTTAAAATGTAGTTTTAAATTACTTTCTCACTCTTTGTGTCACTGGTTAGAAATTATTTTAAACAAAATGAATTGATGAATTTTAAAAAATTTAATATAAATTAAGCAGGGGGTCTACGAAAACCAGAAAACATGGCAAGGGGTCTACGAGACAAAAAAGTTTGGGAACCACTGTTTTAAATCGTCGCCAAAATTGTTCCGAATTTTATATGAAAAATCTTCTAACACAAATAACTATTTGAAATCCCTCTTCTAATACATGAAACAAATAATCTTCTTCTCATTTACGAATATCGGCTGTTCCTGATTTTTATGAAAAACATTCGAACTCTATTTATATAAAATCGCACTTCTGTCATACAATATAGTTAATTTTCTAGCTAAAAGTTTTGATATCTAATTATCGTTAATATTATGTTCCGATTTTAAAGGAAAACAACTTCCTAACACCAAAATAAAATATAAAAATCTCTTCACAAGGCTATGGTACATCTAATTTTTATACGAGACCATCCAAAAAATTTAATGAAAGAATTAGATTTATCTAGAATTCTCTTTTTCTTTCACTATATCCGGATCAATCTATCATAGATACTTAAAACTAATGCGTATATCAAATATTCAATAGCTTTCAGTTGTTTCTATTTTTTGTATTAACATGACGGACAGACAGAGTGATGGACAAAACGCACAAAAATGCGATATATATGTACATATATTCTTTATTGTCCGTATGGAAATTTGTCTTACAATTTGTGCATTACACCAACCAAAAAAGCATTATAACAATGTACATTCACATCAGACTCACTCATAATTTACATGTGAAAAGTTTATATCAGATTGATTCTATTTAATGATTTGATTGCCAGGGGAACAAAAGAGTGTTTGTGTCTGTTTGTCTTTGCTATCGGTGTGATGTATATATCTTTATGAAAAATAAAAATAAGATAAATATATCTTGAAATGAATTCTATTAGAATTCGGTACAATATAGTCTATGAACCCTCGTAAAATCTCTCATGTTTATTTAATAAAAGCATTTTTTGTTACTAGTCCATTTTGACGAAATATAATTTTTTTTGATGAAATGCTTCAAGAACTCATTCAGTGCACAATGTCTATGAACCCTCAATAATAGGCTCGTATTGATGTAGACATTATTAGTCTGACTAGTAGTGGATTTTTTCCTATGACGTCATATGGAATTTGTTTTTTAAATGAGATACAAAAAGAACTCACTTGGTACACCAATGTCTATGAACCCTCGATAACTTGCTCGTATTGAAGACATTTTTAGTCTAACTTGGTCGAGTGACGTAGTGGATTTTCTCATTTGACGTCATATGGAATGAATTCTTTAAATAAAATGTTAAAACAACTCATTGAATTTTTGAATTTTATTAAATCTCGTTTTTTGACTCGTATTTTTAAAATATGTAATAGCTTGATTTAGATCTAATCTAGATTTTTTAAACTAGATCTACATTTTTAAAAAGTATATCTAGATTTTTTAAACTGGATTTATATTCTAATTAAAATTATTGTAGACTCAAGATCTTGAATTTCTAGGTGTCGTTTAGACTGATATAGGCTAGATCAATAGGCTATACAGAATTTCAATTTCTAGACTTAAAGTGTAGATTTTGATTTCCAAATGTCTAGATTAATATTGCAATGTCCTAATATACTAAAACTAATCTACTTTTTAAAATTTAATTTTGCATTCAGTCTTTTGATAGATTATCATTTTTTTTTATTTTAGTAAATCTAATCTAACTTACTTAGACTTAGGTCCTCACGCGACGTTCGGGGCATTGGGCAGTAAGCTGTCTCCATAAAGATCTGTCGTTGGCAATGTCTGAAGCCTCCTCCCACCTGGTGTCCATTGTTCTGAGATCCTCCATGAAGGTGTGGCGCCAAGTAATACGAGGACGTCCCTGTTTGCGCTTTCCTCGTATTTGTCTTCATGTCATCGCAACTCTTGGTATAAGTAGTTTATTTTGTCGTAGAACATGAAGGTGTATTTTTGTCTCGAGCCCAATGGCTTGGCTTGTCCAAATAGGCTTCAGCCTTTGGAAAATGCTCCTTTCGGCACGCTACATCATGGTAAGCATCTCCATCATTTGTTTTGATGCTGCCAATGTACTTGAACTTGTAATTGAAGCTCTTCCTTGACTCGCTAAGTCTGACGGGGCACCCTTTGCCTTATATCCAACTCGCATAATTTTAGTCTCATACAAGTTTATGCGGAGGCTAATTTTAGATGCTTCTCTATCTAGGCTCTGCGTCATTTCTTGTATGCCTTTATTTGTAGCTCCGAATAATCTAAATTATTTGTCTTCATGTCATCGCAACTCTTGGTATAAGTAGTTCACTTTGTCGTAGAACATGGCCCGCAAACCTCATGCGACGCTCTGTCACAACCTCACTAAGTGTTCCAGTTCCGCAAAGGATTTCCTTGAGATCCGTCTCAGACATTTTTGTTGAGCCACTTTTAGCCTTTTCTAAATTTTGACAGATGACTTCCATGTTTCACATGCATATGTTGCAGTTGGAATAACAATTGTGTTGAGAAGGTGTATTTTTGTTTCGAGCCCAATGGCTTGGCTTGCCCAAATAGGCTTTAGCCTTTGGAAAATGCTCCTTGCTTTTCCTATTCGGCACGCTACATCATGGTAAGCATCTCCATCATTTGTTATGATGCTGCCGATGTACGTGAACTTGAAATTGAAGCTCTTCCTTGACTCGCCAAGTCTGCACCCTTTGCCTTATATCCAACTCGCATAATTTTAGTCTTATCCAAGTTTATGCGGAGGCCAATTTTAGATGCTTCTCTATCTAGGCTTTGAGTCATTTCTTGTATGCCTTTATTTGTAGCCCTGAGTAATCTAATCTAAATTACATCTAAATTATTCCAAATTTATATTATAGATCTAGATCTAGTAGATATATATCTAAGAGTGCTAAATCAGAAGTTTAGTTTATGTAGATCTACATCCTTATTCTAGTCCCATTTAAATGAAAATGCCAATAGCTCTGTTGATAACTGTGCTGAGCTATCGAAGTACAAGCAAGATATATCTGTTCTTTTTTTGTTTTCAACTACAAATCAATGCTGATATGTTATCTAAAATAGCTCGTCTGACATATTGTACATATCCAGTATATGTCATGCCGTAATGTGTAATATATCTCTTTATCGATAATGGCTATTAGTTTGTAACCAGTTTGTTATTAAGAGCTATGCCTGGTCGCGCGGTTAGCGTGCCGAACTAATTATCTTGACTGTCACGGGTTCATACCCTGCTCGCTACCATCCTCCGTCGTCCAGCGAGATTTTAATTAATCTTAACTTAGAAGAAACATCTGAAACATGTATAACAGAAGAAAAAACATTTTTTACAATGCAACTTGAAACATTATTACTTTTGACCATCAAAATAAAATTACTTCTTGAATATTCTTTGCGAATAGGCGGATCCGACTCAGACGGGGGCCGCCCCTGAGTAATATTGTAATTATATATATTTTGAAAAAATCTTTTCTTTCTTTTTTTTTTTATAATACCTTAATTTCGCTTGCGACATCTGTTACATATTTGGGATCGTTGGGATTTTGCTTCTTTTCCTTGCCCATTTTGTGGGCTTTCTTAGCCTCTTTTTGGTTCTCTGTCTCATTTTTTGCTTGCTTTTATATTTTTTTAATGACACTAAGAAAAAAAGAAAAACACATTTCTCTTGAGTTATTTATCTGTATTTGTGTGTGTCTCTTTGGCACTACAGGTGTATAATATGAAATTCTGTGGCATTTTACGTCTCGAGAGACGATCTTTTCCCTTTGCAACTTCTTGTGTGACTAAAGAGGCCAATCCTTGATACACAGCTGCGATCGCAGGTTGGGCATATATAATCACCAGGCGCCGTTGCATTTTCACCCTTCTTTCTGCTTCTGTTGTGTATGACATCTGCAATCTGTGGGCCTTCCTTTATGCTCTCTCTCCATGTGGATCTGTCCAGTGCCACCTCTTCCCAGTTGCTAGTGTCGATTTTGAAGAGCTTCATGTCGCGTTTGCATACATCCGTATAACGTAAAAGTGGGCGACCAGCGGCTCTCCTGCCTTCTATTAGATCGCCATACAGTATGTCCTGTGGAAGTCGACCTACTGGCATTCTACGAACGTGGCCAAGCCAACCAAGCCGTCTACCGCTGATAACAGAGCGGATGTCCTGGCACCCTGCTCTTTGTAGCACTTCCTCATTGGTTATCTTATCTTGCCACATTATTTTATGCCTTAGGCATCGGAGGTGGAAAACATTCAGCTTTTTTTCCTGCCATGAGTAGGTTGACCATGTTTCACTTCCGTACAGCAAGGTGTTCAACACACAGGTCCGGTACACTAGTGCTTTAGTACTGCTAGTCAGCAATATGAAATACTACTTATTAATTGTTGTTTCAAATTTAATTCCACTTATATGCATACTAAATAGATTTTTTCTTTAAAAAAAAGAAACAATTTTTATTGCAAAATGGTGTATTTTTTTATGAAAAATGTGTTTGCATAGCCGATTTTAAAAATTAAATTTATCACTTTCATAAAAGAAAAATAGAATCCATTGCATCAGAACTTTAAAAGATCTAAGATATCATGAAGCCCGAATTCTCAATATCTTTTCTCGTTTACGAGCTCTAAACGGGACGGACGGATGGGCGGACAGACAGATCACACAAAGCTAATAGCGGCTACTTCTTTTTAGGGGCCGCTAAAAAGAAAACGAATTTCATTTTGAGTGTTTTGAAATAATTTCTTCGTCGTCAATAATCTTTTCATCACAGATATTTAAATTGAATTTTCATTGATATTTAGTCTAGGTTAGTGACATTAACTTTTTAGGTGTTGCTACTTTTGAGAATCCGTTCTTGTACATCTCTCTCTCTCTGGCTTGCATCTTCTAGTACGTTATGTTTCATTTATTTCTTCAGTATCTCATCATTTATTTGTCATTGTCATTTTGTTCTAAATACTCTAAAATATTAAGGCTTTGTGTTTGACAGGAATAGACCTACTTGGAAAAAAGATTAACGAATTAACATTTAAGTGCATATCCTTATTTGTCTCTCTATTTAGGTCTACCAAACAAAGCCAAACTTCAAACTGCCTATATAGCTATGTCATTGATGGCTGTGATAACATTTATTGCTATTACATTGTTGATAATCGTCTGCGTCTTTTATGTCTGCAAAATGTAAGTTCACTTTATGTGTTGTCTGAGTTAATGTGGATATCCCCAGGGCTCAGACTAGTGTAAAAAAAGCGAAATTATAATGTGAATTATATTGTAAGTTAAAACATATGTAACATATGTCAAATCTAACTTAGACTTAACATTGAAACTTTCTGTTGGAGTGAGAAGATTGCTCAAGGAAATATACTTATTTCTATGATAGTTTCTAGTATGTGTTTAAATTTCCTACAAATAATATATTAACATATTTGATAATAATATTATTTATTCAAAATATCAGAGTAACAGAGATTTTATTTTGATCAAGCCTTAATACAGAATATTAGTTCATTATTATAATTACATGTAAGGCACTAGCGGATCTAGAACTGTTGGGGGGGGGCATTTTTTTCAAAACCCTAACTCTCACGCACAATAAAACCTAACCCTATGCATAAACGTGCGTACAGAATATATAAAGATATATATGAGAATAAAATAAAGCAGGCGAAAAAAAACCCAGTAATGTTGAGGCCTTTCTTCTGCAAGCTTGGGGTCTGGGGAGCCCTGTAAGCTTTCTCAGTTGGGCTCGGGAAGAAGCCCCGACGACAAAAGCGTTTTCTTGCATTCTTCAGTGTAGAAAAGCATTCTTCTGACCTAAAGCTCATTATTCATCCTATTATATTATAAAGGACCTTTGGAAAATGTTGAAAAATATTCTAATAAGAATTTATAAGCCCTTAATAAATTGCAAATAAAACCGATTTGTCCCTTGAAAGGATAAGATACCTCACATATTTAGATTAAGGCTTTGATAATCGCCGCCGAAAAAAAGTTATTCGATAAATAATATTTAATGGAATTCAAGCATAATGTGAGTTATAGTCCCAAATTTACTTAACTAGAAAAATATCAGATTGAGTAAAGGTTGGAAAAAGGCGACTAGGAAAAGATTATCTGGGTTTAGAACTCATCTCAATCGTAACCATTATACTGAAAAATTTCGTTTGAATTATAACTTTTCCAAAGCAAAGTCTTTCTTAAAATAATTATGATAAATTCATGTGAAGCGACATTAACTCTGCCTGGAAAGTGGAGGGGCGGTAGAGTGAAAATGATTAATCCTCGCTCCTTTTTATAATTTCTGCTAATGATTGCATATGGCATTAAAGAATAGTAGTGGGCGACTCGATATAAGAATTTCATTTATAGCATACATTTATTATAATAGTGACATTTTTTTTTTTTGCAATTTCTTAATTATAATACAAAAAGAAAAAGTATTGGTTTGTCCGATGGGCGGAAGGCGATTGTATGTATCGCCATTCCCACCTGATACAACCCTTTTTCATTTTATATTTACTAATCAAAAAATTTGAGATTAGATTGTGGTGCAACATAATATACAAAAGATTCGCATATCAATACGTAGTTTATATTATATAGTTATTCGACTAATTTAGTTCAAGAACTATGATTTCTCCATAAAATAGGACCGCCCCCCCCACTCAGATGGCTGGAGTGTAGAGAGGGCAGTACATGCAATCGCCCCCCCCCCCCCCGTTTACCATACCGAATCGGCCAAAATACCAGAAAGGGAGCGACATAATATAACATTTAAATATTAACTCAACTAATTTTGTTCACAAACTATGATTTATCCATAAAAGTAGGACCGCCCCCCCCGCCCCACATACTCAAAGGGTTTAGGTGAAAAGGGCAGTAGAGGTATTCGCCCCCCCCCCCCCCCCATCAGCCAACAGGGGAATGACATAATAAAATGATGGGTTAAAATACCCATAACAAGTTTTAATCATATAGATGATATTTATTTGATTTTGTTAGCAAGCTGTGATTTCTACAAATAAATTCGACCGTCCCCCACTCGAAATTTTAAGGTGGGGAGGGGAGGCGAGATTTATGCTCGTCCCAACCCCACCATATCGTCCAACATACTAGAGGGGGGGGCGAAATGATCTAAAAATTGGTAGAAATATAAATAATTAGTATATATTATTAACTAAGTAATACATTCGTATATAAATTGTGTGAATTTTATACTAAAATTCGTCCGCCCCCCCCGAAAGGGGGTCGGCCAAGTGGGGTGCGCTATCGCCCCTACCGTCCCCCTCAAATCCGCCAGTGATGTAACTTTGCTTTTTTTATGCAAATATTGTGTTTATTAATTAAAAAGATACATGTTCTAATGCATAGAAATCTGCAACATGTGCTACTAGAGTGATTCTAGTTTTTTTTGCTAATGTTAATAAAATTACAATTATTTTTCTCAACTGTTATGTCGCCTAAAAGTAATGCACGCCAGACCTTATTTTCTTGTTTTTATGTCTGACGCAGTTCGGTACCTGTAAAACTTCAAAAGTTAATAAGCCGATTCAAAGTAACAAGAATTGTTAGAGACAGGCCCAGAACCACATTACCAAATCAGTGTAATGCAATCACAGATGTTCACAATAGCGAAGTGGATCAATTTCTTCTGCTGGATCTGGTTAGTGCATAGTTTTACATATTTATCGATAGTCTACTTAATAATTGTAAAATATGTAATTTCTAAAGGCAGCAAAAGAGATTGGCTAAGTACATTAAAAAAAAAAAAAGAAATACTAAAAAAATGTGTTTTTAAAAGGTTATTACGTGAATTCTTAGATCCATGTACTTGGTTGAGTAAGTTGTTTTTAACTACGCCGCTTCAACGCTTAAAGTTCTACAGGGACATTTTTTAAATAAAAAGATATAATACCTAGAAGTTCATATTCTCATGTGTTCCACCATAAAGTAGGGTGTCGTTGCTAGTTCATTGACCAAGTGCCTTACACTTTTCACAAATTAAATGACATCTTATAGCCAGCCATGCCCTTCGGTACTTAAATATTACGCTCATAAACAAATATAGCAAAATGCTGCAATGTTATTTTGAAATAGCAAAAAAAAAATGTCTGTAATTTTGCCTATTTTAAAAATCTTACAACTATTTGATTCAAAATATAAAAACAATCAGTAATTCTAATTACTTACCTAGTTGATAAAAATGTATAATTAGCTATTTTAGCTTTGTATTGTTTATTAATTTTAGAATGTCTTCCATGAAAATATCTAGGATACCCCAACATCTGTAGTATCAGATATAGTGATAGATACAAATGAGACAAAGTACAGTGACATAGATGTTAGCGATGATGAACTCTACATCAACAGTCCTTCTTTGAGCAACTGTCACCTACTGCAGACACAAAAAGATATTGCCATCAAAGTCCCTTTAAATCCGCTACTAAAGAGCCAAATATTTTCTGGCTCGGAGCCAACACTAAATTACAAACAGAAAACGTATAACTCCAGAGAAAAGAAGAAGTTATTTCATTATACAAACTGTCGAATACGTGAGGACCAAACGAAATTTAATCTGTAAGTAGATCTCTTATTGCACAATTGTGTAATGCTTTTCTGTAAGGATGTTGAAATCAGAAAGCAGTCTTCTGTAATTTTTTTCTTATTTCTGCTATCAGCTAACACTTTCTTCAATTTCACAATTAAACAAAGTTACAAAAACAGTTTGTGTGAAACACAAACTCAATATCGCCCATCTAGAGTCCACACCAGTATTCAAACACGGGATTTCCAGTTCCATATTTTTTGAAAAAACTGCTTGCATATATAACTTAAAAAATTAGATGGTTCACTTTCGGAAAAGAAAAAAAGTAGCCATTGCATCATAACTTTTGTGCACGGACCAGAGGTTTGGAACTTACTCCCCATTGATCTCAGACAGACAACATGCTACACCATTTCTAAGACAAACATTAAGACCCATTTGTTTAAAACTTTTTAGATTAATTACCATTGTGGCTATAGCATTTGTGTTTGTAATGTTATTACATCGCCTTAAGCCTACATTTTGTTTGTTAACAGCGCTTTATAAATAATATTATTATTATTATTAATGATTTAAAATATCATGATTCCGATTTTCATTTTCTCTTCTAGTTTCTGAGATCTAAACGGGACGAACGGAAGGATGGACAGACAGACAGACAGGCCACACAAAACTAACAGCGTTTTTTCCCCTTTCGGGGGCCGCTAAAAACAAAAAAAAGAAAAGCACGTAAACAAAGTGTCAATTTTCGCAAAAAGTGGTATTGATTGTGAGCTAATTTGTAGAGCGCTCTACTAATAACGCGGATGTCGTAATGGTTTGAGCACAATACTTGTCAGCGTTAGTCGCCCTTTCAGCGGGTCACTAAAAATATTAGTTTTGTGTGGTCTCTCTGTCGTCCGTCCGTTCCGTCTATATCTCGTAAACTAGAAAAGTCGCTGTCGTTGCAATATATAACTAAAGGGAAACGTTTATTTTGTTAGGTTTTATAAAACAATTAGATAAATTAGATAATCATTCGTTAACATTAGTTAGGCCAGGTTCACATTTAGCTTCACCTTCACTTATCCCTTAGTCTAATGGACCATTGGGTGAACCACACAAGATCTGTCTATCATCTTTCTCCTTTTCTCCTTGTCCTTTGCCTTTGATACAATTTCATTCACTCTTCTTCCTGGTACTGTTCCCTGAAGTAATGTCTTTGAGAGCCCTGAGGACCTTGTGATGTGGCCATAGACTTGAAGTTAACGTTTTTGACAATGGCTAGCAGGTCATTTTGGGGTCCCATTGCTGTATTAATCCTCTTTCTAATCTCTTCATTCGTGATGCGGTCTTTGTAAGTAACACCTAGGATTCATCTATATCTTTATAAATATCAGTTCATCAAATATATATGAATATTATCAATGTAATACTAACATTAATAAATCTCCGTACCCTGTGGTATCAAGTCGTTAGTCGATCTAACACTACAATAGCACGTCTCATCTTTGTGTATCGATGGAGATAGGGTTGTAGTTGTTGATAGTTTGTAGTCCATAGTTTATTATATTCTATCTGAAAATATTGAAGCCTGCCTTTTTATCTACCGAAGGGCCGATTTGGAGTTTGTTTCCAGCTTTCTTTTGTAACATTGATTTCTATTTTTTTCAATGAGAAATAAAATATGATTCTTTACTTTAATTTTCTACAATCATCTGTATTGGCTTGCAAAATTAGTCTGGGTGTAAAAACAACAAAACCATAACAGGTTAAGTTTTCGTCCATGGTAATAAGAAATGTCTTAAATTGTCATACTGTGACAAGCGAAAAGCTTAAAGTCAGAGTCACTCAAATTTATCACAGCATTAATTATTATTTATTATTATTTGTTCATTTTATTTTAATTATTTCCCCGTCCTATCTCCAATTTCTTCACTCACCCCACCTTTTCCTCGTCCCACTACACTGAGTTCACCACCTTGGCGGCTTTTCATTTATCTACCCTTGACCGGGGTAAAGATAAACACGCAGTCTCTTTTGTCTTACCCGCCGGATGTCTGACGGTCGCGGTTGACACCACCTTGGGTGGAATGCAAGTCAATTTTTCTCCCCCCCCCTCTCCCAAGTCTCTCTTTGATCAAAGAGATTACTCGGGTCAACACGCCTCGTGACACTTCAAGGTGCGACTCCCCTCTCTTGTCAGATTCACCCACGTGAGAGATAATCTTTGGTCAATCCCATTTCCTGTTTCCGCCCACCTTTCCCGGGCCTATATAAGGTAGAATAAGCCGGGACAGACACTCTCTCATTTCTCATTCTAGCTGAGCAATCGAGTCTGGACTACTTCATTTATTCTTACTCTTAGAGGAATACCTGGTGGTAAGCCGAACTTAATCACAGTTCCATCTTAATTAGTCTGTGTATCTTTCTCACTGGATATTATCATGTGTATTTTATTATTTCATTTATATTTAATTAGTGCACTGTGTATTTCTCACTGGCGTAAGTAGAAAACATAAACATGGCCTATGTATTTATTTATGTATTGCATTAATCTATTAATGCTACGTTGCTCAATTGATCGTTGATGCAACCATGTATGTATTTGTACATCTTATTTTATTTCCTTCATCTCGACTGACCGCCGTGATAATTTTTTAGCACACTAATACTGCGCTTAGAAAAGAGATATGAATCATCTCCCCTGTAGTCATTCTACTTTGGCGAGAGTTGCGCCCCTTGAACGGAAGCTCTCCCCATTCGAACACTCCATTGTTCTCGGCCGACGGTCGCATGTAAACAAACCGTCATGGTCGCTGACCACCGCCCATTCCCCCCCCCCCTTTTTCTCTTCCAACTTGTGTTCTTTATTTGAGATTATTATTTCCCCTTATGTGTACATTTTTATATTATTATTTCCCCTTTTATGTACATTTTTATATTGCTGCTATCAGCCATCTATTTCCCAAATGCCATTTGTCATCATCTCCCCATCGTGCTCAAAAGCAATTTTACCAATCTGACCAATCAGTCGAGGGCATCGATAAGATGCATAAGAGATATGTCCTAACTTGTCTTTATTTATCCGCAGCCTCCATCAGGTGTCTGCCTATTTGCTGTTCCGTGTCTACTCAACACTACTCAACTATTTATCGGATCACTCACCTGCCTATTTATTTGGCATTGTCTGCCTAGTCAACTGCCTACTTGTTATTGAGTATCATCTCCTGCTTACTGAGATCTACTCAATCATTTATCGTATCAATTGCCTTTTTACCTGCCTAATTGCTATTGAGTATCATCTCCTGCCTATTGGGATCTACTCAGCTCTACCACTTGGCGCTATCGGCTCTACTTTCCTGCCTATTCGACAGCCCACCTGTCAACTTATAAGGTACGACGTCCCTATAGACACAGAGTCTGTTAGAGACGTCATGGCTACGCCAAGCCCTCCGCAACTCACTAGACTTATCCTGTTAGCTACGCTGCCCACGGCAGATCAGCTCTGCCGCAGTACCCTTGTCCCCACGGTAGCCGGCCACCCGCTCTACTGTGCCCACTACAGATATCAGAACTTTGGATTGAGACTCCACAAGAACTATATCACCGGCGTCCCTCTATTTGATAGAGCGCCACCTCCAGCTGCAGAACCTCAAGCTAGGACACAGCCAACTGCGACCCAAACAGGACAACCAGCTAAGTTCAGAAGACAAAGTGACATACTCTCTTATTAAGTGCAAGAGTGATGATTAAATATATTATTGGTTAGAGATAGATGCAAATCCTCCCCCTTTTTATTCTTCTATGTAAATATTTATGTAAATAAATATTCTTCATTTTCAACTTTGTATTTTTCTTTGATTGCTTGTCTCGTTGCGTGCCTGCTCCCGATTTATATTGTTACGAATCTCACTATCCAGGCTCTCTGCAAACTGCACCATAAACCCCCAACTTAAAGAACTTGACAACTCAGGGCTCCAAAGTAACGTAAAACTTTAATAGTTGAATAGATCTGAGCCAATACTGTACAATTGGCAGCACGTAGCACAAGACTGTACAAATATCTCTCCGATAACACCGTACCGCCGTATCAACTCTTGCACTGGCTTCTCCGTCTCGTTCCGGGCTTGCACTGGGTTCAACGGTTCAGGACTGACTTCACACACTAGACTCGTTGTGTCGGACTCGATCACAGACCAAGATCAAGACGCCGTTGTAACGAACTGTAGATCGGGAAGATGTGACTGATTCGTCTCTGATACCTTCGCTCTTTATTTAGGGTCCCTACTGGCCTTCTTGAACCGGACAGAACGCCGCTCGACGTTTCTAGGTGGTCAGATGACTACAACTCTCGTGACGCTTCTGAGCTCTGTTCACGACGTCGATCCTTCCCGAACCGTCCTGTTGACACTCGACTCGGCTGACCGTCATAACTCGTCACGGTTGACCGCTCGTCTAGCGCTGGCCTGGGGCGATTTGCGTCGGCTGACTACACTCACACCACTAACCCCATCTGTGCCATCACCAGGTTTATAACAATACGTTGGCGGGTTGGCGTGTGATAATTTCAAAAAACAATCATCCGCTAGACATTAAACGCGCCAAGCACACGTCACTTACGCTAACCTGTCTCACACACACACACACACACACACACACACGCACACACACACACACACACACACACACACACACACACACGTATCCACATGAAATTTCGTTTCTTTTTTAACAGATTCGCGACTTGGTGACTGCTTTGTACGAAGACCTGGCTCTAGTTTTCTAGCAATCCTTTTAATAATTTTAATAGTTTAGAATTCCTTTTTTACAACTACATTATAAATAGTTTGTTCTGTAGACTAGGACAATTAGGTCACAGATTGGGATCTATCAGATTACAATTAGATTGAGGTCAACATTACTGTTCTATTTTTAGATGCCCAATTGTAACCCAAAATGTTTAATGAAATAAATGTTCCTTATGATAAAGTATTTTTGTATAAATTTCAGTTTGTCTTTTATATGGACAAAATTCATCACTTCAAACTTACTTTTTATATCACACCTGTGTCTTTAAAATATGGAAAAGTAAACTTGATTAGAACAGTGCATAATTGTTTTAGTACATAGACAGCATTCGGATTAATAACAAGGCTAAGTGTCGAAAGAATTGTTTAACAAGCCCTGGTTTAAGGCACGACTTAAAATTAATTTCTATAAAGCTTATATCAAACAAATCCGTCTGTTCAAAAGTTTGTTCACGTTATTTCTGCAACACCCAATCTCGGATTAAGATGAAATTTTGCGCTATCATTTGTTTTAACTGACAACACAAGAATCAATAAAAAATAATTACCAACTATTGGTAATTATTTTGTTTGGTAGCTCTAACAGAGGAAAGAAATTGTACTTGACCGAAGTGTGGGTATAAGTTAAATTTGTCCCCTTTGTATGTGTCTAAGGCTTACTAAACACAAACATGAAAAAGAAACAATAGATAACTATACAATTTCATGTTCATACGCTCTTCACTAGCAGAATGGTTACCGTGTTGGCTTGACAAGCCTGATAAGGATTTAGCCCATGAGGTTGTTCACTTGTTTATATGAATGAATTAAAAAAAAACAATCCTCTAGATACCCCGTTCGTTCTCCCCAAACCTTTTCCAACTGGTCCAAACAAGTGATAGGATCATAGCGTAGTGAGAAAGACAAAAGCATGAGATTGCGCTAAACAAAAACAGTTGGTAAAAATATTTCTAATCGCGCAGATTTGTTAGTCTTGATCTATTACAAATTTAATTACAAGACAGAACCAAACTAATTGGTGCACGTTCTATAAGTTTTGTTTTTTAAAAGAAGTTTTTTTTTTTTTGCTTGTTACATTATATTATGCATTGATTATAATGTAGTTGTCTAGAGGTAGCCTATGTATGCTAGAACGTATTTAAGACACAGACTTTGTTGTAACAATCCCTTGATTTCGTCTTCTTTTAAGTCAATGTCTGGAGTCTAAAAGCACTAGTGACATCTACACCAACAGTCAAGAAGCTACACAAGTCTATTCTCACCTCCACAACTTCCCTCACTTTCAAAAGAGTCCCAATGTTTACAACGGGTGATGAGAAGAGAAGTCAAAGAAGACATTGTAGAGCCAGATGTGACAACATTCTGATTTCTAAACATAGGAAAATAGTGTTGATTTTTTTTCAGGAAAACAAATGAATGTAATAATTAAATAGCTCGTCCATTTTGTAAGAGAGAAACATAAAACACAATTAAATTTTCTGTGAGAAGAAAATCAAAGAAAAATAAAAATAGTAAGCATAAGTGTGTGTTTGTGTGAATTAGAGGAGAGAGGGTGCGTGCCTTTCGGTTGTGCCATTGTGTCTTAGCTCCTCTATTCTCTGACATTTTTTCCAGGTAATATTTTCCTTTTTATTTTCCTATGGAGTGATCTTCATATAGCTGGTATTTTTCTTTGTTGGTGCTAGTGCAACATCCGGTTGTCTCATATATGGCACCATAATATTTTCTCAGGATTTTCCGTTTCCAAGTATTAAGCAGAATTTCTGTTGTTTTTGTTAGCGTCCAGGTTTCACTAGCGTACATAACTACCGAGCTAATTGTTTTTTTAATATATATTTTTCTCTATTTTCTTATATATAAATTTGCTTTTAGATATGTGTTTTGTTATAGAAAGCTATATTGCCTGCCAATAGTCATAGAATATATAGGAAGTACAAGAAAATGGGATCCAAAAACTATTAGCCAACATCAAACCGAAAAAAGCATCTGGACCTGGTGGTATTCCAGCTAGATTAATCAAAGAAATAAGCAATGAGCTAGCACCAGTGTTCAAAATACTTTTTCATGCATCTCTTAACCAGGGCAGAGTACCAAGGGACTGGAAAGAAGCTAATGTAGACCCGCTATTTAAAAAGGAGAAAATCTGACCCAGGAAACTACAGACCAGTATCACTTACCAGCATCACATGTAATATCCTAGAACACATAATATGTAGGAACATCATAAACCACTTAAACAAACATAATGTCCTCACCCCATACCAACATGGCTTTAGGAAATATAGATCATGTGAAACACAACTAATAGAACTAATTGATAAATTTTCAAAAGGTTTAGATAACAGTGAGCAAATAGATGCTATCTTACTAGATTTTTCAAAAGCTTTTGACAAAGTTCACCACCATAGTTTGCTTAAAAAAAATAAAATATTTTGGCATTGATGGTCCATTGCATCAGTGGATTAAAGATTTTCTGATATGGAGAGAAACAACCGAATTAAAAAATGGCTTTAGATCAACAATAATAACAGAAAAAACTCAGGTGTACCTCAAAGAACAGTCTTAGGTCCACTGCTATTTTTAATTTACATAAATAATTTACCAAACTGCATTAGTTCAAGAACAAAAGTCAGATTATTTGCAGACGATTGCATAATTTATAGAACAATAAAAAGAACACAATATACAGAAATTTTACAAAGAGTATTAGATGAATTACAGAAATGGGAATCAAATTGGAGCATGTCTTTAAACACAAAAAAATGTCAGTTATTAAGAATAACAAAAAAAAAAAAAAAAAAAAAAAAACTAAAACAAATTAATTCCACTTATCTTATTCATAGTAAATCAGTAACACAGACTAAAAACGCAAAATACCTAGGTGTTATAACAAATGAAAAACTGTTATGGAATCCCCATATTGATGAAACTAAACAAAATCAAACCACGTCCTCCAAAACTGCTCTCTATACCAAGAGGCTCGTATAAGACATTGGCCCCAAATCACCCCAATAGAAAAGAAACTATATGGAGAGCTCCCTGATCTGGAAACCACTGCGCATTTCATCTCATGTATTGGTCTACTCATCTGAACACTCCAACATAATCAATGAGAACGAAGAAGAAGAAGAAGAAACAAAGTATTATAGTTTATTAGAAGAAATTTCTATAAATTAAATAAGAACATAAAACTAAAATGTTATTTAACCTTGGTTAGGCCAATAATAGAATATGCATCCTCCGTTTGGGACCCCTCAACTCAAGAAAACATTAAGATAGTGGAACAGACTCAAAATAGAGCAGTGAGATTCATAACAAACGAATATTTACATTTGACTAGAGTAACACCTTTAGTAAAGTCACTAAATTTAGAAAGCCTTCAGGATAGAAGACTCAAAAGTAAAGTAGCAATTATACATAAAACACTGAACCATAATCTTCAAATACAAAAACAAAATTTAATAAACTACTTAGAAAGACACAAAGATAAAGGCACATTCCTCGTTCCATATGATAGGACAAAATTGTACAAGTGCTCCAACTTCCCTAGTGCTATTAGAGCATGGAATGGATTGCCTGAGCTAGCCAGGAAAACCAGTGACTTGGCAGAATCTAAGTCATTGGTTAATATGCATGAATAAATGCATGACGTGTAGGACGTAATCATTTTCTTTTTTGAA
Organism: Biomphalaria pfeifferi; assembly: GCA_030265305.1. Classification (NCBI taxonomy): domain Eukaryota; kingdom Metazoa; phylum Mollusca; class Gastropoda; family Planorbidae; genus Biomphalaria; species Biomphalaria pfeifferi. Next base: position 1,473,259 of record JASAOG010000151.1, read on the forward strand.
GTAACGTCTGTATTATATAAGATAAGATTTACTTCTGTGATAGGGTCAAGTTTTGAACGTATCATGCTTCCTAAATATTTTAAGGTTTCTAACAATTACTACTTCAGAAGAGAAACAAAGGACACCAATCAACAGGGACAATATACCGACAACCTTTACAATACTTTGCATATCCAGATGACATTGCCTTATTGGGTAAAGACACCTCGGACATTGCCAAAGCTTTCCCCCTAGAAGAAGAATCTCGACCAGCAGGACTTGAAATAAATGACAACAGAACCAAATATGTTCTAATGACAAGAGAACATCAGGCAGAAGAACAATAGATTCAAATTACCACACAGTGGACGCCTAGGAGTTTATGTGAAAATACAAAGGCACTTTATTTTGTTTCTTCATTGAATTGTATTTTCATTTAATTTTTTTAAAAGATAGACATATAACTTTGTCAAAACAATTTATTTGAAGATAATTTAATAGCTTTTTTCTCAACGTAATTTTAATTTGAACAATTCGTTTAATTTAATGTCCTCTTTAGGCAATTTTAACTGTTTCGTAGAGGACCATAGATACGTACCACAAATAGTTGTGTCATGACATGTCCTTGGCCTCCACAGTCGAGAAACGAATGGTTCATCTCGAACACTTTTTCATATGGCTGTGGAGCCCTATTTTGGAGAGACACTCCCGTTCACATATATTGCATGGCAAGGTAGCTTTCGCTTTGGTGGTAGAGGAGTAGGCCATTTTCCGTGTGGCACACTTTTCTTTAAGAGCTGAGACTCTTGTTTTCTCTCTATCTTTAGTTTTCTTGGTCACCGTCTCTATCTCCAACTAGTGCGGTCTAGGACTATGTCTTCCCAATGGTCAGTTTCAATGTTTACTGATTTAAATCCCTTTTTATCACATCAACGAAACGGAGGTGATGACGACCAGTTATTCTTAAGCCAGACGCAAGTTGCCCGTACAGAATGATTTTCAGGATGCGATTGTTCTCCATCCGTCGAACATGTCCGAGTCAGTGCAGTCGGCGTTGCCTGAAGACCGTAAAGATGCTGGGAAGGCCTGTTCTCGCGAGGATCTCAGTATTACACACTATTTCTTTCCATGTTATTTTTAAGATCCTTCGAAGGCAGCGCAAGTGGAATGAGTTTAGTTTCCTCTCTTGTTTGGTGTATGTTGTCCACGACTCGCTGCCGTACAGTAACGTGCTAAGGACGCATGCCTTGTAGACCTCCATTTTGGTCGCGGTGGTGAGCTTCTGGTTTTCCCAAACACTTGGTCGGAGTCTAGCGAAGGTTGATGCAGCCTTCCCTATGCGTTTTTTAATCTCTTCTTCTAGTGACAGGTCATCTTGAATTGTAGACCCAAGGTAGCAGAATTCGTTTACGGCATCTAGTTTATTATCGTCAATGAGGATGGATGGTGGTGCTGTAGCAGGTGGTCCAATAACATTAGTTTTCTTTGTGCTAATGGTTAGGCAATACTCTTTGCAAGCCTTAGAGAAGCAGGACATTAGTGACTGAAGCTCCTCTTGTGAGTGTGCCACTACCGCTGCGTCGTCCGCGAAGAGCATATCTCTTAAGAGGGTTGTTCTGGGTTTAGTTTTGGCCCTCAGTCTAGCAATATTTAGAAGCTTGCCATCGAATCTGGAATGAAGATATATGCCTTCGGTGGATTTGTAAAACTCGTGGTAGATTAACATTGAAAAGAGTATTCCAGAGAAGGTTGGGGCTTTGGGGCTAGGACACATCCTTGTTTGAATCCGCTGTTTATACTGAAACTTTCGGAGCAGGCGCCTTTGAACTGTACTGTACCCATCATGTTTTGGCGGAAAGAGACAATACTATTTAGCAGCTTGGATGGACAGCCTATTAACTGTAAGATTTTAAAGAGGCCTTCTCTAAAAATTGTTATAACTCTTTGGTAACCAAATCAAGCTCAAATACCTAATAATAGCAATATTTTATATAATATTTACTTGCTTTACCCAAAAAGCTACACCCATCGTTATTCTTTGCATTTTATCACAATATAATATTTTTTCCCGATTTGAACGATGTAGAATATTACAACATGTGCTTATCTCTCTTGTGTTTTGCCAAAATAGAAAAGAAATGTTTAACTTTACTAAAGTTTATTTTATAAAAAATCCCCGTGTAATGTACTAGCCTGCGATTTCCAGTATCCCTGATACTTGTGCTTATTTAGCGGCCCCCGAAAGGGTAAATGACGCTATTAGTTTTGTGCGAAATGTCTGTCCGTCCGTCCGTCCCGTTTAGATCTCGTAAACTAGAAAAGATATTGAAAATCCGACATCACAATATTTTAGACCATTCAAAGTTCTGATGCAACGGCTACTTTTTTTTTCCTGAAATCTAATTTTTAAAATCAGTTATGCAAGCTGTTTTTTAAAGAGAAAAAGCTAATTAGTACGCATTATAAGTTAAACCTAATTTAAAACGAATAGTAATCTTATAAATTTCATTATCTTGAACATTTATTTTTGTCCGGCTTCTGAAAATTCGAATAAAAGATTAAGCCTTTCAAAACAAACACATTATTTATAGACCAGGAGAGGCTCGGTAAAGCGCTTAGCTTCCGAACCGAAGGTTCGAATCCTGGTGAAGACTGGGATTTTCAACTTTGGAATCCTTGGGCGCCTCTGAGTCTACCCAGCTCTAATGGGTACCTGACATTAGTTGGGGAAAAGTAAAGGCTGTTGGAAACAACGATAAGCGATGTAGAGAAAGTGGAAAAAAATGTGACAACGATGTTTAAAATGTTTTAATATAATTTAAGTTTCTACTTTCACTCTTTGATTGTTTCTATTTAATTACCTTTTGTTCCAAGGATTCCTGAGATGTAAACAGCTCGAGAACTGAAGTCAAAAGCTAAAAGCTGAGGTATCCTAAAAAAAAATTAACGGCGGTTGGTCGTTGTGCTGGCTACATGACACCCTCGTTAACCGTAGGCCACAAAAACAGATAAACTTTACATCATCTGCCCTATAGACCACAAGGTCTGAAAGGGGAACTAGTTAGGCCAGGTTCACATCTAACTTTGCATTCACTTGCACCTATCCTTTGATCTGATGCACCATTGGGGCACTACACAAGATCTGTCAACCTTCTTTCTCCATTCTTATCTCTCATTTGTCTTTGATATAATTTCATTTGGATTTTCTTTCTGAAAATATTGAAGCCTGCCTGGGTGGACCACTTTGGAGCTGATTTTAAGTTTGTGTTTCCACACAAACTGTCTTTGTAACCTTGTTTTATTCTTATTTTTTGGGCATGTATACATTTCCCCCCTTTAATTACTTTCAATGGAATGGCACACATTATAACGCTCCTACACATACTTCTGGCCAAAGAATTCTTGTATTTCTTATCTTAAAAAAGGAAAGAATGGTGCCTGGTCGTGCGGTTTGCGCGCTGGACTGTCGTTCGGATATATCGACGGTCGAGGGTTGAAACCCTGCCCGCTCCCATCCCCCGTCGTCGTGCGTGAGGTTTGGACTAGGAAGTAAACTATCTTCAACTCTGAAGGAACATCAGAAACATGTAAAACAAACAAAACAATATCAAATACAATTACAAGTTACAAAAGAAGCGCTCCCCAGTCAGCGCTATGAGGATCAATTTACGCCCCATTTCACCCTCACTGGACTAGAGGATAGTAGCTGTAAGCAAATTGTCTCGGAAATAAACAGTTTTAGAGCCCTTACAAAGGGCGCGGGACACACATTTGATACCCAAAGCCTTTTCTTAAGACAAGCACAGAAGACAAAAATAAAATCTTAAATAGACTGCCGGCGGACAATGGCTTTGCTCGAGATGCTCAAAAATATACAAAATGGATTTGTGAAGTCATGTGAAACACTGCACTCTACTCTACGGAATTGACCCATTGCATTTATACATTTAGGAAGCTATTTTCGTATTCAGACGGTTAAAAAAAGCAACACACAGCTCTGACATTTGGAGGAAATACCGAACATTTCAAACAAATCTTAATAGAAGAGTAGTTTCTTTCTGGCTTAAAATTCTTTTAATTGTACTTAGTTGGTCTACACTAAACATAATGCTAAAACAAATAATAATAAACCTAAAAAGGTTTAGACTAGGAACAATAAATAGAAAATACTATGCATAATGTAGAGCATTATGGACAAATTAGGTCAATAGATAAAATACTACAGGCAAATTAGTTAAATGGATCATTATGGACAAAGTTTTATTTTACAATTTATTATCAATGTAAGTCAAATAATACAAATATAAGGACAATAACGAACTCTACATGCGACAATAAGAAAATCTAGGTCTGTTAATGTAACATTAGGGAAGTTCTCTATCTTTAAATAGGTATGACATATTCACTATTGGTATATTCTGTTTTAATCTCATCATATTCTATTGACTTTGGCAAGGATGTTTCTGAAATACAAGAATTATATTCTTTAAATCTCTAAATATACAAAAGCATGCAATATATTTTCTAGCTTTTAACATTAAGACTGTTAATTTTTTAACAAAATTTTTCAGCAGAAAATTATTAAATATATTATTTTTTTATTTTTTTTGAATATTTATTTTAATTTTAAGAAAATCAAAACACAAATTAGGACAAATATCGAACACATGCAAAAGCACTTGTTGAAATGCCTCGTGTAGTGATGAGAGCAGAAACTGAGTGCTGCTCACCTGAAAATGTTTTCTTTAAGGCTGTTTAAGAACTTTGATTAATTGTATTCTTTTTACTGTATGCTTACAATTGTTTTCTTTCCTAAGTTGTATGACATAAATTATTAGTGATAGCTAAGCTAGTATTAGTATACGAGTTAATTTCAAGATTATGTTTATCAGGTTTGGGTTAGTATTTGGGAACATTTTAAAAATAGGTTTATTGTTAGGCTATACGTTTAATAAAGAAAAGATTGTTTGAAAGTGTCATGTCTTGTCTAGCGGTTGCTATGATAAGCGTGTCTTAAAAAATCTACACCAGGATTTTAAATTGGTTGGTTATGTTTCTTTAAGTGTTTTAGTTTTGTTAGATAGATTGCATAAACATTTTAAGATATATGGTTCTACAATTATTCTATAAATATATATGACAAGGAATTTCGAAGAATAATATTTATATATTATATTATATATATATATATATATATATATATTATATATTATTGTAATATTATATTTAAATATCCTTTTTTGCAACTGGTTATACATATTGTCTACAAAGTCGATAATGAGATAGTACTAAGTACTAGATTTCATTATTACCTTGGTAAATGTGAATTTCACTGTGGTCTGTATTTGTTTGGTTGTAAACGTGAATCCTTGGATTGCTGATCCTGTGAAATCATTGTTAGAGGAACAACTAGTTATGTTGATAATAAATCTACTTACTACATGAATTGTAAAGACTAATTCTATTATTACAAAACTTATCTAAAAATTGTTTCTACATATTTTTACTGATAAAAATTCAGACATTATTGGATACTAGTAACTTAATGGACTAATGGTATATCACTAACTTGATTTCAACAAAACATGATATGTTTAGTATTCCTGTTCGTTAGGTTTTATCAGTTTCAAATGTTCTATTAAAGAGAAGTAAAACTATACATGAACAAATCACCTTTGCATTGAGACGACCGCCAGTATCACGATGATGAAGAAGAGATTGGATAAGACGAAAATTAATGAGAGTAGAGCTGGCTGGAAACGTCCTCCTTTGACCACGTCTTAACGCAGGTTTCAAATGAAAGAAAAGATTCAATTAACAATTAGGCTTAAATCAAATGAGGGTAATAGTGGCTTATGCCCCAGTAAGGTTGGCCAAAATTTTTATTAGCAAACTTTATTAAGCGTTTGAAATGTGTATAAATTACATATGAGTAAAAATTATATGATATGGGTAAAAATGACATGATATGGGTAAAAATGACATGATATGGGTATAAATGACATGATATAGTTATACATTTGTTTAAAAAACTTGTAAACTATTTACCTGTCATATCTTCTAAGGATCTGTTTGAACAGAGTGAAGTGTTTTTGTCTGTCATAAAAATGTTATAAAAATGTTTGATTACAAGATATATTCATTTTCAAATGTATTGTATACATTGTGTTATAGCTCTGGTGGTGAGGCGGATCGCAGTAATTGTGTGTAGCTAGAAGACACACATTTTAAAGGCCAGCGCTAGACGAGTGATGAAACGTGACGAGTGGCGACGGTCATGCGTGAAGACTGGCGATGCGACGACGCTTCAAGAAAAATGTTTTGTGAAGACTACTCAGGACAGTCATGTCGAATGCATCATTTGTTCACCCTGAAAAGACAAGTGAGGTTCTGCCGGTTTCTACAGGGTCTTGGGACTTTCTACAAAGAGTGAAGCTATCACTATCAAAACATTTTGGTATAGACGCTTCCCGTCGGAGATTTGAGATCAAGTACAGAACAGCGAGTCCAGTGTGAAGTCATTCCGGAACAGTTGAACCCAGAGACTAGGGCCCCAGAGTTTTTTGAGTTGGTTGAGTCGTGTGGTGCAGTTAGAAGCGAGCTTGGATAGTGCACTGTGTCTTATATAGGTAAGTCAAACAGAATCACGAAATACATTAACACTGGCAAATGGCCGACCAATAGAAGAAAGTAGACTTTGATAGCGAATTTCGAACAAGGTGTTTAATAATAACGAAGGAAGCAGTCGACTGTCGACAAGAAAAATATCTACTTCTAAAAACAAACGCTGATCTTAGTCTGGGTTGCTAAAAGCCTTCTGTTTACTTCCTAATTGTCTTGTTTTATTTAATTCATCGCAACATTGTCGTTAAGCCAAAACTTTCTACTATTCTGAACCAAAAAACTTTTCGCACCCAAATCCTAATCTTGCCATAAAACATATCTTGGATATCTAATATGCATAGACAAAAGCTAAATTTCATTATTGCTTTGTCCAAAATATTTATCTTTTATTGTCAATAGCTAGCATAGGGAAATAAACATATTTTAATTATTAAACATTTCCAGTTATGACTTACTTAATAGTACTATGATTTCGAATCTTTCAATGACCCATATCGAACCATATAAACATTTAATATACGGATTGAAAGACAAAGCATCTTTCAGATGACACATCTGTTTGTGATTGCATCCTTTCTGGATACTGTTGACAATGTCAAGTATCTCTTTGTCTACTCCCGGCTCTGTCACTGGGACTTTCAGGGTCAGTTTACATGTCTGGAAAGAAAATTTTTATAGAATTACATACTTTAAGTCAGGCATGTCAAACTGGGTGTTCGGGGGCCGCATGCGGCCCGCGACCACCTTGCATGCGGCCCCCTTGGCTACCTAAAAAATTAGAAAAATAATGTTAAACTATAACGCTGGAAAACAAGAGATGACAAGCTACTTGAATTGAAAAATAGTATTTGTTAAACTAAACAACGAGGGCGAGTCTGCAGTGAAAGCAAGCTACATTTTGTCAAACTTCATTGCAAAGCATTTAATAAATGTGATTTTATGAAGGAGTGTGTCGTTAGAGCCGAAGTAATTTGTACAGAAAAAGAGAAAGCATTCAAAGAAATAGCGTTAACTACTGAAACTGTGGAGATAGAATAAATGACATGTCAGTCAGGTTGTGTGAACAATTAAAGAACAAAATAGCTGATTATGAATTATTTTCATTGGCTCTCTGTGAGTCAACTGATTTAAAGGGTGTAGCATTGTTGGTTATATTCATAAGGATCTGTGACAGGAATTTTGACATACACGAGTAACTACTTGAGTTCTGTTCTATGCACAACACCACAACAATCGAGGATGTTTTTGAGAAATGACAGGAGGTTATAAGGCAGTACAATTTATCATTGGTCTAGTCTAACAAGGTATGGTGCACCAACCATGAAATAAGAGAGGCTGATGATGATTTTAAATTTGCTCATTTTCAGTGCATCATTTACCAAGAAACATTCTGATCACAGCAATTACAGTTTCAACATGTCATGCGACCGGTTTCAGTCGCTCTCAATTTTATTCATGCCCGTGGTTTAAATCATCGCCAATTTTCAATGTTTCTGGATGGCATTGGACGCGAATTTGATTGTGTTCCCTACTACACAGAAGTCCGCTGGCTCTCATGTCATAAAGTATTGAAGAGATTGTTTGCACTGCGTAAGGAAAACGTATTGTTTCTGAACTTGTTGAACATTTACAAACTGACGAATGTGTTCAGGATTTGGCATTAGCAGTTGATCCCACTGGTCACCTGCAAGACTTGAATTTGAAACTTCAAAGTAAAGACAAAATTGTCGCAACTGCGTGTAATCATGTGAAATGCTTTTAAGCAAAATTACGACTGTAAATAAACCAAATATGAAGAGAAAATCTAGTTCACTTCTCAACGTGTCAGGAACTAAAAAGATTAAATACGGCTACAACATCTGGTGAATGTCTTACACCTAGAATCGTTAGTAGATGCTTTCAATGACCGTTTTCGTGACTTCGTTACATAAGAGCAAGAATTTTAATGTTTTGTATCTCCATTCTCATTTGATTCTGAAAATGCTGCTGGAAATGTGTAACTAGAGCTGATAGAATAGCAGTCAGATTCTTAGTTGAAATCGAACTACATTGAAATGGCTGTGCCGAAATTGTACAGTTATTACCCTGAGCGGTATGTTGAATTGCGGAAATTTGCAGCCAGAATTCTAGCTATGTTTGCAAGCACATATCTCTGTGAGCAGTTCTTTTCCATAATAAAAGCTACAAAAATACCTCACCGTTCGAGGTAATCTGATCAAAATTTGTCATCTGTGATGAAAGCGTCAGTGGCAAACAAATTTCAACCTGACATTAATAAAATGGTATCCCAGAAAAGATGTCAAGCATTAGGACAAAGAAAATAATGCGTAATCAAAGTATTTTTTAATTAGCCAATAGTACTACAAATTTAACTAAAGGACAGGTATGCCATTAATTATTGTATTCTATTGCATTATTTCTAACTTACAAAAAAACTAGTAGGTTGTTTTGCAACTGATTTTTTTTTTGCTGCGGCCCCTCAGGTCATAGTAAGTTTGTTATGTGGCCCATACACCTTAAAGACTTTGACATGCCTGCTTATGAACTAAATATTTTTAGACCGTTACATTTAACGCTACTTTGATAATAAACTTCTTCAAAGTTGTTTTGTTATACAAAGCTTTTGTCATTCTGCTCTGTCTGTTAGTCTGTTTTTGAACACGCTATTTTCTTCATTTCCCTTTCAAGGATCAAACTTAAACTTTTTAACAATTACTACTTACAGCTAAAACATGAATTAATGGAAGTGTTTAATTATTTTATCACTTAGCCGTAAATAATTAATTTTATTATACTATAGAATGTGTAGAAGAAACTCAGCAGGCTAAATGGAGATAGACCTTGTGTACATAAAAAGAAAATAAGAATTGAAAGATATCTAGAGTAAAAAGAATCAAATGTAAGTGTGAAAGTTTTATCTAAAACTGTGTGTTGATTCAAAGATTTTACCAAACACTGTAAGTATTGCATATTAATTAAATATAAAGAGAATTTTCTACCGGATTTGTTTAATTAACGTTGTCCTAATCATTAATTTCACACATGATTTCCTTTCTACATAAATTCATTGGCATACTTACATCTATTTAATTCCAATTACACAGTAGAAAAGAAAGCCTAAATGTAAGATTTGTTTCTATAAAAAAATGGTATTTATATATCGCTTATTTTTGTACTTGAATGCTGGACTGCGGTGTACCATCTAACATGAAGATTGGTATTAAATATTAGCCCAAACTTTAGGCAGGGCGGCAGGGCGTAATGCGTCGGTGACGTCAGCACGTAGAGGTACTTTTAAGCATACTGTGTTCAAAATACAAACAAAAGACAGTGAGAGAGAGAGAGAGAGAGAGAGATAAATGGAGAGAGGGGGAAATAGAGAAAGAAAGAGAACTAGACAGAGAGACAGAAACAAAGAGACAGAGAGACAAAGACAAACAGTTGAATAAAAACACAAAAAAATCGACAAGTAAGGAAACAGGCACTAAATAGGGTAGAGAAACTAGTCAGACAGTTTGTTAACTGTGCCTGTTTTATGGTAAGATAAACTCTTTATAATCAAAACAACTCACAGGAGACGCAATGAATCGAACTCTGTCGACAAGAAATGTGTGGCATGGATCAATCTCTATATCTGTATCAATCTGCTGATCTTTTAAGTATACTATTAAGCTAATTTCTGTGAAAATTTTTAAAAAAGTTGGTTTTATACAAAAGATTTACAAAGGTTTATGTAAATATTGGTTATGATGTTGTTTTTGTAACTAGTAGTCATTTAAGTCCACTGGAGGATCCAGGGGGGGGGGGGTGGTAGGGGCGATCGCCCCTCCCCACTCGGCCGACCCCTCTTCCGAAAGGGGGGGGGGGCGGACAAATTTAAGTATAGAATTAAACACAATTTGTATACGAATTTATTACTTATGTTAATAATATATACTAATTATTTATATTTCAACTTTTTTAAAGCTTATTTCGCCCCCCCTCTAGTATGTTGGCTGACTTAATGGGGTCGGGAGGGGGGGATATCATCAATCCCGCCCCCCTTCCATAAATTTTCGAGTGGGGGGACGGTCCAATTTATTTGTAGAAATCAAAGCTTGCTATTAATATCAATTAAATATCTATATGATTAAAACTTGTTATTAGAGTTTTAACGAATCCTTAAATTATGTCGTTCCCCTGTTGACCGATTGGGGGGGGGGCGAATAATTCTACTGCCCTTCCCACCTAAACCCTTTGAGTGGGGGGGGCGGTCCTACTTTAATGGGAAATCATAGTTTGAGAGCAAAATTAGTTGAATTAAAATATAATTTTTATATGATGTCGCTCCCTTTCTGGTATCTTGGCCGATTCGGTGGGGCAAAGGGGAGGGGGGTAATTGATTGTATTGCCCTCCTCACTCTAGCCCTCTGAGTGGGGGTGTGTCCTATTTTTATGGAGAAATCATAGTTTGTGAACAAAATAAGTTGAATTTCTATATAATTCTGTGGCATTTTACGTCTCGAGAGACGATCTTTTCCCTTTGCAACTTCTTGTGTGACTAAAGAGGCCAATCCTTGATACACAGCTGCGATCGCAGGTTGGGCATATATAATCACCAGGCGCCGTTGCATTTTCACCCTTCTTTCTGCTTCTGTTGTGTATGACGTCTGCAATCTTTGACCCTTCCTTTATGCTTTCTCTCCATGAGGATCTGACCAGTGCCACCTCTTCCCAGTTGCCAGTGTCGATTTTGAAGAGCTTCATGTCGCGTTTGCATACATCCGTATAACGTAAAAGTGGGCGACCAGCGGCTCTCCTGCCTTCTATTAGATCGCCATACAGTATGTCCAGTGGAAGTCGACCTACTGGCATTCTACGAACGTGGCCAAGCCAGCCAAGGCGTCTGGTGCTGATAACAGAGCGGATGTCCTGGCATATAATATAAGCTACATATTGATATGTGAACCCATTGTATATTAAGTCGCACCACAATCTAATATCAAATTTTATCATTAGTAAATATAAAATGAAAAAGGGTTGTACCAGGTCGGAGGGGCGATTCATACAATCGCCTTCCACCCATCGGACAAAACAATACTTTTTCTTTTTTTGTTTTATAGTAAAGATATTACTTTTTTTAAAAATCTGTCACTAATATTATTTATATATGCTATAAATTATATCGAGTCGCCCCACCCCTATTCTTTAATGCCAAATGCAATCATTAGCACATATTATAAAAAGGAGCGAGGTTTAATCGTTTTCACTCTACCGCCCTCTTTTTCCACACGAAAACGCGATGCTTTAAAACAGAAAAGTCAAATATGGCAACAGAGTTTATGTAATTTCATCATTTTTTATCATAATTTTTTAACGAAAGACTTTGCTTTGAAAAATTTGGAATTCATACCAAATTTCTCAATAGAAGAATAACGATTGAGATGAGTTCTCAACACAAATATTCTTTTCCAATCCGCCTTTTTTCAATCTTTACTCAATCTGCAATTTTTAAAGTTAAATTTTGGAACTATAGCTCACAATTTATGCTTGAATCCTAAAATTACAAAAAAATTTAGAGAAGAATCTGATTGGCCCACTTCATTTCTCCTCCCACTTCAGAAAATTATTTTAGAGCTTTAGATTATAGTTCTGTAACAAATAAAATTTTCAAACATGCCTATTGAAATAAATGTATTACTTACAAATGAGCTTTTTTTTATATAAATATTATTTTTCGAACTTTTGTTTTCGGCGCGATCCTCAAAGTCTTAATCTAAATATGTGGGGTATCTTCTAATCGTTTCATATTAAAATATTTTTCAAGAAAAACATTTTTCAAAAGTTCCTTTTTTAATAGGATGAATATGAGCTGTAGATGTCATGGAAATGCGTTTCTGCAGTGATGAATGCAAAAAATTGCTTTTGGCGTCGGGGCTTCGCCCCGAACCCCAATGATTAGCAATGAGCTGTAGATGTCAGGAGTATGCGTTTCTGCAGTGAAAAATACAAGAAAACGTTTTTGGCACCGGGGCTTTGCCCCGAACCCCAATGAGGAGGCTTACAGTTCTCACCCAGGACCCCAAGCTATCAAGAGAAAGGCCTCAACATGACTTTTTTATTTTTTTTTCGCCGAATGTTAAGAAACGCTGCTTTTTAATTTTTTTTATTTTCATATATATATATATATGAAGTACGCATGTTTATAGCATAGGGTTAGGGTTTACTGGGCATTAGGGTTAGGGTTTGGAACCCCCCCCCCCCCAACTCCGAAGTTCTCGATCCGCTAGTGTTTAAGTCAGACCTGTTTAATGACAAAAACAGAACATATAATAAAAATAATATAAGTAGAATCTAAGATGATGACGCATGCGCACGCTTAGGGCTCAAACCACCTCCTCCCGAAAGGAAAGATCCCTCTCAGGTAGGGGTGGAGTTTTTCTTAAAGGCTGTCCTTTTGCTTTTTTTTTTTATTATTGGAGGAGTGCTTTTTATTTTGAACCATTACTAGCGCCTCGCATTGCCAGTTTGAGCCAGGTTCTAAATCCCCTCTAAAGGGTTTTTAGATTAAATCCCAATCTTCAAACAGAAAAAAAATTACTACCCTTTTGGGAATCACTGAGCTAGATAAAGACACTTTTATAGTGGCGGGAAAAAAAGAATATTAGATATGTGTAAAAACAACAATGAATAAATGAGTACAAAATTAATATGATTAATAAAAATAGTTTTAAGATTATGTGATGGGAATATGAATTAAAAACTCAAATATTACGTTGACCGGCTACTAGTAAGTATTGCATCACTATTGTCATCCAACTCAGCGGTAACCATGGAGACATTGTTCACCGACAGGAAACAGGCACTGAAAAGGGTAAAGCAACTGGTCAAACAGTTTGGAAGATGTGCTTTTCATATATATCATTATATTTGTACATCTAATTGAGCTTAAGGGCTTTTATATTGTTTGTCAATAGCAGACTACGCATGTGCTAGACTGTATATTACGAGACTCCCTCGAAATTGTAACAAATCAACAAAAAATGTGATTAATGTGTGTGTGAGTGTATAATCTATTTTTACAGTCTGCGCGAGTGACCGGAAGTGAGTTTGTTGTTAGAGAGAGTCCAGCTTGTGTGATATGCCGTGATGATTATTAAAAGTTTCTGTGTTTGATCGAGTGTTACTTGTTTATTTGTAACTACAGCTGAACCAAGGACACCTAGACGTATCGAGACCTAAGGCAGTTTCTATCGACTTATAAGTATAAATATAATAGGAAAGCTGTGACAAGAAATAAGTTCAAATGAGGTAGAAACTTAAATGAATAACAATGAAAACAAGAAAATAAACCATAATAGAATGACCAGGGTAAGTATAGGGCTTTTCTTTTTTATCATCAAAAGTGACTAGTAGTTCCACGATATATATTGTTATAACCCTATTCGCGACGCAAGATCGGTTCTATGCTAGAAAAGATCACCAGTAGTAAGAAGGAGCAGATGGCAGCTGTTCGTGATGAGATCGGTTCTGTGCGAGAACAGATGAACTCGTAGTTAGAAAACACCAATGACAAGATAGACGCCATAGACTCGGAGATTAAAACCGAGTTATTGGCCATGGACAAACGAATAGATGCTGTGGAGGAGAGAATCACCAACCTTGACTCGCAGAAAGAGACAGATGAAGAAACCAGAGAAGAGACCAATAGCTCAACCAACGCTTTTGCTGCAGAAATGAGTGCCTCCGTCAGCCAGACAGAACAAGACAACGTTGTAGCTTGACCCAAGCTTGTAGCTGTGGACATTAAAGACATCTGTCAATCTGTCAGTGCTGATAAGAAGAACTCAAATCCTGATGGCAGCACCCAGATGTTTGGCAAGAACTTTACATGTCGAGCTTCGCAGGGAGAACGCAAACTCCAAGAAACCCTAACAAACGTTTGTCCAGCTGCCCAGACCAGAGAGAGAAGTCCTGTTGGTGTTCTGAAGAATGCAACGAAACCTGATGCAGCAGTTGGTGGACTTCTGCAAGCAGAAAGTCATCGACACGGTCTGAACCCAACAGAGGATTGGTCTACTGACGAGATTCGAAGGAGAAGCCCTGATGGTGGTCAGGAAGGTCAACTAAAGCCTGATGCTGAAGATGAGGAACCTTCGCAAATGGAGTGCTGTCAACTTGCTCCACTGGTTTGCCCTCTGGACAAGCCTGAAGATGGTGTGTGCCACTGTATCCCCACCTGTGGACCTGATGCCCATTCCCAAAGCCCTTTTCTTGAGAGCCCTATGAAACAGTCTGATAAGCCAAAGGTCTTGTTGACTTCGACCCTGACATCCTATCCCTCCCCATGTGTTGAGTGTCTGCCCTCAGTGGTGAACGACAGAAGAAGGCGACGTTTGCTGAGTCCAAAGTGGATGACGATGCGACCACCATGCCAGAGCAACCAGGTGAAGGTCAACTGGAGTAGGAGAAAGAGACATGCGCAGAATACAACGCAGATTGCTCCATCGAGATGGCAATATAAGCCCATTGTCGCCCTCACCGATAGACCTCCTCCTGCATCGATTCACCTCCGCTGCCCATGTCGTGTGATAGATTTTGTCCGGGACGGAAAAATCTGAGAAGGGGGCAATGTTATAACCCTATTCACCCTATGACACAGGCCAGTAATACAGTTTGGCGTGCTATATTGAAAGGCAAGGGACAGTACTAGCATGAACTTTGCCTTTGTACCTGAATAGCGCCCGCGTTATGGTCATCTGATCATTAGCCTGGGCAGACCAGAGACACAGTGTGTAAGAAAGGGCAGTTCAAGACCGGAGAGCGTTGAGACCGGGACTGTTAAGCAGCCATGAAGTCGGTCCTGGTGCAGTCCTCCAGTGAAACGTCCGAGTCCAGGAAGAGACAGTAGAGTTTATGAGTTTAGTACAGTGATATACAGTCTAACGTGGTAGTAGTTGATTGTGTTGTCAATTGTGTCGTATTGGCTGTTTGATTTGACCCTTATTAAAGTACCAGATTATTTGGAGCCTTGTTGTCAAGTTCTTGATGTGTTGATGTGTTGTGTTGTGTTTAGCAGTGTTAACAGAAGGCCTGAGTAGGAGAGAATGGTAATAATATAAAAAAAAGTAAAAATTTGCTTTTAGACCTTGTGTAAAGGTCATCTGTTTTTATGGCCTACGGTCAACGAGAGTGCCATGTGGCCAGCACAACTACCAACTGCCTTTATTTTCCCCCAATGGACCTCATTCACCAATCGTAAACAAACAACATTTAGTCACGTGATCTTATTGATAAAACAATGGGGAAAAAAACTGTCACGTGACAACAATCATGAATTAAACATGAGATCGTAAATTATTTAGAAGAGATAGAGCACCACGTGGCTAAATGTTGTTTGTTTACGATTGGTGAATGAGGTCCATTAATGTCAGGTACCCATTAGAGCTGGCTGAACTAAGAGGCCTATGATCCCGAAATAAAAATCTTAGTCTTCACCGGGACTCGAACCCGGACCCCCAGTTCGGAAGCTAAGTGCTTTACCGCCCTTTAGCCACCACGCCTTCTTCCACGTTATATAATAATAATATCTATGTAAGGATTCGTATTTCTCACCCACTCCAAGTTGATGAATAATAATTGAAATGAGTTATTCAGCAAGAGATAGAGCTGTGGCTAATACATTAATAAATATCTTATCTTCTTATTTTATAGATTACAGACTTTACTTCAGAGAAGATAATAATAATGTTCTACGCATTTATGTGCCAATCTACTCATGCATGTTGATCAGTGAGTTAAATGTAATATATGTATATATATATATATATATATATAGAGAGAGAGAGAGAGAGAGAGAGAGAGAAACCGTTACGATTAGTTTTGACGATACAGTAATCTCAAAGTTTGTCAACCTCTTCTCTCTAAAAGATCTAATAAATTTCCATTATATTTTACCAAGTGTTGTCTAATAGGGATGTCTAAATAATGTAATCTATTAGGACAGCTACGTATATAATGATTATTCTTACCTAATGTAAATTTCCTTTCTCTTTAAATAAATTTAGTAGCATTAATTTGTCTAATCAAACATATGAAATATAGTTTCGTCTTCAAATGTACATATCCGCCAGTGTAATGAAGACGCAAACAGTGAGCAGTGAACGTAGAATAAAACCAAAAGGTTTAGTCCATAATGGAAACAACATTTTTATTGTCAGTGCAAGAATACAAGCAACCAGGGGCGAACACTAAATGTTGAATGTGATTTTGGATGCTGGTGTACTCAGGGGAAGGGTTTGTTAATATTTGATTTTCTTTGTGTCAATATATTTCTTTGTTATGTCTCGTTTATTTATTTATTTGTCACTTGGTTTTATTCACTTACTTATTAAGTCATTATTTACTTTTTTTTGTTTTTTACCCCCCGAGAAACACCCTAGCCATGAGTTGCGTCCTGTTTGATGTGTTGTTACTTGGGTGGATGCAGTACAATAGAGCAATTGTCACAGAAGACATTATATGACTACTCTGTGTCGACATTGAGTCGGTTCAGTTAAGTGAATTTGGTCTTGTAAGTGGTAGAGAGTTTCACTTTTAACTTGTGTCCAGCAAGTCGGTCATTTTCATGACATTCTCTAATTTGCAAGTGACTACTTACAATCTTTGTAATTATACATTTTAAAAAAAAGGTCCTTCACTGAGGTCCTAACAATGTGACCATCAACACAACGGGCTAAAGACAAATAACAAATAGGAACACATTAGTTACCTCTTAGCAAAATTCCATAGCATTTCTTTTGTGTCTTATAGTGTAAACATTGATAGCATTACAAAATGGACGTTTCTATCTATCTCCTGTATTACAATCCGTGGATACGTTTTGTCTCGTTTAATAATTACCACATTGAATATTTAATTCATAAAAAGAATTGAGAAATGCATGAATAAAATAAATATTATCAAAAGTTGTTTGTAAGGATACTCTGTGTGCAAAAAGATTTACCAAAACGAGGTTTAAAGATAGGTTTAAATTTAGAGCTAATTTTAGAGGTAGATTTAAAGAAAGATTTTGAGTTGTTTCGTGATGTTTACAGGTTATTGACGATCTACTTGTGTTTTTAGTTTTATTTTGTGTATTTTGTGTTTAAGTTTTACATTTTAAGCGGCCCCCGAAAGGGGAAAAGACGCTTTTAGTTTTGTGTGGAATGTCCGTCCGTACGTCCGTCCGTCAGTCCCGTTTAGATCCCTTAAACTAAAAAAGACAGTGAAAATCCGACATCATAATATTTTAGACCATTCAAAGTTCTGATGCAACGGCTGCTTTATTCTTTTTTGAACGCGAAAAATCTAATTTTTTAAAATCCTTTATGCAAGCATTTTGTACATAAAAATACACCACTTTTAAAACTATCCACTATTGATAGTAACAAATACTGAAGACTCTTCGGTAGGGACAATGGCAATTTACCTTATTTTTAACACATATATGCAAATGTTTTTTGATTTTTTGTCAAATTTTTTTTTTACATTCGTATTGCTAGAGTTCAGTCAGTTCTGTCCTAGTAACTACTACATTTACACAAAAAAGAAATACTTTTTTTAAAGGAAAAACTCTGTTTTTTGGACATTATTTAAAAGAACAATTAATTAGTAGTTTTTCATATTATCCCGTGAAGTGCAACTCTGCACTATATCTACAGAACACTCAGCTAAAGGAAATATTTTTTTTTACGGACATGCTTTTTCTTGAGAATTTGAATAAGAGATTGATCATTCACAAAAACAGATCAATTAGATATTTATTATAAGACAGCAGTTAGGACAAGTTCACATCTAACTTCATATTCACTTTCACCTTTCCTTTGGTCTGCTGGACCGCTGGGGCACCACACAAGATCTGTCAACCTTTTTTCTCCATTCTTCTCTGTCATTTGTCTTTGATAGAATTTCATTCTTATGTTTTTTCTGAAAATATTGAAACCTGTTTTTTTACCTGCCTGGGTGGACCACTTTGGGGGCCGATTTTGAGTTATTGTTTCCACACTATTTGTCTTTGTAACCTTGTTATCAATATACAACATAATTGTTAAGGAGACAATGCGTTTAGCTCCATAACACAAAACTAGAATGCCTTTATTATTACTTTTGCAAAAAACTTGCCTACCGAGGACATACGGCCAAGCCTTAGATTCATCCTACTCAGAAGTTGAAATTGGCGAAAGCTTGAAGATGTCTGCGAGGAATCATGTTGCTCAGGACTAAAATTTAAACAAAGCTACAAAGACAGTTTGTTTGGAAACACAAAGTCAAAATCAGCCCCCTAAGTGGTCCACCAGGCAGGTAAAAGGACAGGTTTCAATATTTTAGTGTCAGGTACCGATTAGACTTTAGTGGACTCAGAGGTGCCCTAAATACCACGAAATTAAAAATTCCATTCTTCATCAGCATTCGGTTCGGAATCAAAGCGCTTTGCTATTCAGCAACCACGCGTCCCATTTATCACGTTCTGATGTACGTGTTTTCTTGAACATTGTCATCAAATTTGTTTGAGCATGTCGCTGAGTTTGAAAGAAAGAAAATGGTTGAGCCTATTTATAAACATAGAATCTGGAATACTTTTATTGAAATAAGACTTAGTTTTACGAATGAAGGCTATGGAAAGAAAATGTATCTACCCATCCCTCTATGCACTTCAAACTTTTCAGAGCAGAATGTCTTACTGTTAAACAGTAGCACTTAAGGTTATGACTACAATTAGACCATACAAAATCATTGAACAAAACACTTCAGTTTTAACAACGCGAATAGCTGAGGAGTCAAACACGTAGCTTTGCTTCATGATTTAAAACTACCTAAAAAGTTTATTAAAAATATTTTTGGGGTTTAGCAGTGGTTCTTAAATAGTATTCTGGGGCTCCGAAATTTGTTGGATAACAAAAATGTATAACACAAATAAGTTAACAAGCTATGAAAAGAAAAAAAAGGATAAATAAGAAAACAATGAAACTAGCTTTAAAAGTTAAAGCCTTTATTGTTTTTTTTTTTCTTGTCCAACTGTCCATCTGTAACCTTGAAAAAATGAATTACAATCGGAATAGTTAAACTAGATAAATAACGCCATGATTAAAGGTTACTTAGTCTCTAATATTTAACAGGATCAAACAGCTCTTTTTTTTAATAAAATATTAAAATTTTGATTCTTAAATGTAATTTTTAGGGAGCTTTCAAAATCTTTAAATTTGGTGAAATATTTATTTTTTCTGGAACTTTGATTAAGGGCACAGATCTCCACATTGTAACTGAATATTAATTATGCAGTTGTGTATGTAGTGTTTGCTATACGTTATATTGAATTTATATTCCTAATTGCTCAAGAAAAAAAAGCTGCAAGGTAAAGGTTTTAAATATTTATATATAAAAATAAGAAAATATCTTCGAGTATGAAGATTAAGACTGACAAAAGTATATCAAGAGACCTTGCAAACTCAGTTTTTGACTAAACCTTTTGTTTTATTCTACGTTAACTGCTAACATTTGTTATATTAGCTGCATACTGTATAACCAATGTAACTTTTTAAAAAACATTTCTTTTTAAACATCACAATTAAACTGTCAGCTTTCATATTATAAAAAAAAAAAAAAAACAACTATGGATAAAATTATTTCAATTATAACGGGCATGTGACTTACTCCACATAATAATCAAAGGGAGTGCTGAGATCAGGCCCGGATAAGATGTTGGGAGTGCTGAGATGAGGCCCGGATAAGATGTTGGGAGTGCTGAGATCAGGGCCGGAAAAGATGTTGGGAATGCTGAAATCAGGCCCGGTTAAGATGTAGGGAGTGCTGAGATCAGGTCCGGTTAAGATGTTGGGAGTGCTGAGATCAGGTCCGGTTAAGATGTTGGGAGTGCTGAGATCAGGCCCGGTTAAAATGTAGGGAGTGCTGAGATCAGGCCCGGATAAGATGTTGGGAGTGCTGAGATCAGGTCCGGTTAAGATGTTGGGAGTGCTGAGATCAGGCCCGGTTAAAATGTAGGGAGTGCTGAGATCAGGCCCGGATAAGATGTTAGGAGTGCTGAGATCAGGCCCGGATAAGATGTTGGAAGTGCTGAGATCATGTCCGATTAAGATGTTGGGAGTGCTGAGATCAGGCCAGGATAAGATGTTGGGAGTGCTGAGATCAGTCCCGGTTTAGAGGTTGGAAGTACTGAAATCAATGCTAAGATGTTGTTTATTATTAATCCTCGCTCAGTCCGGGCAATGTCTTACTATTGATCGATCTCTCACATTTGTATCGTATATTTGTGTAGATTTTATTTCGACTCTATCAGTTGTGTTTAAAGTTTGTTGTTTTTTCATTTAGGCTCAGATCTTGTCCTGTAGTGTAACTGAGTTGTTGTCTACCTGTGTGCAGTGTCTCAGAAGGTCATGTCCAGTGTTTGTGTGTGTTCATAGTAGTTAAGCAATGTCGTGTGAGATGTGTTTGTACTCGTTCACTGTCTACTGCTATCTTGTCGAATAAAGCCATGCTATTGGTATTCTAATAGTTGTTATTTCATTACACGTTCCTACACGTTTTATCAGTCCTGGTCCAACGTAAAGCTGTGACTGCTTCCTACAAACTTCACGCTAAGCCAACACAGACTGTCACCAAGGAATCTTAACGACCATCGACTCTCTAGGCGGGAGAACTCATATATAGCACACTTAAAAGGTTTGGTTATTCCTTTTACTTTTGGTAATGGGGTGTGGTGACTGAGTTTCAAAGCGCTTGGCTTCTGAACGATGGTCGTTACGAATTTAAATTCTAGCGAATTCGAATTATCGTTTTTAATTTAGCATGTCCCAGCCCACCCAACTCCAATAAGTTCTCAGCATTTAGCATGTCCCAGCCCACCCAACTCCAATGAGTTCTCAACATTTAGCATGTCCCAGCCCACCCAACTCCAATGGGTTCTCAACATTTAGCATGTCACAGCCCACCCAACTCCAATGAGTTCTCAACATTTAGCATGTCCCAGCCCACCCAACTCCAATGAGCTCTCAACATTTAGCATGTCACAGCCCACCCAACTCCAATGAGTTCTCAACATTTAGCATGTCCCAGCCCACCCAACTCCAATGAGTTCTCAACATTTTTTAAAACCAAAAAATGTGTTTGGTCTTTATGTTGAAAACATTACAACCTAGTTAGCAATCGGCCATAAAAACAGATGAGCTTTACATCTTCTATCTCATGGACTGCAAAGTCTTACTTTTGTTACTGTGCATTGGGAAACTTTAGTTTTGTTACTGTACACAGGGAAACTTTACTATTGTTACTGTGTACTCCTAAACCTTTACAACAACACAATTCTGTCATAGACTAATTCACAATTTTCTTATAAAGCTGAATTTTCATTCACAAAATATATAATATAATATATATAATATATAATATCAAATAAGCCAGTTAAAATAAAATTAAAGAAAATTATTATTTTTTAAATTTTATTACTGCTTGAATTAGCTAGTAAACTCTTCAAGGGTTGAAAACTGTGTGGAACTTGGACACTGGACTAGTATTTAAAAAACAGTAAAAGGAGGGCTCTAAATATTTTCTTAATAATTTGTGGGGAAAAAATACTAGCTAATTGGCCACACAGTAAAAACTCTGATTTTACCTTTATGAGTTTTTAAAATATAAAATAAAATCTAGCTATGAACATTATTTCAGTTGTTCTCCGATTCGGATGTTTCTCTCTATTCAGTAAAGAGCTGAATAAAAACGTTATGGTTCTAAGCTTCTTGAAGGCGGAATCGATTAAAATATAACATTTTAATTTTACGTATTAATTGTTTGTTTTTACTCTTTATTACTGACATAATGTAGTGGAAGTCTTTAATTAAAATATACTCATTGTGAACGCATCAATACGCGATGGGAGTACACTGTTTTTTTTTTTAAAGTTAAGTTTTGTCATTTACAAGATAAGAAAAGAAAATCTACCGTTTTATTAGATTGCAAAACAAGTTTTTCTCGATAATTGTTTTTTTCATAATGTTCAGCTTTGCAAACACATACATTCAATAATACATCTGGCAATCAGGCATATCTGAGATTCAACTTTGGTTTTAATACAAATAAATGTATTATAACTTTTTTGAAGTTTGCTGAAGTTTATTCTTGAAAATGAAGGCTTTTAAACTTTACTGTACTCATGTTGTTATTTTTGTTTTACCAAGAAGGAAGTCTGTATTCCCTGTACTCTCTCAATTCTTTCATATTCAGTTCAGCAAACAGTTTGTTGACCACTTCTCATCAGTTAAAGTCCAAATCGAAATATAACATTATTCTCTTGACTTGAATCAGATTGAATGGAAGCCTTATTGGCTTCTTTATCTTCTTTTGTCACATCTTTTTCAGAAAGTTCCTTCGGTGAAATCTCATTCTTGTTGAGCTGTTCATGGTTTACAAAAAGTATGTTTGTGTTTGTTAACAATGTTCTGTTCAACTGTATGTCTAGTAAATTGTGTTTAGAAAGAGCGAGGCCTACTAAGGGCTTGCTGGTATTGTTTAGTTTTAAATGCGCATCGTTGTTTTGAGCTTGTATGGCTTCACTTCCACTTGTAGGTAATCTTGTTTCAGAACTAGGACTATGAAAAGCCAAGATTGGTTTGGCCACGTGGCGATGCGGTGAAGGTTCATTTAGTTTCCGTAAAGAAGAAGATTTATTAGCAGATGTAACACCACAGTGTTCCCTGGTAAGAGTAGCTGATTTCACCTCTTTTCCGTCTAACGAAATTCGCGTTTCTGAGCCATAAGTCATAATCAAAACATTGCATTTGTCTTTCGAGCGTTGGGGATGATATTTTGCTCGTTTTGGAGTTGGCAGCGTATTCGCACTTTTGACAAATAGGGGCAGGTCGTATCCGTCGTCAGATATATCAACATTCGAGACTCTTTGTCGTTTACTTTTGTCAGTGGAGGGAGTGACGTTATTGCTCGTGACAGAATTATTGACGTAATCATTGCCTCCTACAGAGGAAAAAAAAACAAAAAAAATATGTAATTTAATACGGATTTAAATAAAAATAAATTTTCTATAATGCTGTTAGTAATGCTCTTTAAGTATTGATAACCATAAGCTAACTACGGTGACCAAAATGGAAGTCTACAAGGCATGCGTTATGAGCACACTACTTTATGGAAATGAATCATGGACCACCTACGAAAAGCAAAAGAGAAAACTGAACTTATTCCATTTGAGATGTCTCCGTAGGATCTTGAATGTCACATGGAAAGAAAAAGTGTGCAATACTGAGAGCCGTTTGCGCTGGCTTGGACATGTTCGCCGGATGGAGGACAAGCGCATCCCGAAAGTCATTCTCTATGGTCAACTCGCGACTGGCACAAGAAAAACTGGTCGCCCCCACCTCCGTTACATAGATGTAATAAAAAGTGACCTCGAATCAGTAAACATCAATACTGACAATTGGGAAGACAGCTCTAAACCGCAACAGGTGGAGAGAGACAGTGACCAAGAAAGCTATGGATAGTGAAAGTACATGGGTCTCAGCCCAGGAAGGAAAACGCACAATCCGAAAATCGGCCAGCTCCTCTACCACCGAAGCAAAAGCCACCTTAACCTGCGCTATCTGTGGACGGGAGTGTCTTTCCAAAATAGGGTTCCACAGCCACATGAGGAAGTGTGCTCTGAGATGAACCATAGTCGTCCTACGACTGAAGGAGGCCAATAAATTAAGTATTGATAATAATGCTTGTCTTCAAGTTCGAAGATTAATGAGGAATGCAGTATTTCCCGTAGCTATGCAGCCCCAGCTATAACGGCGTGGCTGATGGTTAGGTAATAGCGGAATGTACTTTCTTCTTTATAACAAAGAAGCATTATGCCTTCAATTGCCCACATTCTATTCTAGTTCCAACTTGTCACCTTCTGAATAGTTTCAACTTGAACATGGAGGGATTTTTGAAATACTGATCATTAGACATACGTGTAATTGAACTTATTTAAATCCACCCCCCCCCCCCCCCAAAAAAAAAACGGTGTATTATTATGTAAATTCTTAATTTTCAAAGTAATACATAAAATATCTATTACACTCTGAAGACAAAAGTTATAGTATATTGTAATAACTTAAGTGAGGCAACTCAACGAGACAGAGACGTTTATTTACACGGAGACATGACAAACACAAAGGGCATCTGTCTTGAGTACAACATCTCCATATTGGCTCTCTCCTTTGGCCGAAATTGTTCTCCTCTAATGTCAACATCCTTCCTGTCTAGTCACAGATAGTGCGCACCTTCTTTCTGCACTATCTTGGATGGCGGTGCGCATGGCAAAATCATAACATTGCCCCCGTCTTAGCACTTTTCGTCCAGAAAAGAAACACTGCAGCTGAGGTTTGACAGTTCAGATGGTGGTTGATCGATGGGAACCACAGACGTTAGGGTGCCTGCTGCCAACAAAGCCAACTGCACAGTTTCCCGTGGTCGTCGCTTCCTCTTCTTCCAGTTGGCCAGTCTACGCTTGAGGCGATATCGTGGTCGCTGCTTCGACCTCATGACGAGAGTCGCTGATGCCAGCCAGCTGACACATGGAGAGTTAGTGGAGGTCAGGGTTGCCAGCCACGTAACACAAATGGATGTTGTGGCGATCACCGTAGATTCCAGGATTGTTGTTCTAAGACGCTGAGTCAGCTGACCTTTTCCATGGACGTGTCGTGACACAGTTGTAGGCCCACAGCTAGCCATGGTTTTAAGCACATAGTCTTTCTCAGCTTTATCTGTAAGGTATGTCCATGAAGCCTCCTTGTAATGTTCATCCACCACTTCATCAGGTTTCGCTGGGATAAATTCACCACCGTTCAAGTCACTCTTACTGATGTGGGCAGAAGTACACATTTCTGTCAAGTTCAGGTTTGTAGCTGGGTATCTTGGCATGGGCACTGTCCCCGCAGGACGCCGCATATACAGTTCATGTCAATCGCCTGGATGCAGTTGCCAAGTATGGAGTTCTCTCTTATGCCGCTGCCAAAGTCAAATTCGTTGTTTCTGCCTCGGCCATTGTTGGGGCCTGTATTCGCAATTTGACTAGACGACATCCAAAGCAAGGAATCAGAAATGGTCTTGAGGCTTCCATGGTTTGAGTTCTCATCAAAGGTACTGACAGATAAACAGAGGTCTTTAAAATCCACAGCAGAAAGCTTGGACGCAGATCCAACGTTGTCTTGATCTGTCCGGCTTGTTTCAGGTATACCAGGAACAAAAGTTTCAGGCACATAACAGACTTCTCTAGTTTCTTCATTTGTTTCTTTTCTTTCAATTCTGTAAATCCCATTGAGGTCGTCGCAGCAATCGTTGTCACTTTTCTCGCTCTGAAAGTCATCCCAGCCAGACTTGCCCACAACACAGTCACAGACAGCGCTCCAATTCCCAGCGCCTCCATCACCACTGTTTGTGCAGTTACAGTCCTGACCAGGCAACTGCTCCTTTTCTAACGAGTTAATTTCTCATTTTGCTTGCGACACAATTTTATCACTTTGGTCTATTTGGCCTTCTACTTGCAATACACTTTCATCAACTTTGTTCAACATTATGTTCTTGCTCATGTTTCCCATCATGTTCCTAATCATGTTCAGTTGTTCATCAAATGCATCCACAAAGTCCTTGATCTTGCCAATGAACTCAACAATCCCAAGTTCAATTTCAAATGTGTAGGTCTCCGGATCTTCTTCTTCATTGATCAGAGCTTGCCGCAGACGAGCCGTGAGCGTTTCCCTACTACCGAGGGATTTTAAACCTCAATCCCGAAGCTCTTGTCTTATCTCTTTAATTGAGAGCTGATGTAATAGCTTCAAATATGTCATTGTAATCAAAGCTTACCTCCTCTCGTTGAGTTGCCTATAATCCCACTTCTGACATCAATTGTTATAACTTAAGTGAGGCAACTCAACGAGACATAGACGCTTATTTACACGGAGACATGGCAAACACAAAGGGCATCTGCCTTGAGTACAACATCTCCATATTGGCTCTCTCCATGGGCGGAAATTGTTCTCCTCTAAAGTCAACATCCTTCCTGTCTAGTCATAGATAGTGCGCACCTTCTTTCTGCACTATCTTGGATGGCGGTGCGCATGGCAAAGTCATAACAATATAAAGATATATGAAAAGCTTTCTTTTATGTTTACAGAAATCATTAAAATTTTGATTTATCATTTACTTTTGTACTGTACACTTATTTGCAATCAATAGTACATACTATATTAGTGTTTCATGTATTGTTTTGAAAATGGTGTATACATGGGCGCTGAGGGGGTGCAAGTAGTCACCTATGGCTTAAAGTGAAGGCTTTAATTTTCTTATTACGGAGAATATAACTGAAAAGAAGTGGTCCCTCCTTGCCCTCTCCCATATCAAAGAGTATACTGTCAATATGTGTACAAACTATTTCCTCTACAAATTGTTAAGTTTATCGGGGTGAACCCTTCCTCCCTACCGTCATCAAACAAAATCTGCAAACTTTGAATTGGGCTGCCGAAACTGTCAATAGCTTTACTAATGAATTGCTTCTCGTCGTGATGCACAATCTGGCGATGAACATTGCGATTAGTTAATGAAGAAACTAACGAATTGAGATAAGGAATGTAAAGCTGTATTATGTAACAACTCCCCAAAAGAGTTCGTCAGCATGTTCAAGTTTGTTATGATTATGTCATCATTGTGACCACTGATGTGCTGTTGAGTGGCCACAATGTTAAGTTTGGACAGACAGCAACATCAGAAAAACTGGTTCAAGAACGGGTGAATAATTGACAACAATTAAAAATCCAACCAGAAACACATGAGATGCAGGCTGGATTACACATGTGCAGTTTCTCCGGTTTCACTTGCAGACGTTATTTTAAGATCCACAAAACAGTCAAAGATCTTCAAAAATTGTGACTGAAACCGGATTTGTATTTCTCGGTCCATTGTGTTTCATATAAAAGAGGTAAATTTAGCACCAACACTGTCTATACTGTACATAATGCATTCGCTGACAATGACTTTAGACACAGACAGGTTGTCTCTCTGAACAAAGGGACAAAACCAATCAAATCTTCTCGAGGAAAAAAAGAGCCAACAAAAAACATATCATAGTCTAGGCCGTATCTAAATATAGAAAACTATAACTATATAAACTATAATTATATGCAAATAAAAACATATCGCCACGACTAACGTGCTATAGTATATTGAATTGCAAACCTGTATAAAACTTACATGGTCGGACATTTACTACAGATTAACCTATTCTAGTTTCTTACAATAATAACATATCCTTATATCAGAACTTCAGTGGAAGCACTACTCACTACAATTGCTACGTAGTGGAAGTTATTTGATATGAAGGTGCAAAAAAAAAAATGGGCTAATATTTGGCTACTCAGAATTCAGAGGGATGCATGTAGATGGTCGGTGATCAATTCATGATAAGCCTACGCTAGTCTACTGCAACATGAACTTATTTTACTACTGCACTTAGGTAGTAGTGGAAGCAATACTTGTTCAGTTGCTACTTAGATTTTAATTGATTGGATAGTAAAAAAAAAAAAAGGCATAATTCGGCTACTCAGAATCCAGGGGAAGCATTTGCACCACCTTGCACCCCCTCCCTCTGCGAGCGCCCATGGGTGTATAGTATTCGTAAAAAACAAAAATGGTTTGTCAATTATAAATACAAAAGGTTTCATTTTCAGAAGACTAAAAGAAGGCGTTGCATCTATTTAACAGGCTGCAGAATATAATGTAATCGATATTTTACCAATCGTTTTTAGTTTTCAAGATCTAAATGTGACAGACAGAAAGACCACACATCTCGACTTTTTCCCATTAGGAAGGCGCTAAAACCTAAACATTTAACTTTCAGAGTGCTTTTTTCTAATAATCAGATAGCGATTTCCACTTTTTGGAGTCTTCCACACGGGCGACCATTTTATTGTTTATTTTAAGTTTTACATTCTAGTCCAAACTACCGAAAAATGGCGGGGCGGGCCGGCGGGTATGTTTCGAACCTGTGACCGTCAAGAGTGCTTACCACATGACCAGACAGTCATCAAAATGCCTCGTTCCAGCATTTTCTGTCCTTACTTAACACGTAAAAATTGGATGCGTCCTCATGAGTAAACAGGAAGTAATTCAAAGTGTGTTGACCTCTTGACAGTTTCCCAGCTGAACGTAATGAAATATGTCAATTTGTTTTACAAACACAGTCAGGGTAGCACAAATACACGTCTCGCAAGTTAACAGTGTTATACAGTAAGTCAAACAGGGCCTACACACACACTTGGGCCGACCTGTTTTAGCCTACATTTTAACAAGTGTACACTTCTTTGATGTGTACGCGTGTAGTCTATAAACCGTTCTACCAAATTTCTGGTACTGAATTTATGATACAAACTTCACATGTTAATATATCAGTGAAACAGTGGTTTCCACGTGTACACCATATGCTTGCTTATAATGTAAGGTATCATTGGTAATATACAAATGTATGTCAAATTTTGCTAAAGGATAATACAAATTTATTTTTGTTATTATTGTTACATAATACCTAGTTACTATACGTCGGCCTTTAATATATGTTACAGGGTTTAACTTTAACATGCCTTGAAAGATGTGTAGACAGATGTTGGGTGGAAGAAAAAAAAATATTCTTGCAACTTTTACATTCAGAAACAGGGATGTAAAGATAGAGATTGACAAACAAACAGAACGACAAAAACACGAACTTGGAGAAGAAAAGATAATAGAACAAACGGACAGAAATACGAACGGACGAACGATGAAACAGATGGATACAGATGATGGAAGAAAGATTATTTTAAAATATACATTTATCTTTAAGGTAAATTGCACATCTAATTAGGAATACGTGCCAGACCAAATAGTTAAAAAAGGCCTGAACACTGACCTGCAACGTCACAACCTGTGGGCAGTTTAGACCAACAGCTCGTTGTCACGTCACAGGTCTGTAAGAGTATTTATAACTGCGCTACATTTGATCGTCGATATATTATTCCATTCTCATTTTGCACTCCAGGCTTAAGATTGAATCGACTTAAAACTACTCATCTCCCAAAAGTAACTAATTTCATTATATATTTGATTTCATTTGAAAGCGATCTGAGAGAGCTCAAGACAAGAGGAACTTAAGTAAGTGTAGAAATATAATGTTGAACTTCCGACCAAGATATCTATGGCGGCAGATTATGTCAAGCTCATTCCTCTATCCAACGATTAACGAAGGTGTCATGTGGCCAGCACAACAACCAACCTCCTTTGATTTCCCTACCTATGTCAGGTACCTATTAGAGTTGGCTGGCCTCAAGGGCGTCATACAAATCCCAGATATTAGAAAAACCTATTCTTCACCTAGTCTAGAACTTGAAACCCCGCTCAAGCACTCTACTGCTCAGCCCACACATACTGAATTTCATTATACATATAAGTCTACTTATTTTTGATTTTCGAAAATGACCATCAGAATGAGGTCATCCCTGTTTATTTATATGACGTGGCCGTCGTAACTCATGCATCTATCGGCTGTAACACTTTCTCAGTTACATGTAACTTGGATAATAGTCTATTTCTCTGAAGAGTCATTTTGTAAGGAGTAATTTTTTTTAAAGTACAACTATCGTCTAGATGATAAAAACTTATCAGGCATTACCCGCGGAAGGATGAAGGTAGAGACCGCCCTCAGTTGTGGAGACCCTGTTTATGACGTCATAACCAGAGGGGGCTATGTTGGGTTCTCTTTGGACCTTTGGCTTTCGCCGCATCGCGCAGGCCACTAAAGCTGTGGTTACCATGGCTACGAATGCTAAGCTGAAAGCGAAAAAGTAGAAGACCTCCATATTTGTTGTCATTGACGTCTTTTAAGATAGCAGTGTCCTGAACACAATACATGACGTTTAGCCATGGCTCTTGACCTTTAAACCTAAACAAATAGAAGGGTTGATTATATTATAAATATATATATATATATATATATATATATAGAGTGAGAGAGAGATAGAGAGATAGATCCACAGACAGACAGACAGACAGACAGATAGATAGATAGATAGATCCACAGACAGACAAATAGATAGATAGATAGATAGATTGTAAAAGTACTAACCGTTTATTGACGACTTCATATTTAAAGTATCTAAACTATCTTCCAAGCCTTTATTTGTCCTGTGTGTTACCTGTAGACTCCTGGATATCCAAACACTGGAGTTAAGAACCAGGAAGTTTAACGACAAGCAATTTAGATTTATATATCACGAATCTTTTTAGAACTTTTAAGAGCGGGTCACATTGTCATGCTTATCAGTTTAAACAGGTCTGGACAATTGCTTCTCAAACTATGTTCTCGACATTCATTAGGAAGGAGAATTAAAATGAGTTTGTTCCCTTGCTTTCTTGTTTGTTTCATTGTTAACACTTTGGTGTACTTGAAAAACCAATGAAGATAGAAAGTCTTATGGAGGTTTTATTTTGGGTTTATACATGCGGCCTTTATTTCCATCTACCAATTAGTCTGTTGGACCATTGGGGCACTACATAAGATGTGTTGACCACCCTTTTCCATAATTTTTCGTTTTTTTTGCCTTGGACAGAATCTCCCTCAATGGCCATGTCTTTATATCGTCTAACCATCGCTTTCTCTGTCTGCCTCTTCTTCTTTTTCCTGGTACTGTTCCCTAAAGGACATTGTAACATGACCTCAGAATTTAAGTTTTGAAAGGTCGGTGTCAGTACAATGTCTGTTGAAACTGTTAGTAGTTGTAGTTATGTAAGTACAAAAGAGTTCCTCTCCTTGATATATTTCCAGGCTATGAATGTGAAAAGTATGCACGGGGCTACGTTGTGTACTGAATGTACTGAATGGTTGGATGACAAGGAAGTGAGGGAGTGCTTCTAATTGGTTGTTTTCTGAGAGTAGAGTAGGACTGATGTTTCTGATGTCGCAGAGGTTTTTACAAAGCCTTTATAAACTCACTCTGTCTGTCTGGGTAGAATATTGTACAGCTCCGACCTTACGAATTGTGGGACTCAATTTCATGTATTCTTGCGAGACCCCTCTTCTGTTTTTTTTTTACAATGACAACCATTACTATTAGTGAAATCATTATACCAACATTTGTTATACAACATGCATAGGAAACAACTCAAACGCAATGTCGCCAGTAGATTAATCAAAGTAACGTCACTCGTACGATATACCTACACTAAATATTTTAAACATCTTTAAAGCCTGTGACAAGAGCCTTGACTGATATTGATAAACTTAATGTAAATTACGGGGCCCTGCCAGGTGCTGGGGCCAATGGGCTTAAGCTGGCCCTGATATTGCACACGTTATTTCTCCCAGGAGTTGGACTGGTTGTTAGAGGCTCTTTGAGACGCATGCCATTGGAAGCATTTTATAGGTAATGATGGGCTTAAGACCATTACCTCTTCCGGCGTTAAAAACCCAGAATCTTTACAGCCCTCAGACAACGCCGCTTGCGCTGGCTTGGACATGTTCGCCGGATGGAGGACAAACGCATCACGAAAGTCATCCTCTACGGACAACTCGCGACTGGCTCAAGAAAAACTGGTCGCCCCCACCTCCGTTACATAGATGTAATAAAACAGGACCTCATATCAGTGAACATCAATACTGACCATTGGGAAGACATAGCTCTAGACCGCACCAGATGGAGAGAGACAGTGACCAAGAAAGCTATGGATAGCGAAAGAACATGAACCTCAGCCCTGGAAGAAAAACGGACAATGCGAAAAAAGGCCAGCTCCTCTACCACCGAAGCAAAAGCCACATTAAGCTGCGATATTTTTGGATGGGAGTGTCTCTCCAAATTAGGGCTCCACAGCCACAAGAGGAAGTGTGCGAGATGAACCATAGTCGTTCTACGACTGATGGAAGCCAATGAATATTTCTCCCACTTCCAATTCAGTTTAAACTTGACACTTTTATTTAAAAAAAAACAATTATCAATGAAATTTAACCAACTACTTTATCCAAGAGTAGTAATAATTAGTTTGTTTTGTATAGAAATGTACTGAGCTAAGGGACAATAAGACCTGTAGAGAATTAGGTCGTTTGGTAAAAAAGTTTAAACTATAGAATTTGAAACTATAAAACCTATTTTTTTAATGTTTTTAAATGGTAAGTGGCTAATGCGTCGGCCTTCCTTCATGGAGGCTCGAGATCCGGAGTTCGAATTCAGACTCAAGCAAGTTTTTTTTATAAAGCTTATATCTATTCTATATCTATTATATGTGTGCTCGCACCTACTCTGTTTTGCATATTCTTCTCCTGTCTACTGCATTATGCGTACAACGACATAAATGAAGGTGTGTTTCTCCATACAAGAACCTCTAGAAAACTATTTAATGTATCAAAGCTGCGGGCAAAAACCAAGGTTAGGAAGCTACTCGTCAGGGAACTCCTGTATGCTGATGATGCAGCTATTGTGGCTGATTCTGATATTCAGCTACAGTGCCTGGTTGACAAATTATCTCCTGCTTGACAGAAGTTCGGCTTAAACATCAGTCAAAGCAAGACTAAGATACTTGTCCAAAACACAAACACTGCTCCTCAAGTAAGCATTAATGGCCAACCACTAGAAATTGTTGATCACTTTTGTTACTTTGGCTCCATCATATTCAACAACACTCTACTGGATAAAGACATAAACAACAGGATAGCCAAGGCAATGGCAACCATGTCATGGCTGCAGAAAAGAGTCTGGGACAACATATTGCTGACTAACAGTACTAAAGCCCTAGTCTACCGGACCTGTGTGTTGAGCACCTTGCTGTACGGAAGTGAAACATGGGCAACCTACTCATGGCAGGAAAAAAAGCTGAATGTTTTCCACCTCCGATGCCTAAGGCGGATCTTTAAAATAAGGTGGCAAGATAAGATAACCAATGAGGAAGTGCTACAAAGAGCAGGGTGCCAGGACATCCGCTCTGTTATCAGCAGCAGACGTCTTGGCTGGCTTGGCCACGTTCGTAGAATGCCAGAAGGTCGACTTCCACAGGACATCCTGTATGGCGATCTAATAGAAGGCAGGAGAGCCGCTGGTCGCCCACTTTTACGTTATACGGATGTATGCAAACGCGACATGAAGCTCTTCAAAATCGACACTGGCAACTGGGAAGAGGTGGCACTGGACAGATCCTCATGGAGAGAGACCATAAAGTAAGGGTCAAAGATTGCAGATGTCATACACAACAGAAGCAGAAAGAAGGGTGAAAATGCAACGGCGCCTGGTGATTATATATGTCCAACTTGCGATCGCAGCTGTGTATCAAGGATTGGCCTCTTTAGTCACACAAGAAGTTGCAAAGGGAAAAGATCGTCTCTCGAGACGTAAAATGCCACAGATATCTATTCACTCTGTCTGTCTGACTGTCTGTCACTCTACCTGGTACACATTTGAATTTACTTAAACACGTTATTTGTCCCAAATTTCTGTTCTCCAATAAGTTAAAACTTTGTACAATAATTAATTGTTCGTAAATAAAAAAAATGGTTATCAACAAAAAATTCATTTGATATCTAAACATTACTGAGAGAATAAGGTTCTACACGTGGAGTTCTTTTTCTTGGATAATCTTTTTTTTTTAAAGTACTTTTATATTTTACTTGTTTGTTTTTTTTTTAAAAAAAGCTTTTGAAAAGCAGCTTGTTGTAACCATTCTCCCAAACCTACTCTCCGATTAAACTGGTCTACAGAAGCATCGGCGCGCCCACATGATTTTTTGCAGGAGGGGGGGGGGGGTGCAAGTCGCCACTCATGGCTCAAAGTCGTAACTGCAACTTTTTTATGACAAAGAATACTAAAGAAAAGAAATGGTCACAACGCCAACCATACCTATGTGATATTAAGTTCACAGTAAATACTTGTTTCATTAAAAAACAAAAAACTAACACCTGAACAAACTAATTACTGTACTCTCTGGTCAGTTTATCCGTGCAGCTCAGGCATCCCAACGGTTGATCAAACAAAAAATGCAAACGCTGCCCAAACTTTACTACTGAATTGCTTCTTCTCGCGATGGACAAGCCGGCGATGAACGCTTACCTGGCAGTGCTGATATTCTTCATAATGTTGCAGCTCTTGCATCATTTTAGGATGTAGACAAAACAAGTTGAACTGAGCATTATTATTGCTTAAAAAGCAAGACGTTAATGAAGAAACTAACGAACAAAGTTACGTAATGTAAAGCCGTGTTCTGTAATAACTCCCGAAATCCAAATATGTGTCGACTACAAATTCTCGGTAGCACCAGCTCAATGCTCCGTTTGGCAGCCAGCAGTCTCGCAAGACTCAAAATGCCATCCTTGAAGTGTTCCTCAACAAGGACAAGTTGGTATTTATGTCATTAATATGACTGCTGATGTGTGTGACGCGGCCACTGATGCTACGATGGACAGACTGCAACATCACGGAAACTGGTTTATAAAAAGATGAATAATTGACAATTAAAAGACAAATCAGAAACACATGAGAAACAAGCACAGATTAGCAGTTTGTCAGGTTTCACTTACAGCCGTTATTTTAAAATACGCCAAACTGTCGAAGATCTTCTAAAATTTGTGACTTAATGCGCGAATGAATTCGTATTTCTCAGTCCATTGTGTCTCACACAAAAGAGGTAAGTTTAGCATTAACTCTCTCTCTCTCTCTCTTGGGACTGTTATGGAAGAAATAGATAATCTCCTGGATGACACCAACAGCATTACGTATATCTGAAATGGCATTCAGGTCAATAATAACAAATTTAAATCTCTGGGACTCTCAACGGACAAAGTCTGCTTTATGATATTTTTCACGAATCCTTGCCTAAACAAGTTTTAAATGCTACCCATCACGGTGCAGCCATCGTAGCCTTGGCTGAATTGTTTGTCCAGGTGAAAAATGTACATAATGTATTTGCTGTCAATGAAGATGGACACAGACAGTGGGTCCCTCTAAACAAAAATGGCAAAACCAATTAATTCTTATCGAGTACAATCCATATATACAAATTCAATGCTCAAACACATCTGTCAATGCCTGAGATATCTGCTTTTTATTAACGAAATACCAAGAAAACAGTTAATTCATGCTGTTGGTGTTGTTTGTATATTTTGATTTCTTGCTGCTGCCAGTCGATACAAATCAACGTTTTGACTCAGATGGCATGGGAAGAACTTAGTTTATATCTCTTCTATCACAAACTGGTGGACGTGTTTAACCTGCTATTTTATTTTATTACGCGCTAACAATGACCGCAACTCCGCTAGACGTAAATACATTGACCAAGAGGACTGCACTCTTCAATCTTGTTCAAAGAAACTTTCACAAATATCAAATCAAAAGACAGCTGGCAAGATTTTTTTACTCTAAGACAAAAAAAAAATACTTTTATCATATTCTAGATCTTTACTAAATATAATGATAACAATTATATGCAAATAAAAACAAATCGTTCCTACTAACGTGCTATAGAATATTGAATATTGAATTGCAATCGTACATGGTCGGACATACACTACAGATTAGCTTGTTACCGTTTATTACAACAATAGCTTATCCTTATTAACTTTATTTCAGTGGAAGCACTACCTGTTAAGTTGCTTCCTAGCAGAAGTTAATTGAATTGAAGGTGTAAAAAACTGGCTAAAATTTGACTACACAGAATTCAGAGGTACACGTGAATGGTCAGCCATCAATGCCTGATAAGCATAGGCTAGTCTATTTCAACTGTACTTCAGTCACCTGTTGAAGCACTACTTGTTCAGTTACTACTTATATGTTACTTGATCTGATGGTGCAAAAAAGTGGCTAGAATTCGGCTACTCAGAATACACTTGCACCCCCTTGCACCCCCCTGCGGGCGCCCATGTACAGACGTGATTTGACCATAGCTAGAGGTGTTATGAAGCAGGTCTTTCCATATCAAGTCTATGTGGGAGAAATTACGATGCGCTTCCAGACAGCGAGAGAGAGAAAGAGAGCGGGCCGTGAAATTTCATCGTAACAGACACATAAAATCATGGGCTGCAAATGTATATTAAGTGGATCGTTCAATTATGGCCCGTTTATTAAAATAAAAAAAAAGGATAAGAAAAGGGTGTTAAGGTCACATAATAAGCAAGATAAATCATTGGAGCTAGTCGGGCAATAATAAACAATAAAACGCCTCGTACTTCTAGTTTTTTTTTTATATTATCGATCGCAGTGATCGAAGTCCTAGTGCTTATAATTAGCCCTACCCTTTATTGGAAATGGAACCGAGTAAAGAAGCTGACAGTCCTAAATGATATACTATATCCTAATGGATGGAATAACCTGATGTTTTGTACTAGAGGAATATTGTGTTTTGTTGTTTGCAATTAATATAATTTAATACATTCAAACAATACCTGTGAGCACAGTTGAGCCAATGAAATGCACAATTTTAATATGGCATATAGCAGTAAAGGTGTCTTTTCAGACCTTGCGATCACGTAAAGCCCATACGTTTCTAAGGCCGATAGTTAATGAGGATGTCATGTGGCCAGCACTACGATCTTTAAGTCCTCAAAGTAGGTCGGGTTTAGAGTTGGTTAAACTCACAGGTTTCATGAAAATCACCAAGATTTGAACTCGCGAACGCTAGGTTTGGAGGTTAAGCGCTTAACCAGTCAGCTTCTACGTCCCCCCGTTTTATGGCATAGTGTTAATAGATCGAGTATGATGTGTCAATGCTCATTAAGTCATTACCTCAGAAAGGAGCTGTCATGCAGGACAAGCATTAAAGGTTAGAAGCGATTCTGTTGTACATATTTAAATGATCATTGTTGCATGTTGGAAAACGATTTTGTATTCTGATTAATCAATGCATATTTTTCCTATGAGTAAGCACAACATTAACCTACCCCTAACTCCTGTTTATAAGTAGCCAATTTAGATCTATAAGTGTCACGTGACTTTATATGAAGTCAACGTCTGTTGTCTTGCGTGAATTACGTATCACAAGTTCTAAGTGGAAGCGGCAGATGAAACTTTGAGAGACTTAATACAGAGCTTTACTACACATGATTGTAGTGCTCTAAAAAATAAATTAAACTTATGGTTATTTTTAGCCCAAAGTTCAAAACTCTTTATAAAATTTATATTGAAAACAAAATGTACGATAACGATTTAAACGCTCTAATATATAGTCCAGGTCAAGGGTTGGTCAAGTGAAAAAGGAAGAAACATTTGAGGATGATGTAAACAGAAAAGATATTTGCGTTCAAATTTCAGTTAATAAATGTATATCTATCTTTTCCTAAAAAATTCATAAGTCTAAGAAATATTTGTTTACTTCCGGCGTATGTCATGATGGAATATTGAGACCGTATAACAAGACATTAAAACTGAGACATCATCTACTTTGTTTATTAATTACAATATTGCATATTTCTTTTTAAATTATTTTTGATAAGTTTAATTCTTGAACAGTTCATCTTGCAATTGAAAATGATGAGATTAATAAAGATCAACCCACAAATAATACTTTCATTACGTTGTTTTTGTAGCATTGGCTTTGAGAAGGAATTGCAAACCAGATACTTGCAATATTACGATATGGCTCTTTTTACAGCAGTTATAGCATTTTACACACACACACAAACACAATGTTTCCTTTAAGAAAAGTAAAATTATGTTGTTGCTTTTTTAGACTATTTCTCAATATTCTTTACATTAAATCTAGGACAAAGTTTAAATATGGTACAACATTACCTTAACATAGAATCTGTTAGTTTACTTTCGTATGTTTGCTTTACACTACTCTCTGATAGGAGTTCAACGTATACATTTAACATGCTTCGTATTTGCCACCCGTTTAGAGTCCACATGAAATGCTAATGTCCAGCACAGTTATATAGCAATTAAAATGTAAATTAACATCATTTTGAATTTAACCATTAACTCTTTCTCTCTTAACTAAGAATACCAACGTCGATTTGACCCGATTAGATTACAGTTTGGTTGTATAAGCTTTAATTTGTGTTATACAAAAAGAGCATGCATTCTTCTATAATTATAAACCTAATTTAACTTTTCCTGATTACAAAATGTTATTAATGTTTAATCATAACAAGCTAGTGAAACACAAATAAGCAAAATGAATAATTTCATCGGAAAGTGAAAAATCATGACGGAGAGAAAGAGTTAAATTCACAGGCTGCTAGTCCTTAGTCCCACTGTATAGTGCTATGTTTTAAGTACTCTGTAGGTTGACCAACTTGAAAGACTGTACACTCAATAGTATGAGTTCAACAATTATTACTACTATGTTTTTAACGCTTTTCCCGGTTTTTAAAATTATTTTCAAACTGAAACTATCTACTATAAAATGCTAAAACAAAAGAAAGCTGTCGGTCTGATGACTTTTAACTGACTATTTCCGTTACAAGAGTTGACGCTTAGTAAGTCTCATAGCTTGTCAATTCTCTTAAAACAATTTCAATTTCAATGTTGAGTGTTTCTCATAGATTTCCTGCTAACTTAGATTTCTACAAAAAAAAAAGATCTCTAAAGAGAAAACAAAACATGAAGGAAAACAAACACAAATTATCATTTTAATTTTACATTCCTCTAATCAGCTTCCGACCTCTTTATCGTTGGTCACGTATTTTTAAAAAAAACTCTTAAAGATTTTCCTAAAAATTTGACAGTATCTTTGAACATATCTTTGGGGAAAAAAAAGTAAATCTCGCAACATAATGAAAACTCTGGTTTGACCTTGTAATTTTCAAATTAAAATCATTTTAAAATTAAAATTAGCTCTTTTGAACATACTTTTATCTTGACTGTTAATAGATTAACTTGATTGTGCAGAGAAGACTTCTTGTGGCTAGGGGCGTACCTAGGAAATCTCCATCATTTGGTGGCCCGGGGGGCTTGACTTCTATGGGGGCCCCTGCATTTTGTGTAATTTCATATTTAAACACTCATTTGGGTGCCCCCCTTAAGTTGGGGCCTGGAGGGATTTTCAAATTCCCCCCCCCCCCCCCAGCACTGCTACATCACTGCTTGTGGCATAACTATAACTAATTAAAAGGACAAAGTATAGACCCTAAAGAAGGATTTTAAAAACAACATTTTCTTTTGTCACGTGTTCTTCTTATGACCAATTCTACAAATTGTGAAAGGGGGGGGGGGGGCATAGAGCACCGCTAAAGGTTGGGCAGCATTACCGTATCTGAACCACAGCGACTGAATGTTTTTAGCGGTTATATGACTTTGACTCGGAAATCTATTCGA
Organism: Biomphalaria pfeifferi; assembly: GCA_030265305.1. Classification (NCBI taxonomy): domain Eukaryota; kingdom Metazoa; phylum Mollusca; class Gastropoda; family Planorbidae; genus Biomphalaria; species Biomphalaria pfeifferi. Next base: position 1,513,182 of record JASAOG010000151.1, read on the forward strand.
CCACCATACCAAATAGGGTTGAAAAACATTCCCTTTTGCCAACATAATATTTAAAATGTCCAAACCGCGCACCCAAACAAATTTAAAGATATATATAACAAACATCGAAGTAGGAAGTAGTCAAAAGAAATAAACATGTATGGGTTGGAAACACCATCTTCTTCCTGGTTGTATTTCCTTTAAACACTTCGACTTTAGGAGTAGACGCTTATAGAATAAAGTGACCAAAAAATACAATATACCTGACCAACCAGTTGAATTTTGTTTATAAATTATTACAGGAATCTAAAAGAGGGTATCCAACTTTCCAAGGCATTGGACCTTATACGCATGCCACGGGTAAAATTACATCAAAAAATAGATTGTCAAGCCTAATGGAACTGAGCGTCGTGCAGTGCATGGAGGAGATTTGACGAGACGGACAAACACCAAGTTACGAGCCGGATGTTGCCCTAGGGTCGCAGTTTGAACATCACTTCTCTAAGATAATCAAGTTAATAAATCTGTTAGTTTCGAGTCAAGTAATTATATTTGTAATAAATCTAGACCAACAAGAATAAACTTTGTGATTAGAAATATGTTTACCAATTGTTTTTGTTTAGAGCTATTTCATACTTTTTGCTTTCTGGATACGCTATGATTCTATCACTTATCTGGACGAGTTGGGACAATGGGTGGGGGGGGGAAGAAAGGGATGTCTAGGTGAATTTAATCTTATTTGCTTTTTAAAAACATTTATAAGGAAAGAGAGAACGACCTGAACTCATGATGTGCTTATGAAAATTGAAGATTGTTCTTGAATGTTTGTTTCAAACTTTAAAGCTGCTGCCTATAAGGGGACTAATTCAGCTTATGCCACTACTTCAATCAAGTACACATTCTTTTCCTTTTCGAGATACCAAACAAAATAATTAATTACCAATAGTTAATTAACTTTTTTTTTTTAAATTTTTGTGTTGTCAGGTAAAAGAAAGTTTAAAATTTCAGCCTTATCCGAGATTGGGTGTAGGAGAAATAACGTGTACAAACTTTTGACCAGACTGAGTGATATATATATAAGCTTTGTTGGATAGCAGTGGGTTCTTAACGCAATCGCCCCTACATCAGCTAATAAGTTGATTCTCTTTATTTATGGTACGGCGTGGTGTGAATATTAAGTGAATGATTTGGCAATCAAATCATTAAATAAGAACAACCTCATATAAACTTTGTCATATGTAAATTATGAGTGAATCTGGTGTGACTGTACACTTTGGTTTCTTATAGTTATAATGTTTTGTGTTTGGTGTAATGCACACATTGTAAGAGAAATTTCTTTACGGACAATAAAGATTATTATTATTATTATTATTATTATTAGCGTAATTACACTACTTACTCTTTGTTGACAATTGTATCCTGCTCTTTCGCTGGCGCCGGGTCCACACCGGTAAAAGTGCAGGAGGAGAAGGTGGTACTGATATCACTCCACTTCTCATGGCCCTCACTGACATCAGACACAAAAAGAGAACTTCAAAGCTATCAAAGTATGTCGAGAGGGGGCGCGGTTGTGCGGGCGAAACACGGCATAGAATGGGGCATAGGTAACTAGAAACGAATTTTGGGAAGGTTTAAATTCTACAGCTAATCTTTGGTGTTAACATTTCGTTTTTGTAGGCCAAAGTACGATTTTGTATACTCCTGATACGAAGTAAAATTCAGTTGATCAACAAGAATATTTTTTTATTCGACATAATCTTGATTTCAGTTCAATTTTCTTCAATTTCTTGATAACACGTAATAGAGTTCATAAAAGAATAAGGCAACCCGATGACACAAGAAAGACACAAAACTTGCAAGCGAGTAAACCTAACTTTTTTTTTGTTGTTGTTGTAGACGTGCAGGTACAATAATGAATATAGGATACTAATACATGTCTGTCTTCTAGTGAAATGACAATATTAAAATACATGCATTGGTCTACTTGACTGATTAGGACCTATGTAAGAGACATTTCTAGAACATGGTTGATAACCAAAAGTATTTAATAACACTAAAACCCCACCCCGAAATGAAATCAGTCCCCCCCCCCCCCGCCCTTAAAGATTGGTGGTGAAATTTTGTAATTGTTTGTTTTTTTAATTTAATTTGTTTATTTTATGTGCGATTTTAATGTTGAACGATCACTAGCATCAGCGCAGCCAAGGGGGGCTTTGAGTTTAAAATCAACCTACATAGGGTTTTGCGGTTAAACCTTCCCCCTCCTATAAAACCAATCATAATGCAAACGACAGTCACTAAATTCCAGGAGTGTATCCAAGGGAGATTTTAAGTTTAAAATCCCCTCCAATTTCTTTTGTACGATAAAACCCACTCTTCAATATCAGGTTAAAGCATACAACTTTCACCAGATTCTATGAGCGTAGCCAAGAGGGGCTTTGACTTTAAAACCCCCTTCATGTAAAAGTCTCCTCTTTAATATTATTCTAAAGCAAACAACAGTCACCAAAGTCTATCAGCGTAGCTAATATGGTTTTTAGTTTGTTAAAAAAAAAAGAGATTTTTTAGTTTATAACCCTCCAACAGATGGTTTAGACGATAAAACTTCCCTTTTCGATTTAAATGTAAAGCTAACTACAGTCACCAAATTTCATGATACCGAAAAAAGTGCTTGGCGCCTAGGCTCCCTCAGGCACCTGGCTGGCAAGAGCGGGTTGTCTATAGTCTTTGCACTCATTCCAGGAGAACCTATCATTGGATACAATAATCGTCTTCCGAAAGATTGAAGCGTCGGAACGTAATACAGATATTATTAATTACGTACGCACACACACACACACACACACACACATATATATATCTATGTACAGATGATTATCTATTGTTTGTATTCAACAACTAAGTACTTTTTTAAAAACAAATCCAGAGTAAAATGTCCCGATATTAAATTATTGAACATATCTGCTTGTAAATAGTTATATTATCAAATATTTAAATAAATGAATACTTTTACTGTTATTAATATTACTTTTATTAGCGAATGCCGGTGTGGACGTTGTAGCGGCTCTGCTTATTGTTTAACCGTGAGCAGAGAACTGGTCGTCGAATGGAGGATGGCCGATGGCCTAAGGCATTTTCTTTCTTGCAAGATTAAACCTTGATCATACCATATCATATCATATGTAATGTAATAGAATCTATTTATCACTTCTTGCCAACAATGTCATGAAAAATCAAAGAGAAAATTTATAATTATCACAACATTACAATTCGACATTGAGAACAGTTCATTAGAGTGTCATGCGTCACCATTATCCTGTCGACCGTTAGCACGGATTTCCCCTAACAGACAGGCGTTGACCGGAATCTCTTCACTTTAAGTCCTGTCTGAAGGTTCCAGAATGGCAGCCACCATTACTACGATTGGTTCGTGCTATATACGTAGTGCGCAGCCTCTGGCCAGGTTGGATGGTCTGGCTGCATCTTAATGTTTAATGATTAGGTAGACTGGCTTTTCAGATGAAAGAACTTCGTCTCGCGCTATCGGTCATTCAAAAAGATTGATAAATAGCACAAGAATAGAATGAAAAGGACTCTGCACAGATGGTCAAACTGGCGAGTTTCAATTGGTCAAGGAGTTAAGTGGAAGGCTTCTAAAACCCAGTGCATGCAAACTAGAGCAAGAGCTGCCCTCTCTTTGAACACGCTACACCAGAAGTGCTAAAGTGCTTGGCTTTTCTTTGACAAGTGTTGGTGAGCCCCGTTGTTTAAAATAGTGTTTTCTTCCAACTGTTTTCTTAAGGTTTAACAATTTGTTTTGATGTACCCGGGCAAAACATAAATAAACTTTAAGCATTAACTTTGAAAACACTCAGTCATAATGTGTAATATAACTTTATTTTAAAATGTGTTAGTTTGATAGTGAATTTGGCCATCCTAAGTGCACTAAAGAATACACGCATCAAGTGGACTGTCATATAATACAAACATTAAGCTCATTTGGCCATCCTAAGTGCACTAAAGAATACAAGCATCAAGTGGACTGTCATATAATACAAACATTAAGCTCATTTGGTCATATAATACAAACATCAAGCTCATTTGGTCATATGATTCAAACATCTAGCTCATTTGGTCATATAATACAAGCAGCATGTTAATAACAGCCATTGCAGACTCTAGGAAAATAAATATAACACATTTTTTTTTGCCAAATATGCATTGGGACTTTTCATATTAAAAGTTATTTACAATAGTTATTATAAATTAATGACTACTCGCTGGGGTTAACAATTACTTGTGAATTTTATTGATTCTGCTGTGTAAGCGGAGCCATTGCGACTTAATCTCATTTGGTTTCTACTTATACATGTCTGACGTCCCGTTAGATTGACGAATTAATAAAACAAATATTTGATGATTTTGTTTAAAGCGGCACTTAAAATGTCAAAGACATCTAAGTAATATCAAGTGAACCGCTCATACACAATACTGCAAACGTCATCCAGACTTAATGTATTAGTACTCACGTAGAAATAATGCACATCGATTGAGAGGAAAAAAAAAAAAGCATTCGAAAGTTAAAGATAGCATGTTTGGTTTCAACATTTAATAATTTCTAGAAAAATGTTGCTTCAGTTCAATGTACATAGCTTTGCATGTCTTAAAAACTTCCTTAGTAGCTACTAATTCAATGGCTTCTTTTTATTTTTATTTACTTCTGTCTTCAATTTAGTGTTAACTCCTTGAAGATTGACTTCTGTTTTGCAACAATGGAATAAACTTTAAAAAAAATGGCTCTGGGATTCTATTAATGTCTCATAATATTCCTGTCAAATGTTTGTGAATAAATGACAAGAAGATTCTGTTTTTTTTTATTTACAAGATATTTAAGATGAATAGCATTGACTAGAGTTTACGTCTGTTAATCCTTGCTGTTTAGCAGAATCTCAAGCCTTTAGTCTCATTTAGCTTCTGTCCTGTTCATCCTTTAGATCTGTCTTGCCACATTTGTCCAGAAGAGATTCAATCATTTCTCCATTCTCATCGCATGTATGCGCACTACGGGACTTCTTCTGAAGCTCTGCCAAGGGGGCATCTTGCCTCCTGCGCTTTTCTCGGATGGATTCGGACCTTCCGTTCTCTCTCTCCGTCCGCAACGCACATGCGTAGTTATAATACAAGATGAAGTTGTTCACAAGCACCGGCACAGTGAAGCTGATGAGAAGGACTCCAGCGATCCCAGTGGCAGCGCCAACGAAATAGCCCCAAGTCGTCGTGGGGTACATGTCACCGTAGCCCACCGTAGTCATGGTGACTACCGCCCACCAGAAGCACTTGGGGATGCTGTGAAAGTCTGGGTTTGTGGCCTGCTCGGCGAAATAGATGAGAGAAGAAAAGATGAGCATTCCAACCACCACAAAGAGAAAAAGCAGCAGAAGATCCTGAAACACAAGAAAGTTAAGCTGTAGAATAATGTCAAGTACTTTTACTTTACATGAGCCTGAACTTTCTGATTCTACACTAAATGTCGTATTCCACAATTTGTTGAAAAAATGATTCAAACCAATCATTGCGTTCTAGAGACAAGTTTAACCTCGATTTTTTTTTAAAAGTTCGCTTTCGAAATTAACTCCTGAAAAAGTAATTCTGCCCTGGAAATCAGTTCACAATACTGGCCTTCTTCGCATGGGATGTGACGTTTACACAGACTTAACTTAAAGAGGTTAATTCTGGTTTATTAACCATATACTTAGCCTAAATGAAAAGAATGGAATGGGTATTTCAGCCAAATGAAAGGGTAAAGCCCAGAAATTAAATATAACTTTGTCCCATAATTAATTTTTAAAAAAACATCACATTGTTAATATTCAACTTAAAGCCCACTTCTGCTAAGTTCTTATTCTCTCTATTGCCAACTTTAAAACTTTTCTAAGCTAAATATGGACATATCTACTCTATACAAGAAGTTGAGTTCCTGGTATTAAATACGAGTTCACTAAATACACTTAGCCACACAGTACATATTAGCCTTATACAAATTTATATATACACCTATTTACATTAAACTATCAAATAGGACAATCAACTTATTTACCTATATATTCTCTACGAGGTATACATTTAGGATGTGAATGATCTGCATGTTATAAATTTAATACATAAAGTTATTACAATGTAAAAGTTTTATTAAATTATAAATAAACTACAAGATATAGATGTTGTACAAGGCAGGGTCGGACTTGCTATATGATCATTCGGAAAAATGCCCGGCGGGATGATACCTAATTGGGCCGGCAGGGTCATACAAAGGGCCTCATGAATACCAGTATTTGTTTTTTAAAGATTTTAGAATATTCTCTTTAAAAACAGCACTCTGAGCTTCGTAATTTTAAAAAAAACACATCTTTTACACTTTATAAAGTCTAATACCAATCTAAAGCAATGTCCTAAATACCCTACATCCGTATATAGTGCTTATAGTAGACTTATATTCCTTATACAAACTAAACAATAAACAAGAAACTTAAGGCCTTAATTTCTTATTGAGATATGGAGATCACGTTAAACATATGATTATTATAAAGGGGTCAATAACAACGTTCTAAGTCATTTAGATGACTTTTCTAGTCACATACGAGTTCTTAGTAGATTGATGGAGTTGTCACATAATCTCGAGTTGGCCCCGCTACCAAGACCTTTATAAATCCGAATCAATATCTTGAACAGTGGAGCAATGAATGAAGTGACATCAAAATGCAAAAGAATCGAAAATGAAGGTTCAGAGGTCAGAGAGAGGTCAGAGAGAGGTCAGAGAAATAGGAATTATTGATGGAATCCTGGGCCTTTATGGAGCAAAATTATTCATGTTTTTTCACAAGAACCAACCTTATGATGACATCCTTTATGAATGAACAAGCTCAACGCCATAAGTATCATTAATGCCAAGACGACGAGGATATTGACTTAAGTTAAAATACAAAGAGACTTTGTTAAAACATGAAAACAATCTTGACAGCTTTTGTTTTAGTGAATGTAAGGATATTAAATTATCTTCAAACAAGTGGACTTGATGTTCTGTTGTGTGAGTAGCCAGCTCTAAGATGTAGACAGCCAAACTAGGTTTCCATATATATGACCTTGTGAGTAAAGTTCCCTTTTCAGATCTAGCGATCTATAGCGCAGATGATGTTAAGGACATCTGTTTCTTTGGCCAACGGTTAACAAGCAGGTCATCATTTGGCCAGCACAACGACCAACAGCCATTGAGTTGGGTGGACTCAGGGGCGCCCTAAAAATCCCGAAATTCAAAATCCCTGTCTTCACCAACATTCGAACCCAGGACAGCAGAATCGGAAGCGCTTAACCGCTCAGCCAGTGTGCCCCATGGCCTTGTGAGATGGGCAATACTATCATGGAAAATGAATAGTTGTATCTGTATATTTAAGTCTATATGCCTGAGAAAATGGCTTGGAGGGGAACTGAATCATAAACAATTTGTTCGTTGATTGCTGATCTTCAGATGCCTTGAATGTAAATGTCAAGTACATGAGTATGTTGATGTATATAAACAGCGTCTCCGTTAAGACTATGAGGTCTATATGGCAGGATGTGGCCCACGGTTAACGGGGAAACAACGACCAAGCGCCTTTACTTTTCCCTAGCTAATGTCAGATACCCTTTAAAGCAGGGTGGACTCAAAGGCGCCCTAAAGAACACGAAAAAAAAATCCAAGTTTTTAACCATGATTCGGAACAACTAGGTATAAATTTAACTTCTAAATGAATAATTACAGAACTTATTTGACCTTAATGCTGGCTTTGACTGTGTACATGAGTACCCACAACCCTGGCACGTGTCGCATGAGTCGAAACACTCGGCACACCCTCAGAAGTTTCATGAAGTTGATCACGCTGAGCAGTGTCTCGTCACCTGTCCAGGACAGCAGGACTCCCCTCATCAAGTGGTCCATCAGGTCCGTCATTACGGCCAGAAACTCTACGATCGTCATCGGCAGCAAAAGGAACTTGACCCTGTGTGGGGTCACCAGGGTGCGGGTAAGAAGTTCAAGGCTAAAGAAGACGAGGCAGATGATGTCGATAATTAACAGGGCAGGATGGGAAGACAGTTCTGGTAGAGGAAAAAAACAAATTATATAGAGTGTGATGTATACATATATATACAATGCGATTTTATTATTTACTACAGACTTTAAATTTACTAAGAAATATAAACTTGCCGTGTGGGCTTTGTGGGAATAGAGAAAGTACGAAGACAATTCTCTAACATGTGTTACTGTCACACATCTAAAGGTAACACAATTAGTTTAATGCCAGAAGAAAAACAAAACGTAAAGCCGATGAACAAATATGTAGTGAGACATGCATAATGGTGATAAGATGTAACGGAAATATGATAGTTGACAGCATTCTTGCCTGTGGGAAAAACAGTTGAGAGTAGTATCGATATTTTTTTACCTCATTGTACTTATTATAGTGTCAAACTTTAACCCTTTGAGTAATACCTCCAGGTGAGCGCGTGCCTTAGTTCTCCATCTCCTATTGTTCTCTTACAACACATGGCAACCTCAACTGAGAATGTTCATTAGAGAAGGCTGTGGCAACCTCAACTGAGAATGTTCATTAGAGAAGGCTGTGGCAACCTCAACTGAGAATGTTCATTAGAGAAGGCTGTGACAACCTCAACTGAGAATGTTCATTAGAGAAGGCTGTGGCAACCTCAACTGAGAATGTTCATTAGAGAAGGCTGTGACAACCTCAACTGAGAATGTTCTTTTGAGAAAGCTGTGACAACCGAACTGAGAATGCACATTTGAGAAGGCTGTGAAAACCTGAACTGAGAATGCACATTTGAGAAGGCTATGACAACCTCAACTGAGAATGTTCATTAGAGAAAGCTGTGACAACCTCAACTGAGAATGCACATTTGAGAAGGCTGTGACAACCTCAACTGAGAATGTTCATTTGAGAAGGCTGTGACAACCGAACTGAGAATGCACATTTGAGAAGGCTGTGACAACCTCAACTGAGAATGTTCATTAGGGAAGGCTGTGACAACCTCAACGAGAATGTTCATTAGAGAAGGCTGTGACAACCTCAACTGAGAATGTTCATTAGAGAAGGCTATGACAACCTCAACTGAGAATGTTCATTAGAGAAGGCTGTGACAACCTCAACTGAGAATGTTCTTTTGAGAAAGCTGTGACAACCGAACTGAGAATGTTCATTAGAGAAGGCTGTGACAACCTCAACTGAGAATGTTCATTTGAGAAGGCTGTGACAACCTCAACTGAGAATGGACATTTGAGAAGGCTGTGACAACCTCAACTGAGAATGTTCATTAAAGAAGGCTGTGACAACCTCAACTGAGAATGCACACTTGAGAAGGCTGTGACAACCTCAACTGAGAATGTTCATTAGAGAAGGCTGTGACAACCTCAACTGAGAATGTTCATTAGAGAAGGCTGTGACAACCTCAACTGAGAATGAACATTTGAGAAGGCTATGACAACCTCAACTGAGAATGTTCATTAGAGAAAGCTGTGACAACCTCAACTGAGAATGCACATTTGAGAAGGCTGTGACAACCTCAACTGAGAATGTTCTTTTGAGAAAGCTGTGACAACCGAACTGAGAATGCACATTTGAGAAGGCTGTGACAACCTCAACTGAGAATGTTCATTAGAGAAGGCTGTGAAACCCTCAACTGAGAATGTTCATTAGAGAAGGCTGTGACAACCTCAACTGAAAATGCACATTTAAGAAGGCTATGACAACCTCAACTGACAATGTTCATTAGAGAAGGCTGTGACAACCTCAACTGAGAATGCACATTTGAGAAGGCTATGACAACCTCAACTGAGAATGTTCATTAGAGAAGGCTGTGACAACCTCAACGAGAATGTTCATTAGAGAAGGCTGTGACAACCTCAACTGAGAATGCACACTTGAGAAGGCTGTGACAACCTCAACTGAGAATGTTCATTAGAGAAGGCTGTGACAACCTCAACTGAAAATGCACATTTAAGAAGGCTATGACAACCTCAACTGACAATGTTCATTAGAGAAGGCTGTGACAACCTCAACTGAGAATGCACATTTGAGAAGGCTATGACAACCTCAACTGAGAATGTTCATTAGAGAAAGCTGTGACGACCTCAACTAAGAATGCACATTTGAGAAGGCTATGACAACCTCAACTGAGAATGTTCATTAGAGAAGGCTGTGACAACCTCAACTGAGAATGCTCATTTGAGAAGGCTGTGACAACCTCAACTGAGAATGGACATTTGAGAAGGCTGTGACAACCTTAACTGAGAATGTTCATTAGAGAAGGCTGTGACAACCTCAACTGAGAATGCAAACTTGAGAAGGCTGTGACAACCTCAACTGAGAATGTTCATTAGAGAAGGCTGTGACAACCTCAACTGAGAATGCACACTTGAGAAGGCTGTGACAACCTCAACTGAAAATGCACATTTAAGAAGGCTATGACAACCTCAACTGACAATGTTCCTTTGAGAAGGCTGTGACAACCTCAACTGAGAATGTTCATTAGAGAAGGCTGTGACAACCTTAACTGATAATGCTCATTAGAAAAGGCTGTGACAACCTCAACTGATAATATACATTAGAGAGAGCTGTGATAACCTTAACTGAGAATGGACATTTGAGAGGGATGTGACAACCTCAACGGATAGAGCACATTTAAGAAGGCTGTGACAACCTCAACTGATAATGTTTATTAGAGATGGCTGTGATAACCTTAACTGAGAATGCACACTAGAGAAGGATGTGACAACCTCAACTGATAATACACATTAGAGAGAGCTGTGATAACCTCAACTGATAATACACATTTGAGAGAGCTGTGATAACCTCAACTGATAATGTTCATTAGAGAAGGCTGAGATAATCTCAACTGATAATGCACATTAAAGAAGGCTATGATAACCTCAACTGATAAATGCACATTAGAGAAGGCTATCATCTGTATTCAACCCCTGCTTTAGGAAAATCTGTGCATTCTTTTTGCCAATCAGTTTTTGTTGAGTGAGATTCACAGATGTTGAGATTTAAGCAGCTAGAGGTTATTTGCTTAATCAGATAAATCTTATTTCGCTTATGTAATCGACCGACCAATTCATTTTTCGTCGTTTTTCTACTCAAGGGAGCTATATCATCAGACTGGTCTATAGTTTCCCTTTTTTGTTTAAAAAAGATGGTGTCAAATTTACAGTTCTTCTCCAAATTCGCACTAGCGCTTTGTATTTGTAGTCTGCAATGTATTGTTCCTGGTAATCAGCAAGGTATTGTTCCTGGTAGTCAGCAAGGTATTATTCCATGTAGTCAGCAAGGTATTGTTCCAGGTACTTCACAATGTATTGTTCACGGTAGTCAGCAAGGTATTGTATCTGGTAGTTAGCAAGGTATTGTTCCTTGTAGTCAGCAAGGTATTGTTCCTGGTAGTCAGCGAGGTTTTGTTTCTGGTAGTCAGCAAGGTATTGTTCCTGGTAGTCAGCAAGGTTTTGTTCCTGGTAGTCAGCAAGCTATTGTTTTTGGTAGGTATTGTTATCCTGTTGTTTGTGTCGTTATTAAGTAGTACTTCGTTGGAGATGCTGGAGCCAAGTTAAATAAATACTCAACAATTTCCAATTATCATGTTAGGTGCAATGTTTTTGTTCTGAACTAGAATTTTAATGTTGCTTTGACAAATAGTTAGTCAATAAACGACTTGATTGGCTTGGTCATGTTCACAGCATTCCACAAGATTGATTCTAATAAAAGGCAGAAGAGCCGCTGGTTGCTCAGTTTTAAAGTTATATTGATGTATGCAAACTTGACATGAAGCTCTTTAAAATCGGCAATAACAGGGAAAAAGTGGATCCACTTAGAGAGCAAGCCTAAAGGAAGGGTCCTGGATTGTAGATGGCTTACACATCAGAAGTAGAAAGAAGGGTGAAAGTGCTTGATGATTACAGATGTCCAACTTGTGACCGAAGCTGGTGTAGCACCAGGAGAAATGGCAAAGGGAAAAGATTTGTTTCTCCAGACGTAACATGCTACAGGAACAGGTTATACATACATACATACATACATACATACATACATACATACATACATACATACATACATACATACATACAAACATACATACATACATACATGCGTACATACATACATACATGCGTACATACATACATACATACATGCGTACATACATACATACATACATACATACATACATACATACATACATACATACATACATACATACATACATGCGTACATACATACATACATGCGTACATACATACATACATGCGTACATACGTACATACATACATACATACATACATACATACATGCGTACATACATACATACATGCGTACATACGTACATACATACATACATGCGTACATACATACATACATGCGTACATACATACATACATACATGCGTACATACATACATACATGCGTACATACATACATACATGCGTACATACATACATACATGCGTACATACGTACATACACTGATACATACATACATACATACATACATACATACATACATACATACATACATACATACATACATACATACATACATGCGTACATACATACATACATGCGTACATACATACATACATGCGTACATACGTACATACACTGATACATACATACATACATACACACATACATACATACATATACATACATACAGACATACACATACATACATACATTTATGTAAATAGTATAGGTCTACTTAGTCTCTTATCCTCTTCTGTATGTCTTTTTTTTTTAGACATCTTTTGTTTACATACGAGACAGTAGTGGGTCTCATGAATGACGTCATTTCATTGTTGATGCATGTAGGATATTATTGTAAACTAATGTAAACCCTCGCTTTGGTTTTTGACATAAAATGTCTCATAAATGACGTCCTTTCACTGTTAATGCATGTATGATATTATTGTAAACCCTCTTTTTGGTTTTCAGCATAAGACATTATTGTGCCTCTGTGATGGTGGTCCTTTTATTACATTGACCTGAAACTGTGTTGCTACTTTGCTTTGTTTCATTATGTCATTTTCTTTTGTGAGCCTTTATGGCCATTTATATTTTTTCATGATCTTTTTCTTTTGTTTGTAAATAAACTCTTTTTTTTTGCTGGAAATGAAATCTCAGAATTATTAATTGTTTGTCTCGGTAGTTTTATACATCTAGAGGCTATAGTTAATAGCCTAGATAATATAATTGGGACCACAAAGTACCGCTGGACTAACTTGCCGGTGCAGTACAGGTCACTGGTCTTATGACCTATTCTATTTTTAGGTCACATGGGGGCTCGTGAACAGGGTGAAATAGTTTGTTTTCGTAAAGACCAGTGCGTCTACCCTTGAACCCTACTGAGATAGTACAAGGACAGTATAGTTTTTTTTTCATTGTATTAATTTTTGATTGTATACTGTCAAATTTTGAATTGTGATTTCATTATTTTTTTTACTTTTTACATTTGTTTATCTTCTGTACTAGTATTAATTTTCAGGTTTCTAAATCCTGAAAATGTCTGTAAAACAAAGTGAACTTCTGGACTTGTACGAGACAGGAAAGAAATTAGGTTACCAGAAGGAAGAACTTGAAGAATGGGTTGCCAGAGCTATCCGACAAAACGAAGAAAGGGACGCAAGAGCAGAGGAAAGAAGAGAAAAGCTCAGAATGCAGGAACTGCAGGTGACAGCAAAAATTAAGATGGAGGAAGAAGAATCTAAAGCACGAATTGCAAAGCAGTCCAAAACAGCTGAAGCCAACGACGAACCCAACAGAAACACAAGACGAACAAAAATGCAGAAGTTTGTGGAAGGGACAGACAGAATGGATTCCTTCATTCACAGATTCGAAATGCTGGTGAGGCTGGAAGGCGAATCCCAGAAAGAATGGGCCAGAGAACTCCTCAGCCTAGTGGGTGGAAGAGCACTAGATGCGCTGCAAGTGCTGAATGTCAAGGACGTTGGAGACTACACCTTGCTGAAAAAGACTCTACTAGAGTTTTACCAATGCAGTGAAGACGACTATAGAAAGAAATTTCACGATCTGAAACCCCCGACCGACGGCAGCATGAAACAATTTGTCGGCGAGGTGAAAGCTACTTTCGAGAAATGGTTTCAGTCCTCAGGCATTGACGAATCTTTTGAGAACTTGAAACAGTTCATCATAATAGACAAAATAATTTCGTCGGCTGGGAAAAACCTCTTTGCATTCCTCCAAGAAAGAAAGCCCAGACATGTGGACGAAGTCTTGTACCTATGTCAAAGATACGTGGCCGCTCATCCTGGCGAAAGTTTGCAAAAAGCTCCTGAGGATCAAGCAAGTGCATTTCTTGCCACAACGGAATCCAAATTTACAGAATCTACTACAACAGATTCAAGACAGAGTACAAGATGCTTTACATGTGGTAGATTTGGACACGTGGCGAAACAATGTAGAGACACAGGCAGAAGAATTTATAAGAAAAAGGAAGTAGTGGCTTATGTAGGCGGGCTAGATAACAACCTGTCACCATATGTCAGCCCTGCAATCGTGAACGGCCATTACATCCAGGCAGCCCTAAGGGATACAGGGGCCACAAAATGTGTGGTGTTGGCAAAGCTGGTGAATCCTAATCAATATTGTCGGAAACGTTGCAGAGTTCAAGGTTTTGGTGGCCACATTAAGGAGTATCCGACGGCCAAAGTACATATCAACTCCCCATACTTCAACGAATTGATGGAAGTAATAGTGGTGGATGAAGGACCATTTGAACTGCTGATAGGAAATGTTCCTAACATTGGTTTTCCAACAGAGTCTCAAATTACCAAATGGAAAGAAACTTATAGCTGGTGGCCGAGACAAGGTGAGGATAAGGAACAACTAAATCGATGTCATGAAAATACAAATGTAGTACAAGAAACGATACAACAATAGAAACCAGGCAACAAAAACTAATCCGAGAACGAAGAAATGATAAGAAAGATACTGACCAGATAGATGAGAAATCCAAACTTTCAGTTGACTTTTTCTGTAATCCATTTCAAAATGGCATTCCATCAATAGCTGACCTTCGTGATAGCCAGATGAATGACATGGAAATAGCCAACATCATCCACAAGCTACAAGGTGGCGATACAAAACTAGGCCAACAATATGCCATGCATAATGACATTCTTGTCAGAAAGTGGACAGAAAAATCATCACTTAATGGAAGCACTGACGAACAGACCCTTAAAGTTGTCATACCTAATGTGTTCCGTTCTGAAATATTAAGACTTGGTCATGACATCCCTATGTCCGGACACTTAGGGATTGACAAAACACGGCGACGCATATACAAACATTTCTACTGGCCAGGCATTAACAGAGAAATAGCTGAATACTGCAAATCATGTCATGCCTGTCAAATCACAGGAAAGCCTAATCAATCGCCTCCAAAAGCGCCTCTTCAAGAGAATATAACACCAAAAGAACCATTTTCACACATCCTTATGGACTGTGTTGGTCCATTGCCAAGGTCAAAACGAGGGAACCAGTACCTTCTTACCATAATGTGTAAGACTACGCGCTATCCAGAGGCAGTACCACTGAGAAGCATCAAGGCAACAACTATTGTGACAGCATTGTCAAAATTTATCACAACGTTCGGGTTGCCAAAGGTCATACAGACCGATCAAGGCACCAATTTTATGTCAGACATTTTCCAACAGGCACTTCGCCAGATGGGAATTGAACACTTGGTTTCAACGGCATATCATCCTGAAAGTTAGGGTGCCATCGAACGCTTTCACCAAACACTTAAAAACATGGTGAGAACGTACGCTGAGACCGAGACAAACACTTGGGATGAAAACATTAACTTCTTACTGTTTGCTCTACGCGATGCCCAGCAAGATTCAACAGGGTTCAGTCCATTTGAACTTGTGTTTGGACACACGGTACGAAGTCCATTGAATATAATTAAAGAAAAATGGATATCAACTCAGGAGGAAACGAAAGACTTGAGGGTGTATGTTAGAAATCTAAGGGACAAACTCTTTAGAATTAATGACTTGGCTTATAGCAATCTTAGAGAAAGCCAAAATAAATCCAAATCAATCTATGACAAGAAGTCCAAACAAAGACAGTTTAAAATAGGTGAGAAAGTATTAGTGGAAACGGCAACGGAAGGTGATGCCCTTCAGAAAAGGTATGATGGGCCATACGAGGTAGTGGGCAAGGAAAGTGAAGTCAACTACAACGTACATGTCCCTGGTAAGAGAAAAGGAAAAATTCGTTGTCACATAAACAGGTTAAAGAAATTTCACGAAAGATCCTCAGATCAGGCAACTGTACTAGCTATTGTAAAGAGTTCACTTCCCATGGGAAAAGAGAACCAGGTATATGTGGATACCGTTCTTGACAAAGAAATCCCTACAGTTAAGATAAAAAATTCTGAAGCCCTGTGTAAGTTGTCAGAAAAATTAGAACATCTTAGTCAACGAGAAAGAGAAGCAATCAGTAATTTAATCGAAGCGTACCCGCAGCTGTTGTCTGATGTGCCAAAGCAGACAAACTTAGTGATACATGAAGTTAATGTAGGGGAAGCAACACCCTTACAGACTACCTCTCGCCCAATCTCAATTCTTAACTTCTGAGATAAACTATATGCTGGAAAATAACATTATAGAAAGAAGTGAAAGCCCATGGAGCTCACCATGCGTGTTGGTACCTAAACCTGATGGTACATATAGATTCTGTACTAACTATAGAAAGGTGAATCTAGTGACCAAAGCAGATGCATTTCCAATTCCCCGCATTGATGACTTAATCGATCGAGTTGGACAGGCCACCTATGTAACAAAAATCGATCTCTTGTCCGGGTATTGGCAAGTTCCTTTATCGGAGGAGGCGAAACAAGTTTCTGCCTTTTGCACTTCTGATGGCCTATATCAGTACAAAGTTATGCCTTTTGGTATGAAAAACGCTCCAGCTACTTTCCAGAGGTTGATGAACAAAGTTATTGCCGACATTCCAAACTGTTCGGCCTATCTTGATGATTTAGTCATATACCATGATGACTTTGATGCTCATCTGGCTTGTCTAAGGACTTTATTTCAAAAGCTGAAGAACTCTAATCTGACTATTAATCTTAACAAATGTGATTTCTGTAGAGCAGAAATACAATATTTAGGCTACATTGTGGGTAACGGGAAAGTTAAACCTATTCAGGCTAAAGTGGAAGCCATTCAAGAGAACCCTGTACCTAAATCTTTAAAGGAAGTCAGAAGGTTTTTAGGTATGACAGGATACTATCGTAAGCTTTGTTGTAATTATTCAGTTATAGCTGTCCCATTAACTGACCTCCTAAAAGGGAAAAGGAAATTTCAGTGGAACACTTCTGCTCAAAGAGCTTTTGAAGAGCTTAAATGTGTTCTTAGTACAGCCCCAGTTTTAAAAGCAATTGACCATTCTAAACCTCTAATTTTGCATGTTGATGCATGTGACTCTGGGGTGGGTGCGGTCTTGACCCAAACCGATGAAACTGGCAATGAACACCCAATATCATTCTTTTCCCAAAAATGTAAGTCGCATCAGATGCACTATAGCGTGGTAGAAAAAGAAGCGCTGGGTCTTGTTTTGACAGTTCTTCATTTTAGCTACTATATAAATAGTAATTTGTATCCTGTAACAGTATACACAGATCATAACCCCCTAACTTTCATTAACCAAATGAGGGGGAAGAATCAACGGATCCTGAGATGGAGTTTGACTCTCCAACCTTTTGATCTAAATATTGTACATGTAAAAGGGAAAGATAATGTAGTGGGCGACGCTCTGTCAAGAGTGTAGAGAACATAATACAGTTTACTGATACTTTTGTATTGTAAATAATGTTACTCAGACTTTTTCCTCTCCTTTGGATTAGAAGTGTTGTATAGACAAAGGATGATAATATTAAGCTGATGTAATTTTTGGGTTTTGAAAAACTGTATTCTTTGTAAACAAGTTGAATGCCTTGTGCATCATATAATTTCCCCACAAGAGCATTTTTAAGGGGGGAGGTGTGACAAGAGGGACAATAAGGGTGGCTACCTTTATTTTTTTTTATTAGAGTTAGCCCCCTTTATTACTTGATTTAAGTCCCTGTCAGCTGTTTACAATTGCCACTCTCTCTTGAGTCTTTCAACTGACCAGTGTAGCTTGAACTAAATCTATACAATGTTTGACTAATACTTATGTTGTACTTTAGTTGTGTTACTCAAGAGAAGTGTGCCACTGTTGTGGGAAGAGTATTTCAAAAATGAGCTAAGTAGACTTTATCGATTTGTTAGTTGATTTATGTAAATGGTATAGGTCTACTTAGTCTCTTATCCTCTTCTGTATGTCTTTTTTTTTTTAGACATCTTTTGTTTACATACGAGACAGTAGTGGGTCTCATGAATGACGTCATTTCATTGTTGATGCATGTAGGATATTATTGTAAACTAATGTAAACCCTCGCTTTGGTTTTTGACATAAAATGTCTCATAAATGACGTCCTTTCAATGTTAATGCATGTATGATATTATTGTAAACCCTCTTTTTGGTTTTTCGGCATAAGACATTATTGTGCCTCTGTGATGGTGGTCCTTTTATTACATTGACCGGAAACTGTGTTGCTACTTTGCTTTGTTTCATTATGTCATTTTCTTTTGTGAGCCTTTATGGCCATTTATATTTTTTCATGATCTTTTTCTTTTGTTTGTAAATAAACTCTTTTTTTTTTGCTGGAAATGAAATCTCAGAATTATTAATTGTTTGTCTCGGTAGTTTTATACATCTAGAGGCTATAGTTAATAGCCTAGATAATATAATTGGAACCACAAAGTACCGCTGGACTAACTTGCCGGTGCAGTACAGGTCACTGGTCTTATGACCTATTCTATTTTTAGGTCATACATACATACATACATACATGCGTACATACGTACATACATACATGCGTACATACGTACATACATACATAAATACATACATACATACACATACATACATACATACATATACATACATACATACATACACATACATACATACATACGTACATACATACATACATACATACGTACATACATACATACATACATACATACATACATACATACATACATACATACATACATACATACATACATACATACATACATACATACATACATAAATACATACATACATACATACATACATACATACATACATACATACATACATACACACATACATACATACATACACACATTTATACATACGTATATACAAAATTGATGCCAACACAAACATCATTCGAAAATTACATATGTAAAAAAAATCAACTAAACACAGACAATTAGCGCTTGATGAAAGGAAGTTTATACATCCTTTTTTTAAACTTAATGAATTGGGGTCGACCATTTCCCAAGGTATGTATCTGGCTACTGTGGGTGAAATGTATTTCTAAGGATTTCATATGTTTTGGAAAGGCATCTTTCATGAAATTTTTTTTCAAGAGATGGTTACTGTGTTTGACTTACATAAGATGCCCTTTTTTTTTTAAATTAGTCAATCCAGTCGATGTCATAGTGTCATTGGAGTATACCCATTTCAGCTAGAGGTGACAAAGCTCATTAGACTAAGGATAGTATCTGTAGATAAAAAATCTTTTTTTTTGTCACTTTAAAATGTTCTTACATTTCTTGCTGTCAAATTTTCTACAGTGTTCATTCCCTTGTTGTTGATGCTCTTGTTACAAGGTATCTGAAACTCTTTCGCTTGGTTTACGGTTGGATTGTTTACCTACAATCATTTATTTAGTTTTCTGGACACTCAAAATTACTAGAAGTATATGCACCATTATTACAAGCTATTCAAAGTTGAATGGTACAGTGTCTCATCACCTGCGATAAGACTGATGATGACCCCACAACATAGTTAGGGGTATATTTATTGCTGGACTTCGTAGTATATATTCAGAGAAAAAACAACTATATTACAATTGGGAGCTGGAGTAATAAAGGATGAAAGGGAATAATGGTTGTTGTTCAGGATGCGTTTGTGTTTGTATATATACGTTCAGATGTGTTTGTATATATACGTTCAGATGTGTTTGTGTTTGTATATATACGTTCAGATGTGTTTGTGTTTGTATATATACGTTCAGATGTGTTTGTGTTTGTATATACTCTCAGATGTGTTTGTGTTTGTATATATACGTTCAGATGTGTTTGTGTTTGTATATACTCTCAGATGTGTTTGTGTTTGTATATATACTCTCAGATCTCTATTTCGTTATATAGTTTATTGAGCTAGGTAGCGAACTGATTACTTTTAATTCTGAAGGAGATAATTAAAACGTAATACTAAATAAAAGAGGATTGTAATTAAATAAAAAAGAATGCTTTTGAATTGTTTGACAAAAATGTCGAGACATTCTTAGAGACTAGGATTATTTAATTTTATTATTTCAACAATATTTGTGCAACCTTATAGGTAAAGGGGGGCAATCGTCAAAATATTTTATTTGAAAAAGAATTCTTATTATCAAAAGTTTTCCAAGCATGGCTTAATTAACGTAAGATTTTAAACTATATGTAATTACTATAAATATTCTAAAATCTATAGTACAAGATCCTAGAAGAATATAGCAAATAATAAAAAAAAAAAGAAATATGAAATTTAATTTGAAAGTCATAAGAAAAAAAAGTTTCATCATTATGTTATTTTAAATCTCGGTATTTACCAAGTAGGCAGCGTCTCTTTAAACCATAATAGACTATGAGTCTAACAGAATGCTAATTAAGTCCACATTTATTACACCTGTTTATTTTGAAGGACCATATAATTTCTTCTCTATAACCAATCATCATTGTAGGTGCACGTCAATGGGAAGACAGCACCGTGACAAACTATAAGTCTATTATGACAGGTTGCAAACGCTTTCTTTCCGCTTTTCTATTCGCCTCCCAAAAGGTGGTTCCCAGAGGCTCTCATCAAACTAACTTTTCAATCCTGACGCCATACTGATAGAAAAAAAAGGTTTATCCAGGTCAAATTTCTGATAGCTCCTAGTCTTAACTTTGTCCTTGAGTTAAATGAAGACACTAGAAATCTTCGAGTTGAAATATTCTGACTACGTTTGTAACTATTGGCACGACTGATTATGAATTCAGTTACAAATGGCCATGATGTAGTTTATCATATCAGTAAAAAAAAAAGTAATGTTAGTGCTTTATGGACAAGTTTGTGTCAACTAACGCCACAACACCAAATTTAAATAGAAATTTAGTGCTTAAAAAAAGTTTACGAGCAATACTAAGACGCTTTGTGCGGGAAAAATAAGGCTTGATGGCCAATACTTTTCGCTATGTCTCTGGCAACACCTATACCTCTTTTACATTTTCTTATCTTAACCTCATCACTAGTTCACTCAGTAATAACTGGAACATTTCGAGTCTTTCCAAGGAAACACTCTCTTCTGACAATACACTTGATATTCATAAACAGTTCCCTTAGTAAAAGTATAATACTTCACTTAGACCACAGGTCTTACATCAATCACCTTAATGCCAAAGTTGAGCTCAGACTTTTTTCATCTGGGACATTTCTATTTCTAATTGGTGCTGCCAATCTTATCAAATATTTATAGACACACTTGTCTTAGCGCTATGCCGCATCAAATAAAAGAAATGACTCCGATTAAGGTCTTAGCTGCTTGATTAAGCACAGTGCCTGGAGATTAGGATGGGGGAGAGGGGAATAGTTTAGGCACTGCATTAAGAAATATCCCTCTACGTCAACTTCCCCGCAATCATCTTTTTTTTAAATGTGTTTTTCCCCCAAGATTACCTGTGTACTTTTGGACTCTGGAAGTATTGTTATTAGTCTCATTCTTAGTCGAGGCGTTACTCACGTTGTCATCAGTGTACTTTCTATATGGAGCGTGAGTGCTGGCAAAAAATGAAGAGATACTCACGAATATAACTATCACTGATGTTATGGCGAACACCTGAAGTAGTAATATACACCATTCAATGATCAGTCAATGGAAGTAACAACTCTTCATTCAAACGTTAAATAAGTTCAAAGCATTTTAAAAAAGAGACATATTCATTGTAAACTAAAGCTCGCTGTGACTATTTACAAAACAGAGTACTTATAGTTATATAATCGCGGTTATGAGCTAGCTAAGTTTATGTAGCGTGACATCAAAATGAGTTACACGAGCCTCTAAATAAAAACCTATTGCGTTCTTGTTCTTCTTTTAATTCCTATAATTTGCTGTCTCTTTCTTTATAGATGCAAAACTAGCAAAATGAAAAGAAAATGCTTTAAAAAAAAAAGAGAGGAAGAACCCCACATTGATAACTATATATCCCAATGATGTAGAAATATATCAAACAAAATAATTAATTACCAATAACTAATTGACTAATTTGTTAATTAATTTAATTGAAAAAAACAAAGCTTATCTAAGGGAAGAACGCCACATAAAAACATCCTATTTCTCAATACTGTATGATTTATTTCCCCTCTTCAAACAAAATTATTAATTTCCACTAGCTAATGTATTAATTGGTTAACTTTTTTTTTTGTATTGCTTCATGTTTTGTTACAGTGAATCATTGGGAATACAATAGTATTCGTAAACTTGAAAAGGACAATTACATCTTCAAAATTGTACCCGACAGACTTACAGACAGAGTTGATAAATGTTTTTTTTAAACATTGTTTAAACTAAAGAATGCCCTCAAACCACTGGCGGATCCAGGGGGGGGGGGCGGTAGGGGCGATCGCCCCCCCCCCACTCGGCCGACCCTCCCCCCGAAGGGAGAGGGCGGACGAACTTTAGTATAGGATTCACACAATTTGTATACGAATTTATTACTTATGTTAAAAAATATAAACTAATTATTTATATTTCAACCTACTTTTAGATTATTTCGCCCCCCCCCTCTAGTATCTTGGCCGATTTGGTGGTGTCGGGAGGGGCGATAGTGTCAATCCCGCCCACCCCCCTATACTTTCAAGTGGGGGGGGGGCGGTCCAATTTATTTGTAGAAATCACAGCTTGCTAACAAAATCAATTAAATATCTTCGTTCGTTATACTTATTATTTAAATTTTAACCAATCTTTATATTATGCCGTTCCCTGTTTGCCGATTGGTTGGGTGAAGGGCGAATACCTCTACTGCCCTTCCCATCTAAACCCTTTGAGTGTGGGGGCGGTCCGTTTTTAAGGAGAAATCATAGTTTGTGAACAAAATTAGTTTAATATCTATATAATATAAACTACATATTGATATGTGACCCATTGTATATTAATTATGTCGTACCACACTCTAATCTCAAATCGTATCCTTAGTAAATTTAAATGAAAAAGGGTTGTACCAGGTGGGAGGGGCGATACATGCAATCGCATTTCCCCATCGGACAAATCAATACTTTTTCTTTTTGTATTATAGTTAAGAAATTACAAAATTTAAAAAATCTGTCACTAATATAATTTATGTATACTATAAATTAAATTCTTATATCGAGTCGCCCCAACCCTATTCTTTAATGCCAAATGCAATCTTTAGCAGAAATTATTAAAGGAGCAAGGATTAATCATTTTCACTCTACCGCCCCTTCCCTTTCAGACAAAGTTTATGTAATTTCACATGAATTTATCATAATTATTTTAAGAAAGACTTTGCATTGGAAAAGTTAGAATTAAAACGAAATTTTTTAGTATAAGAGTCATGATTGAGATGAGTTCTAAACCCAGATAATCTTTTCCTAGTCACCTATTCCCAACCTTTACTCAATCTAATATTTTTCTAGTCAAATAAATTTGGGACTACAACTCAGAATTTATACTTTTATTTTCTTGAATACTATTTATCGAATATTTTTGTTTTCGGCGGCGATCCCAAAGCAAAAATCGAAATATGTGGGGTATCTTATCTTTTCAAGGAACAAATCGGTTTTATTTGCAATGTCGATGGGCCTATAAATTCATATATTAGAATATTTTTTAAGTACAACATTATTCGAAAGGTCGTTTTTAAATAGTATGAATAATGAGCTTTAGGTCAGGAGAATGCATTTATGAAGTGAAGAATGCAAGAAAACGAGTTCGGGGTCGGGGCTTCGCCCCCAACTCCATTGGTGAATAATGAGCTGTTTTTTTCAGGAAAATGCGTTTCTGCTGTGAAGAATGCAAGAAAACGCTTTTGGCGCCGGGGCTGCGCCCCGAATTCCATTGATGAATAATGAGCTGTACTTGTCGGGAGAATGCGTTTCTGCAGTGAAGAATGTAAGAAAACGCCTTTGGCGTCGGGGCTTCGCCCCGAACTCCATTGATGAATAATGAGCTGTAGATGTCAGAAGAATGCGTTTCTGCTGTGAAAAAAGCAAGAAAAAGCTTTTGGCGCCGGGGCTTTGCCCCGAACTCCATTGATAAATAATGAGCTGTACTTGTCAGGAGAATGCGTTTCTGCAGTGAAGAATGCAAGAAAACGCTTTTGGCGACGGGGCTGCGCCCCGAACTCCATTGATGAATAATGAGCTGTAGATGTCAGAAGAATACGTTTCTGCAGTAAAAAAAGCAAGAAAACGCTTTTGTCGTCGGGGCTTCGCCCCAAACCCCAAAAGAGAACCTTATAGCGCTGCCCCAGTTGTTTTGTTTTTCGCCGAAGGTTGAGAAATGCTATATATATATATGTATATATATATATATATATATATTTATATTTATATATATATATATATATATATATATATATATATGTGTGTGTGTGTGTGTGTATGCGTGTGTGTGTGTGCTGTACGCACGTTTATGCATAGGGTTAGGGTTTACTGGGCGTTAGGGTTAGGGTTTGGAAAAAAATCGCCCCCCCCTCACTCCCAAGTTCTGGATCCGCTAGTGCCTCAAACTGATTTAAATAACAACAATACATAATGGTTCTAGGTACATACACAGACACACACACACACAGACAAACCTTGGCTGCTCTTGAAGACGATGGCTGTGAACAAAACTCCCAAATCTTTTTTCGAATTTTTCTAAGTTTGCTTGGATTGTCTTTATCAGGAAATGCCCATGAGATGACTAGAGAGTTCTGGTCATGTTCCAATCTCCGCAAAGCCTATGACCATTTTATAAGGAAAGAAAATATACACGTATATATATATATATAAATAACTTTAAAAAACTCGAATTATGTCAGACATTTTCAATAATAAGACTTGTCTTCGAGTCCGAGGATTAGTGAGGTATGCAGAATTTCCAGTGGCTGCGCAGCCCCAGCTGTGACGTACATATTTTAAATAAAAGTATGCATAATTTCTATATTATTCAATACTACGAATAATGAAGGTAGAATTTTTTAATGTGTGAATTATAAATTTATCAAATTTCAGCCTTTCATTTTGGGAATCTTGGAGTAGATAAATAGAGACTTAATGCGGCTTTTTGAGCTTAATGTGCACGACATGGCTTGAAATCTGTCAATGTGCTAGATACAAAATAACAAAACATTACTAATAGTATATTTCTGAATAATTCTTTGTATGGCGTTTTGATAGCGCATCTCTCATGGCTCTAGCATTGCTCAGTCCTCTTGGTCCAATCTCTTTTGTGGCTGGTGGGGTGTCTGGGACAAGGCGCTCAGTAACCACAACTCTGCTGGAATGGGATATCGAATTTAGTCTACTTGAAATGTAGTAAAGAGTTTTATTTCTTTGGTCACATACCAAAATTTAATAAAACATGTTTTGTGTGCGTTTTATCTTTTCATTGATTGTTCAATAATTATAAAATCTATCTATAAAACTAAATTATAAAAAAACAGCCAAAAAAGAAGTTGTCTTTGTTCAATCAGGATGTTTCTTGTGTACTTAATATAAAATCTACCACTCTTTTCTAAATGGTCCTCGAATCTTTAAGGCATAAAATTATCTGACTTTCAAACATTTGGTCAAAGTGTTGTGATTCCTGGATTATTACAATTGTATCAAACTGAGGAAACATTGAAAAACTCAATAGACATGACATGTCAAGGTATAGGTTTTAAAAGGTCTCAAAAAATAGCAAAAGATGTGAATATTGTGTCTAAATGGGTTACGAATTACTTATTTTATTCTGTTATTTATAGTTATAATAGTTTACATAATTTAATCTTTATAGCGCTTCCGGGAAAAACATCTCTTTTCCTTTCTACTTTGAGCTCGCCAATAAAAGATCCCCTTTGGCATGCGGCCATCCTCCCATGCACTTAGGAAAGCAGAAGACAGAAGAATGACTTCTGAAAAAGAACAGATTGGGAGAGAAATAAAACTTTGCCGAGGAAACTTAAAAACTTAAATAGATCTACGGCTGACAACAGACTTGTCTACATTAGTGTGGCGAAGTATGGATTTGCAGACATGTGAACCGCTGCTGCACTTACCTTTACTTTCGAAATCATAGTCCATGCCATGATAGTTGAATTGAATGTTTGTGGTGAAATAAATAACAAAGTTTTGCGAAGCTTAAGGTTGACAATTAATGTTAACATTTTTCCTGTGCACATTTTTTTTTTTAACAAATGTCACTAATTGGACAATTCATTTATTTCTATTCTTACATGTAAGGTGGATGCCCATGTGGCGTACCGGCTCCAACAACACTCCTCAATGCTGATGTCATCAATGCCCCAGAAGTCCAGTTCCGATTTGATGACCAGACCGCACACTGAGGTGGGCAGGTGGAGCTCTCCGCTGCGGAAGTAGTTTAAGATGCAGTGGAATATTTCCGGATCTCTGTCAAAGAAGTAGTCATTCTGTTCAGTTCGGTAATACTTGGCCAGGAAAACAGGATCGGAAAGATGGCACGACGGATGAGCACTGTAAAGGACAAACAAAATTACTCCGGTTGATCATGAGGTCAGAAATGACATGTTTTAACAACTCGGAATACAAACACAAAAACTAATTGGGTTTTTGCTTAAGGAAAAATAATATTTAATATTAAGGGTTATCTTTGAAATTGACATAACTAAAAGATTAATAGTGTGTGATGGTAAGATAGACTCTACTGGGCACATTG
Organism: Biomphalaria pfeifferi; assembly: GCA_030265305.1. Classification (NCBI taxonomy): domain Eukaryota; kingdom Metazoa; phylum Mollusca; class Gastropoda; family Planorbidae; genus Biomphalaria; species Biomphalaria pfeifferi. The sequence goes on from JASAOG010000151.1 coordinate 1,540,286, forward strand.
ACAGGTGAAAGAGAGTTGAAACGGAAGAAAAGTAAACATCTAAGAATTGTTACTGTCACTATAACAGTTACTCTCTCTCTCTCTTTCTCTTTTTTTTACATTTACTCTTAAGCCTCCCTTTCTCTTGCGTTCTCGCTTCGTCTCTTTGCCTCTCTTATTTCCTTTCTCTCCTCTCACATCTTGTAAATAAATATCTTACATTCTCTCTGTAAGGAAGCGTGCTTACACTTTAATTATCTTTCTTCTCATACTTTCTCTCATTCTCTCTATTACCTTCTCTATGTCTTGGTCCAATCTCTGTTGTGGGTCCACTGGCTGGTGGGGTGTGAATGTGTTCCCAGTTTCACGGTTGGTCAATCTGTGTTGTGGAACATTGCCTGGTGGGGTATGAATGTGTTCCCAGTTTCACAGTTGGTCCAATCTGTGTTGTGGACCATATGCTGGTGGGGTGTGAATGTGTTCCCAGTTTCACGGTTGGTCCAATCTGTGTTGTGGGACCATTGCCTGGTGGGGTGTGAATGTGTTCCCGGTTTCACAGTTTGTCCAATCTGTGTTGTGGACCATTGCCTGGTGGGGTGTGAATGTGTTCCCAGTTTCACGGTTGGTCCAATCTGTGTTGTGGACCATTGCCTGGTGGGGTGTGAATGTGTTCCCAGTTTCACGGTTGGTCCAATCTGTGTTGTGGACCACTGGCTGGTGGAGTGTGAATGTGTTCCCAGTTTCACGGTTGGTCCAATCTGTGTTGTGGACCATTGCCTGGTGGGGTGTGAATGTGTTCCCAGTTTCACGGTTGGTCCAATCTGTGTTGTGGGACCATTGCCTGGTGTGGTGTGAATGTGTTCCCAGTTTCACGGTTGGTCCAATCTGTGTTGTGGGACCATTGCCTGGTGGGGTGTGAATGTGTTCCCAGTTTCACAGTTGGTCCAATCTGTGTTGTGGGACCATTGCCTGGTGGGGTGTGAATGTGTTCGCAGTTTCACGGTTGGACCAATCTGTGTTGTAGACCACTGCCTGGTGGGGTGTGAATGTGGACCACTGGCTGATGGTGTGTGAATGTGTATCACAGTTTCACGGCTTATTTTATTGTCTCAACCTCCCATTCCTCCAAGTTCAATGCTATCATAACCACAAAATTACGACTGAGTTATTCTGGCTTGGGGTACTCTGACCTACTAAACCTACCACGTGACAAGGCTATGCATTACCTGAGTGTTGACTTGTAGGTCTCAAACACCGTCCCTCCAACGTTTATCCGAATGATTTCGTTGCTGGTGCCAGCGTGAACGTAAATCCTCTTGGCATGCTTATCAATCCTTGCCCCTGGCAGCAGTGCATGGAGTGTCCCTTTATTTAGGTTCATTATCTACTCCTAGAAGTCTAGCTAATTAAGAAAGAAGAACAAGAAATACATAAAAAAATAGATTTATAATTTTTTTGTTTGTTTTAGCGCTATTTCATGCTTTCACAATACGCTATGATCCTTTAATTTATCTGGACCAATTGGGGAAATAGGGGGGGGGGGGGGGGGGATATCTGATGGAATTGTTACTGTTATCGTTTTTTTAAAAAGCATTTTACAAAAAAGGGGGGTAAGCCTTAATTCGAACTCATGGCTCAAGCCTCCTCAAGTCGACATTCTAACCACCCTGCTAAGAAGGTGTGTATGAAAAAAAAAAAAGACTGTATAGTTAGCTATTCTTGGTTTCAAACTTATTTTGAAGCGGCGATATATAAAGGGAAGTAATTCAGCTTTTAACACCACCTCAGTCAAGTACAATTTCCCTTGTCTGAGATAATAAACAAAATCATTAATTACCAATAGCTAATTAACTAACTGGTGGATCGGATTTCTACAGCGTTGTCGGGTAAAAAAAAAATAGATGTGAAAAATAACGTGTACAAAAACATTTTACCAGACAGACAGACAGACAGACAAAGTGAGTTGATATAAGCTTTGTAAAAATAGGATACAAATTCCAAACTCTTTAAGCATACCACAAAAATGAATTCTCGATCTAACCGAGACAAGTCGCCATATTAGGCCTAAACAGTGGCCTGCAACGTCGCAACCTGTGAGCAGAGGAGACCAATAGCAATATTGGAAGGGGGGGTTTATTGATAAACCATCACTTCCCCAAGCGTTGCCAATGGGGATGTGAGTTTAAATGTAAAAAAAATAATAATAAAATAAATACAATAAAATAAAACCTAAAGCAAACTACAAATACCGAACTCCATGAGCGTAGCCAAGTTTAATATCCCCATACCATGAGCGTAGCCAAGAGAGGTTTGTGGTTATAACCCCTTCCAATAAAAAAAAAAAAAGAAAAACCACAGTAAAAAAAAAAGTCCATGAGCGTAGCTAAAAGCGGTTTTGTGGTTAACCCTTCCCCGTAACAAAAAAAAATTAAGCAAAACTATAGTTACTATTTAAGAACTAGAGTCCTTCTGCCAGTAGTTGGAACCTATTAATAAAATAATTGTACGTCAATTTAAGCTAAAGACTTACATTCCACACATTGATTTGGTTTTCAACAATTCTCTGGGCTCCATTAAAAAGTGCCATGAAAAGCATCTTTGATATTTGAACATTGTTTGAATGAAGAGTAATAGGATATTGCACTTTAGACACCTCAGAATATGTATTTTTTTAGCTTCAAATACAGGAAATAATGTTTGGGGCCAGGGTCCCAGCGCTCTCCAAGCCAAAAGCTGGCAAGGGAGAGATGACTCCTGTTTTTTTACTAACTCAAGAAAGAACCTATTCTAGGGTACAAGAGACGTCCACAAAAGTGATCGGACTGTAATGAAAATTATCTATCCATCTATCTATCTATCTATCTATCTATCTATCTATCTATCTATCTATCTATCTATCTATCTATCTATCTATCTATCTATCTATCTATCTATCTATCTGTCTGTCTGTCTATCTATCTATCTATCTATCTATTTATTCTCTCTCTCTCTCTCTCTCTCTCTCTCTCTCTCTCTCTCTATATATATATATATATATATATATATATATATATATATATATATATATATATATATATATGTGTGTGTGTGTGTGCGTGTGTGAAAGCTAATTACAAAATTATATATATATATATATGTATGTATGTATATATATGCATGTGTGTGTGAAAGCTAATTACAAAATTATATATATATATATGTATGTATGTATATATATATGTGTGTGTTCGTGTGTGAAAGCTAATTACAAAATTACCCTTTACACCATTCCCTCCTCCCCGAAAAAATTCTGTCTACGCCGATGCCTCTGTACTTTGTAATGTATCCGCTGTTCAAATAATAGAAAAACAATTTGTTTCTGGCAACCAAAACACGGACGTCAGCTATCAAAGTGACATGGCTAAGAGCATGATTTTTATTTTTACTTCATGGCATGTCTAATTGTTAGACCGATTCTCTTTTGCTTGTTTCGGCAGTGGGGAAAGAAAAACTCCTTTGTACCCAGAAATCGCTATTCTAAATCTTAAAATCCAGTATTAACAACGCTTATTTTACATTGTATGTTTTCTTTAAGAAGCTTGAATTCGGTATGCGTTATTCACACTATTCGAAAATAGGTTTAAAGTTAATCTACACGCCTATAGTTTGCTATAAATTGCTATAGTTCCCATTGGCCAGTTTTATTCTTCGAAACAGGGAAGTAATCAAATTGTTTTGATTCGATTACAGCCGATTGGTTAGAGTTGATCTGGTAGCAAGACAGGAAGCCAGACTGTGACCTGATTGTAGTGTTTATAAACGGAACGAAAGTCAAGATAGTTAGGAAGAGACATTGAACTCAGAAAACACATTCTTTGGCTTAAACTTTATTTTCTTTGGCTGATGACAATTATTATTTTTTTCTTTAATTAATATAAAACGTAACATTTTTACGATACCTCTATTCAAGTAGTAACTTTACGGACACAAAAAACTGGGTAAAAATGTCTGAATAAATGGACGCGATTCTCGAAAACGGCTTTAACGACTTTCTTAGAAATTGATACTGTTCACGTTGGACAGCTTTAAGAGTTCTGTGTCTGGTATATGGTCGGACCAACGCACTGTACCTGATCTGATCGCACTGATCTGTAGATCAATACTTTCTCTTCACCAGCCGATTCTTTCTCTGGAAGGGGAGGACATTCGCTTAACCAAGATTTTGTTCTTGTAGCAGAATTGGGCGCAGTAAAATATGTTCCATTTTTTAAAAATATATCCTACATTAAGCCTAATTATTAACGGTAAAATATTCCTTCTTACAAACAATTCACTAACTTCCTAATAGAGGGATTGTCTTTAAAACAAATCAAAGTGTCTAAATGGATTTCTCCTTTAATGAAGCAGCCACGCATTATTGTAGTCTCTCTCTACGTTAGAAGTGAATGATCAGATAATATTTTATCCGTCTCGATTCACCTTTTCAACTCTCAGAGAAAATTTCTAGTTACGCCCATGTTTACAAATTCTAGTTTATTGATCTAGATCCAGACTTATAAACAGTAAAGGTATATGGAAGCGTTGTCGAGAGGCTAAGTACGTTTGACTATAACTGTGTGAAACAAACAAATGAACGCGTGAACTTGGCTTGTCTTGGCTACCTCTAAAGGGGGCTCGAGGTTCGACACCCGACTCGAGCAGAGTTGTGTTTACTGAGCGCCTAAAGGCAGCACGAAAAACCTTCTCCAGATAACCCTCTGCTCACTTGTCCACAAATGAGATTGGACCATAGCGCTCTGAGCATGCTATAAGCATGAAAGTAGCGCTATATAAAAGTTATAATTTATTTATTTAGTCTAGACAAGAATACTGGATCTAGTTAGAGATATAGCTCGAATATTGACATTGTGTATTGATAAATTGTATAAGTATCATATGTATTATATACATCTGTATATTGTCACAACTTAATGATTCAGCTCATGATTTGTACATAAAACGGTGGGCAAAATGTTCCTGAAAATCAATTTATGTATTTAACTTTTTATTGAATACCAAAACCAAAAAGGTTACTAAGACAGTTTGTGTGGAAACACATACTAAATTCGGACCCGAAATGGTCCCCCTAGACATTTAAAAAGACATACTTCAATATTTTCAGAAAGACTATCAAGAGCTATGAACTACAAACTACTATCAACAACTACAGCACTATCTCCATCAATACGAAAGGAAGAGGCGTGCTCATGTCGAATGTGTTGTCGATAGTGTTGTACTATATTTCCGCCACACCTTCTACGCTAAGGAGTATGCATAAGGTGCGTTGGTCCGACCATATACCAGACACAGAACTCTTAAAGCTGTCCAACGTGAACAGTATCAATGCGACAGTATACAGGTCCCAACTTCGATGGGCGGGACATGTAGTCCGCATGCCAGACAAACGCCTTCCCAAACGACTTCTGTACTGGGAGTTGTGTACAGAATACTGCTTCCTCATTAATCTTCAAACTCGAAGACAAGCCTTATTATTATTATTATTATTATTATTATTATTATTATAAAAGAACGAGTATTGATTCTCTGGCGAAGCCAGGGTCGAGTTTCGTTAAAGGGAAACAAAATTCATCGTAGTCCCTTTATCAGTTTCCATCGAGGAATTTTCTGGTGATGTGGCAGGTCTGCAGAAGTACCGCCCTCTTACAGGCAACGAAAATGTTCCTAGGAATGCCAAGGGCAGGTACCTGTGAGGTCAGATATTATCCCCTCGGTTGATATGAGAATGGGATATATTGTTGTTTTAGATAATTTCCATAAACGCTTAATCTCCAAGCCAAGGTTCCCATATTTTCATTGTTTTTTCCAGCTCAGTTTTTTTTTAATTAGGAGATAGTGGTACGGCGATGTCAATAATGGTAGCGGCTTTTTCTTTATTATCGATGAGTAGCAGATCAGGAAGATTAAAATCTACCGTTTCGTCGGTCAAGATAGGTTTGTCCCAGTACAGCAGATGATCCGTAGACTCGAGAACCTCTTGTGGTGAGTATTTGTAATATGGAGGAGTATCCTTACCGATCAAATTGTGTGTCAAAGCCAAGTGCTGGTGTATTAGCTTTGCAACTTGGTTATAGCGACGTAGGTAGGCAGATTCCGATAGGGCTGAACATCCTGCCATTATGTGTTCAATTGACTCACCCACATTTCCACATTTTTGGCATTTGTCAACAATATTGAGTTTTAGGATATGTTTCTCGTAATTTTTTGTCCTAATTACTCTGATCTGTATTGCTGTGACAAAGCCTTCAGTTTCAGGGTAGAGATGACTTGCTTTGAGCCATGCTAAGGAAACAACCTTGTCAATGTTGTCCACATCTAATAAAGCCGGGAATTTTCCGCGGAGTGTTTATTCTTCCCATTGGCGAATCTCATGCCCGACGTCGTCCAAACCATTGTTTAGGTTCAGAGAGGTCGCATCATAGTCGTATTTGCGAAGGAAGGAAACTAGTTCATTGTTGGAGGCGTGCAGTTTTGATCGTATTTTTTAAACTTGCGTCTTACACAGTTTGAAGTTGTTCTGCAATCCACGGCCTCCATCCTTCCGGGGCAGGTTAGCCTTATGGTGGAGGACTTGGGGTGTAAACAGCGAAATTTGGTAGATAATTTCCTAGTGAGTCTGTCAATGTCATGTAGGTGATGACACCGAACGTGTAAAGGAGCAAGTTATTAATTATTATTATTATTATTATTATTTGAGTATCAAGTGAAACATTTGAAATGTGTAAAAATTAAATTATTCAATTCAGTGAGGTCATTTCATCTCTTTAGTTATTCGAAAGGTGTTTGCAGTAATATCAATTCGAGGCGTTTTTTCGGTGAAGACATTTCAATATTTTTTTCGAAAATTCGATTATCGCAAACAAACAAAAAAAAAACGCCTTCATTTAAGAATGAATGTGGAAGAAATATCGTGTGCGAATATTGTACCTTATAGTAAGTTGATAAAAGCTTTATAAAATATCTAGTTAGTAGACTATTTCAGTAAATATCAGGGGAAAACATTCTAGTTGTATTAAAGCATTAATAAACTAACAACTAGCTTTGACCTAAGTCTTCTTCTTCATAACATCGTTCCAATGAGGACAGAGGAGGATTGAAAGTCCTATCGGGACAGAATCGTATCTTCTCTAACGTTAGACATGCTGGGAATAGAGATGATGCTAAGATTGTTATCGAAGAAAAAAAATGGAACAATCTTCTACCCTGGCATACCTTTACACCCCGCCTGGTAGTCATAAAAGGAAAATGTATAACTTGAATTAACGGGTCAAATCACATTTCAACCACAATACTGTATCCAAATAAAGTAGGTTAGTGCTTCTTAAGATTGGAATCTAGTACATTGAAATTGATTAGGTATCAAGTGAAAAATATCGTGATATATATCTTCATTTCATAGAAAAAAAGAAATGCCAAAAGTTTTTGCAAGTAGAAACACGTAGATGTCTAACTAAACAAATAAACGCGCGGGGCTCCATTATCTGTACTCCATGTTGTAAAAGTAGGGACAGAGAAAGTCACAAATATATATCTACTAGTCGACCCACGGTGTAGCATACATCGTTATTTTGCAGTGTGCCCTGCACCTTCAAAGGACCCGTGTTAATTCTAGGTGTAAATTATTAAATTAAACCATTTTATAACTTATAACAAAATATACGAAAAAGTCATGGAAATATCCGGAAATTATTAAAAATCTTTTGAAAACTCAAAAAAAAAAAAAAATCGCAGAAATAAGAGAGTGATCTTTCCTTTACTTCTTCTTCTCGTCCAAACTCTTGAGGGAAGAAGAGAATTATATAAAAAGGTATTTTTAATGAAAGTTTCTTTTGCACTAAGAAATGTAGAAGATGACTTGAAGCTAATGGAAATCAAAAATACGTTTGGACAAGACACAAGTCTAAGTGACGAGAAAGTGACAAAACAAAAGGGGGGAAGGGGGGGCACAGTAGGAGATATATGCAGTGAATAATAAATGCATATAATGCAGGTGATAAAGGAATACAACTTATAGAAAACCAAACAACTATGTTTTTAACTTTTAGAAATACAATTACCAGACATTCATCTTGGTAAGCATGCTGTTTTCTATATATGTAAGAAATCTGTATAGATTTAATTAACAATGTTATGTCAACCTTCGCCAAGATACTGTCACATGTTTCCTTAGTGTACCTCCGATTGGCCAGAGCTGCAAAGGTATGCAACCCATCTCAAGGAACGCTTTGCTAGATCTGACATACTAATGCGTGCAAACCACCTGTGTGTAAAGACTTTAAAAAGCAAACAGGTTCATCTTCAGATTGGTCGCTCTTCTACTATTTTTCTCACACTATTTTTTTCTTACCAAGGGATTGCTTAGAGTTGATCAGGATAGGAATATCTGTCATCGATTCATTTTAACAGAGCGAAACTTAATCGTATAGGAACATATTTTTTATCTTTAGGAATCTTTTCAAAAACAGTATCCTTTACTTATTAGTAATGTTACTCATAATTAACTATACTTACACGTTTAAAGAATCAAACTGAACTTGGATTATTATATACAGACTGCATGCAAATGTTCATTACTTCAGAATGTACGTCTACCTATGTCCCGCTGTTAGAGGCTAGATCTGTTCCCTTATCGTCTCACTGTGAAATAAGCTTGAGAAATCACAAGTGGGACGAAAGAAGGAGGGTGTCAATAATAAATTTCACCTGTCCTGTGAATGCAATGACAAAAAAAAATGAGTCTAATACTCTGGATACAGGGCGGGGATACTGACAAGGAGTGGTTGGAGAGAATCCATTGTGTGACCTGACAGAAGATATTTTAGTGAAGGTTTAGTTAAGATAGTCTTTACAATGATACAACTCTAGGGCACATGCATTTAGACAGTCCCTTTTAGGCCTCTGTTATCTGTGTTCTTAGTTATTCAATGATGTTTTCTATCAAGGCAAAAGAAAGACCTAAAGCTCTGAATTTTTCAAAATTAAGATTAAACAGTGTTGAGCTTTAGACTAAAATCTAAAAAGGTGGATTGGACATTTTTCTAACTGGGAATGAAACTTGTTTCCGAAACAATTCCAAGGCTAAGACTGCATACGTGACATGTGACAAACAACAAAAAAGTGTTAACTTATGATAATTTATGACTTAAGGTGAAAACACAATCGGACTACCTTTGTTTCTGTAGATGTGTTGAAACAATCAATGACAAGGTCGGCAAATGCATCAAGTCTGTGAAAGAACCCGAGACTGACAGACAGACAAGCATACAAATACGACAAACATTTTAATGAAGTTCTTTTTGTTTTAATACTGTCCTTTCATATAATATCATAAATGCACCTCATTTTGTAGATAATGGACCTCATTCACCAATCGTAAGCAAACAACCTTTAGCCACGTGATAATATTAATAAAACAATGGAAAAAAAAACATATCACGTGACAGTCTTTATGGATTAAATATTTTGTATAGAAGATATAGAGAATCACGTGGCTAAATGTTGCTTGTTTACGATTGGTGAATGAGGTCCATTATTGCAGCTAACGTCTTCTGATTCCCTAGTCAGACTCAGTGGCGTCAATAGGGTTGGTGTCACCCGGTGAGGTTAACTCTGTGTTTACCCCCCCCCCCCCCCCCCCCCAGAAAAAAAAAAACCTTGCCACCCAAAATTCCCACAAGAAGCTATCTTTAGTTTATAATTATTCTATAAGTTAAACATGAACGCATTGAGCCTGTTACCTATATTCATTGATTGCTACACAACTGTAAAATGAGTTGATTCTATTTGTTTAAGTTCATTATATATGACATTTTATCAACAGTTATTACAAATATTATTATACAGATTTTGTATTATTAAAATTAGAAATTTAGTTAATATTAATGACACTTTTCTTTTCTAAAGACTTCAAAGACTTTTAAACGTAACGGAAAAGGTTTTATATTATTCCAGTGTTATTCAAACTTTTACTAGTGACATCCATGTATACAAAATTGTACGTTCGCCGCCCCCTTATTCAGCTATTGGTCGGGGGAGCACTAAAAACTACATCACCGGGTTTCGGTGCTGAGCCCCGGGCGTCATGCTTTTTTTTTCCTCCTCTTCAGAAACCCATTCTTTTTGGGTCTACATTGCCTTTTATCCTAGTTTAGAATCCATATTTACGTCATTGATGTTTCGTAAAGTTAAGTTTTAGCGCACTATTCATTATAGTTTTTAAAAAAATGTCTCAAGTCAAATTTAGTATAACAAAGAAGGAAGCGGCATATACTATTATACAAGAGAATACATATAGAGCACATACATCTGTAATGGATGTGATCGTATAAGATTATATATATGTGTTAGTGGAACGTCTGGCCTCGGACATTATTTTTGTTTGTCACACAAAAGTTTTCAACGTAGCGATGTACCATTTTGACACAAGAAAGTTGAAAATGATTCCTTTATTGTAAATGTTTCGAAATATCTTCTTAAAAAATGTTGAGATGATAGTGTTGCCAACGTCTCTCACGAAAAAGGTCTACATTTTTAAAAGGTCTACATTTTATTACCATATTATAATTTTGTAAAACATTGATAATAATATAATTTTAGTGGGTTAACATATAAACGTTAATTGATAACTACAAAGAACTAGAAACTTTTAATATTGCCCCTACATTTGACTTTCTTCGTCACTTTCCCCTTTGTCAGGAAGTCTTGTCCCCTTGAATGGACGTCGCATCCCCCCCCCCCCCCCCCAACTCCTAGTTTGTGCTCCACGAAGTTTGAGAAACGTTGTGACATGTAAGTTTGTTATGAGCTTGATCGTCCTAAGATCCTCCTGTCTTCAGTAAATCATCTAGTAGCGTGAGAAATGGGACTGCTCTGCTATAAGACAGAAATACTTTAGAATCGCGTAGGTGAAGGCGCATAAAAATGTCTACAGTTATGGCATGATTAGAAATTAGTTATTTGTTTCATGAATAGGGAAGTTTTGACTTAGAGACAATGGCGAGACTAGTAAAAACAAGAACAGGATTTGAAGAAGAATAGCGCAACGTAAACATAATACTATTGACGGCTGTAGAGAGAGGACGTTTTTATGAGCTTGACGACAGTCGACGGTTCTCTTCGTTATTATTAAACGTCTTGTTCAACATTGTCTACCAGCGTCGATTAACTTCTAGTGTTGGCCTTTCGCCTGTGTTATTTTGAGTTCTTTTTTTTTAGAGTTACCTCGTCTGATTTATCTGCATAAATTGCAGCGCGAAAGCGCCTTACACTACTTTAAAAGAACCTTTTGAATGTTGTTAATATCATAAAGGTTCTACCTAGAAGAGGAAACGACCTCACAAGTTGACTTAATTTCATAAACTTTGCTATTAATGTCGTTTTTACTAGCTACTAGCGTAAATATAGAAGAAGTACAGTGCCCATGAAACCAACTATTTGGCATTTAAAACACAAAGAACATTCCCTTTGTCATCATTTCACTTTTTGGACATTTCAAACTATAAATTAATAAAATAAAACAAATTATTTTCAAACTAGTTATCTAGTATCTAGTTAGAGTCTCTTAATTTCTTTTTTAAAGTTGTCGCTTGGGTGTTAAATACTTTGTGGGTATCGCCCGGTGCGGACCGCACCCCCAGTGACGCCACTAATTAGATTTTAGGCAGATGTCTACATGATAAAATATATAGGTCACAAATGGGCTTGTTTAGCCACATGATATACACCTCCAGACTCTGCAATTACAAAAAATTCTCTGTGTCAACTTCTTCTACACTTTTGAAGACTTCCTTGCAACATAAGGTTTAAAACACTTTTAATTTAGGTTACTTACTTGTTGGCTGTCAATCACGTTCATTGTAAACGAATTTCACCTGAGAACCAGACAACAAGCCACTGTCTGCTCATGTGTTGTAGTCTGTCAACACAGGTAATTAGTCCTGTCTTGTCTCAGACATTGAACGTAATTGTGTAAGCAGTGTAGTCATATTGGACAAGGACAAAATCGTTCATGCATTCACTACAAGCTAAAAGACAAAGTTGGACATTCTGCACTACATATCAGACAACGTGCTTCTCAATGCTTATCTTTGTGCACGTCTAACATTTATTTCGTTCTTGCCTTGAACAACTTGACATTCTAGACAACAGAATACAAAACGTTGAAACCAAACAAGGTAGTGTCCCATGTGGGATTTTTGAAAAATTGTGAGAATCGTAATTGTATGTACCTTTTTTCATGCTTATGGCATTCTCAGGGCGTTATAGTCCAATCTCTTTTGTGGTGGGGTGGGGGTATTTCAGCCAGTGGTGGAACCATTTTTAATGAACAAAATCAGTTGTCTTTGTAATTCAGATACACCATATATGAGGCAATACGAAATTCTTACCAATGTTTAAGAAATTCAATTCAGTAACGTTGTTTCATCTTTCAAGCACAACCTTTTTTTTTAGTGAAATACGTTAGATATGGAATCGATTCAAAAATTTCTTCTGAAGAAGATATTTTAATGCGTGTTTTCCAACGCAATTCTAGAGTCTTTCATCTTTTAACGTCAAGACGGACAAATGTTTCTTGAGTAAAATACCGTGATTCTGTTGACGTTCATTACGTGAACTGAATAGGCCCGCTACGAGACGTCGTCACGAATACGACGATCAAGCTCATTACAAACTGACATGCTCTTTCTGCTTCGAATATCTCTCACAGTTCAGTATCAACTCGTTCCAACCCTTCTTAATGTAATTCTTTTTTATTGTAATATTAATGCATTGTAGATTCCAGAAAAATGAGTTTCTGAAGCTCAGCAATACAGAAAAACGATTAGAGCCACGGCCTAGACCTGTAATATCCCCAACTGTATGGCCTCGACCTGTAAAATCACCAACTGTTTGGCGAACGTAACATTTTTGGTTGTAAAAGTTTGAGAAACGCTTCGACCTAGGCGCAAGTTCTCTCCTCAAAGATCTTTCTATGGCGACTTCCACAGCCTCTTCTAAGAAGGTGCGACGCCCTAATAAACGTGGACTGCCTTGTTTTTCGCTTTTCTCTTTAGGGTTTTGATGATAAGACTGACTTTGGTAAACATGCTTCATCTTGTCTAATCATATGTCCCACGAATTTCATACGACGTTCAGTCACCACTTAACATATAAAGCAACTACCTGTGCTGGAGTGGATATCTGTATTGGTAACATGATCTCGGTATGGTATTCTTAGTATCCTTCTCAGCCATAACAGCTGAGTCACGTTTACCCTCTTTTCAAACCTTTTAATTTGAAGCGTTGGTGGCTATTTAGGAGACTATCTCGGTCTCTAGGCTGATTTATTTGTTTGTTCAGACAGGCCTTGGTTTTTGAAAGACTGCTTCTACTTTCCCTATACGAGCTGTCATCGTCTGTTCTAGCACCAGAGTTTGATTTGCTAAAGAGATTTCGCAAAATTGTTTGCTGTATTCACTAATCTCTTATTATTTCTGAGTGATTCACTATGAATACTGTTAAACACTTTTTTCTAAATCCATAAAATTCATCAGCAGCCTTTGTTTCTATCCCAGGCTTTACTCAATGATGTTTTCAGGATGAGAATCTGATCAATGCTTGATCTGCATCGTCGGAAGCAGCTGAGAAAAACTAGCACAATGTAAAACTGTTTCCTCTAAAAGCTATTTAATAACCTCTAGTCAAGAAAACATGTTGTTTCTAATTTCAATAATTTTACAATTTTAGTCTACGTAATAGCTATTGAGAAAATGTCTTAATTATTGAATTATTAAATAGAATCGACAATAGTTTTCCAATGTAACAATCAACTGTTTGCTCACATTAAAAATTTAATTTATAGAGCGCTGTTAACAAACATGATATAGGCTCAAGGCGCTGTGATAACATTACCAAAATAAACACGAGAGCTAAAATGACAATTAATCTAAAAAAGTTTTGAACAGATAGGTCTTTATGTTCTTGAATGTAGTGTAGCTTGTTGTCTGTCTGAAATCAATGGGGAATGAGTTTCAAACCTTTGGTCCGTGCATTGAAAAAGCCCGCAGACCGTGACGTTTGAGGGAGAAACGTGGCCTCGCTAAATGCGTTGGGTCCATGGTGCGCAGTGTTCTCTGAGAGACACATGAAGTGATCAGTGATCAGGGACAAGAGTATTTCTTTATTGTAGATACACTGATGACAAAGTGTGGCCACCTTATAGTCTAGTCGATTCTTGCTTTCACAAGAAGCCAATGGAGTGTTTCAAGAGAGCAGTAGCAGAACCTCGTGTTGTTTTCTGTGTGGCTATTAATGCAGCGCTGTTCTAAATTTTTGATTTTGTCATCAGATAAACCTGCTAGCATGGGGTTGTAGTAGTCAAGGCGGGAGAGTAGCACTGCTACAGCTAGATATTTTGTTGACATCGTCATCAATTATGGTCGGGTCTGGCCTAATCTGCTCAGATGCAGATAAAGATCCTTGCAGAGCTGACGTATGTGTGGGTCGAAAGATAATATTGAGTCAAAGAAAACAAAGAAAAAGATTGCAAACTACATAAACAAAATCTGGCAGTTCATGATAAAAAAAGAAATCTGTGCTTTCAAATGTTGTGATGTTGTTCTGAGTCTCAATCTTATTTCGTTTATCTTGAGCTTATTCTCAACCATCCAATCGTTCACTCTTTCAACGGTACCACTTATTTTTGCTGCCAGATGTGACACCTCCAAGGGTACTAAGGGAACGTATAATTGTGATTCATCGGCAAAGAAGTTATATAAGATGCCGGTTGGCTGTATGACCCCGCTGAGTAGGTATGTATACATAGTGAACAATACTAAAACCTAGAACCGATCCTTGGCGTACTCCGTATTTCACTTTGGGTGCGTTCAGTCAGGTAGAATCCAAGCCACTTTAGAGGATGATTCCTGCTAAACCAAAAGTGGCAGATAAACTGGCCATCATTATCTCATGGTCTAACGTATTAAAAGGCTGCGGACAAGTCCAGCACGGAAAGGAATGATATGTGGCCTATGTCTGAATTGCGAAAAATTATTTACAACCCTGACGACAGCAGTCTCTATGCTACGGCACTTCCTATATGCAGATTGAAATTCTTCCATGAGACAGTTCCATTCAAAATGAGAAAGAAATTGCGCTAACATGATGCACTCCAGAAACTTTGACAGGAAGAGAAAATTTGATACTGGACGATAGTTTTGTTTTTGACATTCCTGGTCAAGATTTCTGCAGTACGATGTGCCTGAATTCAATGAAGAATTCATACTTTGGTAATTGTTGGTATACGTTCTTCTAAACATTCAAGAAGCAAGGAAGTTGGAATGGGATCAAGGTCACATGACTTAGTTGGCATCTTTAAAATAATACTCTTGACATTATCTTCGGATACAGGCTGAAACTCACAAAAAGGATAATTTTGAAAGATTGGAGAGTGGTCAAGCTGTGATGAGAGGGATGGCATGTCATTTCTGATCTGCTCAATCTTGTCAATGAAGAATCTATTAAAGGGGTCAGGGAGTTTAGATACTGGGATAGATGACAACAAACGTTCGTTATTTGCTCCCCGTAACATTTCAGCGGTGTTCCTAAACAGCTCCCTGAAAGAATCAGAAGTTTCGATTTTTTGTCGAATATGACGAGCTTTTGCATCTCAATAGTTTAACAGTCAAAAATATAACGAGAGTTGTTGATAAATATATATATATATATATATAGTGAGAGAGAGAGAGAGAGATACAGTGACAGAAGATACAAAATATAAAAGGAACATGTTTAGCTAAAGTATTCACATTTTTCCTTTTCCTTTATTTGTTTGCTGCCAACAAACACGGTAAACCTTGCTGATTCCAGCACTACCTTTCTAAATGACTTTAACTCCTGTAAGCTTAAGTGTCAAACAAAAGCTGCCTAGGATTAAATGTAAGTCAAAAGACATTTCGGTGTTAGATTGATCTTTTAAATGTTAACTTGACCTCTGTTAATACAATGAAAGAGAACAAAACTCTAATCCCTCATAGAACAATCCCACTGTACTGGATCTTAGTCTGCAGCGATACCTTAACAACAGGAGGATTTATCTTTTGTGAATATATATGAAAATATTTATATATTAGATTTATCTTTCAATATTTTGCCATCTCCAAGCAAATGTGTAGCTAGCAATGTGCATGGACATTGTGTGAAAAGGAATCAAACTTTCCTGCATCAATTATTATGTTTCCTATTCCCATGAAGCTTCTCATTACAAAATAAAAATACACGACGAAACATGTTTATTTGAAATGTCAAAGTTTTACTCTTTTGTTAATATTTCATAGTGTTTCTTTAATTAAATGTAAGTTTTACTCTTTTGTTAATATTTCATAGTGTTTCTTTAATTAAATGTAAGTTTTACACTTTTGTTAATATTCCATAGTGTTTCTTTAATTAAATGTAAGTTTTACACTTTTGTTAATATTCCATAGTGTTTCTTTAATTAAATGTAAGTTTTACTCTTTTGTTAATATTCCATAGTGTTTCTTTAATTAAATGTAAGTTTTACTCTTTTGTTAATATTCCATAGTGTTTCTTTAATTAAATGTAAGTTTTACTCTTTTGTTAATATTCCATAGTGTTTCTTTAATTAAATGTAAGTTTTACTCTTTTGTTAATATTCCATAGTGTTTCTTTAATTAAATGTAAGTTTTACTCTTTTGTTAATATTCCATAGTGTTTCTTTAATTAAATGTAAGTTTTACTCTTTTGTTAATATTCCATAGTGTTTCTTTAATTAAATGTAAGTTTTACTCTTTTGTTAATATTCCATAGTGTTTCTTTAATTAAATGTAAGTTTTACTCTTTTGTTAATATTCCATAGTGTTTCTTTAATTAAATGTAAGTTTTACTCTTTTGTTAATATTCCATAGTGTTTCTTTAATTAAATGTAAGTTTTACTCTTTTGTTAATATTCCATAGTGTTTCTCTAATTAAATGTAAGTTTTACTCTTTTGTTACTATTCCATAGTGTTTCTTTAATTAAATGTAGGTTTTACTCTTTTGTTACTATTCCATAGTGTTTCTTTAATTAAATGTAAGTTTTACTCTTTTGTTAATATTCCATAGTGTTTCTTTAATTAAATGTAAGTTTTACTCTTTTGTTAATATTCCATAGTGTTTCTTTAATTAAATGTAAGTTTTACTCTTTTGTTAATATTCCATAGTGTTTCTTTAATTAAAATAAGTTTTACTCTTTTGTTAATATTCCATAGTGTTTCTTTAATTAAATGTAAGTTTTACTCTTTTGTTAATATTCCATAGTGTTTCTTTAATTAAATGTAAGTTTTACTCTTTTGTTAATATTCCATAGTGTTTCTTTAATTAAATGTAAGTTTTACTCTTTTGTTACTATTCCATAGTGTTTCTTTAATTAAATGTAAGTTTTACTCTTTTGTTACTATTCCATAGTGTTTCTTTAATTAAATGTAAGTTTTACTCTTTTGTTACTATTCCATAGTGTTTCTTTAATTAAATGTAAGTTTTACTCTTTTGTTAATATTCCATAGTGTTTCTTTAATTAAATGTAAGTTTTACTCTTTTGTTACTATTCCATAGTGTTTCTTTAATTAAATGTAAGTTACTCTTTTGTTACTATTCCATAGTGTTTCTTTAATTAAATGTAAGTTTTACTCTTTTGTTACTATTCCATAGTGTTTCTTTAATTAAATGTAAGTTTTACTCTTTTGTTACTATTCCATAGTGTTTCTTTAATTAAATGTAAGTTTTACTCTTTTGTTAATATTCCATAGTGTTTCTTTAATTAAATGTAAGTTTTACTCTTTTGTTACTATTCCATAGTGTTTCTTTAATTAAATGTAAGTTACTCTTTTGTTACTATTCCATAGTGTTTCTTTAATTAAATGTAAGTTTTACTCTTTTGTTAATATTCCATAGTGTTTCTTTAATTAAATGTAAGTTTTACTCTTTTGTTAATATTCCATAGTGTTTCTTTAATTAAATGTAAGTTTTACTCTTTTGTTAATATTCCATAGTGTTTCTTTAATTAAATGTAAGTTACTCTTTTGTTAATATTCCATAGTGTTTCTTTAATTAAATGTAAGTTTTACTCTTTTGTTAATATTCCATAGTGTTTCTTTAATTAAATGTAAGTTACTCTTTTGTTAATATTCCATAGTGTTTCTTTAATTAAATGTAAGTTTTACTCTTTTGTTAATATTCCATAGTGTTTCTTTAATTAAATGTAAGTTTTACTCTTTTGTTAATATTCCATAGTGTTTCTTTAATTAAATGTAAGTTTTACTCTTTTGTTAATATTCCATAGTGTTTCTTTAATTAAATGTAAGTTACTCTTTTGTTACTATTCCATAGTGTTTCTTTAATTAAATGTAAGTTACTCTTTTGTTAATATTCCATAGTGTTTCTTTAATTAAATGTAAGTTTTACTCTTTTGTTAATATTCCATAGTGTTTCTTTAATTAAATGTAAGTTTTACTCTTTTGTTAATATTCCATAGTGTTTCTTTAATTAAATGTAAGTTTTACTCTTTTGTTAATATTCCATAGTGTTTCTTTAATTAAATGTAAGTTTTACTCTTTTGTTAATATTCCATAGTGTTTCTTTAATTAAATGTAAGTTACTCTTTTGTTAATATTCCATAGTGTTTCTTTAATTAAATGTAAGTTTTACTCTTTTGTTAATATTCCATAGTGTTTCTTTAATTAAATGTAAGTTTTACTCTTTTGTTAATATTCCATAGTGTTTCTTTAATTAAATGTAAGTTTTACTCTTTTGTTAATATTCCATAGTGTTTCTTTAATTAAATGTAAGTTACTCTTTTGTTACTATTCCATAGTGTTTCTTTAATTAAATGTAAGTTACTCTTTTGTTAATATTCCATAGTGTTTCTTTAATTAAATGTAAGTTTTACTCTTTTGTTAATATTCCATAGTGTTTCTTTAATTAAATGTAAGTTTTACTCTTTTGTTAATATTCCATAGTGTTTCTTTAATTAAATGTAAGTTTTACTCTTTTGTTAATATTCCATAGTGTTTCTTTAATTAAATGTAAGTTTTACTCTTTTGTTAATATTCCATAGTGTTTCTTTAATTAAATGTAAGTTACTCTTTTGTTAATATTCCATAGTGTTTCTTTAATTAAATGTAAGTTTTACTCTTTTGTTAATATTCCATAGTGTTTCTTTAATTAAATGTAAGTTTTACTCTTTTGTTAATATTCCATAGTGTTTCTTTAATTAAATGTAAGTTTTACTCTTTTGTTAATATTCCATAGTGTTTCTTTAATTAAATGTAAGTTTTACTCTTTTGTTAATTTTCCATAGTGTTTCTTTAATTAAATGTAAGTTTTACTCTTTTGTTAATATTCCATAGTGTTTCTTTAATTAAATGTAAGTTTTACTCTTTTGTTAATATTCCATAGTGTTTCTTTAATTAAATGTAAGTTACTCTTTTGTTAATATTCCATAGTGTTTCTTTAATTAAATGTAAGTTTTACTCTTTTGTTAATATTCCATAGTGTTTCTTTAATTAAATGTAAGTTACTCTTTTGTTACTATTCCATAGTGTTTCTTTAATAAAATGTAAGTTACTCTTTTGTTAATATTCCATAGTGTTTCTTTAATTAAATGTAAGTTTTACTCTTTTGTTAATATTCCATAGTGTTTCTTTAATTAAATGTAAGTTTTACTCTTTTGTTAATATTCCATAGTGTTTCTTTAATTAAATGTAAGTTTTACTCTTTTGTTAATATTCCATAGTGTTTCTTTAATTAAATGTAAGTTTTACTCTTTTGTTAATATTCCATAGTGTTTCTTTAATTAAATGTAAGTTACTCTTTTGTTAATATTCCATAGTGTTTCTTTAATTAAATGTAAGTTTTACTCTTTTGTTAATATTCCATAGTGTTTCTTTAATTAAATGTAAGTTTTACTCTTTTGTTAATATTCCATAGTGTTTCTTTAATTAAATGTAAGTTTTACTCTTTTGTTAATATTCCATAGTGTTTCTTTAATTAAATGTAAGTTTTACTCTTTTGTTAATATTCCATAGTGTTTCTTTAATTAAATGTAAGTTTTACTCTTTTGTTAATATTCCATAGTGTTTCTTTAATTAAATGTAAGTTTTACTCTTTTGTTAATATTCCATAGTGTTTCTTTAATTAAATGTAAGTTACTCTTTTGTTAATATTCCATAGTGTTTCTTTAATTAAATGTAAGTTTTACTCTTTTGTTAATATTCCATAGTGTTTCTTTAATTAAATGTAAGTTACTCTTTTGTTAATATTCCATAGTGTTTCTTTAATTAAATGTAAGTTTTACTCTTTTGTTAATATTCCATAGTGTTTCTTTAATTAAATGTAAGTTTTACTCTTTTGTTAATATTCCATAGTGTTTCTTTAATTAAATGTAAGTTTTACTCTTTTGTTAATATTCCATAGTGTTTCTTTAATTAAATGTAAGTTTTACTCTTTTGTTAATATTCCATAGTGTTTCTTTAATTAAATGTAAGTTTTACTCTTTTGTTAATATTCCATAGTGTTTCTTTAATTAAATGTAAGTTTTACTCTTTTGTTAATATTCCATAGTGTTTCTTTAATTAAATGTAAGTTTTACTCTTTTGTTAATATTCCATAGTGTTTCTTTAATTAAATGTAAGTTTTACTCTTTTGTTAATATTCCATAGTGTTTCTTTAATTAAATGTAAGTTTTACTCTTTTGTTAATATTCCATAGTGTTTCTTTAATTATATGTAAGTTTTACTCTTTTGTTAATATTCCATAGTGTTTCTTTAATTAAATGTAAGTTTTACTCTTTTGTTAATATTCCATAGTGTTTCTTTAATTAAATGTAAGTTTTACTCTTTTGTTAATATTCCATAGTGTTTCTTTAATTAAATGTAAGTTTTACTCTTTTGTTAATATTCCATAGTGTTTCTTTAATTAAATGTAAGTTACTCTTTTGTTAATATTCCATAGTGTTTCTTTAATTAAATCTAAGTTTTACTCTTTTGTTAATATTCCATAGTGTTTCTTTAATTAAATGTAAGTTACTCTTTTGTTAATATTCCATAGTGTTTCTTTAATTAAATGTAAGTTTTACTCTTTTGTTAATATTCCATAGTGTTTCTTTAATTAAATGTAAGTTTTACTCTTTTGTTAATATTCCATAGTGTTTCTTTAATTAAATGTAAGTTACTCTTTTGTTAATATTCCATAGTGTTTCTTTAATTAAATGTAAGTTACTCTTTTGTTAATATTCCATAGTGTTTCTTTAATTAAATGGAAGTTTTAGACCAGCTTGTTTGTAAAATGTTTTACATGTTTCGGATGTTCCTTCATAGTTGAAGATAATTACTTCCTAGTCCAAACCTCCCGCAGACCATCGATAAATCTGAACAACAGTCCAGCGTGCAAACCGCACGACCAGGCAGCCATCAGCCAGCAGCTTGAATTATACGCATTAGATTTGTATAATCTTTGAAGGCAACGCACTTTTACACGCTCACTTTTTTATGAAGCAACTGGTACATGTTATTCATTGTACAATGCATTCATATGAGGGGCAGGGATGTAAGGATGTAATGGTAATTTTTTTCTTCGTTGATCAATCACTGGTTTCATATAGATCTAAATTTTATAAATATTGCCTACCTCTGGACTCTAGATCTAGATAACTGATAACTTTATTCTCATTTCACTATGAGTCTCTTTAGTTTTCCTCCTTTTTCGGAAAGAAGTCAATGCTTTTAGCCTTAAGCGCTTGATTGAAACCAGATGGAGTGCCAGAAGTCTATATCATTAGACATACAATCTGAAGATGGCGGATGGTTTGATGCTATGCAGTGTTTTTTTTTTACTTTTCTCACTTACTTTGAGTTTTGTCCCCAATATTAAATGAGATAAACGACACGCAAGTCTAAAAAGAAGGGTTGCCAATACGAGACTGCGCAATCAAATTGAAACGTTAAATACAATCTTAACTACTAGTCGGGAGGAAATCACTGAAGCCCAGTATTACTTTTGCCCAAATGCATGTGTTCATATCTGGAGATAGTGCAGAACCTAAAAGACAAATCGGCAACAAGAAAACGATAAAAAAAAGATTCTGTACGAACACACATGAAAGAATTAAGGGAGAACGTTTATTCTTCCTTGGCCTGGATTTTTCAAGAAATAATCTCCCGATTTGAGAAACTTCATGATCTGATAAATAAGAAATTGGTCGCTTTCCTAACTATTAAAACTTCAGAAATCAATCCCAATGAAGCTCCTAGCGACATTGACAAAAGTTAATTTCGTATGGAGTGAAATAGGTTTAAACAATTTCTTCAGAAGCCCCCAAACCTCAGAAATAAGGACCTGTTGAAATCCTGAGTTTTTAAACAAAATATTTGTCAGTCCCGGATGAGTTCGGCCCTAATAGCGTCATGTTTATTCGAATATTTCTGACATTAACGGTAGGTGGCTACATGCAGGGGCAAACTGGCTATTTGGGCGACCGGGCTAATGCCTGGTAGGCTGGTAGCCATATGGGCCGGTGGGATATGTTCTTTGAATAAAAAAAAATTAAAATGTTGCGGAAAAATGGCTTCTACTATGAGTCTAGATGAGAGACATACACATTTACAAGTCGACACTCTGGCTGGCTAAAAGAGGAACTCCTCAATACTGTAAAGGGACAAAAGCTCTATGGTTTGGTCACATTGTAAGACATCACTCACTGTCTAAAGTCATTCTTCAAGGTACTTCTTCTTATTTTTCTTTTTAAACTGTCAGGTAGAGTTGAGCATTCGGCTCTTGGAACTCTAGGCCAGCAAAAGTGAACAAGAGCTCCCTCTCACCGGCCTGTATGAAAACAGTGTGAAGGGAGCTGGAAGAAATGTTCGTCCAAAGAAAAGCTGGATAACATAAAAGAATGAACCAGTCTCTCTCTTAATATCCTGCTAAGTGTAATGAAGTATGAGTCTGTGTGTTTCTATGGTGATGGTGGGAAGAGTATAGTGAATGGTTGTGAATGGTGTTGTCATTGGTCTTAGTTAGGACAGACGACTTCAGAAAGTGAGACAGAATGTTTGTTTTATTGTAGCGAGTTAGATTTTGTTAAAAAATATTATTTCTAAAAATCGAGTACATTTATTTGATCCCCTATCTATTTGATTTTGTCTCTATTAGAATAAAGTTATGTTTAGTAGTGTTCGCAAAGAAGTTATTCAAGTGTTTGAAGTTGTTAATGCTTGAGATGTATTACACCTACAGCGGTTTAGTTGTCTACCAGCAGTTTGGTGCTACAAGTCAACGCCAGTAAACAATACTAAGAGCAGCTGCTGACCGGGAACAGTGCTGGGATTTGGAAACAGTCACAACATCAGTACGATGGAAGTCAATGGACAGATGAGATGGAGATATATGGAGGTAATAGTGAAACAATTTGATTCTCAAGTATAAAAGTGGTATAAGACACAGATGCTGAAGACGACAGTCGGGTGAAGGATATGTCTTCATAGACGCTGATGTTATCTCTTATGAACATTTATCTAAACCATTTTCTGAAACAAAATTAGAATTGTTTCATACACATATTCTTATGAGTATAGATAGTTTTTTTGCACAAAAATCCATCAAACATTAACAAAACCCAAAACAAAAAACTATTGTTTTAATTATTCACTAAGATTTAACATACAGTAAACAATGTAATTGTTGTAACCTTAAATTCAAGGGCGTAGCCAGGATTATTTTTTGGGGGTGTGTGCGTGTGTGTGTTTTTATACATAATTAATCTTTATTACATTCTGACCCTTCATTCTTTCGGAAGACATTTATTGTACCCCAGAATAGGTTCTTCCTGTGGAAGTTAGTGGAAAATTGTAGACTGTCCACCACTGTTAGCAAAGGGGTCTCATGGAGCGCTGTGAGCTTCCTCAGCGCGGGTCAGAGCCCCTCCACCAAGTACTATTTTCGGTATTGTGCATTATCCTGCTATTCATTTTTTTTTTCAAAAACCGTATATGCTGTTCTTACTTACTCAGTCAAATCCTCCTGCGTCGTTCGGCGCATTGTTGGCAAGCTGCTTCCACAAAAATCTGTCAGTGGCAATGTCTGAACCCTCTTCCCACCTGCTCTGAGGACCTCCATTAAAATGTGGCGCCTAATCGTCCCTGTTTCCGCTTTCCTCCTAATGGCCTCCATGTCATCGCAACTCTTATTATGCGTAATTCATTTTGTCGGAGAACATGTCCAGCAAACCTTATGCGACGCTCTGTCACAATCTTTCTAAGGGGTCGACTCCCAGTTGGGTATAGGATCTCATTGATTGAGACCCGATCTCTAGAGCTGACTCCTAAAATCCCTTTGTTTAGCCACATTTAGTCTTTTTCAATTTCGGCAGATGTCCATTCACTGCACTTTATTAACCCCTTTGTTACGATCATAGAATTTTGAGTGTGTAATTTGCTTTATTTATATTGAAGAGGTGGTTTTTAGCTCTAAACCCCGCTGGAGGGGTGTTTTATACAAAAATCCTCTCTTGGGGGTGACTGATCTCGTGCTTTGATTCTGTTTATTTTAGGTGAGATTTTAATACTAAACCATCACTTGCCCCAGCGCTGCCAAGGGGGTTTTGAGTTTAAAACCTCTACCAGGAGGTTTTGCGGTTAAATCCCCTCTTCTATAAAACAAAACAAAAAAAAAAAAAGAATGCAAACGACTATTACCAAAGTCCAAGCAAAAATCAGTCACTAAAGTCCAATCCCCCCTTCCCGGATTTTCATCTTTGGGCGGGTTTGAACCCAACCCCCTAGACTGAGCCCATGCTATACTTTATTTACACCCAGTAGCTTTAGTTAAATATGTCCATAAGCAAAAGTTAAAGCATTTTTTACAAAGCTTTAATTAATTCACTTTGTCTGTCTGTCAGTTAGTCTGTCTGGTAACAAACTTTCAACGCGAGATGTCTCCCACACGCATTCTGGGATGAAGTTGAAACTACTTGAAACTATGCACAACTATTCATTCTCGTATACAATGCATAAATCAAATTTAAAAATCAGTCGTTGCATCTTTATTACGCATCTTCTGAAAAATAAATTGAATAGATATTGAATCTCATTGGAATCTTACTAGAAGCCATTTTACAGTAACCTTTTATTTTCTTTTTATTCAAGGGATGTTACCGTTCGTGGAACTCACTCTTATATGATATTATTGAATTTCTCCCCCTTTTTATGTGTGATCAATGTTCGTTTCTTATAAAATCATATGGCAAACAATAATTCACAAGAAAAACATTAACAAGATTACAAAGAGAGTTTGTTTTATCACATAAACATAGAATCAGAAATATTAAAGTCATATTTTTTTTTATTTGCATCTAAATAATACATTTTGAGTGATCATTAGGCGTTACTTTTATACAGTGGCGTAGCTAGCTATGTGCGGGTCCTGCGGGCCGCACAGAGCATCAAGAGTTGAAGGGCATCAAACTAAGTATAAATTTTCTCAGCAAAAACAACACATTCTAGTATGTATTTAGTTTCAGGCATTTTGAAAATAATTCACCAGCTTCTTGTCAACTTAAAGACCCCCCCCCCCCCCCACTGTGTGCAATGACACAACAATATCTTTTTTTTTTTCAAATTATGTTTTATATATTTTTTTCGTCCCTTACTAATTAGTTAAATGGTAAAACTGTCAAGTCAAAAATATCATGGGCTTTGCTCAATGTCAATGCTCAATGTGGCGCGCATAGTATAGCTCATATGGAGAAATGGTTGGTAGGTAGGGATCGAAGGGCCCAAAACGGTAAAAATCTGAAAATACTGCCTAAAAAGAATCTTGGATATCATTCCTTTTCTCTCAAAACAGAATTCTGGAGTTCAATGGGGATTTTGGACAAGTTCAAAAGAAATCGCAAAGAAAAGAAAATCTGGGTAAGTTTGTGAAACTACTATCTGAGTAGCCTACAATCTACTCCCGAGAGTGTCTCCGATATAAGCTAGATCCAGACTGAATACGTACATGTCCCTAAAAATACGAAATGAACTTATTGTAATATGACTACGGGTCAAATATTTCTCGATTATTTAGATAGTACAATTGACATGAGGATCAATTTTCTCAAATTTAAGGTTACGTTGTCATAAATACTGAAGGGGTATATACACAAAATAAGAGCTATGGATCCTAATTTATTCTTTCTTGGATGGGATAGTTCAAGAAATAATCACCCATTATGAGCAATATCATGATGTGTTAGGTAATAATGATTTTTTGTCGCCATCCCAACTATTGAATCCTTAGATCGAACTAATCTCGATAATTCTCATAGCTACATTGACAAACAAATCTCGTCTGGAGCGAAAGATACTAAGAGAACTTAACGATTTCTCGCAGTGTCTTAAGAAACTTCTGAACTTCTGAAACAAGGATCAGTTTGAGATATTGAGTTGAAAAAAAAGATATCGGCTAGATGATTCAGTTCAAAATATGTTTTGAAAATTTCTAACAATTGCGGTAAAAGTCGTTTTATGCAAGCGAAGTTTTTTCAGACTGTCAGGGTTCTATATTACATATACTGCTGCTTGTCTCTTGTCTTGTTGTGTTTCCTAACTTGGCTTCTGTGGCTCACTAGCGGGTTTCTTGAATATTAAATAGTACTTGCTTGATAATTTCTTGGTTTCTCAATTATACTTCATCAATACTTGCTTAACTCAAATACGAACACTTAATATACATCAACTCTAACCCCTTATATTAATGAATATCGATAATACTTTAATACTTAATAAAGCACACAATTATATCACTCTTATGAAATAGTAATACACAAAACACAGTCCATCCACATATAAATATATAAATGCATAAATACCAGTCCAGGAAGTAAACGTCCAACCTTCCTGGACCGGGAGCAAGACCTTACTGAATTAACACACTCTCTCGCACATTCAACGAAGACTTAATCATTCAGTCCATAACACGTACAACACTTCGCATTCATAACAAGGGGATATAACAATCATACGAAAATATTAAAGTAACATTCTCGCCATACCTCTCCCTGACACAGACTTAAGTTGATCAAGAATTAGTTGCGATCAACGATGAAAAATTTGCGACTCTAATTTGGCAATTGATGGAAAAAAAAAACATTTCCATAAAATTGTTGATAGTTTTGCGAGCAAGAAAGATTTATTTCTAGTATCTTCTGTTAAATTAATAATTTCTTTGGTAATTAGTAATACTTTAACAATGAATACACAATAGTTTGAAAAATAAAACATGTTTTTTTGCTGTTTCATATATTTTATTTTATCTTTTGGGGCGAATGGGGGGGGGGGGGGCATCATGAGGCGCTGCCGCACTGGGCATCATATAACCTAGCTACGCCACTGCTTTTATATTTAAAACTAAGTAAATAACTTTTAATTTATAAAGAGACTAGTAGACCTTTTGCAAGAAAAGTAAATGTAATATATAAGAAAAAACGATTTTAGATAATCTTTTACTATAGTTTGTTGGTAATTTAAAAACAGCGAACAATTATCGATAACAAGATTTCTCCTTATATTACAATTATTTATTTGTTAATTAAAAGGACAAATCAGTGTTTCAATATTGCTTCATATTTTTGTAAGAGACCTGTACATCATAAAAGAGTCGTTAAAAAAGAAAAAAAAAGATTGTTTGAATCTTATTTGGGGGGGGGGGGGCGAGGGAGACTCAACATGGCGCTCACTGTGTACACGGAAGGCTAACCACTGCGCAAACTGCTACACAATAAATTTTTGAAAAAATAGTTTCTTTCCGTGCTGCCATAAAAAAAAAGATCCACTACCCTACTTTCCATTGCCCAATTTGGTATAGCTTACCATTGTCATTGATTACAGAGCTAAATCTAAAGTTCCTAAATGGACCTCATTCACCAATCGTAAACAAACAACATTTAGCAACGTGGTACTCTATCTCTTCTATATAATTTACGATCTCATGTTTAATTCATGATGGTTGTCACGTGACAGTTTTTTTTCGTTGTTTTATCAATAAGACCACGTGACTAGATGTTGTTTGTTTACGATTGGTGAATGAGGTCCATTGAGGTCCAATACGCTATATTCACTTTCATTGTTTGAAATTAAATCTACCTAAGCTAAATCAGGCTAATGGCCTAACGCTAGACTAGATTATATCTAGATATAGATCTAGTCCTAAAAATTCAAAATCTAGATCTAAAATTTAGTCCTAGTTCTAGATTTAGAATTCTAGTATCGATCTTTCTAGATATAGTCCTAGAAATTCCATAATGAGAATGTAGATCTATAAAGACTAAAATGTATATAGTCTAAAAGATCTAGATCTGGCCGAAGGTTGATGAATACAGATAAATAAATAATACAAAAAACACCGTATCTTTGACTGAACACGTTCAATCTTACAAAGACTAGACTAAATATGACCAGGATTAGTAGGGTAATAGTGTACATTATCCTGTTCGCGTTCGATCCTCTTCTTAATGTGATACCACCTTATATTTAATATGCACCCCTAAGTTGTCAGAAGCTAAGCTATTGTCTTAATGATTTATAGATGTAAATTAAATTAAATGAATAATAGATCTAGACTAAAAATGAAATATTCTGTGCGACTAAAAATAGTTTTACCAATTGTTTTTGTTTAGCGCCATTTCATGCTTTTAGCTTTCTCACTGCCTTTCCTAACACTTGCTTGGATCAGCTGGGAACGGAGTGGGGGGGGGGGGGGTGAAAGAAGGGGGTATCTGGGTGAATGTTACCTGGATTTCAACTCCAGGCTCAGCACCCTAAAGTGGACATACTGATCACTATAGCATGGAAGAGCTGAAAAATAAAAGCTTTTCTAGTTATCAATTGTTAGTTTCGAACTTTAAAGCTTGCTCTCTCTAAAGTATAAAGGGGACTAATTCAACTGATACCATAACATGAGTAAAGTACTATTCCTCTCCCATGTTCAATACGAAACAATATAATTATTTAGCAATAGTTAATTGATTAATAATTAATAATTGATTTTTTTTTACTTCATTCTTGTTTTGTCAGATAAAAGAAATAATTGTGCAAATTTTCAGCTTCATCTGAGATTGGGTCTGGACGAAATAACAATTACAATCTGTTTACCATTTTATTTGCTAGAGTTTGAATTCTTAGATTTATGGAAATTTATAATTGAGATTACTTTATTAAAGAATTTGACATTCGAAAATAGAAAAGTTAGTTGTAGGTGTTCGTCAAATAATCAAATGATCAAACAAACACACTCACAGAGTCCTCGCTGTTTGTCTACATGGTATTGTCTCATCTCAGTCGATGGTTTGTCTTTATTTAAAACGTTCACTTAGTTATTAAATTTAACATTTTGATTGTATCTAGAGTTACTCATAGAAACTCATAGCATTTGTAGTTCTTCCTATTTTTGGTTTCTACTTTTGCTGTTCCAAAATAAATAACGTCTGCTGTTGATGTCAACAAATATCAACGAATTTCAAGTGCCGCTATTGATTTTTTTTTTTTTTTGTAATTGTTTGTTCGTTAACAAGGTATTTGAGTCTAGTTACACATAAAAACACTACAAAACTGCTTGATTACTCTCATGTGAATAAATATTTTCAAAATTGCATGGATTATACATAAAAAAAACAGAAATAATAATATTAAAATTTTGGCTTTTGTAATTGTTGAATAATTATAATTATGACCTCATCGTTACACAGCAGAGATGGCTTGGTCAACAGTGTTCTCTGCCCTGATGTTGGCTCGTCCGATCAATACAAAATAGAATGGTTCCACTAGTGTACACAATGTTTCCAATTTAGTTTCAAATGTTGAAATATGTAACGTATTTGTCTGCGTTTGCTTGTATTGAATTACCCGTGTGTAAAACTTCAAAGTTCATTTTCTATGCTACTCAGATCATTCAGTTTGTTCCAATTAGAACTACTCTCACAGTTTGCTGTGTTTCTAAACTTGTATAAACTGAATCACTTTTTTTTGTTTTGTAATTTTGATGTGTTCCCACTGCCTACAATGGCAAGTTCTTCTGTTGACGTTTGGCAAGTTTTTAATTATCCGTTGAAAGTTTTAGCAATAGCTGGATGTTC
Organism: Biomphalaria pfeifferi; assembly: GCA_030265305.1. Lineage (NCBI taxonomy): Eukaryota > Metazoa > Mollusca > Gastropoda > Planorbidae > Biomphalaria > Biomphalaria pfeifferi. Next base: position 1,570,437 of record JASAOG010000151.1, read on the forward strand.
CATGCCATTAAAAGCAAAAGACTCGTCGACTCTCGTTCGACAGCAAAGGCTTTATAAAATCTACCAGATGTTTGTTTGTATGTTGCATTCCTTGAGTTGCGCGAGATGTTTCACGTTTATAGCCTCCCCACCATCCGACTCTGATAGTTCTACGTCGTTTTTTGTCCAGCTCTACCTTATTCTGTTATACAGTTCACTGGTATACGCCAGCGAGTCAATAGTTTCCAGATTTTACCTTCAAGATGTCATGGACTCTCTGCAGAAGTACCAGAATGAATTTGGCTTCTGTACATCTCTGGCCAACGTCAAGAAAAATGTGGAGATGGTTGTTGTCTACGGTAACGTGACCATCTTTCTATCCTCTGTCTTTCTGAACGGTGCTGCGTTATTCTGGCTGAGTCATCAAAAGGATTTTTATTGCTACCCATTGCAGTATCAGGGTGACATTCAATCCACCGTCTGGGGTCTCTCTGTAAACTTCACATGTTTCTTTATATGTATCCCGGTCAGCGGCTTTTTTATTTTGTACTCAGCTCTTGTGGAACTGGTAATAGCAGAGTTTGGAGGTGTGTCTCAAGAAATGTCGAGACTACTATCTGCGCACGACCAGGATGGAGTGTTTGACACAGAGTTCCCTAAGTGCAGGTAATATCTGTTAGTGTTTACTTTCTGTTGCAGTACAGAATGCAGTTAGTAAATTTTAATTTTGCTTTTTTCTTTATTAATTTGCCATATACTTATTATTATTATTACTATTATTATTATTACCAATTAAATTTGACTTCAGTCGTAAGATACTATGACTTATCTCGTGGAAGGACGAGACTGGACATTAGCTACGGTAAGAAGGTATTGTTTACACAGCATTTCACTCATTTTTTTGTTTGGAAAAAAAGGGGAGGGGGGGGGGTCCATGGGAAGGGTTAATTGCCAATACAGTTTTAAATACGCAGCATTTTTCAAGCTGCCTAAAGGCTGACACCCAAAGCATTTCCCATAATTGTGTATAGCCTCAAGGCAGCAGAGATTTGGTTTTAAATACGCTATAGGATCGGAGCTGTGTCTTAATCTCTATAATCTTCAATGTTCATCCATTTCAGATCCAGACACTTGTATTTGTGCCAACTAGTTTGCAAGATAAGTAAACAGCTGAGGCTCCATTTCCTTTTCTCCACTCTCTCAGGTCTGGTCCTGATATTTTTTGTTATTTATTCTCTGGCCAGCGGTCAAATGTCCGGCGTTCAGGTAGTGGTGGAGTCATCGTACGTCACCTGGGAGACTTTTGTTTTTGTGTGGACCAGTATTCGTTGGGGAGCTCTGCCGTCAGCTGTAAGTGCAACTGTTAACTTTTGTTTCAAAAATACTTTTTAAATACTCAGGGTAGAAAATCTTATATTTCCCAATCACTTATGAAATACTATCACAAGTAGGCCGTTGGAGTAAAACCATTTTTCACCAATTCTTTAATTTGATTAAAAAAAAATCAGAGTGATTCACAGTCTACCTAACTTTAAGTATACCAACTACCAAGTTCTAATTGTAAGTCACTATTATAGTTTTCAGTTAGAGGGAATAGCAATTATTACTCCTTACAACCCTTATATTACACTTTCTTGAAGTACATAATGAAAAATACGTTGTTCTCTTAGTCTCAGTGGTACACTTCCACATAAAGAAGAAGATAGGAAACATATTCTATTTCAAGAACATATATCTATATATATTGAGTTCTCATATTTCTTGATCCCCCGAGTCAACACCCACAAGTTTTTATCATGATGACCATTTCTAAAAATAATATTTAAATCTGAAATACATTGTGATAGATATATAGCCCAGAGAACCCTGCGAGTTATCAATAATATATCTTAACAAGATTACCAAGAGATTCTGTGTTACTGTTATCGCACAAACTCAAAGACAGTCCACGTGGAATTCGCCAATGGACAATGAATAGTCAAAAGTTTTGGCCCTTTTGTTTTAGATCGTTTTAAGTAATAAAATTTCAAAAAAATCATTTGGCGTTATTTTTAACTTGAAAGCAAACTGGGCAACGCATCATCAATGATAAGACTTTAAAGCTTTTGGCAAAAAGACTAGATTTATAAGTGAGAAGAACAACTTCAAATGATATTTTAGGCGTTGTTTTTTATTTTTAAAAAATCTTTATTATATATTTTTGATAAAGAGACTAATATTACATTGATTTTATGTTGTTGTTTTGGGAGGGGGGTGTAGGAGAAATCCGCTTTTCAATCTTGTCTAGTTTGTGTTTTCGATCTAAACGTGTCAAATTGAAAGACAGGCGATACAAAGTCAGGCGATACAAAAGGCAGGCGATACAAAAGACAGGCGTAGAAGGCCTACGTCATAGAAAGTATTTATTTAAATTATTCATTGTTCGTTGTTTAGATATAGATCTAATAATAAAATAGTTGCTATAGAATTGTAAAGTTAATCTAATGTTTTAATTCTCTACTTTGTTTTGTTTCATTAAAATTTTAGTTTGCAAGCAATGTTAATAATTGAATTTAAAAGCATATATATTTTAATAAAGTAGAATTTTTTCCAACTTTCAATCTGCTATCTATCATAATTACGTAGTTTTGAAGAGTTCAGGACACATGAATGACACATGAATGACACACGAATTCATTTGTCGATCACAGTTTTTCGAACATTCGCTTTATTTTATATGGAAGAGGTATTTTTTTAGCTTTAAAACCTGCTGAAGGGGGTTAAAACTCAAAAACCCTTTAGCTACGCTAATAGCATTTTGAGTTTGTAATTTGCTTTTTTTTTATATTGAAGAGGTGGTTTTTAGCTGCAAACCCCTCTGGAGGGCGGTTATAAACACAAAACCCATCTTGGCTACGCTCATAAAATCTGATGACTGATGTATGGATAGACTTATATTGAAGAATGGCTTTGATCGTAAATTTCGGAGGGGAGTTTAAAATCAAAATCTTCCTTAGCAATGCTCTTGAAATTTAGGGATTGTCGTTTGCATTTATTTTTGTTTTGTTTTATAGACGACGGGGATTTAACTGCAAAACCGTCTGGTAGGGGGTTTTAAACTCAAAACCACATTGGCTGCGCTGGGGGTTTAATATTAAAATCTCACCTAAAATAAACAAAATCAAAGCTAAAAATCAGTCATTAAATTCATTTCGGTTCAACCCCCCCCCCCCGGCTACGCCCATGTTAGACACAGGTTAAACTTTTTTTTTTCGTCTACCGCAAGTGGGAGCATTAGTGATGAATCAGCCAGGTCTCTTGGGATATAGTATTGATAGGTCACGGAGGTGTCTTTGAAATGTTCTATTTCGTCTAATTATTAAACTTGCACTGAATATTAAAAATAAGTTTCGGCATTCTGTTTGTACACTTTATATCAAAACAAAAACACAATACATGAATTAGCTATGAGTTATAGGTCCATATATGCCTTGCCCGCCATAGGCTACTGCAACCAATGCGGACTAAGTAGGCCCGCATTATCATTGGCACGTGCTAATTCTAGGTGTAAATTTTAAAATAAACTATGAGAAGTTCTAACAGGGTTCTCTTGGTAGTCCAGGAGCTCCTTGAAATCTCATGAAATTGCAAAATGTACGAAAAGTCCTGGAAATCTCCTGAAATTATTAAAATCTCTCTGAAAACTCATAAAACTCTACTGGAAAATAAATAAAATTGTCAATTTGGAGTGTCATTCACTATGGAAATCGACGAGCTTACGAGAGATAAATAAAAGGGGGGATCTTATCTTATATAATACAGACGTTACTTCAAAAAAGAAGATGATTACGTCCTACGCGTCATGCATATTAACCAATGACTTAAATTCTGCCAAGTCACTGGTTTTTCTGGCTAGCTCAGGCAATCCATTCCATGCTCTAATAGCACTAGGGAAGAAGGAGTATTTGTACAAATTTGTCCTAGCATATGGGACGAGGAATGTGCCTTTATTTTTGTGTCTTTCAGAGTATTTTATTAAATTTTGTTTTTGTATTTGAAGATTATGGTTCAGTGTTTTATGTATAATTGCTACTTTACTTTTGAGTCTTCTGTCCTGAAGGCTTTCTAAATTTAGTGATTTTACTAATGGTGTTACCCTAGTCAAATGTGAATATTCGTTTGTTATGAATCTCACTGCTCTATTTTGTGTTTGTTCCAGTTTCTTAATGTTTTCTTGAGTTGAGGGGTCCCACACGGTGGATGCATATTCTATTATTGGCCTAACCAAGGTTAAATAACATTTTAGTTTTATGTTCTTATTTGATTTATAAAAATTTCTTTTAATAAACCCTAATGCTTTGTTGGATTTTTTTATAGTTTCATCAATATGTGGATTCCATGACAGTTTTTCATTTATTATAACACCTAGGTATTTTGAGTTTTTAGTCTGTGTTACTGGTTTGCCATGAATAAGATAAGTGGAATTAATTTGTTTTAGTTTTTTTGCTACTCATAACAACTGACATTTTTCTGGGTGGAAAGACATGCTCCAATTTGATTCCCATTTCTGTAATTCATCTAATTCTCTTTGTAAAATATCTGTGTCTTGTTTTGTTTTTATTGTTCTATATATTATGCAATCGTCTGCAAATAATCTGACTTTTGTTCCTGAACTAATGCAATTTGGTAAATCATTTATGTAAATTAAAAATAGTAGTGGACCCAAGACTGTTCCTTGAGGTACACCTGAGTTTACTGTTGTTGGTGTTGATTTAGAGCCATTTATTATTACAGTTAACTTTCATTGAATAAAAATGTAAAACAAAGACAAATGTATTTTCATTTAGGCCTATTATCCTTATTGCTATCCAGACTTGGCACGGCAAAATCCGTTTCGCATAGGACCCCGCAATAGTTACGGCCGGCCCTGCATATATGTGAACTGTAACTTGTGGGTTATATCAGACATGTATATAAATGCTCAATGTGTAACTAGGTATTCAATTCAGTGTTACGTAGACTCTTTACAGCTATCTTATACAATTTGTAACCCATTATCTATATTTTTATGTCTTTTTAGTACTATTCAATTAGCAAAGCTTTATATGGCAATATAAACAGCATTTGTAATTGTTATGAACAGGCTAGCTCTATAAGCAGAAATATTGGTGCTATAGCATGGTCAAGTCAATCAAAGCTCAGGTTACAAAAGGTATACATCTATAGTTATATAAAATTATACAAGCAATAGTCGCTAAATGATTAAATGCCACTTTTTTTTTGTTACATTTCTAATTCGTCCTTACCTCCCTACAATTATTTTTATTCTCTCGTTTAACTTTTTCACTTTATTTGTTTCTCTCTCTCTCTTTTTTACTTTCTTTCTGTCTTTTTTTTGACGAAGTTATCAACTCAATCTATCTGTCTGTCTAGTCAAAGGTTTGTACACGTTATTACCCCGACATCTCGGATCAAGCTAAAATTGTGCACAATTATTTCTTTTATCTGACAACACAAGAATCTTTTTTTTTTTTAAATTAACCAATAAAGTAAATTAACTATTGTTAATAAATTATTGTGGTTGTTATCTCAAACAAGGGAAATAAATAGTACTTGACTCTCTCTCTCTCTCTCTCATCTATCTATCTCTCTCTTTTGTCCTTTTTTAAGTCTTGCTTTCTGTTCTCTCTAAATCTTTCATTTCTTTTCTTCAATCCTCTTATTTATCTCTCGTCATAATTGTTCCGCTTTCGCTAATACTTGTTTTTCATTTCATTCCAAAACTTTCTTTCAATTGTTGTATAACTCTATTGATTGATCCATTCCATACTTTGATCATATTTTTTTGTTATAAAATTTCAAACCACAATTTGAATATTTTTATGATAAATAAATGTTACGTTTAATTTTTAGTAAACATAATAAATTAAAAGAACAAGTTAGGGAACATTTTTGGACTTTAACATTACCTTTACATATCCCTTAGTCTGCTGGACCGTTGGGGCACCACTCAAGATTCGTCGACCACCCTTCTCCATTCCTCTCTGTCCTTTGCCTTAGTTAGAACCTCATTCCATGGCAGGCTTGTCCATTCTTTTTTGTTTTACTGGCATCGCTTTCTCTGTCTGCCTCTTTTTTTTTTCCTGGTACTGTTCCCTGAAGAAAGGTCCCGAAGCGAGCCCCGAAGATCTTGTAAGATGGCCATAGATTTTTAGCTTGCGTTTTTTTACAATAGTTAGCAGGTCATCATTGAACATTATAATACGACAAAAAACAACAACACTTATCAAATGAATTAACGCCTTTACCATTTGACATTGGAGCTGAGGTGTCATGTGGCCAGCAAAACGACCAACCGCATTTAGTTTCCCCAACTAAAGTCAGGTATCAATTGGAGCTGAGTGGACTCAGGAGCGCCCTAAAAATTCCGAAATTTAAAATCCCAGTCTTCACCGATATTCGAACCCAGGACCCCAGGTTCGGAAGCTAACTGCTTAACCACTCAGCCATTGCGCCCCCTGCATGTGTCTAGATTCATAAAAAACAAAGTTTGAATGTGAAAAAATCATTTTTTCTTTCAGATACAACTTATGATTGTTCAATTTACTAATGAGAAAATTGGCATAGATATCTTTGGATTGATCACTATCGATACGTCACTACTTCTGATGGTAAGTGTTTTTTTTTAATTGTACTTACAGGCTTCATATCTTTATGAAAAATGTTTTTATTTCATACTACCATTTTGTTTAATCTACAAATTATTATGACAATATATTATATCATTGGCGCAGTGCTTATTATTTTTATTTAAAAAAATCTGTATTATTTTAGTTTTATACTAAATGCATATTTTTATGTATGTGTAAAATCAACATGCATAGACGCCCATTACCTAAATGAAGTACATATTTAAAAATAGTTGTACATTGAAGAATGCAGTTTAAAAAAACTCTGTTTTATCCTTTGATTAAAAACAGTGTTTGTCTAATTACTTCAATATCTATGTAACTGTAAATTTAAATCTGCTTTTGTGACAAAAAAAATAGTCAAAGACAACATTCAAACGCTTTTACTTTCATGTCCTTCAATCTGGATGAGCTTGAGGATCCCAACCTTTAATTCAAACTCGAAACTCTTGAGCTGTTCCTCCTTGCTAGCACCGGATCTTACAAAGTGATGGCCACTGCCTTGGGCAGTATTTTATGGAGACCCCACCCTCTTATGAAGACTTTAATGAAAATGATGATGGTAATAGCAAGTGTACTTATCGCTCGTATCTCGATTTCTTTGTTTTTTTTTAATTTTATGTTCAGTATAAATATTAATATTTGTTTGTTTAGTTCTTCAAGGCTCCTCTATGAGGTGAGCCACTCTCGGCTGCACCCTTTGCACTGTAAATCCTGTCCTGCTCCTGGCTTCTATTTTTTATTATATACAAGCAAGAAAAATAATTTAATTCCCTGTAGGTGTATGCAATGTGTAACACCCAGGAAACTATAACTTTTATTTTAGAGATCATATTTAATGTTGCTCAATATTTAACAACCCTAATTAACTATTTCGCTTTCAGATTCTCGGGACAGTCGTGACCTACGGTGTTGTAGTTGTACAGTTTCAACTTGACAAAGAATCTTCTGGTCAAATCTCAGAAAACAATACTGACGTCATTCGTTAAAAAGACTTGTGAAAACACGCTTTGACCCTGGCCAATATTCTAGAATCTCCTCTAAAGCTCTAAGGTGTCAAAGAGTTAAACAGAGAGCGCAGTACTTGACAAAAGATGTCGTTTTTTCAGGTTTCAAACTAGTTTAACTAACTTCCTTGTTATTGATAGAGAAGAAGTTATTTTCAATTAAGACATTTCACAAGACTGTAGTAAGATTACTGCGGATATGGAATTTACCTTTAATTTTACCGTTGGGGCACCAAGCAAGATTTGTCGACAGTCTTTCTTCATTCCTCCCTGTCTTTTGCCTTGTTTAAAACCTCAATAAATGGTAGTCCCGTCCATTCTTTTATGTTGTCCTCCCATCGCTTTCTCTGTCTGCCTCTTCTTCTTTTTCTGGTACTGTTCCCTGAAGGAAGGTCTTTGCGAGCCATATGGGTCTTGTAATATGGCCATATATTTTAAGCTTTCGTTTCTTTACAATAGTCAGCAGGTCATCATGGCGTCCGGTCGCTGCAGTAACCCTTTCTTTAATCTCTTGGTTTGTGATGCGGTCTTTGAAAGTGATGCCTAGGATCCTTCTGTAGCATCTCAATTCCATTGCTAGGGTCCTCCTCTCTAGCTCTACAGTCAGCGTCTAAGACTCGCAAGCGTATAAAAATGTGGCCATGACCAGGGAGCGCATCAGTCTGATTTTGATTTTACATAGTAAAAAAAAAAATTATTTTTTTTGCGGTTTGTTTAGGGTTATCAAACACCATCAAGTCACTAGGAAGGCATAAAGTACAGGATCTTTCGTTCGAAATTGTTAATTAAGAATTTACTAAACAAAATCTATTTTATAAATGCTTTCAGTGGCAAAGTAAGTTGAGCTTCCGTCATGGAGGATCTAGTTAGAATGTTTTAACATTGCTTTTTAAAATAAATGACGGAAACCTCCCAGATGATATTTTTAAATCAAAATAATTGATGGCATATCAATATTGGAGAGTTTTTAAAAATAATGTTTATCTATAAGCTGTTAAACTTAAGACTAGTCCCTGCTGAACGGGCGGCACTACCTCAAACACTTATCTATCGTCTGATGCCAGACAGGTTTGTCTGACAAAGTGCCTAATATATGTAATCTATCACCATAGGTCTGGCGATACTTTTGATATGTCAAATGTCCCCATATAGTGCCTAAAATGGTTTACCTATTATTGTATGTCTGACAATGCCTAAAATGTGTAAACTAGCATCTATTGTTGGATTTTATAGCTTGGGTTTTGTTCAGCCAATCACCTGATGCGTGACTACACGCCAGACATAAATTAACATTACAACCTGTTAGGCAAACACTTGACGTTCCTCCTTGTCTGATATTAAAACTTGTCTTGAGCCTAATGTCCTTCTTGACTATCCTCCATCATTGTTGAGCTAAAGCTCAAAAACTTTTCATGAAATGTATTGAGAGACTCCGAAAGCTATGTTGAAAAACTCAAGTTTGTGTTTCAAGCCACTGTTGCACTCATCAAGTGATCATCTAGCGTCTCTTCTTTACGGGGTTCTAAAAAAAACCTAGCTCAGGGTGTCTCTCATATAGTACAGAAATACAGTTGTGAACCATTAGGGATTTAGTGGAACTCCCTGTTGTATGCGTTTTTAAACAGCTCATTACAATTATTCTTAATTTCTAACTTATATCGTCTAAGCTTGAGCCTATGTAATATAGGGCTGTACATTTAACAAGAGAACGATGTTTTAATGTTTTATTGCCATGGAGCAATGAGTACAAATTATTTGTTGTTTTTTTTTTGTCAAAAAGTCTTGAGGGTGGCATGTGTTTTATTACTTTATAACTAATATTTCTATTAGTTAAGTTAAACATATGATAAAGATGTCACATATTTTAATGATTGAATATTCTTTTGTTATATATACGAATAATATTTTTACACCATCTTTAAAGAAGTAATAATAATTTGTAAGCTATTACATAAAATGTTTAATATAATGCTGAGAAAACAGTTATTAATAAAATATGATTTTTATGAAATTGTAAAATACTATTAAGTTTTGGGTAATTCACTTTTAGCTGATTATAAAATTCTATCATTATTTAATATAAAAGTGAATACATTCCCACAAGTCCGTTGTTTTGTATGTTGTAAAGTTAGTTGGCCACATCACAACTTCCCAGCTGTTTAGATGGTCGGAGACCTAACACGAGTGTCACTTCAGTGTGAAGTGAGCTACTTGCCAGGTACTCAATGAGAATTCACAGTCCCCAAGCAAGTGGAGAGCTCAGTATGGACTCAGAATTTTCTAGAAAATGACTCAGCAAGTGCCCAAACAGCGAGTTGTGTCATACGGCGTCTCTCACACGTCTTGATGAAGACCTTATAGCCTTGTAACGATTTGTTCTTACCACAATGTCCTAGATAACGCAATTTGAGCAAAAAGCTTGATTAGATTTTTTTAAAAATGTTGGAACCAGGGAATGTAATTTTTCATTAGTCAACAATGATTCTGCACTTTAGCGTGGAAAACAATGTTGCGGTGACTGTCATTAAGTGTCGTCCTACTCATGAACACTATAATTACCGCCAAGGATTTATTTCAGCGGACAGGCGTGGGATGGAAGCTATTCTCCCCTAGTTCTGTCTGATGGTCTCTCAGTGTCATCGACCATTACAGTGAATTCGGTCATGCCAAATTACGGGGTTTCAGTTCTTTAGCCCTTTACCAGTTAACTCATTCTGAGAAAAACGAGTTCTGACACCCCTGGGAATTTCTTTATTTTCTTGTTATGTGACCGCCAGCACCTTGGGGGAAAAACCAATGTGGTATGACAGCCAACTTAGTGGAACAATTTGGTTGCGTTTTTGATAAGCTTAGTTACATCAATTTTGTTTAATTCCCTCCCCGGGAATAGGAATACCGTTGCATTGAATACTTTGGTCCACTAGGCTCACGGAGTAATCCATCCCAATGTTTGCAGTTGCAACTAGACTAAAAAAATCAGAAGCTTTTATTGAATTTAAAAAAACAACATTGAAAGGTAAAATAAAAACACATGAATGCTGACTTTGATGCAAAAAACAACAACACATCAATACAATGGACAAATAAATGTAGGGGGGGGGGGGGGTTATAAAGAAAAAAAAGACAAGTCCAAATGTTTTCAAGAAAAACAAACCTGTTCTCAAAAGGAGCTTTACATTTTCATTGGTGACAAACACAATAACATGAAATAAGTTGTAGGATTTTATTTGTATTTTTGTTATTTGTTAACATTATCATTTATGATAAGTTTCATGTTAACATGTGAGACATTTCATGTGCACAGCTTAACGATTTTATATCCACACGTTAGTGAAAAAAAATCAACATTGGCCCTTTTTTCTTTCCTCTCTCTTCAAACATACCACCCATGAGTAGAACCACTTCATTCTGATTGGGCAATAGCAATGGAAAATATAAAAAAAATCTGATTTGCGATTGCTCAGTGATTCTCAAACTAATGCTAGTCATTATTTTTTAAAATAATCTTTCCAAGTCATATAAGTGTTTATTATTTAAGGAGACATATTTCTTGGTCAAATAGGACTCCTATCGTTATTATCATAACTATTGTAAAAGTTACTCAGAAAAAAAAATACTTTCATTACCTCGCAAGTATATTAACATTTTAATCCATCCGTAAATGATAATTTTAGAAAATTAAGAAACTCATGGGATCTCACGGCTGATACAGGTAATCCATCCCATGCTTCAATGGCACTAAAATGAATTTATTCTAGATAAGGGAATACATAAATATGTCTTGAAATGAATGTTTTTCTGACTATTTCTTAGTATCTTAAGACGTTGTATTTTGAGAACATGGCCTGCGAGTCAGTGCGTCACAGAGAACATGGCCTGTGAGTCAGTGCGTCACAGGCCTGTGTCGCATCACAGTCAACGAACAATGTAGTTTAGTACATAAAAAAAGAAGTTTACCTATGTAAATGTCAAACAATTCAAACCGTTACTAATAACTGACGTCAGTGTATCGTAATTGCTTCAAGAGTTCACCTTTTATGATGTGTTCAAACATGACGGCTATGTGTGAATTGTGTTGTGTCATGTGTGTGTGTGTTTCCCTGTGAGCCTTAGTGATTTATGTATAGGCTAATGTCTATGTGTACAGATACTGTTTGTGTTGAGGGTCCAAGAGCTAACTCCAGGTGTTTTGGGCATGCCAGAAATGCTCCCTATCACATGCTATTTGATTACTTAGTTTAAAATAGTGCAAAAGTCTATATAAATGAGATGCTTGATGACCTACAGCCACTGTCTTGACATCATGGTAAGTTCAATTCTTTACACTTCAATGTTACACTAACATTTCAAAATGATGTTTTCAAAATACTGCGCTTCCTTAAATGTCTTCATCTTTGAAATTTGGTAAAGTACTCAATTAATTTTTCTGAATATGTAGGCTGGTGTAAAATGTGTATCATTGTTGTATTTTTTTAAAACTCTTGTAGACTGAGTGGTCGGACCAGGGACTTAGGCCGATTTTACCGATCGCTCCTAATTGGGTCTCGCGCCTGGTAGAGGCACCTCAAATTACATTTAGCATATCACTCTCAGTCATCACTATCAATCATGGCTCAAGTCACAGTCTTTTCACTTTTTTTTCTCCTAACTGACGATACCAACGTTTGATATAACTCCCATTCAACTCAATGGAGTTTTGGAGTTATAAACTTTCATTTGTGCTGTGTAAAAAGAGCATGCTTTTGCCTATAATGCAATACCAAATATAACATTTTCTGAAAAACAAACAAAAAAAGTTATTTAAGTTTAATCAGAATAGGATAGTGAAATACAAATGAGTAAAATGAAGCGTTTTAGCTGTACGTGGAAAATAATTATGGAGAGAAAGAGCTAGGGATGTAGGTCTTAAAGAATAAACATATTTAGTATATCTTACGATTGACATAACTTTTATTAACTCATTGGCGGCCATTGCATTTATTGCTTCCTATGCATGTTGTTTAACAATTGTCGATGTAATGATCTAATTAATACCAATAGGTGTTCTTGTAAAAAAAATAACAGAAGAGGGGTCTCACTACCATTCATTAAATTTGGCTCCGCAATAATTAAGGCCGTCTCTCGGTGGCGCAATATTAATTAATACCAATCGTAGTTTGTTTTTCTATTTGACGTTAATGTGAGTCCTTGTTTTTCACTCCATTCATTTACCTCAGCTTCCCCAGTTCCTGATAGTGTTCCTGGTTTGTGGGTACATTGAGGGATCACCAAGGACGGTAAGAATTCAATGTCTTTTTTTAATAACGTTTAATAACCTAGATCTACAGCTAGTTTTAATAAACTGGTTCTCATTGTTAAATTTAGCAATATAGATGTTACCGTCAAAATGCGAAATCTGGCAATGTATAGAATATCTGGGCATTTTAAAGAACGCCCCAAACAATGCAGGCAAAGTGAGAAATGATTTCTTTAGTTCCTACTTTCCCTAGGCAATGTTCACTGTGTTGTTTTAAAGTATTGTATTAATAATATAATTTCTCTTGATAATATTTCTTTTTTCATGAAATCTAAATCATTATATATATATATAAACACTTTTAGAATGAGTTTATATAATGATATAACAGGTTTAGATATTCTTGTCTGCAGGTGGATCCAATGTGGACCTGCCCTACGTCGCCTCAGGCATGTGTCCCGATGTCTCCATCTCAGTACCCAGCCCACGAGTGTCAGGTTGACGGGGACTGCGAGGCTGGAGCCAGGTGCTGTTACTCAGGGTGTACACGAAGATGTCTTCTGCCTGATCCTTGTGACAAAGTGGTAAATGTTTCCCAGAATTATTTTTAACTATATTCAAGCTCTTACTTGGATACACATTTTATGAGACTACCATCTTGTTTTTACAAAGCTTATATCAACTCTGTCTGCCTGCCTGTCTGTCTGGCAAAAAGTACACACAATTTATTTCTTCCACACCCAATCTCGGATTAAGGTTGAAACTTTGCACAATTATTTCTTTTACCTGACAATACAAGAATCAATTCAAAAAGTTAACCAATTATTTAATTAACTATTAGTAATTAATTATTTTGTTTGGTATCTTGAACAAGCGAAAGAAATCGTACTTGACAGATGTGGTGGTATAAGCTGAATTAGTCCCCTTGAGGACTTTTGCACCCTTTGTGAACATTTTTTATGGATTTAAAAACGATCATGTAAACATTCGCCATGATAGCCCTTCTTCCTTCAACCTTTCCAACTAGTCCAGACAAGTAAAATGATCATAGCACTTTAAGAAAGCTAAAAGCTAAACAAAAACAATTGGTAAAAGTAATTCTAACCGCACAGATGTAGTACGTCTCGACTAAACGATATTAAAATGACATGACTGATACAAACTAATTGGTACAGTCACACTTAATATAAGCTTTTGTTTTAAGCGTATTTATTTAATGTATTTCTTGTTAAAAATGTTTACAATGAATTTTTAGTGTTGAATTTTCATAAAAATAGAAACGTGAATGACGTTTCGTTGTCTGAATCCCACAGATTTGCAAGACTGGATATTCGTGTCTAGTTCGAGACACACCATGTTCAAAGCCACCGTGCCAAAAAGAGGCTACCTGTGTCCCAGAAAGTAATTAGCTCTTAATTATTTTTAAGGGAAAGTTATTTTAGATATTGAATTAAGAAACTGAAGTAAAGTCACATATTTTATATAGGACCTGCTTTTATGTTGTGGGCGGGAGGACAGGGGTGTGGGAAAGGGAACATAAAAGTGATTCTAGAATTCACGGACTTAAAGCATAGGTACGTGTGCCGGGAGTTGGCGTAATAAAGCGGGTCTTTTCACATCAAGTCTATGAAATTACGATGTACAGGCTTAAAACATTAACAAACAAATGGGGGTTCCTGAGAGAGTGAGGGAGAGAGAGAGAGAGAGAGAAGAAAAGAAAAATTGAGCATTTCATTGTAACCCACACTCTAATTCCAGGGCTACATTATATGTTTGAGTTCTCGTTAAAATGGGGCTCGTTTAATGAATATATAAAAAACAACGAAAAGGAAGAAATGTTTAGAATGAACAAATATAAAAAATGGAAACAAATAACTGACGTAGCACATCAAAACTTTCTAGATATTCATTCTGTTTGTATCATTCTGTACATTTTTAAATATATATTCAACATCAACTAGTAATGTCAAGAAAATATTGCCATCATTAAAAAATAATAAAAAATAAAATTAGGGCAATGAATTTACAGATTGGGATTTGGATGGGGGGGGGGGGGTAAGCAAGAAAAAATTTGCAATTCATATATTATGTTCACCAGGATCGAACCCAAGACGCAGATTTTTTACCTCCTCGGCTACTAATTTATGAAACAATAATCTTCATTTAAAAAATTTAGAAAGATGATATTTTTTAAAGGAAGTCCTAAGTTTAAAATATAAAGTGAAAAAAGCTATTCCACCTCTAAATAAACAAGTGCCAATCTCCAAACAACAGTCTATACGCACTGTTAGACTTAAACCAGTTGATTTTATCCCTTGTTTAAATGACTCTATCATGTGTATGTTTAAATAAGCCACACTTCTCTCATGGATAATACAATGCTTTGTGTTTGAACTAATCTCTTTGTTTGCGAATCGTTATTTCTCTTCTAGCCCAGGTGCGGTGTCCTCAGTTAAATTGTGCCACTACCACGTGCCCAGCTGGCCAATCACGTGTGGTAGACAGTACCGGATGTCAGACGTGTCAGTGTGAAGCAAAGAAAGGTCAGAAGAAATGGCAAATCTTCCATGATTTTTCTTATATTTTTATTTTCTATGTTAGCATGTCTGGAATTCTTTAATTTGCCTGAAACATGCATTTTAGCACTACACAAATTTCTATTTTACAGCAAGTAATACAAATCTCATAAATGGCCTGTAGCTCCACATTAAAAATTATTTGTTATCTGACCTTTGAGCTTTTATAAAGAGCCATAGATTTTATGAGTGTAAATTCCTAAAATAATTTTAGTTGTTTGCATAATTTTGTGGATGTTTTATCTTAATTCAATACATATTTTTTTCTTCAGATTGTTTATATTCCAAAAAAAAAAAAAAAAAAAAAAACATTTGATTTAATAAATACAGATTGATCTTGTATTAATGTAAGTAGATAATCCAATCCAATATTTCTTGTGTATTGAAGTAAGTAGAAAATCTAATCCAATATTTCTGTCTTTTATGTTCAGCATGTATTCGCAACTGTGTTTTATTTTGTAGCTATGGCTACGTGCTGGACTCAAACGGTTGTCCTACTTGTAAATGTATACCTGAGCCTGAACATCCCTGCACAAAAATGGTAAGTCTTGCTCTCTCTCTCTCCGTCGTCTTTCTCTCCCTGTTCCTCTGTCTCTCTTTATCTTTCCATCTCTCTCTTTCTGTCTCTGTCTTGTCTATATTTCTCTTTCGTTTTTAATAGTTCCTAAATTATTTTCTTTAATATTTATTTCCCTGTTATACATTTTTAAGGTAAAAAAAACAACAAACAAACAACATTTTTAAATTTCAAATGTATATTTATAAGCTTTCTTTAATTCTTGACTATTTTCCTGAACTCTCTAGAACTGCAATTTTCTATGGTGACTTACTTTTTCTTTCTAACAGAGTTGTGCCAGTACACAAGAATGTCGACTTGTAAAGAGCAACTGTGAGAAAGCACCTTGCAAGCTAATAGCTACATGTGTCCCAAGTTTGTTAATATTGTTTTTCAATTTTTAGACAATCTAGTTTTTAACCATAATTAAATTCTTATAAAGTATTGCGCATAACCTTTAATTAGTTCATGACAACTTATTCAAATTATCTATTTGTCTATCTAAAAGTTGAATCATTTCAACAGCGTCAATCATTATTTAGTGGGTTGTTTTTCTTTCAGAGTCAAAAGTCTACTACGACAATACGTGTAGTTTCAAGGATAAGACCACGGCAGGCTACCCTGTGGTTGACAATGTCACAGAAATAGACTGCTTACAAAAACCTTGTAGCGATGGTACAGTGTGTACGCAACTGGGCACCAACTTGCACAGATGTTGTTGGCAACACACACGTAAGTTATTGAAGATTTTTTGTTGTTGTTTTTTTTTTTTGGGGGGGGGGGGATAGGGACCTCTTCTCGAATGACTCTACTGATCTTTAGGTTCAGCGGGCTAATTCAGACCAATCTGGTTGCCCCAGTCGAATGAACAATTGCTTCGGGCGTGTTACTTGGCCTGATGGTCATTAACTATAAGCAGAAGTCAACACGAAATAAAATTGGTTTAAAAAAATGTTCATATTCTAATGAAAATATTTGTTGGGTTTGAGGTATGGCGAGTGGTGACAAAAGTTAAACTTG
Organism: Biomphalaria pfeifferi; assembly: GCA_030265305.1. Taxonomy (NCBI): domain Eukaryota; kingdom Metazoa; phylum Mollusca; class Gastropoda; family Planorbidae; genus Biomphalaria; species Biomphalaria pfeifferi. The sequence goes on from JASAOG010000151.1 coordinate 1,587,479, forward strand.
TAGACATTTGAAAGTACAGCCCCCGCTGTCAATGGAACGATGGAGGCGTTGGAGCAGCGTCTGTCTACTTAGAATCAAAGTTTTGTAATTAGGACTTTAATTTGGCGTATCAGGTGGGTAGAAGGTTGTCAAAAGATGCCAAAGGTTTACATTATTGCTGCGAAAGCTTCGCAACGTCCCAAAGCTTTACATTTGTTTACAGTTTTCACGTAACTACAGTTAGCTTCTTTTTTTCATGGACAATAAGAGCTCTTAAATAAAATATTCCCAACACACAGCAATTAATCTAAGATTTGGAGTCTTAAAATGTTTGTTTTTTTAATACTTTAAAATATTACGAATGCTATTAAATTAAAACAAAATAATTTTATTTGTTTAATTATGTTCTGGCTACAGAAGAGAAAGTCCTAGAACCACCAAAAGTTGGAGAATGTCCCCAAGAATACATGCTAGACGGAACTGAGATGTCGCAAACCTGTGAAATTGATGCCCAGTGCCCAGGTGACCAGAAATGCTGCTACCGAGATATGAGGCCTGGAACTGTTCGATTCTACGGCGGTTGCTTAACACCAATTCACAAGATTGTTGAGAATGCTGCAGAATATTGCAGCAAGAATCCGATTCTGTACTATGTCTTTAACTCAGTGGGACTTTGCTAACTTTTCTAATACAAGAGAATACTTGAGTGAACTTACAAAATAAAAGTAAACAGACTTCTCAAGATTGTGTTTTAATTCAAAACTCACTACATTTCAGTTTTCTTTGTTTCTGCATTTCACATCATCTTATTTTTTACCTGTTACACTTTTTTAGCATAAAGTGCAAGATGCTATAAGTTTTGTGTAGACTGTCTGACCGTGTGTCTGCTATAAACTAAAAATCCGAGATTAGCCTGCTTTCTAGCAGGGTAAAAATAGGTGCAATAGCTATTAATTTTATTCTAAAAGTAAACCTTTTCGATTTTACATACAATACAGTAGTTTTCCAAGAAGACATAAAGAGTATATATTTAGAAGCGGGCACAAATTAGAAATATGGCTAGAAGAAGAAGAATATTTAGAGCAGCCACCATGTTAGCCTGTGCGCATAATTTTTATTTAAATTGTCAAATTACTAAATAAATGATAAACTGTAGACCTAAGTCACAGTGTCAACAGTAATTCCCTTCAAAGCTTACGTTGTTAGAGACATCACAGTAGGACCGGTGGCAAGAGAGGGGAAAGAAGAAAATCTCTGATTCAAATCTTAATCTCACCAAGAATCAAACGCGAGACGCAGTCGTTCACTACCTCTGCTAAATATTCCCACTGTTTTTTTCTACTTAACTTACTTAATATGTGGACGAAATAAAAGACACTAAATTACAGTTACCGATTCTGAAGACTAAGGATGAGTGCAGAATTTCACATTAACCAGTTATGACATGCATATTTTACACACTCTAATGCAGACAAAGGGGTTATCATTCAGGGTCTATTTAAGTATTTTTTTTATAATACCATTAGATCATAAAACAAAGGAATACATGAATTTCTATTTAATTCGATAATCTAATCTGACCTTTTTTAATAGTCAACAAAAACCTAAAGATTGTACGATAGCTAAAAAAGTAAGTGTAATTAAATCGTTACTCATATTAATAACCAATGCAGCTCAAATTTTAAATTTAACCATGTAGCATCCAACTCTTCACATCAGCATCCTCTTTACATTTCTAGTAATTTCGTGAAGCCATGAATTTTTATTTTCTAAGGAAAACAGCAAGGCCATTGATGGCATCGCTCACAACGCAGGCGACACACAACACACGATAGAACTCATTCTCAAATCATAAGATGTGACAGAACATGGGAAAATGGGGAGCTCTGGTCAAGTTGATATGAAATAGGAAGTTTGAAAGCAGGCAAAAGAAAAAAAATTCTTTTAATATATAATACATTTTTGTAAAGAAAATCTATGGGCGAGGACTTTTGTCCCTTATATGTTGTATCTGGTAGCAAGGCCTATTGGTACTTCACACAGCCGTTTATCTGTGTCTAAAGGAACTAAAGCAGGCGTCAGCTTGCTACAAAAAACAAACTATTCTTGTTTTATACGTGTTAATAAGATCTACACGCTTTGGAAAGATGATATGAGCACAGTTTTGGTCAGACGTGCATACCATACAACAGGTACAATCTTCTTCAATTCACAACAGTCTTGTCAAGTCCACGAGTATTGAGATACTGAAAGTGTTTAAAATTCAATCCAAATAAACAATATGAACTATCGAAGTTTCCAATTGTTTGACTGTCAATAAAGATTATTAAAGAGTAAACTAAAATATGGAACGTAGTTAATAACAATGAACAGGTGGGGCAGGAGGCGACTGTAAGCTGTGGTTAGAGGGGTTGAGAGGCTTAGTACGCTTGAACTTGGCTTGGCTTGGCTACCTACGAAGGGGGCTTGAGGTTCGACACCCGATTCAGAGTTGTGTTTACAGAGCGCCTAAAGGCAGCACGGAAAACCTTCTCCCATATACCACCTCCCCACACTGGTCCACAAATTAGATTGGGTCATAGCGCTCTGAGCATGCTATAAGCATGAAAGTAGCGCTATATAAAAGCTATAAATTATTTTACTCGCCTAGGAGAAGGAAAACTCTGCATTCAAACCTGCGGAGCCTTGCGGCTATGCCCATGCCCAAACATGGAATGGCATTGGATATCTATCCTAACTAAAATTCGGGAACCGATAACCCATAGACAGCTCGCATCACACAGTGCTACACCCTACCTGAGACAGCGATGCCCATCAGCACTTACCTTTCTTTTGGACAGATCAGATGTGTGGTGAGAGGGAGGGGTGTTCTGCTACGTGAGCGCCAATACTTTCATCTCATTTGATCCATTGCTCACTCAAGTCGGAAGGAGCTCAACGAGAAAACATACAATGGAGCATGTGATACAAATGTAATAAGTGAAAGTTCCAGGTTTGTAACTTTTTTAAAAAAGGGAACAGAACTCTGTACATTGACACACCAACAATCGTTTTAATACTTCCTGTCTTGTTGGTAATAATTACGTTTTAGGTACATTAATAAGCAGATGGGGAAATGAGGTCAATGACATAGTCTGCTTGATTGGCACTTAATCTGGTTGTATTTCTTTATTACTCGGATTTTCTTCGAAAAGTTCTGTAGTCAATAAATATAAAAGAGAATTTCGTTTAAAACGTAGTAGATAATTGACAAATTCCTTCTGTATACTCGTTCAACAATAATAAAGTGACAAAATATTAAGAATTGTAAGGGAAATACATAATCACTCTATTGTGAAAACAAAAATCAGTATCGTATTTTAACTAATTAACTATGATAAAATAATTTATAACATTGTTTTTTAGTAATAAATTCGCATTTTTTTCTTTTTGCAGGTAACAGCAAATGATGAAATCGTAATGGTCACAAAGCCTAGAAGTTGTTTGCAAGTGGTGTTGGTATATGTTATTTATTGTGGTGACTGGATTACTGACATCAAGCGATACGAGTTTGAATGTCTACTTTGATATTGTTACACCTGATTTTAGCAGTTCACAGGAAGATAATGTGACACTTCAGTGTCAAGTCCTCGGCATTACTTTGGACTCAGACATTAAGGTTGCTGAATATACCATCTTTTTTCACCAGCTAGTAAGTGGACAATACATATGTTAGGCTTATATAGTATAGAAGTAGAAGAGTATATTTTTAAAAAGATTTCTTGACATGTTTCCTGAAATGTTTATTAAGTTGTTTCTTAACATGATAATTAGATTGTTTATTGAAATGCTTTGAGAATGATAGACAGATGAATGGACAGACAGTCAGATAGATAGATAGATAGATAGATAGATAGATAGATAGATAGATAGATAGATAGATAGATAGATAGATACTTATAAAGTATATTGTCTTTAAAGAACCAATGGCAAACACTAGCACAAATATCGCAAGGATCAGATCACGTGACATCAAAAGATGGAAATCTATTCCTAACCAAAGGCAGCACCGGGACCGCCCTGGATCCGAACTCCATTATCCAGCTGACTTGGAGACGAAGTGACTTTGACATAGCTGATGATTACCGTTGTGACGTTACCTATTACACGTCTGACTCTAGGGTACGTATGCAAAACTATATTACTTTCAGCATTATCAAACACTTTATGAGTGCGCACCAGGCGAGAAGGTTGTTTGATTTAGTACTAGTAGTAGTTGATTTAGATTCCTTTAGGTTACCACTAAAACGTTGCAAAAGGTCAACTTAAGTAGGAGGAAGATATTACAAAATGTCAACTCCGAGTAATTGAGATTAAAACATCGAGCAAATGTTTACCCTTAGAAGTAACAAAAAAAATCCCTTAAGAGCTTGCGATGTCTAGGGAAGTGGTGTAATGGCCAACCTACTTTCCTCAACTGATGTCATGTACCCATTCAAGTGCTAGAAATACTGAAATTCAAAATCCCAGTCTTCACCGAGATACGAACCCGTGGTCCCTGGGTTTGGACGTCAAGCGCATTATCAATCAGCCAACATGTCCCTTACCCTCAGTAGAACTATGGAACTGTCTCCACTAAATATGAATACAATGTAAGCCCCGCTTTTTATTTTAGTTTGATTGATGGAGTTAGGACTATGGCTTCAGAAATAATAATTTCCTGTTTATTCTTGAAATGCCCGATAACATTCGATTTCCTTTTTTTTTCTTTTTAGCAAAAACAAAATATAATTAAATAAGCGCAAAATTAGTTTAACATTTAGCATTCCCATGGTTCTTGGTATATATTAAATTCTAAGGTAGAATCGAATGAATAACTGTTCTTTTGGCACACCCTTGGTATACATTCAATCAAAATACGAATGACAGCTTTACTTTAAATTTTTTAACAATTTTACTCTTTATAATTTATTTTTATTTTCAAACATTTGTATTCAAATATTTCTGTCAATTGTTTTGCTTCAGGAACCTCAAAAAGTTTTCTCGAAGATCCTGTGACGTGAAGACATCTTCAAAAATCTTAAAGTAGTCCTGTCAAAACAAATTGCGATAACGTTTTAAAATCAAAGGGCTTTGAATTTCAGAAAACGTTGACTGAAATCATTATGTCATTTAATTCTTCCATTAAAGAACTAGTCGATGAAACCAAACAACTGGCGAGGACTAACTCTGAGCTCATTGAGTATTTGGCCACAGTTGTTAAGAGTAACAAAAAAACTAAAACAAATTAATTCCACTTATCATATTCATGGCAAACCAGTAACACAGACTAAAAACTCAAAATACCTAGGTGTTATAATAAATGAAAAACTGTCATGGAATCCACATATTGATGAAACTATAAAAAAATCCAACAAAGCATTAGGGTTTATTAAAAGAAATTTCTATAAATCAAATAAGAACATAAAACTAAAATGTTATTTAACCTTGGTTAGGCCAATAATAGAATATGCATCCACCGTTTGGGACCCCTCAACTCAAGAAAACATTAAGAAACTGGAACAAACACAAAATAGAGCAGTGAGATTCATAACAAACGAATATTCACATTTGACTAGGGTAACACCATTAGTAAAATCACTAAATTTAGAAAGCCTTCAGGACAGAAGACTCAAAACACTGAACCATAATCTTCAAATACAAAAACAAAATTTAATAAAATACTCTGAAAGACAAAAATAAAGGCACATTCCTCGTCCCATATGCTAGGACAAATTAGTACAAATACTCCTTCTTCCCTAGTGCTATTAGAGCATGGAATGGGTTGCCTGAGCTAGCCAGAAAAACCAGTGACTTGGCAGAATTTAAGTCATTGGTTAATATGCATGACTAAATGCATGACGCGTAGGACGTAATCATCTACTTTTTTGAAGTAACGTCTGTATTATATAAGATAAGATAAGGAGGAGAAATTGAGCCAAGCTTTGACTCTGTTAGAAAACTCTTCATTGGAATTGGCTTCTTTAAAGAAGATGATGCAAGAGAAACTACAACGGCATACGGTGCAAGATGTGACAGAGTTAGAAGAAAAATTGCGAAGGCAGGAGATTCTAATACAAGAACTGAACTTGCAACTGAATTCTTTTAATGTAACAACTTTGGAAGCGTCCGTCGTTGGGAGTGGAGAAGTTTCGTGGCCGAAAGGAACTTACGCACTGCTGATGCCCGAACAATGCAAAGAAGTCGTGGCTTTGGAAAGAAGGCTATCGAAAATATCACACTGAGAGCAGCGGAAATTCAGACAAGTACAGTGATAATATACACCTGGCATTGCCTATTAAGGTTATTGATTCAAGCAAGCATTTTGTCTATTTGTCATTCTGTGCTAAGGACTCAAACTATGGTTTTAGCAGCCACTGGCCAATCGGATCATACTGTATCAATAGAGTAGGACGCCATTGCCCAGCTGGCTTCAAGAGCGGAGGCTTCCGAATTAACGAAGAAAAAAACTATTACTCAGGGACGGTCGGTGGATTTCTGTTGGAAACGGGTCCCAATTTTTATTTAAGATTCTGCTGTCGTGCGGATGGTAGCCCGACTACTCCCATAATTTTACCCAACGGATCACCTTTCTACTTGAGCAAGTTTGGCAATCTGTGCCAAGAGGTGTATGGGATGACATCGACAGAGGAATTTATTTATTTAGACACGGATGACAGCAGTAATGAGGACATGGCATTTCCACCTCACCCTGAAGGATTCGCCAACAATGGTTTTCAAATGTGGATGTGTTATTACAAACCTAATTAGACGCAATCCTGTTCTGAAATAGATCCATATTTATGTGTACCTCCATAACATTTTTCATCTATAATCGTTTCAAACAAGGTTTACCCCTTTAGAACCTCAGACATTTTTGCCTATCCAATAGCTGTGTGGCAGCATTACATTTGTTGTCACCGCTGGCTAGACTATGTGAAAGAAGAAAAGATCTATTAGATCTTGTAAGTCTCCCTTGCCAGTATATAGCCTCTCAACCACAAGTCCTAGTCAGCATCTCCAGCTGTCACTACACTAGTCAACTTAAGAACCATCTTTCTCACTCTTTCTCTCAACATTTTAGAACAACTTCTCTCAACATAAGAACCCTCGCTCTCAAATATTTAGAACCACTTTTCTAACCCTAGAAGCCTAGCTCTCAACAATTATTTAACCACCTCTCTATCTTTACCACTTTTAACTTCTAGAATCTAGCCCCAATCGGTGACGTGGTTTTATAATAGAGACATTTAATAACAATGGCTGCCTGGTCGTGCGGTTTGCGCGCTGGACTGTCGTTCGGATTTATCGACGGTCGAGGGTTCAAACCCTGCCCTCTCCCATCCCCGTCGTCCTGCGGGAGGTTTGGACTAGGAAGTACACTATCTTCAACTCTGAAGGAACATCCGAAACATGTCAAACAAATAACCATTTTACAATCTTAATACACGTTCTTTTTATTCAAATAAAACAAGTTTTATATGCTTAATTACTCATGTACATTGAAAATAAAAGGTTTTCATCCACTTTCAAAGTCTGAATGTTTTTTTACAAGTCAATTAATCTTCCTTTTCCATCTAGTTCATTTCAAAGAGTTTATTTACCATTCATTACACTGTCTGATATGCAGGACAGCATGGGCGTAGCCAGGATTTTTTTTCGGGGTGGGGTTTGAACCCCAAACCCCCCCCCCCCCCGGCTACGCCCATGCTGGACAGAGTTCAAATAGAATTTGCAACGTCTTAACAAAGCTTTTGATCAGGAGACTAAGTATATGTCCAGTGTTGCTATCAAGAATACTGTTGACGGTGACAAAATATGACTTGTTAATTAACAAATCATTGGGTGCCGAGTATTTACCAAAACGACCAGAAGAAATTAAAATGGATAATTTAGTTCTTATTTTATATATATATATATTTGTTTTCCTATTTGACAAATTAATTGTTTATAATTATCTGGATCTAAAGGTAGATGTATAAAATCTAGATCTAGATTAATCTAGACAAAACCAGTGTTTTCATAATAACTTTGTCCCTCATTTATAACCAGTACATCGAACATTGAGGTAGCAACTTGAACCACATGTAGGCGTGTCAAAGTTTCTGCCCAACAAAATCTCGTCAATCTATTACAGCTTACATTCAATTCAGGAAAGAATATAGAAGATTAACAAAGTTGGTGTTTTTTTTTAATTTACATTTAAAATACAGTAGTTTGTATTCTTTCATATATGTACAATTTCAAGTAATTACTAACAATACATACTGAAGAAATTAAAATTTCGTTCAACACTTGATGCATCCCCCCCCCACCCGCACATCGCTAGTTGCGCATTTAGCAAGCACTCAAAGGAGTAAGCACAATTACATAAGTTGAATGTATCAACTCAAAGACTAAGACACCACCATTAAAGTGGACACATGTATCTGTCCATCGTTTCTGCCTTCAACACACACCCACACCAATTGCCGTCTGTTCTTGCTCGTCTAAACAATCTCGTCCATAACGAGTGTAGGAGATGCTAAAGGAACACGCAGCTAGTTCAATACAAAGTGTTTTCATATCAAAACAGACGCTAAGTGTTTCTTTCTATAAAAGATGTTCGTGTTTTACTTAAGATCATGTTTTTCTTATGTTCAATCACATGTACTGGTATTTTAATATAGAACCAGTATTTATGTTTGAATTTTTAAAAGAACCTTGTAGAACAGGTAATGGGGATAATTAGAAAGTTGAAATGTGCTACTTAAGGCTCTTATGTGAAACAGGTGAGATCCTTCATTATCGTTATCATCAAACTCCATTTGAGTGAGGATTGAGGCTTCAATCCTCTCTTGCCAAAGCCCTGGACAGAAACCCTGCTGTCTTGCGTAGTGCATACACGTCACCATACAGGTCGAGAATTTTTGGTTTTCCAGACATGTCGAGGCGAGATCAGCAAGTCTGGGGCAGCAAAACAGAATATGAGGCATGTTTTCCTCTTCTTCTCCGCAGAGGGGCCACCGTGAATCTAAATTTGGCTATAGCCGTGAGAAATATGAGACAACAGGACAGGACTTGTCCCAGCACTCAAACCACTTTTCCATTTCTGTTTTTTTTTTATTATAGCCAGAACATGGTGAAAACTTACAGCCTGTTCAGTGGGTGGAATTTGCCCTCCCTGGTGGGTAAAGGAGTCTGCAATAGTGTTGCCAGTCACACCTATGTGACTCGGTACCCACTGCTTTATTTTGTATGACGCCATGGATGACAGTGTCGATATTGTGGGGCCATGGTCCAGGGCTTTGTAAAGCCTGTAGTACAGATTTTGAGTCAGTGACCACAACAATCTGTATCGCCTCAAATGTCTCTCGCCGAGTTGAGAGTCAATGACCTTTAAGGCTTCACAGACTGCAATGGTCTCCGCATCAAAGCTGCAAACGCTACCACATGGTGGAAAGATATTTTACTGAGTAAATCTATCAATGCCGACCCATCAATATATGCAAAAATAGCACTGGGCTTGAAGGCATTAATGGTCTCCAGTGCTAGAATTTGAAGATCGTTAGATGAACGACTTAGCTTAGTGGCATTAGGGTCTACTAGTTTCAAGCGTATGTCTGGGGTCGTTGGGCGACACCAAGGGGGGAGGGGATGAAACCGTTGAATGTTTTGTCGGTTGGTGGAGAGGCCAGCTTCATCAGATAGTCTAGTGGCATGATGCATAAAAGACTGCATCTGGATACGTCTTCTGTATTTTTAACCATCCACTAGTTTTCTAGCTGGGAGCCCCACTGGGAGGTATTCATCCAGCCTTTTATACCGTTCAAAGCAGGTAAGTACTGGCCTTTCCCTCCCAAGGTTAATGAGATCCTTAACATTTACAAGTTGTTGTTTTTTTACCTGTTTAAAACTAATTGTGTTTAGATGTTTAACAAAACATTTTCATTGCCTTAAATAAAAAAAGAAACAAACATTAAAAAAAATATTTTAAAACTGTTGAAAATCATCAATTTAGTTTTAAAGTGACATTCATTTAGCATTAGAACAATCGAATATGTCTGAGAAATCAAAACTATGTCGTGTGAAAATATGCCATCTCGTGTCGCCGATCAATAACACATAGTTTCACTTCTTAGTATAGCAACTGTCCTCTAGTTCAAGATAGATTGGAGTGAAATTGTTTGGGTCACTCCGGATATGGCTCTCTCGATACAGTTCCACATTCTCAGATTGAAAGATTTCTGTTCAAACATGCAAAAATATTACTGTAATGGAATGTTTACAATTAAAATTTCTACAACATAGACATCAGATTGATGGTATAAAATAAGAGAAATTTGAATAACTTATTTACAGTAGCGGTTGCTAACTTCAAATGTTAAAATCCTCAATACTAAAACTGCTTATAAGGGAAAACAAACTTTTTACAAAGCTTATATCAACTCAATCTCTGTCTGACTGTCTGGTAAAAAGTGTATTCACTTTATTTCTCTGACATCCAATCTCAGATTAAGCTGAAATTTAGCACAATTATTTCTTTTACCTGACAACACAAGAATCAATTTTAAAAAAAAAGATTAGTTAGTAATTATTTGGTAATTTTTTTTTGGTTTCTCAAGCAAAGAAATTGTAATTGACTGAAGTGGGGGTATAAGCTGAATTAGTCCCCCCTTTAAGGTTGCAGTTCTAAATTGAAAGAAACAATCTAAAACTATACAATCTTCTCTAGTCATAAGGTGTATGGCACGAGCTGGAATTCATATCTCCCCCCCCCCTTTTTTTTTAATGCTTTTAAAAACCAATGACAGTAAAATCCATCCAGATATCATTTTCTTTCTTCCTCAACATTCCCCATTGTCCCAACTGGTCTAGATAAGTGAATGGGGATCATAGCGAAGGGAGAAAACTAAAAGCAAGAACTAGCGCTAAACAAAAACATTTGGTAAAAATATTAATAACTAACCTAGCATTACCCGCGGCCTGCGGGTCTAAGTTTGTGTTTACTAATGTAGTGGATTGGATTTAGATGTAAGTTAAACTTAGCTAATGATCCTTTCAAGTTATTTTTCTTTCGGTACGAAAATAAAATAAGTTTTGCGAAAATAGGTTTACCCGAAGCCGATACATACATATCTATTAAAAACGAAACGAGTGATATATTAATAGTACAATTAAATTGGGTTTACCCGATTTGTTAAATGAATGGGATTATGAAGTAAACAATTAAACGAATTAATTTTTAGTACGCGATTCATTACGGTATTGTCTAATGATAGAATGTTCGTCAGGAAATCTGTAGTCACAGATATAAGGAACTAATTTATGTAAAAAATGCTTCTAAAACACAAAATTGAAGATTAATTTTATTATATAATGAAATCAATGGATCTTCTTTTGTATTTTCATGTGTCAAAGTAAAAAACTATCTTCGCAAAGTGTATTTCTTAAAATTAGATCTAGATCTAAATCTTTTCGATCTTTTCTCATGTCAACATGGCCTAGATCCTTAAATACTATAGCTTTAATAGAGTCGGACAACTTTATTTATTTTTAGGGTCTTAAGTTTTTTTAGGGCTACAATACATACACTACGGTCTAAGTTAGTACCCAAAGAACATTTCTGCCAAGTTCTATAAAGATTGGTCAAGCGGTTTAGATTTCTATTCGTCACATACATACATACATACATACATACTGTTATAAACCTGGTGGTGGCACAGATGGGAGTAGTGGTACGTGTGTAGTCAGCCGACGCAAATCGCCCCAGGCCAGCATTAGACGAGTGGTCAACCGTGACGAGCTACGACGGTCAGTCGAGACGAGTGTCAACATGACGGTTCGGGAAGGATCGCCGTCGTGAACAGAGTTCAGGAGCGTCACGAGGGATGTAGTCATGTGACGAAGCTAGAAACGTCCAGCGACGTTCTGTCCGGTTAGGGAGCGGAAATGTCGCAGTCAAGACGGTTCACAACAGAAGGTTCACGACAGGGGTTCAGAACACGGTCGACTACAGTACAGTTCAACGGTGTGGTTCTGTACGGAGCATTAGGACGGTTCAGTGCGGAGTACTGTCAAGTACAGTTGAGACGACTGACGTCTTGATCTTGGTCTGCGACCGAGTCCGACACAACGAGCCTAGTGTGTGAAGTCAGTCCTAAACTGTTGAACCCAGTGCAAGCCCGGAACGAGACGGAGAGGCCAGTGCAAGAGTTGATACGGCGGTACGGTGTTGTCGGAGAGATATTGGTACAGGGAGTACAGTATTGGCTGTTATTTATTCAACTATGAAAGTATTAGTTACTTTGGAGCCCTTTAAGTTGGAGGTGTATGGTGCAGTTTGCAGAGAGCTTGGATAGTGAGATTCGTAACAATACATACATACGCCTTACTTTATAGTATAGATAACACAAATTTATAGTTGTTTATCTAGATCTAGTCAAATTTAATGACATGACTGATCCAAACTAATTGATAGAATTATGTTTCGTATTAGCTATTTTTTTTATTCTTGTTTCTAAATCATGAAGGATAAAGCAAGAAATGGGAGAAGTGAGAGAATTCGTTGTCTCCTTGAAAGTTGAATGAAATGTTTACTAACCGTGATAGATTTGCCCATCCTTGTGCTGGGAAGATGGTAACTCATCTTTATCTTTCTTCGAACTCTGGTCAATTTTGTTCCTTCTAAAACAAAAAAAGATGTTAGGTTCATACATTCATTGAGAAGTGAAGACATACACTTTAAAAAGAGAGAAAACGCATCGTACTGTTGATAGACAACTAAACCGCTGAAGGTGTATTATTTCTTCACTCATAAACTCTAAATGACTTGAGTAGCTTCATTTTTTGAACAATACTAAATATAACTTTTATAATAATATGGGCAAAATCAAGTTAAAAGTTAATCTAGACTTTAGTAATAATATTCTTTAGGAAAATCTAATAGACTACAACAACACAATCTTTCAGTCTCACGTTCTGGAGTCGTCTAAGACCAAATGACAACATGCCACCTATGTTGCATCATTCAGAACCAATCGCTAACTTCTTCCCATCTAACTTCTTCCCATCGTCAACATAGAAAAAAACACACACACACACACTCCATAACAACAAAGATTCATTGTAACTTACCTTCGACATAAAGCTATTGCGATAATTATAACCACAACAAGGGTTAACAACGCTACAACTCCGGATGATATTGAAATAATAAAAAATCGATTGGTTCCTTTCCCTGGAAAATAAATATAAATATGGCATTAAGCTCCATTAAACAGATGATACTTATTTGCTTGCTACCATTCCACTTTTATAGGTTCCTGCAAAGGCGTAGTGAGGGGGGGGGGGCAAGGGAGCACCACACGCAACCTTTATTTATTTAGCATTAGCCATCGAGTTCGAACTTAGGTCGCTCCCTTTTCTTTTTATAAACAAAAGATCACCCAGATACTCCCTTATTTCTCCCCCACCCCTTTTCAACTGGTCCAGACAAGTGATAGGATCATAGTGTAGAGAGAAAGCTAATAGTTTGAAATTGCGCTAAATAAAAACAATAAGTAAACTTATTGCACAGATTTATTGTTGTTAGTCTAGATCTATTACAAATTTAATTACATGACTTATCCGAAATACAATTACACTTAATACAAGTTTAGTGATTTTAAAAGTATTTTTTTTATTTTGCTTGTTGATTTGCATACATTTATATTCAACGCTTCTAGTGCTGTCACGTTTGTCCCTCAAAAGCTACGGTCTGCGGGCATTTTCAGTGCACGGACCAAAGGTTTGGAACTAACTCCCTATTGATCTCAGACAGACAACATGATTCAAGAAGAACATTAAGACCTAGAGTAAAGTGCGAAGTTCGATCGCACTAAGCCCGCAGGCAGCAATTTTCACGTTTGGATTTTTATAGCACCATAGTGGTCTGACCTATGAAAAAACTGATGGTATCTCTGAATTTCTCGTCCTTTTTTCTATAAAAATAGATCTGATTTAATGTATCACTAGGCTTTATTAAAATTAAATATGAGGTCAAAGAGGTGTAGGGTGGGTATCGCCAAGCGTACTTTTCTTCGATCGGATTTCTCCCCTAGTTAGTAAGCTCGATTGGGTTGATGGAAGGTTCGAGCAGATCAAAGAAAATATATCTAGAAACATGTTTTAATATTTAATTTTCACTATGAAGTCATTTTCTTTTACTCCAGCGCAAGAACACCATCTACTGCCACCTTTCCAATACTCCATAACTTCAAATAGTCTGAGTTTGAGCTGATGAGCCATCAGACTTAAAAAAAAGCCTTAAGCCCATGACCCATTTCTTTCACTACCGGGTAGTAAAAAATAATAATTCCACGCCTCTTGAGTTTGACCTCACCATGAACTTAGCCTTGACAAGGAAAAGGAAATAGTATGTGTCGGAAGTGAAGAAAAAAGGTACATGCGCAGTAGCAATATAGTAGTAATTTGGTAAACATTCAAATAAAAAGTTTTATAATAAAATAAAAAGTAACCGATCGAACCTCTATACAAATCGAGGCTGTTCGAACTTCGCACTTAACTCTAGCTGATTAAAACCTTTTTCGATTAGTTTGTCATTTTAGCTGTCGTGTTTGCGTTTGTAATGTTCTTACAACGCCTTGAGCCTACGTTTTGCTTTTTAACAGCGTTTTATAAATAAAATTATCATTATAATTATTATAATTTAACAGATTTTATTTGATTTGCCACAAAGTACAAGTGCTAAAAAGCAGAGGCGTTACTGTCACCTGTTGCGGTTAGGTAAGAATGTCGAACCGTCCCATTAATTTCCCCCTAAAAAATTGCCTTTAAAAATATCGTCGCATTATTCTTTTTATTGAACCGTAAAAAAAAAAAAAGTTTGCTCAAGCATTGACCTCTTGCTCTTGTCCTATATAATGAGTCCGCCGTATTAAGATTGCTCTCCAGACATTTTCGTCTTGCTTCTTATACTTTTTACTATAAAAATATAATGCTGGTTTGATTCTAGAAGAGTCTCTTTAATAGCATTTCCAGCAAAAATGTCACACTTTTGGTAAAGAAAATGTTTAAACTCCTGTAAGTTGGCCATCTATTTGTCAATAGTGAATCTTTTAATTCAGTACATGTGCCCAATAGAAAGTAAATCAATGAGAGGTAGATCAGGACCATGGCAAAAGCTTCGGTCGCTGTCAGGCATTCATCAAATCGCTCTTCAGTACTAAGTTATATTTGTAAAACATTTGCATTGCAAAGGAATTCCCTTAATTAAATGCAGGCTCATCTTCAATATAGAAACGAAATGTCGAATTCTGTTTTCCTAGAAAAAAATACAATATCAAGCTATCCGTGTTATATTTTTTAAATGTTTCTTTTGTCATATATTTTGTAGCCTACTCCTCTCTGTCATTTATTCCTAAATGTTCTTCAGCCATGTAGTGATTTTCTAATTTTGAAATAACTTTCTAAAGTTAGTTAGTTACCGTTATAAAATTTAAACCATTACTTAAAATGTGTTGCAAATAGTGAGACATTTTTGCTATTGATTGAATAAATCATCCAAAAACGAAGTATTTCCCCAATAATCTTATCATCTTGTAGAACCTTCCATTTTTCTCTTATGTATCTTATTTTGTTTCTGACCCTAGTCCCAAACCTGTGACCAATCACTGTCAAGTCTTTTTAATGGTGGTGTCACGTTTGTTTGTTGTTTTTTAAATGGATTTTTTTTTTACTTACGTGTCCTGTGCCACCGGTTACGGCCAGTACTCCCTGCACTGCTCTAGTGACGCCACTGCTACAAAAGCAGTCAAAGTTACCAATGAAATCAATTTACAAATAAAACTACCTGGCGAATTGTGAACACTGCTGATTAAAGTTGTCAATGTTGTGGCCCAGTCGGAAGTGGACAGGTTTTTTGATGTTGATGTAGTTCTCTTGGTGGTAGTATGCGTTAATGCAGGGCAGCTTGTTTCTTTAGGAATACATTTTGATTAAAAAATATATGAATATAATGTGTAGTAATTTATATGCACAAAATAAGGAAAGAAACAATAATTACTAATTTCAATGTATTAAAAGTTATCATACGTGGGTGCAAATCAATATACAGCAAGATTTTGTGTACATGGCTTATATCAATTCTGTGTCTGATACAAATCTTGTACACATTATTTCACCCACTTTCCAGTCTCGGATCAAGTTTGAAATTCATTCATTTATTGTCCCAAAAACACATAAATCAATCGAAAAATCGACAACTTATTTTATCAATTAGTCATAGTTTATTAATTGTGTTTTTATATAAAGACTTACGCCCTTTGCTAGTTCAGTGGCTAGTGCGTTGGCATTCCATAAAGAAGGCTTGAGCCTTTGAGCTTGAATTCAAGCAACTTTATAACTTAAATTTACAAATTTCTTAATTTACAAATCACTGATATAATTACTGATATAGTGTATTAGAAATAATTAAACAAAATAATATTTTTTATAAGTAAAGCGAATGTTAATGTAAAAATAGTATGAATGTAGCTATTAAAATAGCTACTTAAATCCAACTTTTTTATAAAAACATTTGCATGTACATATATATTTAGATCTTGCATCTTTATACTAATATAATGGATGTAGATCTATTATACTAATAGATGTAATCTAAATGTACGTTTATGTTTATTCAGGATAGCTGATACTTATACTGATTATACTTATAGTTTTTATGCCTACTTACTTACTTAGATCTATACATAGGTTACTATAAGAAGTAAATGGTTTACCCAAGCAAAAAAAAATATTTTTTATAAAACTAATTATTAAAAAGTATTTTAATTTTATGTAGATCTAGATCTAGAATATAAGAAATATGGATGCCATAGTAGCCTAGTCACACTTCGAACTCGTGTTGATCTACTACATCCAACGAAATCCGAAATAAAGACTTGTAAGGATAGGCCTAATAAAGTTTTAGACCTAAATTTAATTAGATTAGTTTGTTTAAGTTAGGTAAAATACATCTAATTTAACTAAACAT
The DNA here is from genome assembly GCA_030265305.1 of Biomphalaria pfeifferi. Classification (NCBI taxonomy): domain Eukaryota; kingdom Metazoa; phylum Mollusca; class Gastropoda; family Planorbidae; genus Biomphalaria; species Biomphalaria pfeifferi. The sequence goes on from JASAOG010000151.1 coordinate 1,604,490, forward strand.
TGTTTATCTATAAGTTTCAAGAGTGGATTCAAGGGCACAATAAGCTTATTAATTAAACATCATGCATTAGTATATTTAATATCCCGCACATATAGCCTCATCTAGCCGTGTCAGATCATAGTGTGTTGACATCATATGTAAGGTGTTCGTGACATATGGGTGGAGCTATTCAAATGTATGTCAAGACGACTAAAGTCATAGTTCGCAGCTATTGCCAACTAGTTTAAGTAAAAATGTTTTTGAAACAGAAATTTGAAAGTTAATTTTATTACAAAACTAGCAAAATACCCGCGCTTTGCAGCGGGAGGATTATTGCATTAACATTTCAAATTTGCTTTAATTAATAGGCCTACATGTAACAACAAAACATTCTCATTTGTGCCAAGAGTGTTACCGCAGGGAATGTAGCGCATGTATTTTTGGAATAACCGGAACAACGCAGTTTTTGTGTGGCTTTTTGCAATGTTAGTCCGATAAGTAAAAAAAATGTGTCATATGTACTGCCTTAAATATTTCATTACTAAGAAGAAAAGTAAACCTTTTGAAATAGAGAAGAAACATACATGTACCAATACACAGTTATTTGTTGAGGATCTCTTTGTACACCACGTTGTCAGTTCGGCCCTCCGGCTGCAGTATGACCAATCCCTGCGCCGAGCTTACTCTTGAGCATGCGACGTACAGTTTGCCCATGTGAGAAGCAGTCTTGTCTCAAGTCAATGCCAACCTTTTGTAGTGTCTGTCCCTGAGACTTGTTGATTGTCATAGCGAAGCAGAGCCTTACTGGGAATTGGAGGCGTTTGAATTGAAATGGGAGGTCAGAGGGGATGACGGGGATGCGAGGAATCAAAACTGTCTCTCCTGAGCCACTGCCAGTGAAAATAGTTGCCTCAAGGAGGTTCTTCTGCAGAGACGTGACTTGAAGTCTGGTGCCGTTGCACAGTTTAGGTGGCTGCAAGTTCCTCAGCAACATTATCGGTGCCCCAGCCTTCAAAATGAGACGATGCTCAGGAGTGCCTTGAGGATTCAGAGAGTTGAGAAACTCTACCGGATAGTGCACCGCGTCTTCCATTTCCACAACTGAATCCACAGACTGGTATGTTTTAGATTGTGAGGGGAGTTCTTGGAGTAAAACGTGGTTTATGGCCGTGGTCATGTCGTTTCGTGGTGTTAGGATAGCTCTCTCCATCAACCATGACACGTCTATATGCTGGAGAGTTCTTAGATTGGGATAAACATTGTAACGAAGGTTTTGCAAGGTCTTCACCAGGAGACAGAGATTTGAGGGAATTGCTATTTTATAATTTTCTTGACTGAAGCTGCCATCACCAATACTCATCAGAAGATCAGAGAACTCTCCGGCTCTTGTGTCGCCATTCAGATGAACCCTCATGTTTATTCTTAAAGTGACGACAGTGATTTGACGCCACAGGTACGAAGACTTCAGACAGGCTTTCACTTCGTCGGCGCGTGTTCCTCTGGGCACGACTGGTAGGGTTTGCCGAAAGTCTCCAGCTAGCAACACTGTCAAGCCTCCCATACGTGTGGTGGTGTTTCGGATGTCTTGGAAGGTCCTGTCCAAAGCCTCGACACCCCCTCTGTGCCATGGTGGACTCATCCCAGACAATCCGCTTGCACTGTCTTAGCACTTCAGCCATGTTGCTCTGCTTTGATATGTTGCACGTGGAGGGCGAATCAGTGGTGTGGCTGAGGTTGAGAGGTAGCTTGAAAGCTGAATGAGCAGTTCTCCCACCCTGAAGAAGAGTTGCTGCAATGCCAGAAGAAGCCACAGCTACAGCAATGTCACCTTCCGCTTGGACTTTCGCAAGCAGAAGGTTTATGAGGAATGTCTTGCCAGTTCCTCCTGGATGAGCAGTTCTCCCACCCTGAAGAAGAGTTGCTGCAATGCCAGAAGAAGCCACAGCTACAGCAATGTCACCTTTCGCTCGGACTTTCGCAAGCAGAAGGTTTATGAGGAATGTCTTGCCAGTTCCTCCTGGAGCATCAAGAAAAAACACCGTGCCAGTGCCCGAGACAACGCTCCTCATCACTTGCTTGTAAACTCTCTTTTGGTCACCATTCAGCAAAGGCTCGTTGTTTGAGACTACATTGGCCAACTCCGAGGTGTCGTAAGAGGTTTCCCTGAAGTACTCGGGATTCGACGTAACCTCTGCCAGTTCTCTCGAAGGTGAAGGCAGCCCGTAATGATCGACAGAGAGACCTCCGATAGCAATGACGTAGTTCTCAAGCAACTGAAGACACTTGTTGTAGATCATAGGCAACCACTGTTGCACTTCTGTTCCTCCATGATCTCTTTCAGTCTGTCTCCTAACATCTTCTGCCATGCTGTCTCTATGTTTTTCCCAGAGATTGAAGGGGTTCTCCATTGGGCAGAAGACCAGCATTACAGCGAACAGTTCACGGATCTTTTGAGGTGAGCGAGACAGAGCAGCTTCCTGGAGAGTCTCGTCCCAGTTGACATCGTCCTGTAACAAACCAAGTGCCCTGCAGGCCGACTTGTAGGTTGGTTGGACAACACCGTCAACTGTTCTGAGAGATTCGAAAGAGGTGGGACCTATGATTTTGTAGAGCAGCAATCGAAGGTGGTAACATTCAGAGTTGTTCGGGTGCACAGTGTAGACCCTTCCAAGCACATTATCTTTCTTCACCCCCGAATGTCCTGGCACAGCCTTCCCCTGCTTCCTCCGACGAAACATGTTTCTTGTCCACACATAAAAAGATGGAACTTCGTGATAATAAAGCTCCTTTGCAAAGTCATCATGGTTGCAAAGATCAAAGAAGGCTAACAGAGTCGTCTGTGGTGGATTGTGTACTTTTTCTGCAACATTGCCCTCTGTGAAATAAATTCTCTGTCCGTTCTCGAGATGCACTGCAAGATGAACGACCGGAGGGTAGCGTTCGTGAATGGGAAAGCAGAAAATGCGCCACGCTGCTTCAGAGCTGCTGATGTAACGACCAGCTTCGTACCGAGAGATACGAAAGTTCAACATGGCGGACGTTGTCGACCGTTACGACCGTTACGCGTACGATTGGGAAAAGAAACCTGCTGCACTTTTGTAAGTAAGCTGTAGGGAATGCGCCTGCCAAATTTCACCCTTGTACCTACACGGGAAGTTGCAGAATTAGTGATGAGTCAGTGAGTCAGTGAGTCAGGGCTTTGCCTTTTATTAGTATAGATGAAATGAGAAGACTATATTTGGTAAAGTAAAAAAAAAAAGATATTTTTTTAATGCAACGAACAAATATGTACATGAAATAAAATGTCCAAGTGTTAAATAATTAGATTAAAAATACAAACTATATTCCTACATATTTTAATGAGAAATTACTAGGGATGCACCGATTAGTAGCTCCAGCTCCGGCTGAATATCCAGCCGTTTTTCACCATCCGGCTGATTTTCACTGATTTTTTGCCGGATAGTAAAAGGTAAACCATAGCATGGGCGTAGCCGGGGGGGGGGGGGTTGGGGTTAAACCCCTTCCCTCGAAATGAAATCCCCCTGGGGGGGGGGGGAGACGGACTTTAGTGACTGATTTTTTGCTTTGATTTTGTTTATTTTAGGTGAGATTTTAATACTAAACCATCACTTGCTCCAGCACAGCCAAGGGTTTTTGAGTTTTAAACCCCTTACTAGGGGGGTCTTGAATTTAAAACCCCTACCAGGGGGGGTGTTGAGTTTAAAACCCCCTACCAGGGGTTTTAGCAGTTAAATCCCGCTCTTCCATAAAACAAAACAGAAAAAATGCAAACGACAATCCCCAAATTCTAAGAGCACAGTTAAAAAAGATTTTGATTTTAAAACCCCACCAAAATTTACGATAAACCCCCTCTTCAATATAAAAAAAGCAAATTACACACTCAAAATTTTGAAAGGGTTTTGAGTTTATCCACCCCCCCCCCTCTTATTCAGTTGGGTTTGAAGCTAAAAATTACCTATTACCTATAAAAAAAATGCTAATTACGCACTAAAAATGTTATGAGTGTAGATAGATGGGTTTTCACTCAGTTTTGAGTTTAAACTCCCTGTTACGTGCGCATGCTAGTGTAAATGTGAAATGGTGCGAATACGTGTTGAAAGGAGAGAAGAACCAAAATGGAGAAATAGAAACGAGATAGTGTTCTAGTGTTGATGGACATGAAATGAGTTCTAAACGATGACGTTGTTGTTTTAGTGTTAATGTACTGTGTCAAAGAGTCTCATCTTAGAAAGGAACGTAACAAGTGGCGCCCAACGTGAAGGTAAAACCTATGTAGTCCTTTATACACAGTGAATCTCCTGTCAACAGACTGTAGAGATATCATATTATATAGTCTGGATCTAGCGACAGGATACTATTCAATTTGATTAGTAGTGATAGAAAATGGAGGACAAAGCTGAGGTAGCAGCGTTGAAAGAAGAAGGGAGGTTATTTACTACCGTGAACAATTTGTTAACTGTGCGATAGAAACAAATGATGATCCACAGACATTCCTGGACAGAATGACCAGTAGTTTTGAAAATTGGACTGAAACCGCTAAAATAGAAAAGACCTTTGACGGTTTAAAAACATTTCTAATGATAGACAAAGCAATTTATGAGTGTCAGGAGGAATTTAAAATATTTTTGTTGGAGAGGAAACCAAAATCCATAGAAGACATAGTAAGACTGATAAGGGCCTATAAGGTGGCACATCCCGATAAGAAACTATCCAGAGGCAGTGAAATAGAAGAAATAGTTGCATTTGAACAAGAGATACACGAGACAACTACATCAACAACGGCAGACGATTTAGATATGATGAACAAAATAGATTTAGAGGACAAGGAAGAAACCAAACGGGTAGTAGACAAGGACAGTTTTATAGTAACAGAGGGCGATACCAAAGAAATGTACAGGGACGATTCGGTGGAGTAAGAGCTAGAAGAGATCAAAGCCTGTCAATGCTAACATGTGCAGGAAGCCTAGAGTATTTTGAGACCTTCGTGGGAAACAAAATAGCAAGGACGATACGGGATTGAGGCAGTACAATTGTGGGTGTTAATAAGAAATTAGTAAGGAATTGTGTGATGCTTGATGGAAAGACCGTACAATTACCAGTTGCTAGAATTAAGATTGATAAACCATATTTTACTGGAATTGTGGATGCTTGTGAAATAGTCCATGCTCATATTAATTTGATTATTGGAAATATTCCTGGCATAAAAAACTGCAATAAAAAGGATATGGGAAATTGGAAGAAGTGTTTCGGAATGAGTATTACTCGATCCAAATGTAAGGACCTGGATGCGGGGGATCTGGAAAAATTATTTCAGTTACCAGATTTAAAAAAAAGAAGGATTAATAGAAAACTCAGAAACATTAGAACTTAATAATGTAGTATTCAACAAGGAAAGGTTTATTAGAGAACAAAAAATGACCCAGAGATGCGTCAGTTGGCCCAGAAAGGAGGTAGAGGAGGAAGATTTTATATAGAAAGAGGAATTTTGGTAGGAGAAATTGAGTCACAAGGAAGAAAAATTATACAGGTTGTTGTACCAGCTGAATTTAGAAATGTTATATTGAAGAATGGGCATGATGAAGAATATGCAGGCCACATGGGAATTCACAAAACAAAACAAAGAATATTTAGGGACTTTTATTGGCCATCTATTAGTAAAGACATAAAAAATTATGTCTTGTCGTGCAAAGTTTGTCAAATGAAAGGCACTGAAAAAATCAGAGCTCCATTACAAAAGGTAGATATACCAGAAAGGCCATTTTGTAAGATTGCGATTGATTTGATTGGACCCATGCTGGTGATAAAATAGGGGTCATCGATATATTCTAACTGTAATAGACGTGTGCTCAAGATGGCCAAAAGCTATTCCACTAAAAAGAATTGAAGCCAGTGATATAGTTCAAGCGTTATAGACATTATTTACACGGTTTGGATTTCCTGAAGAGGTTCTGGCAGATAGGGGCACACAGTTCCACTGCCAACTAACGACAACATTTTTGAAAATGTTTGGAATTCGGCAATGGTTTACAGCCCCGTACCATCCGCAGAGCAACGGTATTTGTGAACGTTTTAACTGTACGTTAAAGAAAGCGTTATCGAAAGTAGCAGATGACAATCTCAAAGAATGGGATGTGGCCTTACCCTTAATAGTTTTCGCATACAGAGAGAGCCGTAACGAAGCCACAGGGTTTTCGCCATTTCAGATGATTTATGGAGGAAATCCAAGAGGCCCAATGGCAATCCTAAAAGACCTAATACTCCCACAAGAACATGTTGGAAATAAAGAAAGTTATGATATAGAGACAAAAAACAGAAATAAAGTAATAAAGGCTTGTGAGGAAGCGAGCAAACATGTGCTTGATAAAAATGAACTAACACAGTCTAGGGTGAATAAACACAGGAAATTGACCAAACTAGAAGTAGGTCAAGAGGTTTTGGTATTAATAAAGGATAAGGAGAATGTACTATTCACGAGATGGTTGGGTCCTTATAAGGTAACAAGGAAGATAAGTGATGTGGATTATGAAATTAATATTGATTCAAGGCTGAAAATATTTCATGTGGATATGCTAAAAGAATTTAGGTCGAAACAAATAAGTGAAAAAAGCAGTAAAGAAGACCCATTGGTCATGGGTGCATCCGTGTGTGTAGACTTTGAGACAGAGGAAAGATTGGGAAACATAGAAACAATTTCAACCGATGCCAGTCAAACATGGAAAGATGTGGAAGTGAAGGGAATCTCGTCAGAAAGAGCTAAGGAAGTAACATTATTAGAAGATTTTAAGAATATTTTTACAGATTTACCAGGAAGAACGAATATCATAAAGCATAATATCAAATTTACAGGCATAGTTCCACATAAACTAACACAATATGCTGTACCATTACATCATAGAGAAGCGTTACAAAAAGAAATAGATGAAATACTTAAATTGGGAGTGATAGAACCATCTAATTTGTTATGTGCTGCACCAGTTGTGCTGGTTAAAAAAATGTGGCAACATTAGACTGTATGTGGATTACCGTCAATTAACTAAAATTACAGAATTTGACCCATTACCAATGCCACAGGCGGAGGAAATGTTTACTAAATTGAAAAAAGCAAAAATTTTCACCACGTTGGACCTTTCTAGAGGATACTGGCAAGTACCCCTAAAGGAAGAAACTAAACCACTATCCACATTTAAGACACATTCGGCGTCTATCAGTGGCATGTGAAGAGTTTTTGCTTAGTAAATGCCCCAGCCACTTTTAACAGGATGATGGCAAAAATACTGGGTCACAGAAGAAACACTATTTGCTATTTGGATGATATCTGCATCTTTAGTGAGGATTGGAACGAACACTTACAGAGTCTAAGAGATATATTTGCTATTATCAAGGGAAACAATTTGACATTGAAACCAACAAAAATAAAAATTGGACTTATCGAAATTCCTTTTTTGGGATACAAGATAAAAAATGAATCAATTACACCACTAGAAGAAACAATTGCAAAAATAATGGATATTAGTGTACCAAAAACAAAACAACAAATTAGAAGTCTTTTAGGTCTTTGCAATTTTTATAGAAAATTTGTTCTAAATTTTGCAGAAATGATAGAGAACCTCTTACAAATCTTACAAAGAAAGGGAAATCTAACATTATAGTTTGGCCTGAACAATGTCAAAGATCGCTAGACAAGATTAAGAGGGTGTTTTCTAAAAAACCGATATTAAAATTGCCCGATAGTACTAGAGAATTTATTTTGGCAACGGATGCTTCATCCATAGCTATAGGGGGCTGTTTGATGCAAGAGTATAGTGGAATTGCCCACCCTGTTTTTTATGTAAGCAGGAAACTAAACCTAGCAGACTTAAAGTATGCAACTATTGAAAAAGAGGGGCTGGCAATTGTATGGTGCATAACAAAGTTAAGTTTTATCTGATGGGGGCTAAATTCCAATTATGGACTGATCATGCTCCGTTGGCATTAATTAATTTAAATAAATGTGGTAATAATAGAATTGCTAGGTGGGCATTACAACTGATGGACTATAAATTTGAGATCAAGACAATACCAGGTAAAGAAAATGTTGTGACAGATGCATTATCACGATGTACTTAGGTTGGTGAGATTGTGTAGGGTATATAATGATTACTTACATTCTGTTAGGAACTAAGCTATTTTATTGTGTATATTTGAAAATTCTGGCATGGAGTGTAGTAGATATTCCACAGAGAATTGTCCAATTGGGAGTATACACAACAATGATTAGTGAGCAGATATAGATTTGAATTGAATTATAGGCGGGGAGTGGTATTAACGAAATCTGCAGGATTACATACAGACATGCATAGATATATATATGTGTCAATTGTCCATAATAACAATTAGTATTGTGATGGATACTGTCACAATTGGGGAATATAAATGCTATATGTTAAATCTAATGTTAGAATTGTATTGGTATTAATATGTCATTGTGTATGATTTTGTTTTGTAGTACATTATGGTTCTCTGTTACAGAGAATTTAAATTATTTTAATTTGGAATAGGCTGATAAGATATGTGGTGATATGTATTTTGGACGTTTGATGTATATCGAACTTGTTAAACGGGGGGGGGGGGGGGGGGGGGGTCACGTGCGCATGTTAGTGTAAATGTAAAATGGTGCGAATGCGTGTTGAAAGGAGAGAAGAACCAAAATGGAGAAATAGAAACGAGATAGTGTTCTAGTGTTGATGGACATGAAATGAGTTCTAAACGATGACGTTGTTGTTTTAGTGTTAATGTACTGTGTCAAAGAGTCTCATCTTAGAAAGGAACATAACACCCCCCCTTCTGAGGGCTTTTAAGGTAAAAAATACCTCTGTAATATTACTAACAAAGCAAATTATACACTCAAAATTCTAGGAATGTAGACAAAGGGGTTTTGAGTTTAAACTCCCCTCCAGTGGAGTTTGAAGCTAAAAAATACTTTTCAATATCAAAAAAAGTATATTACACTTTGTAAAATCTATGACCGTAGCTAAAGGGGTTTTGAGTTTAAACCCCTCGCCAGCTGGGTTTGAAGCTAAAAAATACATATTCAATGTAAAAAAAAAAAAAGCAAATTGCGCACTCAAAATGCTATGAGCGTTGCCAAAAGGGGTTTTGAGTTTACACCCCCCTTCAGAGGGGTTTGATGCAAAATATACTTCTTCTATTTAAAAAAAAAGCAAAATTCCACACTAAAATTGTTTGAGCGTTGCTAAGCCTATTGGGCGTTTTGAGTTTAAATCCTCTCCTACAGATGGCTTTTTTTATAAAGTTTAATACCCCTCCAGATGGTTTTGAGTTTAAAATCCCCTTACAGAGCGTTTTGAGGTGGAAAACCTGTATCTTCAATATTATTTCTAAAGCAAACTACAGTTCTATGACCGTGGCTAAATGGGGTTTTGAATTAAAAAAAACCTCCAGAGATTTTTTTGTTTAAAACCCCCACATATTTTGACGATAAAACTTCCCTTTTCGATATAAAATCTAAAGCAAACTACAGTGACCTAATTCCAAGAGCATATTTAAGAGAGGTTACACATTTCCACCAGTGGCAGGGCTCCATTAATAAAGTGCAGTGAATAGTCATCTGCGAAATTAAAAAACACTAAATGTGGCTCAACAAAGATGCTAAGAGAGATTTTTGGAGTCAGTTATAGAGATCGGGTCTAAATGAAGGAAATCCTATGCCGAACTGGAAGTCGACCCCTTAGTAAGATTTATGACAGAGCGTCGCAAGAGGTTTGCCGGACATGTTCTCCGACAAAATGAATTACGCATAATAAGAGTTGCGATGACATCCTATTAAGAACAGCTTGGCGCCAAACATATATGGAGGTCCTCAGAGCAGGTGGGAAGAAGCTTCAGACATTACCAGTGACAGATTTTTGTGGAAACAGCTTGACGGCAAATGCGCCTAACGCCGCTGGAGGGTCTAAGTCAGTAAGAATAGCAAATTAGGTTTTTGAAATAAAACTTTTTAACAGCAGGAAAATGCACTGTAGATACGTCAGAATATGCATTTTGTTGGCTTTACATTTCTATTAATAAGTATATAAACGACATGGTTCCAGTAATGGAAATCTATAAACGTTTATATTTTTCAAAAATATTTTTTTAAAAATATAACGTGTTTAAAATATATATAAATAAGCAGCAAACATCTTTTATTACAAGGTGTGTGTATAAAAATAGAAATAAAATTTTACATAAGAGATTAGCATTACACATGCTGGCACATTCACCCTCGTTAACCCTTGGCCACAGAAACAGATGACCTTTACATCATCTGCCCATAGACTACAAGGTCTTAAAGGAAAACTAACGTTAAATTGAGAAAAAAAAAACATTTTTCACTTACAAACTAAAAAGTTTTTTTTTTCACATGTGGTAGTAATTGAAACGCACATCCCTCTTACTGGTCATGTGATATCAACAACGTTTATATCGAAAAAATGATGCCATTAACAACTATATTGATAGTCTTACATTAAAGTGGGATGTGAAGGTGGGTTTTAATGGTCTAGCTAGGGGATGATATAATGAACTGGGTTTCCACCTCAACAGGCCAATGTATTAATCAAAGAACAACAGCAAACCAAGTTGCATAATAACCGAACTGTAAATAAGTGGTCAACAAATAGTTGAACAATAACAATATTTAATACTAAATACAAATGGTTAATATTCACAGTAATATTCACAAACACCCCCACCCCCGAAAAAAAATCCTAGCTACGCCCATGATATAGCCATTTAGTATTTTACTACACATGTAGGTAAGGTATACGGCTCCGGCCCTAATATATATGTTTATATATGTATGTATGTATTTACCTGCTTCTGAGATATAATCCACTGTTTGAGGTTTATGATTCTGGCACTCTACACTTTGGAATTTAGAGGCTGAAATATACAATTGACTTCTGACATTATTGTGTAATAAAATAATTTCTAACAAGTAGTGTTAGAGGTCTAGTAAGTTAGTTTACAATTTCAATAACTTTAGGGGTTTCTATAAAAGTTTTTCTAAGAAATTCTATTAAATCAGGTAGGATAATTATTATAAGCTATATAGTAAACACAAAGCCTTTTTTGGTCACATGCACACAGTTTTTGGGCTAGCGGTGGCACATAGACATAATTCTCATTGTGGGACTCGTGCTATAACAATTCAGGGAAAGGAACCTGGACCTGTACAATGCCTTTATCAATCTTATCAAAGCTTTTGACACGGGATCTTTTCCAGACTTTGATGCACTCCAAAATGTATCTCTCAAGCAACTGAAGGTTAAAAAAGTCTAATCATGTGTCAGTTTATTTCTCTACATAGAATGATGTAAATCAGGGGGGAGTGTGATTACTCCAAAATTATTATTATTCTTTGAGTAGTTCTTAACAAAATTAATTAAGTTATGTATATCTACAGCATGTTCCCCACTGATTTGGTGTCTATGAATCTGTTGAGGCTTTGAGTTTTTTTTTATAAAAGAGATTGAATGAGGTGGTGTAAATGAGTTGTCCGCTAAGTGCTATAAATATCAAAACATGGGCCATTTTGCACAGAGGACATCAGCTGACAACAGATGACCTTTAAAAGAGACAATTACAGATCTCTCCTGAAGAGATACATTTGAGACCCCAAATAAGGCCCCTTCGAAGATAGGGAGAGACTACGAAAAGAAAACTTAAATAAGACTTTGTTAGGACACAAGACTCTTCAAAATAATAATACACTCTCAGGTCTTATTCTAGTAATACTTTAATAGTATAACAATTTATGTAAACACGAACATTTCATTTCTCTTCCTGTCACTTTCTCCCGGCTTCCCCTTTTAAACATCCCTTCCATTCATTACACAAATTCGCACCTTTATTCATGCACACCGTGCTGCGCTATGTCTGCATTTAATTTGATAAAATATGCAGGACTAGCGTTGTCATTTGAAACACTGCAATCATCCTTAATCTTCAGAATCGTTAGCAATGCCTTATGTATGTGTAATGCATCTTTTTTTTCTCAGCATAATAAATGAATGTGTGTCGATTGCAATCCACTTTCAGTTTCGAATATTTTTTGTCGTACATATATTTTACAATATTTACCTATTTTATGATATAGCATAACCCTGAAAACCAAATGACACTCTTTCGGTAGACCATAAATATCCATGCACCTAAGAAAATATTTTAAAAATAATTGAAGCACGACTGGAGCACTAGTAAAAATGTCCACTTTGAGCAGTTTACTAGAAATAAAACTTAAACACAGATTTTTAATTTTATTTTAGAAGCTATTTGAATTGATAATCATACACTAGAAATATTTCATGTCAAAATAGAGCAAAACGATTATATGTTATTTTGGAAGAGCTCGAATATTTTGAAACTTTAGTGAAAAAAAAAACTTTGTGAAAAAAATCTGTATTCGTACTGTTTGAGAAAAGACCGCGCGAATCAAACTACATAATTTTGTTATCAAGGGTGTTAGCATGTATTGTACCTCTGTACATCTTTACAAGTCTAAATGTACTTGGTGACTCTATTAATTTTGTAAGCCATGTAAGCGATGTAAGCAATTTAAGCGATCTAAACGCTGTAAGCGATGTAATGATGTAAGCGATGTTATGATGTAAGCGATGTAATGGTGTAAGCGATGTAATGCTGTAAGCGATGTAAGCGATGTTATGATGTAAGCGATGTAATGGTGTAAGCGATGTAATGCTGTAAGCGATGTAAGCGATGTAATGATGTAAGCGATGTAAGCGATGTAAACGATGTAAGCGATGTAAGCGATGTAAGCAATGTAAACGATGTAAGCAATGTAAACGATGTAAGCAATGTAAACGATGTAAGCAGTGTAATGATGTAAGCGATGTAAACGATGTAAGCGATGTAAACGATGTAAGCAATGTAAGCGATGTAAACGATGTAAGTGATATGAACGATGTGAACGATGTAAGCGATGTAAACGATGTAAACGATGTAGTGATGTAAGCGATATAAGCGATGTAAACGATGTAAGCGATGTAAACGATATAAACTATGTAAGCGATGTAAACGATGTAATGATGTAACCGATGTAAACGATGTAACCGATGTAAACGATGTAACCGATGTAATGATGTAAGCGATGTAATGATGTTAGCAATGTAAGCAATGTAAACGATGTAAGCGATGTAAACGATGTAAGCGATGTAATGATGTAAACGATGTAAGCGATGTGAACGATGTGAACGATGTAAGCGATGTAAACGATATAAGCGATGTAAACGATGTAAGCGATGTAAACGATGTAAACGATATAAACTATGTAAGCGATGTAAACGATGTAAGCAATGTAATAATGTAAGCGATGAAAACGGTTTAAGCGATGTAAACGATGTAATGATGTAACCGATGTAAACGATGTAACCGATGTAAACGATGTAACCGATGTAATGATGTAAGCGATGTAATGGATTAAGCGATGTAATGATGTTAGCAATGTAAGCAATGTAAACGATGTAAGCGATGTAAACGATGTAAGCGATGTAATGATGTAAACGATGTAAGCGATGTAAACGATGTAAGCAATGTAAGCAATGTAAACGATGTAAGCGATGGTCACATCTAAGTTTTGGTTTATGAGATCTAAAATTCACAGAAGGAATTTTTAAACCTATTGTCATGCCATTTATTACTAAAGTGAACTTAACGTACAGATGATGGCTATCTAGCCTATTGAGAATGCAGTAGTTGATTTTAATTTTATTTTGCTGCCATTTTTTTACAATAGCGAACTTAGCCTACAGGGGATGACACTCTAGACTCTAGGCAAATGAGAATGCGGTTTAAATAAGTTCAAACCTTGAACTTCCATCCAAATAAAACGTGACGTAGAACTCACTGTTATGTTGATTTGTTTGCTGCTCACTCGTATGGTGTAGTTGAAGCGGCTAAAATGTAAACATTTAATTGACTTCAAGTGATGAATAAAAAAAAAACATAATGCAGAATTTCTCACCAGGGGATTTATAACTATATTGAATTTATTTTATTTTCTCGATATCAAACAAATAATTGATTGCCAATATATAATTGATTATTCGTTTTTTTATCCATTCATGTTTTGTTAGATGTAATAAATTATTTTGTAAAGTTTCAACTTGATCAGAGAATGGGTGTCCGAGAAATAAAGTGTACAATTGTTAAATTATGAGCTGACAAACAAAACATATGCACGAGAGAGAGAGAGAGTGAGAGAAATAGATAGATAGATGATAGATAGATAGATAGATAGATGACAGATAGATAGATAGATAGATAGATAGATGATAGATGATATATAGATGACCGCTAGATAGATAGATAGATGGATAGATAGATAGATAGATGATAGATAGATAGGTAGATGACAGATAGATAGATGACAGATAGATAGATAGATGACAGATAGATAGATGACAGATAGATAAATGACAGATAGATAGATAGATGACAGATAGATAGATGACAGATAGATAGATGACAGATAGATAGATAGATAGATGACCGATAGATAGATAGATAGATAGATAGATGACAGATGATAGATAGATATATAGATGACAGCTAGATAGATAGATAGATAGATAGATAGATAGATAGATGACAGATGATAGATAGATAGATAGATAGATAGATAGATAGATAGATTGATTGATTGATTGATTGATACATACTAACATACAAACAAAGATTAGATAGATAGATAGATAGATAGATGGATGGATGGATGGATAGATTTTAATTGATTGATTTATAGATACATACATACATAGATGCATACATACATACAAACATACATACATACATACATAGATAAGATAGATAGATAGATAGATAGATACATAGATACATACATACAAACATAGATAGATAGATAGATAGATAGATAGATAGATAGATAGATAGATAGATAGATACATTCATATATACATACATACATACATACATACATACATACATACATACATACATACATAAACACATAGATAGATAGATAGATAGATACATAGATAGATAGATAGATAGATAGATAGATAGACAGACAGACAGACAGATAGACAGATAGACAGATAGACAGATAGATAGATAGATAGATAGATAGACAAAGAAATAGTTTACCTTTCACAATAAAATATTCTTTTATTATTAATTTCAATGAATTGCTTATATGCAATATCCGTTTTATAGCAAGTTTGTCCCCAGTCTATATGTAGTAGATGAACAAGTGCATCTCTTTTATTAGTTGTGATGATACAGCTTCTGCTATTAAAGAGTTTTGTCTTTGTACGCAGGATAAATGTCACCGCTGATATCAAAGCCTTATCCTTTAACCAAGTGTTGATATCTTTACTCATGTCAAACACTGACAAATTATCTGGTGCTAGATTTAAGACATCAGAGTTATATGTTAAGCTTTATAAATCTTATATATCTATATGCTCAACACATGGTTATTACCTATTTATAGTTAGAGTTGGATTTGCAAGTTAGACATGGATTTGCAAGTTAGAGTCTGATTTGCAAGTTACAGTCTAATTTGCAAGTTAGAGTCTGATTTGCAAGTTAGGGTCTGATTTGCAAGTTAGAGTGTGAGATATGATTTTGTTAGAATAGAAATATTTTTCCTATCGGATCTATTCCCTAGACAATGACCTTCACAGCCACCTATATAGAGGCAGTTTGTAATAATAATTACTTTTGTATAACGCTGTGATTCAATTTCTTTTTCTTCATATCGACACATGTTTTTCATAAAGCTATATTAACTCTATTTAGTTCAGGATTGACTTCAAGACTTACGATCATGGAAATAGTAGAACTAGCATAATAAAATAATTAATCACTTATCAAGTTTAAGCAATTTTTTCTTTAAGTTAATGATGATTCTCTTACTTGTTGGCTTGCACCAATAATCAATACGCATTACATCAGTCTGTACAAGTGATTGTGTACAGTTTATTTGCAGATTATTTTGTGCTGATTCTAAAATCGTACATCTCTTTTGACCATTACATTCTTGTCTCAAGTTGTTTAGAAATTGTTGTTCTTCCTTGTTGTCCCAGGTAATGTTTCTAACGAGTTGACTGGAAGAGCATCCATATGCCTAGGTGAATACAAAACAAAACATCCAATGTTAAGAACTAGCTTCATAAAGGTGTACACGCAATACCAACCATAAGAATATACTTTCTAATATATTTTTACATATTTTATGAAACTGTTTTATTGGGATGTTAAACATCAGTTTTTCTTGTTTAACGAAAACAAAATATAAAAGAAACATGCAAAAAGTGTTGTTGATTTTTTTTTAAAGAAATAGACAATTCCTCCGTTATGAGACTGACAACTATTTGTATGACCGATTACTACTTTTTTGATAGCTAATGAATGATATAAAATAATATAAATGTTAAAAAAAAAACTCACATCGCCTTAATCCCCCCAAAACAACCCCACTCCCATCCCAAGGAAAAAAAACATGATAAATAAACTATATTCATCTACTCAGAATCAATAAAATTCTAATGATAGATCCAGAATTAAAAAAAAAAAAAGACGTTCATAAAATGCATTTATTTATTCGATTCGTTAATGAAGACATGCGGGAATACCCGCTGTGTATGTGTGTTCAAGATATGGATTGTCTAGACCTCAAGTCAGATTTAATTATTTTTTTTTGTGATATTCTTTGAAAATTATAATTGTGAAACCAGAATTTTCCCCAGTGTGGCAAATCAGCTAGTAATTCTTTCCTAAGAAATACGTTAATTGTCAAAAAATCTAGCACAAATATCGTTAAAATCGTTAAAGCTGCTTTTGAAAAGTATTTCGCGTTATTTAACTTAATGAAAAATTTGCAATCTGAATAGAAGAATTGTAAAAAATATTTTATAAAATAATGTCTGTTCTTCTCGATCTAACCTTTTGATGAATAGTAGATTTACTTGGAACCAATCCACTATTGAATTAAAAGGTTTGAGTTTCAATGCAAAATCGTACGACTAGACAAACCGACTAGTCAATTATCTCAACTTGTATATACTTACTGCTGTATTATATTTGTCGCTGACAGAGATACGAACATTGATGATACAAATCCCTCCGTCGACACAAGCATCTCTGTCCTTTGGAAATGTTTGATTCGTATTAAAGTTTTTCATGTAGGAAAATGAAATTGTATGAAATGCTGAAAATATAATTAAAGAACATTGTTTCATTTAATTCTTTTTTCTATTCGGAAGTCTATGATTTTATAATTCTGTTGATTTTTAGTGGCCCCCGAAAGGGGATTAGACGCTATAAGTTTTGTGTGGTCAGTCTGTCCGTCCGCCCCTTTAGATCTAGTAAACTAAAAAAGATACTGAAAATCCGACATCATAATATTTTAGACCATTCAAAGTTCTGATGCAACGGCTACTTTTTTCTTTTCAGAAAGCGAAAAAATATTTAATTTTTAAAATCAACCATGCAAGCAGTTTTTTTTTAATATAAAAATACACCACTTTTACAACTATTCACTATTAATAGTATCAAACACGGGAGGCTATTTAGTAAGATATGACAATTTACCATATTTTAATCACATTTGTGCAAATGGTTTTAGATATTTTTTCCAAAATTATTTTTTTTACAATTGTATTGCAAAGTTAGGTAATCTTTGTCAGACTAGATACTACATTTAAACACAATTTTTTTTTTTACTTCTTAAAGAGAAAAAATATATTTAGTATAAGTTGGACATAATTTAAAACAACAATTAATTAGTATTTTTCGTATTACGAAGTGAACTACAACGCTCCACCGTATTGGGAGACACTTTACTAATGTATTTTTTTTTCGGAAATTTGTTTTCTTGAGGCTTTGAATAAAAACATTATCGAAACATCGAAACATTATCTCAATGGAAACTAACAGGAAATTTTATCGATTAGCGTGAATATATAGTTCTGTGATTAATAGGTCTGTGGTTTTAATAGGAACAGAAATAAATACTTTAGATTTAACTCTGATAAACATTAAAGTTTTATTTATCATACTGTGTGATTATGGTTACTTAAAAGTATTACATTTTTTTTTAAATTACAAGTCCTTGGCATCTTGCATCTTATGCATGCATGTTTATGTAGATATTTTTCGGTTTATCACAACTTTAATTGTTATTTCAATTTGAATTAAGATGTTTTGCTCAATGTTAGAATGATAATTCAACTTACAATGCAAAGATCTGCCAATGAGTGTGACAATAATAATAAGTAGATACAAACTCCAGAATGAAAGTCCAGCGTTAAACATCATCAAATTTAAATTGTAAACTACTTTTGTAAAAAGTATATTAGAATTACTGCAATTCAATGTCAGGCTTATTTGATAAACTACTTTAATTTTATAATATAACTGTTTTTCACAATTTTACAACTTTTGAATGAAAATACCCTGAAATGAACGACTCAAACAAATAAAATAAATAATAAATGGAGTGTTGTGTTTGTGTGTAATCCGATAATGGATTTGGTAGGCAAAAAGATATTTGATATTTTTTTAAAAATCTATTTTTGTATTCTTGCCAATGTGGTCTATCAGGTCTCTTTGCGTATTTAAAAAGACTCAATCCTTTTTTTTTTGTTAGCTAATTAAAATCATTAGTCATTTCCAGTTTTGGGTTAAGTATCGATGAAGCGTGTTCATACAAAACATATCGCGTAGTGTGTCAATTGTTCATTGATTTTAAGAAGAGCTAGAACAAGTGAAATAAAAATATTTTTGTTCAAAGACAATCCCTCCACTGTAAAGCTGGGGATGTTTTGTAAGAGCGATTGCTTTGCTCTTTATAACTAATTTGTGATTGATTTTAAAAACAAAACAACAGTTTAACTCTGTAGAACATCTCCTTCTCGCTACACAATTAAAATATCCATTATGTAAATTGTAAATCATGAATCATAAGACGGTGCACAAAATATTACTGAATGTATTGTTATTGTATTCTTAAGTGCATATGTCCGGAAATTTCCACTAATGTGTGTTCTAAATATAGATCGCATAACTCTCTAAACCAAAATGTGCCTGAACGTGTATTTATTTTAATTTACTAAAGACAAGCGGGAATAACCGCTGAAGTATAAGTGTTCACGACATATATTGTCTAGAACCCAGAACAATTTTAATTCTTAGAAGCCACTAATTCTTTTCCAAAAGATATACATCAATTGTTTAATTTGTAGGAAAATAGTTTGATGTTTGTGTTGCGAGACGTGTCTACCAATCCATGTTGTTTGTTTGTTTTCTTTTGTTTTGTCGTTCTAGTAAAATTTGATTTGTAAGACACTCAATATATCGAACTGATTAAAGAAAATACTATTTTAAAAAATTCTAGACTATAGGAGATATGGTATTGAAGATACTTGTTTTTTTTTTAATATAATAAAGATGTTTGTTACGGTCGTAGCGCAGCACGGTAACTTTTAAGAGAGTTAGACTCTTACCGGCTGGACAGCCTTGGGATCTGCGAGCTCAAACAAGGAAATCCTATGCCGAACTGGGAGTCGAACACTTGGTGAGATTGTGACTGAGCGTCGCATGAGGTTTGCGGGACATGTTCTACGTCAAAATGAATTACGCACACCAAGAGTTGCGATAACATGGAAGTCAAAACAAGGAAAGCGCAAACAGGGACGCCCTCGTATTACTTGGCGACACACCTTCAATGAGGACCTCAGAACAGTGGATACCAGGTGGGAGGAGGCTTCAGACATTGCCAGTGACAGATCTTTGTGGAGACAGCTTGCCGCCCAATGCGCCGAACGGCGCGGGAGGACCTAAGTCTAAGTCTAAGTCTTGTATCGTAACAAGTGGCGCCCAACGGAAAAGGCAAGACCTGCGTATATCGGTATCTAATTCCTGTCTACTGAGGTATTACTAGTACTACAATAAAGTGTAACACAATCTCTAGATCTCTAGATCTATTAAGATTGAGAGAGTTAGCGTCATCTAAATCTCTAAAGCTATGTACTAGACTCACTGGTAAACATAAACCTTTAGTTGAAACTTAACTAAAAACATTATTGCTGAATTTATCAATTGGATTAACATTTAAATCTAGATTTATATGCTTATAATTATTATGACGGCCCATTCTCTACATTCACCAATGTGAAAACGTCAGGGGTTACCCACTGTATCTGGATGTGCTATGAATTTATAAAAAAAAATAATAATAAAAATCATGAAGTACATGTTCATTATTCTGGCTGGTCATAGTTCTCAACAATAACCTTTAACATTCAATCTTGATGGAAATGTGTACGATTATTAGCACTGCTGTGGGCAACACTAGTTAATTTTGACTACGGTGGAGAACAGTGCCCATTTACTACCAACGGATATACACTGACTACGGCATATAGACAAACAACGAAAGACTCATATCACCGGCGGAGAATATACACTAGCATTGGCAGTTATACCAGCAGGAAGAAGAGTATTCCGGGAAGTAGATACATATTTGTATTCGAATAATATTAAACGTTTGTTTCATTACATTACATTTAGATATGAACATGTTGGGTCCAGGCATTAGGTATATGAGAATCAAATATATTTAATTGATATGGTCAGATAACTCTATAAAGAAAAATTACAAATGGCGGATAAAGCTGAGATAGTTGTTTTGAAAGAAGAAGGGAGACTATTGGAATTAGAAGGAGCAGAGCTGAGAAAATATGTACAAGAAAGATTAATAGAAAATAGAGAAAGAGAAGTTAGTGATGGAAAAGGAAATAGAGAAAGAGAAGTTAGCCATGGAAAAGGAAATAGAGAAACAGAAGTTAGCCATGGAAAAGGAAATAGAGAAACAGAAGTTAGCCATGGAAAAAGAAATAGAGAAAGAGAAGTTAGTGATGGAAAAGGAAATAGAGAAACAGAAGTTAGTGATGGAAAAGGAAATAGAGAAACAGAAGTTAGCCATGGAAAATGAAATAGAGAAAGAGAAGTTAGCCATGGAAAAGGAAATAGAGAAACAGAAGTTAGCCATGGAAAAGGAAATAGAGAAACAGAAGTTAGCCATGGAAAAGGAAATAGAGAAAGAGAAGTTAGCCATGGAAAAAGAAAGAGAGAATGAGAATATAACTATTGATAAAGATAAATTAGCAATGGATAAAGAAATAGATAAAGAGAAGTTGGCTATCAGTTAAGAGAAATTAGTTACGGATAAAGAAATTGAGAAAGAGAAGCTAGCTATGGAGAAACAAAGGTTAGCCATAGAGAAAGAAAAGTTGACATTTTATCGTCAACAATATGTTAATTGCACCATTGAAACCAACGAGGATCCCCAAACATTTTTAGACAAGATGAATAGCTACTTTGACAATTGGACAGAGTCATCAAAAATAGAGAAGACGTTTGATGGACTAAAAGTATTTCTTATGCTGGATAAAGTCATTTATGAGAGTCAGGACGAACTAAAAATATTCCTGCTGGAGAGAAAGCCAAAATCTGTAGATGAGATTGTAAAATTAATAAGGCCATTATTAGGGCTTACAAAGTGGCACATCCTGAAAAAAAGTTAAACAGAGGTAAAGATATTGAAGAAATAGTAGCATTTAATAGAGCTAGAGAAACACAAGACTGTTATAGCAACAATAGAAGATTTAGATATGAAGGACAGAATAGGTTTAGAGGACAAGGAAGGAGCCAAATAGATAGTAGACAAGGCCAGTATAATAGCTACAGAGGGAGATATCAAGGAAACAGACAGGGAAGATATGACGGCAGAAGAAATGGAAAAGATCAAAGTTTGTCGTTGTTGTCGAGATCAGGAAGTCTAGATTGTTTTCAAACATTTGTAGAAAATAAGGCTGCAAGAACGATAAGGGACACTGGGAGCACTATTGTTGGAATAAACCGAAAATTGGTTGAAGATCATGAATATACTGGAAAAAACAAAGCATGTATTATGATTGATGGTAAAACAGTTCGATTACCCGTGGCCCGAGTGAACATTAAAACACCGTATTATACAGGGATCGTAGAGGCATGTGTTATAGACCATGATCAAATTGATTTGATTATTGGCAATATACCAAACATAAAGAAGTGCACGGAAAATGAGATAGAAGTTTGGAAAAATTGTTGTGGAATGGCGACTACTCGATCCTGTAGTAAAGATGTAGAGGAAGGAGATTTGGCAAAATTTTTTTAGTTATCAACTAAGGAAAAAAGGCAAGATGAAGAACAACATGAAAACACAGAAACAATAGAAATCAAAGACATAGGATTTAACAAAGAAAAATTTCTCACAAAACAAAAAAATGATCCAGAGTTACGTCAGCTGGCTCAGAAAGGAGGTAGAGGAGGAAGATTCTTTATAGAAAGAGGAGCTCTTGTTAGAGAGATTGAAAGGCATGGGGAAACAATAATACAGCTTGTGGTACCTAGAGAATTCAGCAGCTTGTTATGGAAAACGGGCACGATGTAGCGCACGCAGGACATATGGGAATACATAAAACGAAACAAAGAATAATCAAGGATTTTTATTGGCCATCTATTAGTAAGGACATCAAAAACTATGTGACTTAGTGCAGACTATGCCAAATAAAAGGGGCAAGAAAAATAAAAGCACCATTACAAAGGGTGGATAAAGCAGATAGAATATTTAGTAAAATAGCGATTGATTTGATTGGTCCAATGCCAGTAGTTTCGAATAGGGTTCACCGTCATATTTTAACTGTGATAGACGTGTGCTCAAGATGGCCAGAGGCTATTCCACTCAAAAGAATTGAAGCCAGAGACAAAGTACAAGCATTATATACGTTATTTACAAGATTTGGATTTCCCAAAGAAATATTATAAGGATAGGAGCACTCAATTCAACTGCCAGCTGACTACAACATTCTTTAACATATTTGGGATTCAGCAAAGGTTTACAGCCCCTTAACACCCACAGAGCAATGGTATTTGCGAACGCTTTAATGGTACGCTAAAGAAAGCATTATCTAAAGTAGTGGACGATAAACCTAAAGAGTGGGATATGGCTATTCCGTCAATACTATTTGCATACAGAGAGAGTAGTAATGAAACAACAGGGTTTTCACCATTTCAAATGACATTGATTCGAAGCTTAAAATATTTCATGTAGATTTGTTAAAAGAGTTTAGACCACGACAAAGAAGTGAAAAAAGGAGTAAAGATGAGTCAATGACAATGAGTGCCTGTGTGACGGAAGAAATGGAGGCAGAGGAAAGGTTTAGACCAATAGAGACAGTGGCAACAGAAAGTAGCAAACGTGGAAGGATGTCACAATGGATGAAACTTCTCTTGATAGAGATAAAGAAATCAAGGCACTTATTCAGGAGTATAAGAATATTTTTACGGATTTACCTGGAAAAACAAGTATTATAGAACATGATATCAAGTTAACTGGCAAAGTACCGAATGAACTGCCACAATATACGATCCCATTACACCATAGAGAAACATTACAGAAGTAAATTGATGAGCTACTAACACTTGGAGTGATAGAACCATCTAGTTCACCATGGGCTGCACCAGTCGTGCTTGTTAAAAAAAGTGTGGCAATTTAAGATTGTGTGTGGATTATCAATAGTTGAATAAAGTCACACAATTTGATCCATTTCCAATGCCACAAGCAGAAGAAATGTTTACTAAGCTAAAAAATACACGTTGGATCTGTCAAGAGGATACTGGCAAGTACCTCTAAAACAAGATGCTAAACCATTATCGGCATTTAAGACACCTTCGGGCATATATCAATGGAATGTGATGAGCTTTGGCTTGGTAAATGCTCCAGCCACGTTTAACAGAATGATGGCCAAATTATTCAGCCATAGAAGAGACGCAATTTGTTATTTAGATGATATATGCATTTTTAGTGAGCAATGGGATGAGCTTAAAACAATTTAACATTGAAACCAACAAAGATAAAAATTGGCTTAAGTGAAATTTTATTTTTGGGGTATAAGATTAAAAATGAGTACATTACACCATTGGAAGAAACTGTATCAAAAATATTAAACATTAAGGTACCAAAGACAAAGAAGCAAATTAGAAGCCTTTTGGGTCTATGCAACTTTTATAGAAAATTTATCGCAAATTTTTCAGAAATAATTGAACTACTAACAAATCTAACAAAGAAAGGAAAACTTAACAATATAGTGTGGACGGAGGAATGTCAAGAAGCACTGAACATAATTAAAACTTTCTTTTCTGGGGCACCGATTTTGAAATTACCTGACAATACTAAGGAATTTATTTTGGCTGCAGATGCATCAGCCATTGCAATAGGAGGCTGTCTAATGCAAAAATGGAATGGTGTCCCACATCCTGTTTTATGAGTAGAAAACTGACAGCAGCTGAGTTGAAATATGCCACCATTGAAAAGGAAGGACTAGCTATTGTATGGTGTATAACAAAATTAGGGTTCTACCTATTGGGAGCTAAATTTGAACTATGGACTGATCACGCTCCCTTGGCCTTCATTTGTACAAATAAACTAGGGAATAACAGAATAGCCAGGTGGGCATTGCAACTTATGGATTATAACTTTGAGGTCAGGACAATACCGGGGAAAGCAATGTGATAGCTGACACATAATCACGGTGCACCCAAGTAGGGAAAGAAATGGAAGTAAGGAAAGGAGCTAGGCCACGTCAATTTTGATTCTGTTTGTTGGTCAAAAGAATAATGTCAGTAAAATCATTTTCGTGAGAACACAATATATAGCAGTGTAATGAATAGACATATATAACAGATTGAAACATTTTGTAAATATACACATATTACATGTATATGTAATCAAAGACTGTATGGATTGACGAAGTTTTGTTACATGTGTAAGGTGTCGAGATATTAATATATGGTGTTAGGTCAATGCAACAGCAACGGATTATTACTACTCCAGACCTGTGCTGAACACAAGCTGCTCATATCGAACACAATATTCAGTTTTCCAATGAGAAAGCGAACTTCCTGGATGCATCCCCGCTCAAGACACTGGCACCTCATAGATTACGTCATCACCAGACAATCTGACCGTCAGGACATTCGTGTCACCAAATCTTGTGGAACATAACACCGCCTCATCATCACAAAACTAAACATTCGTATTCAACCAAAGAGACGTATGCAAAAATCTAAACCCCTAAAAAGGCTAAACACGGCCAGCTTAGCAGATGACAAAACTGAAAAGTCGCTTGCAGATGCGATAGAGAAGTGCCTCAAGTCCACCCTTCCAACTGAATCAAATGTAGATAAAAGCTGGGAATGCTTCAAAGAAGCTATCTATAGCACAGCATTAAACATACTCGGTCCTATGGAGAGAAAGCATCAGGACTGGTTTTATGAAAACAATACTGAGATCAGAAAACTATTAGATGAAAAGCACAAGCTCCACAAATTGTATCTGAACAGCCCAAACTCCCAGTCCACTAAAGATGCATTCACTAACATCCGCAAAAATGTGCAAAAACAGTTACGACAAATGCAAGATACCTGGCTTAGCAAGAAAATGGAAACAACACAGGACAAGCACGATATGAAGAACTTCTACCATGCCATAAACGATATCTACGGACCCACAAAGTCAGGCTCATCACCTCTATTAAATGCTGATTAAATCCTATTGACAGATAAGGAAGAAATCCTAAAACACTGGGCAGAGCACTTCGAAAAGGTTCTCAATACACCTTCCATCATAAATGAAGCGGCCATAAACAGGCTACAGCAAGTACCAATAAATGAAAAAATGGATGACCCCCCTACGCTAAAGGAAACCGATCTTGCCATTCAACAGCTCGCAAGCGGAAAAGCCCCAGGAGCTGACTTCATTCCCGCAGAGATCTACAAAAAAGGTGGATTAGCCCTGATTGAAAGACTTCATAAGCTCTTCTTAATTATGTGGGGAAAAGAGTCAATACCACAAGACTTTAAAGATGCCACAATTGTTCATTTATACAAGCGAAAAGGAAACCGCCAGATCTGTGACAACCACAGAGGGATATCTCTTCTCTCTATTGCTGGGAAAATCCTTGCACGCATCCTACTAAATCGTTTCATGCAACACATAGAATATGGTCTACTACCAGAAATGCGAGTGCGGCTTCAGAAAAGAGAGAGGAACCATTGGCATGATCTTTGCAGCAAGGCAGCTCCAGGAAAAATGCCAAGAACAAAATGCTGACCTGTTCTCAATATATGTCGACTTAACAAAGGCACTGTTAGCAGGGAAGGACTCTGGAAGATCATGTCAAAGTATGGCTGTCCACAAAATTCATAACCATTGTGAGACTATTTCATGATGGCATTAAGACTCGTGTCCAAGAAAGTGGAGAACCTTCAGAGCCCTTCGAAGTATCAAACGGGGTAAAACAAGGCTGTGTCCTAGCACCTACACTGTTCAGTATCATGTTCTCCGCTATGCTGACAGATGCATTCACAAATCGAGAAAACAACGGGATAAATATATCATACAGATTTGATGGTGACCTATTCAACCCGAGGCGGCTCAAAGCAAAATTAAAAACAAATGCAGCAGTAATCAGAGACTTGCTATTTGCTGACGACTGTGCCCTAAATGCCTGCTCTGAAAACGATCTGCAGAGCATCGTCAGTGACTTCTCAAGAGCATGCTCAGATTTTGGCCTTACCATCAATACGAACTAGACTGAAGTCTTATATCTACCTGCTCCTGGGAAAGCCTACTCGGATCCAAGCATTACTATAAATGGACAGGATATAAACGCAGTGGACAAATTCACATATCTTGGCAGCACACTCTCCAGAAATGGAAAAATCGATAGGGAAATCGCCAAAGCCAGTGCATCCTATGGCAGACTGTCTAAAACTGTCTGGAACAGACGTGGTATCACCACAAACACAAAGCTAGGGTCTATGAAGCGGTCATCCTCCCTACATTGCTCTATGCATCAGAAACATGGACAGTGTACAGTAAACATGCAAAGAAACTGAACCACTTCCACGTGACATGTCTGATAAAAATACTAAATGGCAAATGGCAAGACAAAATACCAGATACAGAAGTTCTTCGAAGAGCGTGTCTGCAAAGCATCCACACAATCCTGATGCAGTCCCAGCTGGATGGGCAGGTCACGTCTACAGAATGGAAGACCACCGCATCCCTAAACGACTCTTGTATGGCCAACTAAGCGAAGGAAAGCGCTCGCAAGGTGGTCAAAGAAAGCGCTTTAGGGACACCCTCAAAGCTTCTCTGAAGGCGTTCAGCAAAGACCCAGGCACCTGGGAGACAGAGGCACATGACAATGCATCATGGCGTCGCGCTGTGAAAACTGGCGCACAGGTTGCTGAGGAAAAAAGAACAACGCTGGCAGAAGAAAAACGCCAGAAAAGAAAAGCAAGGCAAACGACACTAGCTCCAGCTGGAATAACCTGCCCAGTGTGCGGCCGAACATTCCGGGCTCACATAGGTCTCATCATTCACATGAGGAGGCATAAAACCCCAGTGCAAAGCCCTCAGCCCCCTGGATGACAAAGTGGTCATCATCGAACCACGATGGACGAACTATATATATATATATATGGTGTTATATTGAGAATTTGATAAAACCATTGTTAGAAATGTAAAATATAGTATTACAGTTACATAGTTAATTATAGTTTATAATTGTGAATTGTGAGATTTACTCTGATTGGTTCGTTGGGGAAGTCTGGACATTATACATTGGGACGGATGTAAGTAATTTTGAACCTAAAATAATAATGTAGAGAATGGTGATATTTAATGTTGCTGTTGGAGGTTTTTTTTGTTGTTGTTGGTTTTTACCTGGTTTAAAAGAATAAGAATTAATGAAGATAATAGAATTATATTGTACAGTGGGTTATAATTGTATTTGATACTTAAAGACGTTCGATGTACATCGAACTTGGCAAACAAGGGGGGTGTTGCGGTCGTAGCGCAGCATGGTGTGCATGAATAATTGTGCGAATTTGTGTAATGAATAGAAGGGATGTTTAAAAGAGGAAGCCGGGAGATATATTGACAGGATGAGAAATGAAATGTTCGTATTTACATAACTTGTTGTAATATTAAAGTATTTATAGAGTAATAACCTGAGAGTGTATTATTATTTCGAAGAGTCTTGTGTCGTAACAATGTTGTGTATTAGGAAATTGTACAAGTATTTTATACCTAGATATTTTTCATAAATTTTATTCTAGCTGACCAGCTAATGATTTTTCATGAGACGCTGCGCAAAATGTTGCTTACTTGTCAAATCAGCGTTTTCCCTGTGTTGCCAATCAGCTAGCATTTTTTCCAAACATAACCATTAACTGTCGAATTTCTAAGAAAACCGTAAGAGCCGTTCTAGAGATCTATGTCCACCCACCAAGGTAGATTTTAGCTTTATGGTTCCAACCATGAAGAGTTTGCAAACTAATAAGAGGAAATGTAAAACATGGAACAAAAAGTTCAAAGCTTTTGACGAAACAACATCAGTGCAATAATTAGATTTAATGACCATTTATACATCATTGAAATTTCCTTTAAGTATTTTATTAATTTAAAATGTCTCGATAGCAACTATCACGTAATCATCAAAAGTATGAACATTTTCCTTGGATAAAATTTATAACCACCATAGGAAAGAGAGCTTGCTAAAATATCTGTGCATTCAGTCTGTCTGTTAGGCATGTCATAACCAAAAAAGAAGTCCTATTGAAAAAAACGACATTACTATTGTTTAAAAGAGCTGCTTTAAAAAAGCTTATGTATGTGTTTTAAACTTAAATTATGACGAATGAAACACGGTAAATACATATGTTTTGGATGCGTCAGTAATTTCATGTATAAAGGCAAAAACCTACTATTTTGATCCTATGATGAGTAAAATATTAATTACATATATTTAAATGTGTGTATACCTCAGAGTATTCTTAAAATTTAAATATTTGTTCAGCATGAAACGTGATTTGAAAGTGATAAAACAGGGAAGACCGGAAATTTGACATTTGTTTACTAAGTTTCTTCCATAATGTAGTTAATTTATTTATTATTTAGGTCACAATTTTCTAAGACAACCATCGTATATGTGGGTCAACACACATTGGAGCTCGAAGTTCTCACAGTGGGTTGTCAGTCATATCTAGGTCAAATTATGGCCAAACCACTTAGAAGACACTTAAATGTCAACTTATCCCTGTTTAACTTCCTCACAATGTCACGGTGACTCTCAATAGTTTACTTTTACTTTACATCTTAAGTAGTCTGGTAAGTATCTTATACTCACCAACTCACGCAAAGTATTCATAAATAATGAGTTGTTTTTTACATTAAATTTGAAATTTATTGATAATCTTTTCCTATATTTTACTACGTAAATCTAAGATTACATCTAGAGATTCTAGATATAGAACTACATCCAAATATAGACCTTAAGAGTTCTAAATCAGCTATCTAGATTTAGATCTAATTCTAGATGTCTATACAATTAAAGGCTAATAATTTAAAAAAAAAATATTACAAATATACAAAGTAGCTCTGGTCTAATAGGTACATCGAGATGAGGCTGCCAAAGCACCATTTTGATATCCTGCTTAGACGAATTTTTCTTTTATCATTTCTTTTTTTTTTTTTTTTTTTTGGTTTATAGATTATATTTTTTCAATACCTGTATTCAAGTCACTCCTTCAAGGAGGATCCTGGATGCTAGGTTGATAAGCAGACAGCTGATGTTTAGAAAATTGCTCTAACGATTTTCCTAGACATTGATTATTACATAATAACGTAATACGGGTGTTAGCTCTCGACCTACATTTAGTCTCTAACCAAATTTAAATTTATTTATTTTTTATTTTTGAAAAATTATAATAGTCAAAATAGAGTTTTCTCTGATTCTTCTCCGTGTTGAAATTATTTTGAGCTGTAAACGGAAGTGCTTAGAAAATTTGAGTAAAGAATCGAGCAATCTTCTTTGAGAATGGTTAGTGTCAACTGAGCAAGGTCCAAAAAGCTAAATTCAGCTTCAAAGCTGCCAACTAAAATAAAAAGAATTAAGCTACAATTTGGACACTATGCCTTACACACCGGCTACGCCTGTATATATATATCATTTACTTTGACGGAATGTCCTCTCCTTTTTAAATGTACGGAACTCATTTCTACAATTCCCTTCATATACTTTTAAGCACATCATATCTAGTATGTTACACTGAATTGAAACGACCCGCTCTCTTTCATTTTCCCTTTTTCTTTCTCTGTCTCTGGGAACCTCTTTTTTTTAAAGCCTGGGAAATGTTATGTTCTCTTTCCCTCCCCCACACACACGCACGCGTACTTTTCCGCCGTAGATGTTATTATCACTTTTACTTTTTACTTTAGGCTTTTTTTTTATAATGACAACCCCTAACATTTTTAGTATTCTCTAATGGATCAAACCCTCCCCCCACACCTTTCTGCTCTAGAATTGTAGATATAGCTGATTTCGTTAGTTTTTGTTTTTTTTTTTAATCCTTTAACATAAGGTATTCAATGTAAGGTATTAGACATAAGCACACTATCTGTTTCAGGCCTAAAAAAAAGAAAGGCATTTTCCGAAAGCCTCAATTTAGTTATTCCCCCTCCCCGTTACCACACTATTTATTTAAGCATTAAAGAAATATCAATTTGGTTTTATTAATTGTCATCGTTTTTTTTTCCTTTTGACTGTAGAAAAAAACAGTGCTACAAAGTATTGTAGACTTATCTACACAAGTGCCAAATAATGATCTTGCCTTGCTTGGTCTCGAAAAAAAAAAAGAAATAGACTCTCGATGTGGTTTTGCGCGAATCTCAGCGTTAAAAAAAAACACTCATTCGCAAACTCTTAGGGGGTAAATGCAACATGCGTGAGAAATTTCATGCGATTCCGTGCTGCAGTTGCTGAGCTCTCTTGATGCATAAATGAATCAATCCGTCGATGAGTGGAGATTTGGGAAATGTATTTAAGATATTGCTTCATTTAAAACAAAATGAAATAGAAATCATTCAATGAGAGTTACGACATTATTTCTCTATTGATTACAGTTATCCAAGAAATCGTATCTAAAGAATATCTTTATTTCCCTGAGTATAAAGAGCATAAAAAGAAACTTTATTTCCTTTCTTCCTAACAAAAAATCTGACTAAGAAATACGTTGGAAAACAAACCTTTCAATCTTTTAATGCCATCACTGCGATGCAAGTTTTAAACATTGAAAGTATTGTCTGGCACTTGACACTTATACTAGAACTCTGAATAAGACCATTTGACATTATTCTTGTGAGTCCCGACATATGTTGATATTGAATATTAGGGATATTTTTTTAAAAATTAGATACACACATTCCATGACATTAAATTTGCTTTTTAAAGTGTATCTTTGCGAACCGTTATTTGTTTTGCTAAATTTTTAAAATGAAAAGTTATAGATATATATTTAAATGTCGTAAATGAATATCGAAACACACATACTTTACAGAAACATGTTAAAATTTGATTTTCAATAGTCTTTATAATTTTAGAGACCCAAACATGATAGATGGACAGAGGATAAGACGGACAGGTTACAGAAAGCTAATAGTTGATTTTTATCTTTCAAAATCCGTTTTAAAAAATCCTTGTATTTTATCTCCATTTCCTGTTTTAGTTTTGCATGTTAGAGAACTCAGTGTATTTGTTCTAAGCTGGGGTTCCATTGGTATAGTTCCATGTTCTATGTGCGATAGCGATGGCTATAAATTAAAGTGTTCTTCAAATCTTTGCTATTGAAAAAGAAAAAAAAGATGAGCATGAGCATACAAATCGAACACACGAACTATCACGCTGCGTTATGAATCTACTACCTGATCGTCACTGGCGGATCCGGAGGGGGGGGGGCGGACGAATTTTAGATTAGAATTCACACAATTTGTATACGAATTTATTACTTATGTTAATAATATATACTAATTATTTATATTTTTAACATATTTTTAGATTGTTTAGCCCCCCCCCCCTTCTAGTATGTTGGCCGATTTGGTGGGGTCGGGAGGTGGCGATGGTATCAATCCCCCCCCCATACACTTCCGATTGGGGGGGCGGTCCAATTTATTTGTAGAAATCACAGCTTGCTAACAGAATCAATTAAATATCTATATGATTAAAACTTGTTATTGATATGTTAACCGATCTTTATATTATGTCTTTCCCCTGTTGGGGGGGGGGGGGGGACGAATACCTCTTTTGCCCTTCCCACCTAAACCCTTTGAGTGGGGGGGGCGGCGGTCCTACTTTTATGGACAAATCATAGTTTGTGAACAAAATTAGTTGAATTAATATCTAAATTTTATATTATGTCGCTCCCTTTCTGGTATTTTGGCCGATTCGGTGGGCTAGGGGGGTATGCGATTGCCTGTACTGCCCTCCCCACTCTAGCCCTCTTAGTGGGGGGGGGGGGCGGTCCTATTTTTATGGAGAAATCATAGTTTGTGAACACAATTAGTTGAATATCTATATAATATAA
Source organism: Biomphalaria pfeifferi (assembly GCA_030265305.1). Classification (NCBI taxonomy): domain Eukaryota; kingdom Metazoa; phylum Mollusca; class Gastropoda; family Planorbidae; genus Biomphalaria; species Biomphalaria pfeifferi. Next base: position 1,637,046 of record JASAOG010000151.1, read on the forward strand.
ACTACGTATTGATATGTGAATCCATTGTATATTATGTCGCACCACACTCTCATCTCAAATTTTATGATTATTAAATATAAAATGAAAATGGGTTGTACTAGGTGGGAGGGGCGATACATGCAATCGCCTCCCCCCCCCCTCCCCATCGGACAAACAATACTTTTTCTTTTTGTATTATAGTTAAGAAATTACAAATAAAAAAAAATCTGTCAATGATATAATTTATATATGCTATAAATTAAATTCCTATATCGAGTTGCCCCACCCCTATTCTTTAAAGCCAAATGCAATCATAAGCAGAAATTATAAAAAGGAGCGAGGATTAATCGTTTTCACTCTATCGCCCCTCCCCCTTCCAGACAGAGTTTATGTAGTTTTACATGAATTTATCTTAATTATTTTAAGAAAGACTTTGCTTTGGAAAAGTTAGAATTCAAACGAAATTTTTCAGTACAAGAGTCACGATTGAGATGAGTTCTAAACCAAAATAATAGTTTCCTAGTCGCCTTTTTCAACCTGTACTCAATCTGATATCTTCTAGTTACATAAATTTGGGACTATAACTCACAATTTACGCTTGAACTTTATTGAATATTATTTATTGAATAATTTTTTCTTCGAAGGCGATCCTCAAAGCTTTAATCTAAATATGTAAGGTATCTAATCTTTTAAAGGAACAAATCGTTTTTTTTTGTAATGTATTAAGGGGTTATAAATTCATATTAGAATAGTTTACAACACTATTCAAAAGGTCCTTTTTTAATAGGGAGCTTTAGGTCAGGAGAATGCGTTTCTTTAGTGAAGAATGCAAGAAAACACTTATGTCGTCGGGGCTTCGCCCCGAACTCCATTGATTAATAATGAGCTGTAGATGTCAGGAGAATACTTTTCTTCAGTGAAGAATGCAAGAAAACATTTTTGGCGGCGGGGCTTCGCCCCGAACCTCACTGGAAAAGCATACAGCGTGCCCCCAAGCTTGCAAGAGAAAGGCCTCAACATGACTTTTTTTTTTGCCGAAGGTTGAGAAACACTGCTTATATATATATATATATATAAAAGCAGTGTTTCTCAACCTTATATATATATATATATATATATATATGCTGTACGCACGTTTATGCATAAGGTTATGGTTTACTTGGCGCTAGGGTTAGGGTTTGAAAAAAAATCGCTCCCCCCCACTCCAAAGTTCTGGATCCGTTAGTGCTGATCGTTGAGTAGATCGATACATGGCTCTTTGATAAACCTTAGGACAATTTCTTCACTTGGGAAAATTTAAAAGTTAGATTGAACTGTAGATAGATCCAGTGTTGTAAGCTTTCCGTTCGAAAGTTCATGTCGTTACTGTACTGAAGCAAACTTCTCTTTGATAAGGAATATAGAATTCAAGGCTCTGTGAATAGAAAACTAGAATGTCATTAAAATATTCTCTCTGTGAATGTTTTAAATACGTGTCTGTATATATGAGGTAGGACATAGTACATGTTTCATTATTGAATAGTTACATGAGTGCATAAGCTAATAAGCTAGAGTATTTGAATGAATTGTAAATTGGACTATTCTATAATGAAATATAAAGTGATATGTGGCTATAATAAAAATGAAATATGGCTATAATAAAAATGAAATATGGCTATAATAAAAATGAAATATGGCTATAATAAAATAAATTATAAGTTGAATTATGACTGTACAATAATAAAATGTTAAGGGAATAAAGAATTAATAATAATAAAATATAAATTGACTTGGGTAGGTAAAGTTCCCTTTCAGACTATGCGATCTATATGGCAGATGATGTTTCTTTAAGCAACGGTTTACTAGCAGGGTGGCATGTGGCCACCACAAAGACCAACAGCGTTTACATTCTCCAAGTAAATTCAGGTCCCCATTAGAGTTGGGTGGGCTCATGGGGCCCTAAAAATACCGAAGTTCGAAATCCCAGTCTCCGCCGAGATTCAAACAACCACTTAATTACACGCCCCCAAAGTGACTTACGACTGTACAATAATAAAATTAATTATGACTGACCAATAATAAAATATAATGTGACTTATGACTGTACTGTAATGGAATGTTTTGTTTATTGATTCGTTGTACAAGTTTTGGATATTTCTTCAGAGATAAAGATTATTACATCCTAGCCCAAATCTTCCTTTGTACCCCGAGAGATGACAGCGTTCAGGGTTTAAATCTGAGACAGTCCACAGCGCATCCCAAACGGCCAAACAGTCTAAAGAAGATATGACTGCATAGGAAAAAATGTCTTGTTAGATAATCTAATAAATTGCAGTAGAGCCTTTAATCTTTGATACAAAATTAAACTTAACAGAAAAAGACAATGTGGCTTTCAAAAATATGTAGTGTCTTAAGTTATTATTGAAATTCATTACCCTGAATTACTTGGTTTATTGAAAAAGAATCGGTAAAACAAGTAAAATAAAAAAAAAAATTAAAAAAACAAAGCTTCTATTAAATAGAATTGTATCAATTCGTTTGCATCAGTTAAGTAATTAAACTTGTAATAGATCTAGACTAACAAAATGATAAATCTGTGAGATTAGAATTTTTTACCCAATGTTTTTCTATAGCGCAATTTCATGCTTTTAGCTTTCTATTAGTTGGAGATTCTAAACAAAATAATTATTTACAAATAGTTAAATAACTAATTGTTTTTACTAACTGATTATTGTTTTGGTATGTAAAAGAAATAATAGTGACAAATTTCAGCTTGATCCGAGACTGGGTGTGGGGAGAAATAACGTGTACAAACTTTTTACCAGAAAGACAGACAGAGCGAGTTGATATAAGCTTTGTAATAATCAGTTAATAGAAAAACAATTTTTAACACAAACACAATGATTGAATACAAAGTGTCTCAAAACATTGTAACTTCAAACAATAGATCTAGTCCCCGGAGTTGATTTAAACTGTATTGAAAGTTATTTCTCCTTTTCTGTTTTTGCGTAAATATGTATTATTTTTTGTTAAACTGTCTTATAAACCATTCAACCTGCTCTCAGTTGTTGATTAATTGATCCATCGATCATCGGCAATCGATTAGTGCTTTTGATCGCTAACTCCATGCTTCAGTTAACAAATGTGTTGCATTAATTATAACCAGAGTATCGAGTGACATAGTCAGGGCTCACACTTAAACAAAACTGTTAAGTCGGGAACATTTCTTTATCGATTGCGGAAACACACAAAATTAAAACTTAAGCTTTCCCTGTCTCCCAAACAGAAGATGCAAATCGTGTCTGTGGTCTACGGTAAGTTAGTAGTTACTATTGTATTATATTACTTTATTAATTAAAAAATAAACATTGTTTGCTTCAAGTTAGAATTAAAAAACTACACAATTTTAAAATTGATAACTATTTGAAGTTGTAAGAAATTTACTTAAGTATAGGATATTTTCATACAGCAGTTTGGTGTATCCGGTGTACTGAATATGGAAGTATTGATAGACAAAATATTTTAATAAAGCATTTATTTTTATAATTCCCAGTAAAATTAGAATCAAATTTCAAAACTCATTCACTTGCAGTACAAAGTAATGTGTATAATTTATTTTGCAACTTGATATTTCAATAGAACGTCCTTGACACTGATTATTTGATGTATTTCTTTCCAAATCTCTCTGAATCTTACGAATTTGATTTTCTTACGAGTTTCTTCAGGTTTCCATTACGTTGCCATCACATTTGTTTATGTGACATTCTCTTCTTTTTCTCTTTGGCTGAATTTAATTGCTTTAATATTGTCACCGGTAAATGAAAATCAAAATGCACAAAAAATGAACATCTTACTGTGATCAAATATTCCATCCTCACTAAATTTGGAGACAGGACAAAGGACTAAAATTCTATGTGGCAATAAAAGGGTTATTTTGAAGAAGCGACTGTTGTTTATTAAACAAGCAAAATATAACAAATCCTTTTAAAAGAAGAAACAAATCTTAACTAATGGAAATAACTAGGCACGTACACAGTTTTACCATATAGACATAGTGAGTGGATCTAAGTTGTACGAAAAGTTGTACAATGAAATAAAAGACAAAAGTATTACTATCGGAGTGAAAGAAAAACGGTATATGTACATTTGTATTCCTTTTTTTTTTTTTGGGAATCCTCTGTGTGAGTGTGCTTGTGTGTAGTGTGTGTGGGTTTGTGTGTAAGTGCGGGCATTCGTGTATGTGTGCGTGCGTGTGTGTGTCTATTTCTCCTTCGTTATCTATTCACTGTGCTCAATTACTGCCGCCTGAGACTAACGACTTGCGTGTCAATTGTGTTGTGTTTTTTTTTAATCGACACCACCAAACTTTGAATTGACATTTTATTGAGCAGTGCGGACTTAAAAAGTTGTTCGTGCCATGTTTAATAGAGGTGTGGAAAGATAACTTTGTAGTATAAATAGACTATAGTAAAAAAAAAAAAAGGCTTTTGTTTGTCAGTACATCGGTTCTAAATGTATCTTGTAAGGCCGGCACAATAACTACCTTCAACTAGTCTACCTGACCGTTGCCAGGAAGTCGCCACAGGATACAATAAAATAAGTATGTTAGTGAACATCAAAATAACGACTATCCAGCGAGAAAAGTTCTTAATCTCTAGGCTAATTCCTAAAGAATTACATACATGGAAATCAAATTGAAGCATAGCTTTCCACCCAGAAAAATGTCAATTATTGAGAGTAACAACCAAGCTATAACAACTAAAAACTACTTATCTTTATCATGATGAACCAGTTTTACAATTGAAAAACTCAAAATACTAAGGTGTTATAATGAATGAACAATCATCATGGAATCCCCATATTAACACAAGTATTACAAAATCAAACAAAGCATTAGGTTGTATTAAAAGGAACGTTTAGAAACCTAATAAGAACAATAACTACAATGTTAATTGGCCTTGATGTTAGGCAAATATTAGAATATGCGTCCTCTGTTTGAGACCCCCTCAACTCAAGAAAATAAAACAAAAGTTCTCAACCTGTCAGTCGCGAACCCCCTTGGGGGCGATTTGACGATTTGTCAGGGGTCGCTTATGTCCATCGAAAATATGGATTTTTTCCCCATTGTAATATGTAAAACCTGTAAGATACTAAGATTTTCCATTGGAAAAAAAAATATATTGTTATTCTAGGAAAAATGTTGAAGACAAATTAATCAGAACTGATTTCGAACATGTGAATTGTCTAGCAGATATATGACTATAAGTTGACGTGACTGCAGATTAATGGATAATGTTTGGATCATTCTGGACTTCCGTCGTAATGCTAAAGAGTCATTCTTCACACTAAGAATGTGAGTGAAACATTGCAAGCTTGTAGTTACGTTGATAGTCACAGAATGGCCAACAAGTAATAAACATGAACAATCCTTTAATATAGGAACTAAGCGATGTACTCTTTAAACAGAGGCCGATAAAGGCATTCATAAATTTAATTTTAATATGTAAACTTTATTTAGAAATCCATACCGCATTGGACAACATGTACCTTGGATGAACTCCATATGGCAGCGGGGGGGGGGGGGGGGGGGGAAGCATGGTCCTCCCGTAGTTATCTGGTAAGAAACTCTTGTTGAACGTAGTGCCTCATAGCTCCCTTGGAGTTCAAGTGAAACTTCCGCTCTCTCTCCGCAGCTTTTGGACACTCTTGCACCACTGTTTCCTCTACCTGCCCCATTAGTTTCAGCAGGAATAAATAAATAGAAACAACAATATGTCATTTGTAACCAAAATAATATTTTCATGCCTCCAAACCTTATCTGCTCTCTTTGAGGAAAATGACAGGCAAACAGATCAAATGATCATTTCTTTGAAAAAACATTTGCGCATGTATGTGAACTTAATTTCCTCCTGCTTTCCAAATCTACTTCACATCCCATTTGCACTGCCCAGAAATCCAGTGAAAGTCAAAGTTAAAAATTCTTAAGAGACAGAAATAGTTAAACAGTGAATCATTTCTCTTTAATTACACAAATCTGGATCAAGCGTTGGCAGTCATGTTCAGTTTTGTCTGTGTTGCACCTTCTTTTCCAATTTGCAATAATAAATGTATTTCTCGAAAGAGCAAGTGACTTATCAAGTTTAAATAAAGAAAATTGTCCCATGCTTGGAATGTGACTATGAAATGCAAATGTGAACAAGTGCACGGCATAAAAAAATTATTTCATTTACTTGTAATTGGATAATAAGGAGAAATATATATTTCAAGAATATAATGACATACTGTACCCTGATTAAACATTAAGCAAATCAGAAAGTTCCATTATGGCCTCCAAGTCATATTTTGTGACACATATATTTCAATATTATAATACATACTGTACCGTGATTAAACATTAAGCGAATCAGAGAGTTACATTAGGCCTCCAAGTCATATTTTGTAACACCATACTTATAAACGAAAATAATCTACTGTTGGGGGTCGCAAATAAATGAGGAACTATAAAAAGGGGTCGCCGCGCTAAAAAGGTTGAGAACCGCTGAAAAAAAAGAAACTAGAACAGACGTAAAATAGAGCTGTAAGATTTATAATAAAAGAATAATCAGATTTAATTAGAATATTATGAAACTCAATAAATTTAGAGACCCTTCAGCACAGAAAGAATACAAAGTGATATAGCAATAAAACATAAAACGCTTTAAACCATCTCTATATATATCTCTCTTTATGTCATGGCTCAAGAGTTTGGACACCAAGTAATGGAAAGAACACTCATTTATTTAGCAATTTTAGAGGCGAAAAAAAAAAGAGAGGGGGGGAGAGAACAAATAATTTTCACACGTCACTAAATAGCAGGGCCGGACATAATCATTGTGAGCCCAATCTGAAACGGATTTCGCGGGACCCGGTTGCGAAACGGATACGGATAATAAGTGAAAATTAAGACTTTGTATTAGAAAATATATTCGTCTTTGCATTTTATTCATTCTTTACTACGTACAGAATTACTTTACGAGCCTTGAGTGTAGCAAAGTCATACAGTATAGCATAATAATTCTGTTTCCTACATAGATCACGCTCAATAGCAAGAATTACCAAATATTTCAATCTATCTAGGAGAATTATTGACCTCAAGTTTGAGGCGCGAAAAAAACTTTTTACACCAGATTACACAATTACGGGTATCGCGTAATGCGTTTTTTTTACCTCGCGTAGTATTGGCGTTTTCCATATTGAATGACACCCCAAAATGACAAATTTTGTCTATATATTTCAGGAGATTTGTATGAGGTTTCAAAAGATTTTAACAATTTCCGGATATTTCCATGACTTTTTCGTATATTTTGCAATATCAGGAGATTTTCAGAAGCTCCTGGTAAATCGACAGGAGGCCGCGGGAAATCTGTTATAAGTTAAAAAAAAGGTTTAATTTAATAATTTATACATCTAGAATTAGCGCAAGTCAAATGAAAGTGCGGGACCACTGCGGTCGCATAGGTTGCAGTGGCCTAAGGCCGGCCCTGCAAAATAGCGGTGTATGCTACTAGTAATTTATAAATAGAAAACCGAAACTTTGATTAAAAAACAACAAAGTTTTTTAACCCCCCCCCCCCCCCCCCCCCCCCCGAGAAATAATCCTAGTTAAGCGAATGTTCTACTAGGCTGTATAAAATTCCAATATAGTCCTCTAGATCTAGACTATTCTTGACCAAGATGACAATAGGCAAAATTTTCCTGAATATTAATTTATGCATAGACTATATATAAAGTCTATGACGAAAAACCTTCCATGTATATGGAAATACCCGAAGACGTATAATTCGTTAAATATAAATATTTTCCTAGCGAAATTTAAATGCATTTCTTTTTTATTTATTTTTTTCTTTGAAAAAATGTAAAAGTTAACTTGAGTTTTCCCAGTGCGGCCAACAGCTAATAATTCTTTTGTCCAAAGAAATACACAACTTTCAAATTTCTATAAAAATCGTTTTCAAGATTCCTGTCTAGGCTCCACCCACACAGAAAGTTCCAGGTATCACGAAGTAATTAATTGGACTAATTGTATTTTAATTGATTCATGTTTTGTTGGGTACTATAAATAATTGTGTAAATTTTTAACTTGATCCGAGAATGGGTGCTGGAGAAAAAACGTGTTCAACATTTAACCAGACATGGTGAATTGATAATTATTTTGTGCTTAATGCGATAAAAAGTTAGACATTTTATTTTATAGTTAGTTAAAAAAAAATTCTTCTAAACTATATAGCCAAAGACAAATAAATCCACACCAACATTTCATATTTTCTGTACGCCGGATACATGAGAATGCTAGCTATTAAAAATTATACGAAGGACATGAAAACATTTCACTAAAATAAAGTGTTAATAAAAGTCACTTACTTGTTTCTCTTTACAGAGACGTCTGGAAGAACTTAGCAAGGTCTTAACACTTTACTACATTCGAAATGGACAACTTTGAAGAATCATGTAAGCAGTTACAATAATAATCATCATTAGTAGTCATAAGGGAATTGTCTTACAATTTGTGCATTACAGCAAACAAAACATTATAACTATAGAAAAAAAAACACCCCCACCAGACTCACTCATAATTTTCATGTGATAGTTGAATTGTTTTTAATGATTTGAATGCCAGGGGAGCAAAAGAGTTTGTGTCTGTTTGCCTTTGCTATCGGTGTCTTGTGAAATCAAAAATTGGTAAAATTACAAAATTCTACCCAAAGGTGTTTTCTTTTATTTCTAAGATCTGTTTACCTTTCTTATGAATGTTTTTCTAAAACAGTTTTTTTTTCTTATTACCTTACCACCAGCAACATTTAGGATTTTATTATGTTTATTTCTACTTTTAGCTTTGATGTGAGCGTTATGAAACATTGCCAAGGCCTTTTTAGTAACATTAAAAGATAAAATGTGTATAAGTAATCGTAATCTTTGTAGCCCTTTTTTCTGATATAATCAGTATTTGCAGTAAAATTAAATGTATTGTCTTGGATAGTAAAAGGTATTTAAAAGTTTGCACTATTTCAATGTTCTTTACAACTACAGACACAATATTATTTTCCTTCTTTTCCTATAGAAAATCGATTAGTATTTCTTTCGCTCTGTCGTGGAATAGTATACATCAATGGTGTTTTATTGTATTATTCTTGTTTTTAAATCAGGTTACTGTGATATAGAGTAAACATGACTTGTATAATTTATAAATTAATAGAATATGCATCCACCGTGTGGGACCCCTCAACTCAAGAAAACATTAAGAAACTGGAACAAACACAAAATAGAGCAGTGAGATTCATAACAAACGAATATTCACATTTGACTAGGGTAACACCATTAGTAAAATCACTAAATTTAGAAAGCCTTCAGGACAGAAGACTCAAAAGTAAAGTAGCAATTATACATAAAACACTGAACCATAATCTTCAAATACAAAAACAAAATTTAATAAAATACTCTGCAAGACACAAAAATAAAGGCACATTTCTCGTCCCATATGCTAGGACAAATTCGTACAAATACTCCTTCTTCCCTAGTGCTATTAGAGCATGGAATGGGTTGCCTGAGCTAGCCAGAAAAACCAGTGACTTGGCAGAATTTAAGTCATTGGTTAATATGCATGACTAAATGCATGACGCGTAGGACGTAATCATCTTCTTTTTTGAAGTAACGTCTGTATTATATAAGATAAGAAGAAGATAATTATAGCAGCACTAAATGTTTGTAGGGACTATTATGGACAGCGATGTTGGCCAGCTCAGTGAGGTGCACGTAATTACGTGACCCTGGTAGCGATGCGGAGATAAGAATAATGACTTGAAAGCGCTTAGTCAAAGTAGATGTTACACTGGTACCTGGTCGTGGCTATGTGATGGGGCCTGGTCAGGGTCCGTGGTTCAAGTCCTCCTTATGGCTTATCTTTGTTTTGCCATATTTTCCTGACCTTTTATTCACCATAATGACTTGATTTTTTTCTATGTCAATCTATATCTATAGAGTTTGTATGTATATTGAAAATTCTGTTGAAATGTCTGTATTTGATAAATTGTCTTGATTGTAAGATATTTATATAGATAGTGATGTACAAAATGGGATCAGAGAGATGCCTCCTTGGTCGCTTGAGCGTAGGGGCAGGGCGGACTTAGGCATAGGCAAGCTAGGCAGACACGTTGGGCCTTTGATTGGTAGGAGCCTTATTAAGACTAGACAAAAATGGCGAAACTTGCATCCAATTTTAAACAAAGCAAGACCTATGACTCTATGTCTAGTAGCCAAGCTACTAAGTCTCAAGACCACGCATTTTAGAAGACCTTTGTTGGATGTTGCTTTCTGTAATGAAAATGTAGAAAGATTGATTACATTTTTTTTATGATCATGGTTTAAATACTGCTGCAGCCCTTCGTATAACATTGACATTATTTAAGTTATGCTATCTGCATAGATGTGTTTAAGAACGCTAGTCCAATGCTTTGGAGATTTCAATTATTTCTTTATTTATATCAAGTTTTAGATTTTAGATTTAGATCAAGTAGGTTTTTAATAAAGTGCATAATTTATTTTATCGGTGCTTATTTTATCTTTCTTTTTCTATTCATTGGGGTCACAAAACTCACTTCGTCAATGCCCTCCAAATTACCTAAGACCGCATTGGTAGGGGGCACCCAAATGGATGTCAAAACACACAGCATAGAATATACAGATTGTTCATTCCTTGACCCTGTAGGCCACTGGGCCACTGTTTAGTGTTATATATACATATATATATATATATATTTAACTTTACAAAAAAATCCTTTTTTAAGGCGCACTAGCAACCTATGACCTTTCGATACGTTAGAGCTGTGCTACTTGGCTTCATTCCCTGTTTGTTTTAACATTTCCACCTTATCCAGTGTCGAGTCACATTAGAGTTAGACTGGTAACCAATGGACAAGAAAGACAACTCGTTCTTCAATAAGCAGTTTAAAAAAATGGTTTAATGCCCTTAATCATAGCTTCAAAGCTCTCGATTATGGTGCAAATATATTTAAATTTGTCTTTCTTTTATTTTCATATCTTTTGTAGCCAAGGCTCTTGCTATGTGATTGCTAAAAATATTAATGGTAGGATGAATATTGGTAGGTTAAATATATGTAAGCAAAGTATCACTAGGACAAGTAAAGGTTGGTAAAGTATTGTTAGGATTAGTAGACCTATTGATAGACGGCGGCGGACTGACTATATGGCATGTTTTTTTTTCAGGTCTGTGCCCAATGGGCCGGTAGAGCTGCCGCATTGACCACTTTAAAGGACAATAATTCTCGTCAACGGAACTAGCCTTTGCGTTACCTTTTATAAAAGATCTTTCTGACTTCAATAAGTAGTACAAGACAATGGATGCACCCTGATGAGTCACTTTTTTTTGGTTTCTTCTTGAGTCATGGCAAAATAAATGTTGTCTTCCGTTGCCTTCCATGTTGTTTTGCAGAAGTACAAAAGAGTTTCCTCTCCGGGGGCGCATTCCCTTACCCAAGAAAAATGGATCTTAGCCTTAACGATGTGTTCGAAAAAACGCTTCGCATTACACTTGCCACTAACTCAGTTGCAGAAGCTGTCAGAAGGAATTTATAATTAGTTGATACTTGTTTGCTCAAGGTTGTTTGCTGAAGTCTTAGTACAGCAGGGCAGTGGGGATTTGAAGTCACAAAATCCACCTAAGAGAAGGAAAACTCTAAATTCAAACCTCTACTGCCTTGCAGCTATACCCAAACATGACCTGGGACTTGACACCCAGTCCGCTCCTGGACCAAAGTATTAAAAATTAACTGGAACAGACATAATGTGTATGTATCAATGTGATGGTCTGGTTCAAGACTGAAACATGATACACTGAACACGCTGTAATGAGATAATGAAAGAGAAAGAGAGAAAGGGTGGGGGGGGGGGGGGGGGGCAGAAGTAAGACAGAATGAAAAAGAGTAAGAGATAGAGGGGAGGAGTAAGAAAATTAAAATAAAGTTAAAAAAAGAGAAAGAAGGATTAAGAGAAAAAGAAAGTGTAAGAGGAAGAGAAGAAGAAAGGGAGATAAAGAGAATGAGTAGGATAGAGAGGAAAACAGGGGCAGTAGGAGAAAGAAAAAGAAAAAAAGAATATGAGAGAAAGAAAGGGGTAGGTAAAGAACGGAAGAATGACAATGAAAATGGGTTGAGATTTCTAATCAGTTTCAGGTAGAGGTCAGTAAGAGATCAGGTCTAAACTGCGAGTGAAAGTTCTCTCCTAATGCTTCACGTTCTCTATCTGTCAGCCTGTACTTTTGAACTTGATCCATTTTCTTTTCCGATCGATTCCCTACTGAAATATTGACATTACACACTCTAGAATCTAAACCTTTCTTGCACCTATTATGTTTTTAGCTAAAGGAAAATGAGGACAGTTTTTTTGTTTTTTAACTCTACTGTATTTTTTTTTCCTTGAGGCTTTGAATAAGAGATTGCCCTTTAACAAAACAATTAGATCATTTTGAAAATCATTATATGACATCAGTTAGGCCAGGTTCACATCTAACTTCACATTCACTTTCAGCTAATCCTTTGGTCTGCTGGACCGTTGGGACATCACACAAAATCTGTCAACCTCCTTTCTCCATTCTTCTCTATCATTTGTCTTTGATAGAATTTCGTTCTGATGTTCTTTCAGAAAATATTGAAACCTGTCATTTTACCTGCCTGGGTCGACCACTTTGGGGGGCAATTTTGAGTTTGTGTTTCCACACAAACTGTCTTTGTAACCTAGTTTTTTATTCTAACATTAAAGGGAAATATTTTTCTGTTTTGTCACACATTATTATTTTCTTAAAGATGTCGGACGAGATAACGATAGCGGCTAAGGCAAACTGTTTAGAATATAGAACCAACCTACTTTTTAAGATTCGCTTTATGCATATGCTTAAGTAATAGTATTGGTAAACTTATCTTTTCTATTTCTAATGATTTAGGATCATTTATAAATTCTGTAGCCTACCCACAGCTTCGATTTTCTAACAACGAAAACTTGATAACAGACTAAATAGTTAGTTATTCTTTAAATGTCTTGGAAACAACACAACTGAAATTATACATACAAATATCTAATGGGTGGATTTTTTTTTCTTTAGGGGGGGGAAGGGGTTCATTTGAACAAAATCTATATTTTAACCTCATCTGATCAAAATTTGAGCCGCATTTGCTCAAAACCTGTATTAATCATTTAAATTACAGGCGTTCCTTTAAATAAGAAGATAATTACATTATACACAATCCATAGTCTAGATATAATAATACAAAAACAAGGCTCGATAGAGGGTTGAATGCGTTAGAACTGAAATAGTTGATCCAAGCATTTCCCTATTGACGATGCCATCGTTGATTCGACCTCATTAAATTAAATTAATGTTTGATCGTCTAAACTTGACTTTGTGTTCTATAAAAAGAGCCTGCATTTAATTCTAGACCGAATAAAACATGTTCTGATAACAAAACGTAAATACGTTGTTCAAGTAACACATGAAGAATTCCGTCGGAGCGTGGACAATAGTACGGAGAGAAAGAGTAAGTTTCTATCATTCCTTCATTTCATTTCTTTTTTATTGTCCTTAGCTACCACCACCAAGAGAGACGCCTTTTGAGATGGTGGTAAAGACCATTGTATTTCGTAACTGGCTTTAAGATACCAAAATAAAAAGTAAAAAAAAAAAAAAGCATTAGAGAATGGGGACATCTGTTTATTTGTCAACACCAGACAACAGAAGAAATGATAAGTTTTGTGTCATTTCTTTTACAATAATTTTCTTCATAAGTAGTTATAATACACACACGCAAATGTATATATTTACACAAACAAATAATGTAATTCTTTCACGTTCTAACAGTATCACTTAAACACGCACACACACATTCAAAAGTATTCTAAAGCTTCCGACTTCAGTGGCACTTTAATTGTTTCCCCTGCGTCATACAGCCAGAGATAATAAGCTAGCACACAGAAACTTTCTCTCCCCTCCCCCCTCGCCTCTATATTCAACGTAAACCCATTTAGTAATAAATAGTTTAATGTGTAGTCGAGACAAGAGAGTTAGAGAGTGTAAGAGAGTATCAGAGCTATGCCTGAGCCCTTATGATATGAATTTTCACATAGCCTAGGTAAGCTTTCTAAAGTGTGTTTTTTTTTTTTACTGTATCTAAGAACTATGCCTGCTCTAGGCTTAGGGGACTTATACAACAAAAGATCAAATTTCGTATAAATAGGCCTAGAGTCTATAATCTCAATTTGCACAAAGATTTTTTTTTTTTACTTTTCAAAAGAGGTAATTATCATTTTATTCTGTTGACACATTTAGTGAAAAGTTAAATTTTGGAAAAGTGTATTCCTTTTTTTAATAGACTATATATGTATAAATATAAACAATCAAATGTACTTTAAAATTATTTTCATGTGTACATCAACGTTTTCAATTATTATTGTATATGATAGGGTCCTGTATTTCTTCCAGGTTCAGAGAAGGGCTTTATTAAATATTCAATTTTTTTTATACCAGTTACAAAACACTAAAAACGAAACTGCTGGTAAAATAATACTCAACGAATGGTATCACTGGGTGTAGCTTCCAATATCTCTGGCCTTAAAAAAAAATTAAAAATTCCAAAATTTCCAATTATGTTTCCATTAGAAAAATACTGGGAATAAAATTTATATTATTAAAAAAAAAATTACTTTAAAATAAAAAGGTGAATATGAATTCCAAAAAATTTATAAAATAGATAAAAATGAAAAGCAATGAACTTCTGTTCAAAATGGTCATTTTTTTATCCAAACGAGACTGGACAGGCAGACAGATCAAAATACACATCGGCATTATTAAGTCTCTCTCTCTCTCTCTCTCTCTCTCTCTCTCTGTATATTTAGGGTTATATATATACATATATATATATATATGTATGCATATATGTGTATATACATATGTGTATATACATATGTATATATATATCGCATGGTTTTAACCCATATACGCTCTAAATACTCATTTTCTCTCAAATACTCTTCACTCATACTCCTACACATCCTAATATGCTCTCACATACTCTTAATTATGCAATCTCACATACTTTTACACATATACTCCTAAACACACCTGTTACGTGCGCATCGTAGTGTAAATGTGAAATGGTGCGAATGCGTGTTGAAAGGAGGAAGAGAACCAAAATGGAGGAATAGAAACTAAATAGTGTTTACAATGTTAATGAAGATTAAATTAATTTAGTTGTCGTTTTGTGTTGGTGTAGTGTTAAAAGAGTCTCATCATAGAACAAAACGAAATAACAACAAAATCCAATGTAAGTTTAAGGGTACCGGTATAACCAAATGGCCAGAACACGAGACCAAACAGTACAGTACTTGATCAAACCTGTCTTTCACTTAGGCACCGGCTATTCTATACCGGGGCTCTACACAAGGCGAAGCCGGGCGTCCCTCATGGGAATCGATCGCACGGTTTCAGTCCGTCTGATTTCAACATTCTATACTCCCTGTCAGATATTTTAACCGCCTTAACTTCTCCGCCCCCCCCCCCTCTCCATTGTGTGTTCAATATCTATCAATTACAGCCCCTGTCTGTGTCTTTCCCTGTGAATTAAAGAAAGGGGGTAGGGGTGCTGTGTATGTTGAGATATAGAATGGCAGGTTATCGATCTCCTTCTATTTCTTCCTATTAATGTACATTTGATTTTTAATGACAGACGAAAGAGGCCTACCTCTGCTGATAGCTAGTGTGTTAGTCACATTGAAAGTAAGATCCACTGACGTATTTATATTATCTCAACTTAGTTTGTGTGATGTCTGGAAGAAAGATAATTATATTATCACATACTCAGGTGTTTTAAACAGACATTATATTGATATGCATTGATATATATTTGTCTGTAATTCAATAGAATTAATGCATGGTGTGAATATTGGGGGGGGGGGGGGGGAAATTCGATTTATATTTCTGTTTCTATTGACAAAAATTAAGCGTCCAATATGATTTTTAAATTTTTTTTTTTCTTTAATTTTTCACAAAGTGTTTAGTCAAGATTGATAGGTTTTTGGTCAAGATTGACGAGATTGACGGGTGTTTAGTCAAAACTGACCGATGGTTAATCAGCGTTTAAGCCGATGCTTATTTTAATTATTTTTTTCTATGTTTTTAACTATATTTTATTTTCTCTATAGCTTCAGTTGATCCCCAGCCTGCAGATTGGACTAGACCTTATAGTACTAACGAAGTCTGCAAAGAAGATGATCCGCTAATCCAAAGCTTCAAGATTGGAACTGACCAGGTAACGGAGGAAGACGAGGTGGACAACTTTTTTTTGCCTCAAGAAAACAAAGCCAGACAACCGAAGAGTCCAGAGTCAGACCAGGGGGACGAAAGTGTTCATTCAGCGTCACTTAACGCGCACATAGATCTGGATTTAGACCTTGATCATCCACTGACCACAAAGCCAGACCAAGTTCAGAGTTGGGACACCACGTCTTTAGGGTCGCCACACTCACGCGTCCCGTCGCATGACAGGGCTGATCCCACCGAGGAGAATATATCGACCCTCTTGGATCACTTCCTGCAAGACGACGCCGACGGCGCTCATCGAGAAGGAATGTTAGCCGACAAGACCGAAACGACGGACGGTGCGACATCGACCCCAGCACCCTCGTCTGCCCTGTGTAAATATCGCTGGTCAAAAACTATCAACACAAAAAGTTCCGAAGTAGGATTTTATTCTTCACTAGCCACGGTATGACTAAATGTTTTTTTCAACTAAGTGTAATCTATGTCAATCTGTCCTTCAGTAAAAAAAATAATACTAATCATTACAATAATAGCAATAATAGCTAGTCTTATTATCCAAAAAATATCTATCTATCCATCAATCTATCTATCCATCCATCCATCTATCTATCTATCTATCTATTAATCTATCTATCTATCTATCTATCTATCTATCTATCTATCTATCAATCTATCTATCTATCTATCTATCTATCTATCTATCTATCAATCTATCAATCTATCTATCTATCTATCTATCTATCTATCAATCTATCTATCTATTAATCTATCCATTTATCTATCTATCTATCTATCTATTAATCTATCCATTTATCTATCTATCTATCTATTATCTATTCGTCTATCTTATAATAATATAATGGCAATGTCTTTAGTTCCGAAGATTAAAGGGGAGTGAGTGTAATGTGACAGTAGTACTGTGTACAGAACCAGTTGTGATCTGCACCTCTAAAAACAGGCTAATTACAAAACTTTTGAAAATCAATTTCTGTTCATTTTTGTCTAGTTTATTGAATGAATTTGAAGTGACTCTTTTGTATTAAGAGCTTATAAGACTTTAGATGTATTAAAGAAGAAAATTAAATTCCTCAAAGGCCCTTATTAAATTCCTCAAGTTTGTCCCATCACAAATCTCTCAGACTGACTTTGTAGAAAACAAGTAACATTTTTTTTTAAAGACAATACCTCCTTTAAGAAACTGAGGACTCTTTTTAAGAGCCATTACTTTGCTCTTTATAACTAATGAATGGTAGATTTTTTTTTGAAAAAAGGAACATTTCTTATCTCGCCCAATCCCCCCTCCTCCGAAAAAAAAAACTGGTTTCGCCCATGTATTAATCTACTCAGAGTATATACCATTCTAATTTGGTGATACATATCCAGATATGGTAATACTATAAGAAAGTAGTCTAAACTAGAATGCTCGATCTAGTTTGAGACATGTGGTACACACCGGCTATGCCCGTTGATTTGTTCCCAGGCTTTATTTTGTTCATTATAGCCGGAACACCCATTTTTTAAATATTTTTTTTTTCATGTTGTAATAAACTGGCCATATTTTAACGATCGATGTAACATTCTTTTTTTCGCCCATGAATTCAATGTATCTCTCTGGCACCAAGAAATGTCCAGCTCTTTCTTTTCTTCTCTCCCTATCTCTTTTTTTTTTTGTTCGCTCTCTGGACCCCCAGTTTTGTTTTGTTTTGTTTAACCTGCCCATCGGAATTTCTCTCACATAGACTTTTGACCCCCAACACATTAGCGCACTCCTATATTTGTCCCGTTAATTCTAGTAGCACTTTTATTTATCCTCACATAAAACGCTGCGCAAAATGTTATTTAGTGAACGCTTTAGTAAATATAATCGGGAATTTCCACTGATGTGTGTTCAAGGTAAAGATCCTCTTCGTACCAAATTTAATTTTAATACTATTATAATTTTAAAAAA
The DNA here is from genome assembly GCA_030265305.1 of Biomphalaria pfeifferi. Classification (NCBI taxonomy): domain Eukaryota; kingdom Metazoa; phylum Mollusca; class Gastropoda; family Planorbidae; genus Biomphalaria; species Biomphalaria pfeifferi. The sequence continues at coordinate 1,655,312 of JASAOG010000151.1, forward strand.
GTATATCGGTCAAAACACAGTTTTCCTTGTATGGCCAATTAGCTATTAATTCTTTTCCCAACAATATCCATAAACTTTCAAATTTTCTAAAACAAAATCCTTAGAGCCGTTTTATATATATATATTACTGCAAGTTGATAATAGGAATTGTAAAAAAGAAAAAAAAATCAATTTAACCGTAAAACTCGTCTATACAATCAATCAAACACGGATTTTTTAAATTTTTTTTGAAATACTTTTTTTCTTACTATTTTTGTGGTGTCTAGTACTCGCATAAGAACACTTATCAGTTACTTGGATCGTATTTATGACTGATTTTCGCTTTTATGTAGGTAGCGCTTGGATCAATCGAGATACACTATCTACCTCTTCAGTTTAGATATCAAAAACTAAAAGTGTTATTCAAACTGCTATTTCCCCCCGTCGTCTTTCCCTTGCTCCAGATAGATTGAGGTGCAACTTTTTTTTTTTTTTCTGACAAAAGTATTCATTAACATGCACATAAAGTATTTTGATATAAAGTAAAAGGTAATGACAGGATTACGTGTACGTTAATAGGTTACATTTACGCACTTGTGTAAACTACGAGGATTTCGGAAATCGTACAAAAAAGCTATCTACAGCTTGCGTAACCCAGTAGCGTAGCTAGGGATCTGGGGGCCCGGGGGGGGGGCTTGACCTTTCTAGGGGCCCCTGCATTTTGACATTCGACATCATGACATGAAATAATGTAGGCCACTTAAAAATGTAAAGGTCTAAATTCCAATTGGTACAGTTTATAAGTAAAATTAACAAAAAATAATCATTAAGACTCTTTTCATGAATAATACCGTTGTTTATTTGCGAAATAATGCACAAGTGATAAATCTCAATTCATATCGTCTCACGCCGTGCTTTCTGTGCTAAGGCAAGTTGGCGCCTAAACTGGTCTTTGAAGCGTTTCCGTGGGGCACCTCTGTTAAGTCGACCACCTTTTGGCTCACCAAAAAAGACTGCCTTTGGCATACGTTCGTCTCCCATACGGGAAACGTGCCCTGACCCCTGAAAGCGTAACTGTCGTACCATAAGAAGTCCATCTATACAGTTCATACCGGCCTTCGCAAGGATATTGCTGTTTGTAGTGCGGTCTTGCCACCGTCTGTCCATGATGGAGCGCAAGCATCTTTGGTGAAAGTAGAATGTAAGGTGTATGTATTTCTTGTATAGGAATCAAAGACATGTGACCAATTTCGGTGAACTTTCCTTAGATAATGATTCTTAGGATATGAAAAGGTGCCTTATAACAAGAGAGTTTACCAGATTTTGTTCAATGAGGCTTCTTAATATAGATTTAACTATTTAAACTGCTTAGAGGCTATCTATAATATAAGAAAACAAAAATTAAAAAAAAACTGAACAAAAAATCCGATCAAAGTCAGGTAAAAACATACCTAATATTTCTATAAAATAAACATATAATTGGTGTATACATGTTACCATTTGAAAACCTCACGAATTTAACGAACCGTTGTCACGGGTGATTGCTTCTACTTTGTAAATACATTTATGGGCTAACTAAATCACTTTACTTCATTTGGTGACTAGCTTTTCTGTATTCAATTTTGAGGTATTTTGTTGAAACTAATTCATAGCTTGTCACCAATCGTAACTCGCCTTAACTGTTTTATGAAATAGTTAATGTAACTTGAACTAGTGCTCACTCGTTACTCGTGTGACCAAGTGTCAAGACAAACAGAATTGGCTTGATGCTCACATATTTTGTTCTTTTCAGCAGTTGAGGGGGTGGGTAACGTATACAAACATATAGCCATCGATTTTAGATTTAGATGACAGGAGAAACGATTTGTTACATTTGATCGTGTTTAATAAAAATCTTTTAAAAAAAAGAATGTGGCAGGCCTAAGGAAATACGTATGACAGTAGGCTACTCGTTACGTAGGCCTACAAAAAACAAGTCTTCAAAACTTTTGTCAAGATATTATTGTTTGAACATGTAGAATGTCAATTGGCCTACTGCTTCTAAATCCGATATTGCGATGTCATTAGCAATAAAATGTTCAACTGAACTCTTACATAACACTGTCTTATAGCAGGAAACTACAATCACACACACACACACACACACACACACAGCCAACACTTTTAGTTTGCTCCTTTTGTCCTTGAGACGTTCTGTGTGTGTGTGTGTATTGAATGGTAATAAAACTTAGAAGCCGTGTTGTGTTCTTAGTAATTTAAGCCGTCAAAGAATCTCCAGTTAGATCCAGCACATATAACACTAACCTGTATGTTATTATTGATAACTTTGAAAAAAGAATGGGGCTAAAATGATCTGGTTGTAGGCTACCATATTAACGTGGGGTTTGAAGTCGCAATAATAAAGAAATAAAACGCATAATAATTGCATTTTTTTATTTCATTGCCATACATTTGCCCTTAAACCGGATCAAGACCAGGCTTTAATATTAAGGATTATATATATATATATATATATATAAGATTATTTGTTATTCCAACGGTAGATCTATTTGAGTAAGGTGAGTTACACACTGTAGGGATCTATAAATGGATGGGGAGGAAAAAGGAGAGTTGGTAACGAAGGCTAAGGTGTAAATAAATATATTCTGTCAATATTGGGGCTTACTTCAACAAAGAAATTTTAATATCATAAGAAATCGTCAACAGAAGGATTCGATTCTAAAAATTGTTTTGTAAGAAGGAATTCTGAAGGAACAAACGTTAGCAATAGGCCAATAGCAGTCGCATGTAGATTACAATTATATACGGTCAGGTTCAATTAGAGACTTTGATCTATAAAACGTAGTGATAAGTGATAGCATTGCTGTATTCTAATTTGTTAATAATATTTTTTTTTTGTTCTTTTAAAATATAAATAAAATATTTCACTCAGGGAGAAGCGGTTTCGTTGAAATGGGACGAGAACTCACAAGCGTATTACTCAGATAACGTTAGAATTACATGCGGAGATCATCAAGGCAGTTTGGTGGTCGATGGGAACATCTATCCCGTAGAAGAGTTCTCTGTAAAAAGCTACACATTTGAAGTTGATCTTTACATGAAAGATGGTAAGATAACATTTTAGTACGTGTGGACTAAAAATTGACAAACATATATTAGTCCTATACGATTTATGTTGTATTGTTTTCATAATATATAATCTATATTTTTTATTTATTTATTTACTTAAAAAAATATTATTGTATGATTATTATAATCATTTAAATAATGGTAATGTCTTGGATTCATTTTGCGAATATGAAAAAAGAAAGAGGGGGGGAGATTAACTTTTAACACAAATGAGTTACCCTAACAACTTGTTTACCTTGCTTGTTGTCACACTGAAGATTTTACATCAAATTATGATCAATGTTGATTTAGAAATTGAGAATTTATACATTAGAAATATACTTAATACGATCTAGATCTAATTTTACTATCTATAAAGGCTGTGTTGCCTATACAAGGTACATCCAGACCTGCTTGTTACTATGTTTGAAGGCAGAGGGTGACACTTCAGTCTGGATTTATTTTAATTTTCCCTTAAATTTATTTATCATAAATTTATGAAGAAGAAGTCTTGCCTGAAGTACAACTTTTGGTAATCTAATCTATAATTTCTTTCATATTAGATCTATAAAAAAAATATGTTCTTAGATAATAATAAATTATTGTCATTTTTTTCAAAATTGTTATGGCATGATTAGGAATTAGTTATTTGTTTCATAGAAAGGGGAAAATTTGACTTAAAGACAATGTGACTAGTAGGTTTTGAGGAAGAATATCAAAATATAAACAGAGGAAAACAGAATACTTTTGAGAGATGCAGTTTTATAGACGTAGAGATTTAGCTTGATGACATTTGACGGCTCCAATCGTTATTATTAAACTTCTTGTTCACCTTTTGCTAACTGTGTGAACTAACTTAGATTCTATATTGTTGGCCTTTGGCATGTGTTATTTAAATAGATTTTGTTATTTTGATTTATCTGCATAAGACGCAGTGTGGAAGCGTGTAACAAAAAAACATCCATGTGTTAACTTTGTCATTTATTTTCCTAGTGGTTCTACTTCTGATATTGTTATATATTTAATCTGCATATTTTTTCATACCAGATTTTATTGTTTAAAAAGAAAAAAAAAAGTTTTAGTTTTCAATGTGTTAATTTCATTTTTTTTTTTTGTTTTAGATGTTCTCAATGAAAATGTTATAAATGTTGATAGGAAATTGATTACTGGAAATTCCCCTAGTCTAATTTCCAATCAAGAAACCAACTCTAATACTAAATATGAAGATCTAGTGTGGCAACACTTGGGGGGAAGAGATAAGATGAATAGCACAGTCGATGGAATGGAGCCCCAGCCTTATTTATCCTCAATGAAAAGAGATTCCCCTATTGGAGATGTAGACTCAGGGAAATTTTATGAATTCTCTTCAGTGAGAACAAACTTTGACAAAGAGAAATCAGACAAATACACTGATGGACTTAAACAGCATAGGAGAGATTCAGTAGAAAAAACATATTCTACAGACTCGGAAGTAAAAAAATATGATCTTGTAGAAGATATTTTAAGCAGGCCACCATCTGTGCCGCTTTCAAGAAATGGAGAAATTACAACATTAAAAAGGGCAAACAGTTTTAGTGGGTCAAGATCATCATCTGGAACACCAGCTCTTTACAACACCCAACCAGAGACTGCCAATCAAAATTTTAATAATGAGTAAGTTTAGTATATGAATGGACATTTTCGATTTCATAGTTAGTAGATCCATCTTATTTTATAAATCACAGAAGTTGCTTTAAAAAAGAAAATTATTACATGTAACCATTCTTATTTTAAATTATAAATCCTAGTTAAAACCATTGTAATTTATTTTATTAAATTAAGGATGAATAAGCATTTTAAAACTGAAAAATTATTGTAGGCCCCTATTTATATATATATATATGTATATATATATATATATATACAGTGCTTTTTTTTGGTTAAAAAAAATAGGTGACGGTACTCAGTGATTTGGTGCAGGTACTCAGTGTTGGATTGCCTAACTTTTAACTACTAATTAATTAATAATAAACGTAATTATAGAAGAAAAGTAATAATTTTTTTCTACCACATTCAAAAAGGTGCTGGTATGCTGTACCGATGCGTACCATCACAAAAAAAAGCACTATATATATATATATATATATATATATATATATATATGCATCTATTTACACTTACAACCTCAAATTCTTATGTGCTTTAAAAATTATTGGTATCAAAGCTGATATAAATTTTAATTAAAAATATCCTAAAGATCTAAAAATTTTAAAAATAATTGGATCGGCTTCCTTCAGTTGTGAAACGACTATGGTTCATCTCGAACACTTTTTAATAGGCTGTGAAGCCCTATTTTGGAGAGACACTCCTGTCCACATATATTGCATGTCAAGGTGGCTTTTGCTTTGGTGGTACAGGAGCTGGTCATTTTCGGTGTGGCTCGCTTTTCTTCAAGAGTCGAGGTCCATGTTTTCTCGCTGTCTATAGCTTTCTTGGTCACCGTCTCTCTCCAACTAGTGCGGTCTAAGGCTATCTCTTCCCAATGGTCGGTATCAATATTTACTGATTTTAAATCCCTTTTTATCACATCAACATTATGGAGGTGGGGGCGACCAGTTTTTCTTGAGCCAGACGCAAGTTGCCCGTACAGAATGATTTTCGGGATGCGATTGTCCTCCATCCGGCGAACAATTTTAGTTATCAATATGTTTGACCAACACTGATTCAGTGACTTATGTTTGGTAACCTTTAAGCTTAAACTAATTCAAAATACTGAAGTTAGATCAAACGCTAATTACAATTTACAAAAGTAACTCTATAATTACATGCAGGAACATTGGTTGGTATATGCTGAAAATTTATTCTTGCTTCAAGACTCTATATTGATTCAGCCTACAAAGAAAGTAAATGTATGTTTTTAAAAGTATATTTGTTTTTAATAGCCCAATGTCACTGAGTAACATACCCTTTGCCACCTTGAGATCCGAGAGTAGAACTGAGCTCTCCAACTTTGATATTGGAAAACAGTCACCACTACCAGAACAAAGGATTTCCCCATCCCAGAGTCAGATGCCTGCAAGAGACATCTCAGCCTCTCAGTGGTCTAAGAGTCCCTCTGGTCGATCAACACCACAAAAGGAATTACTAGTAGATCCTGTCAAGCAGTAAATGTTTTTTTTTAATCATTATAATTTTATTATGAATTATTTGTTATCATTTTTCAATGAAAATAACAAAAAACCAAAGGTCTAATGGCAGAAATACAAGTGAAAAGACAACAGCTCAGAGAAGCACATATATACTTTGCTAACATTTGGACAGATTCAAACCAAAAGTGCTGGCTAGAATATCTTATCAACCAAAGCTTTGACCAAGCTAAATGGGCATTGATATGACCAAAAAAAAATCTTTTCATCCTTGTAAGAGAATTCATACTTTTACTATATAGTTTATTTTATAACTTTCAGGCATATTCAGAAATGAATGTTATTACATCTTATTCCAAACCTCCTGCAGGAAGGCAAGTTTTAAACTTTGGACCCTTGTGAACACAATTTTAAGCATATACTACTAAAGGCTTATAGTTAGTCAGAGATGGTTTTTTGGCATACAAGTGAAGTTAAATATATAAAGGTTCTCCAAATTTGAATTTAGATATTAGAAATGAGATGCTTGAAAAAGAAATCTAAAAATTTCATATACTATAATAATAATTCTAATAATTATCTTTATTTATATGGAAATTTGTTTAACAATGTACATTACACATATCTAAACATTATATTATTACAAATAATTTATAGGCATAAACACAACATCCATGTTTATACAACAGTTTCTCTTATACCTTGCATTTACAAAAGGAGTTACAATTTGTTAAGGATTTAATTACCAAAGGAACAAAAGAGTTCTTTTTCTTTGTGATGCTAAAACGTTAAAATCATGAATCAGGGTGTGTTGTTTTATGCTTTAAATCTTTATTGCTCACTTAGCAATGTTTTTCTTGAATAGATCATTAGATGTCCAACTGCAGTTTGTTTGTTGCTACTGATCTTACTAGCAGTTTTTAGAATTTTATAAAGTTAATTTTTAATGTTCAGATTCTGATACCAGGCGGTAATGTTGAAACTTACTATACTTTGAGAAAACTTCGACAAGGCTTTTTGGCTAACACTAATTTTTTTTTTAGTAGCCTTAATCTTTGCAATGAAATTGGTTTTGGAGTATTTAAAGGTCTGAACTATTACAATGCTCTCCCCAACTGCTGAAACAATATTCTTTTTCTTTCTTTTCCTTTCACAAGTTGATAATCATTTAATTTTTTTTTTTTGTGACATTTAATATTTTTAAAAATTTTCATAATAGCATTTTTTGATGTTGTTTAATTCTCTTAGATATATATTTATATAAGAACTCTTTGAGGGCAAACTTTGTCAAGGAACATAAAGAACTATCTGATTAAAGATCATTAGTATGTAAAATTTACCACATAATGGTGATGTCACACCCACTTGTGAATTCTGTTCTTTCTGAAACAAAATTCATAAAAGCATCAAGACAATGGGTTTACAATTGTTGAATGCTATTATAAAAAAATGATTTAATATGGCTTTGTATAGAATTATTTATCACTTTATTTTAAGTCTTTGCAATAAGGCTACATGTGAATTCTTCAGTTATAAACCAGAATTTATTCAATTTTACACCCTTTTCAAATTCATTATTGATTCTGAATTGATAATGATATATTAATTTTTTTTCCTTAAAGTTTTTTTTATTTGTAATTACATGTTAAGTGAATGTCTTGGTTGCTTTGGAACTCAGGTATCCTGAAAGGACTTCATCTCAGCTATCAAGCAGACCACCTAGTAATGCTAACAGCAGAAGCACCAGTAGAACCACCAGTGTCATCAGTATGGGCAGTGAGCAGGAACTAGCCCAATATATGACAAACAACATTAGGTATATTTGTCTATAAACATCTTTAATGTAAAAATGTTTTATCTAGTGGTCATAACTTTTGACTGCCTGCACAAATATATTTGAAAAGCATACTCCTCACAAAGTCATTAAAATTCTGATCGCTAACTTTGTAGTTCATGTGCATACTTGCATTCCTGGTTACATATTATGATTCATAACACATATTGCCTAATGTCCATTGTTTCAGAGACAAGCCAATGACTATGGGTAGCTCTAGTCTTACCAATGACTTCTTAAAAGATTCACTGATCACAAGAGGGGAAGACAGAGCAGCAAGCCTTCCTAACTATCAACAACAACAACAATCAGTGAGTTAGCAATAGTTACATCTGAAAGTGAAACATTTCTAAAAGACATGTTTCACCATTGGCATTTAATTAAAGACCTTTTCACCATTGGCATTTAATTAAAGACCTTTTCACCATTGGCATTTAATTAAAGACCTTTTTACCATTGGCATTTCATTTTTCAAATATGTTTGTGTTATGAAAATTTTTACAAAAAAACAAACAAACCCTGTTATCTAATGTTAATGCTAAAAATGGGTTGTGGTGGCCCTTTTAAAAATCACTTGTTTGCCAAAATAATTCTGTAATTGCAAAAGAGTTGGAAATATTGTTCTAGATTTGAGTTTGTCCCAGAATCCACCAAACTCTGATAGGCCACATTCCATTTAGTTTCCCCTTCCCCACCTTCTCTATTTCTTATCCACCTGTTTTGTTCTTATGTCTGATGGTAAACGAGGGTATTAATGACCAGTGAAGATCTATAGTAGCATTATGACTGAAGGAGGCCATATGTCAAGCTGTTTTTACTTTCCCTGACTTTCCCATTTGGTTGGAATCTGGAACAATTCAGAAGCTCAAAATCCCAGTCTTTTTTTGGGGGGCTACAAACATGTAGCATTTGACTATTTGACCACCATCTTATTTGGTAAGAGTAAAGATGAACATGATGCTAACTGCATGGAACCCATGTGAACCATTAGTCAAAAGAAATGCTGCATTTAACTGTTGTTTTCATAACCCAAGAATCTTATTGTTTTACAACCTTTGTCAATTTCCAAACTTAAGAGGACATATTTCTAGTGTGTTCTCTATTGTTAAGAAAAATTGTGTGGCTAACACAATGATCTTCCTGCTTTTCCTTTCTACAGCTTTGAATTCTGCCTTCAAATTCTGAAATAAGCTTCTATGCATCTTTTCTGTTACCCTTTTGAATTTAAATGCTTGAATTAATTTCTTCTTCTTTTAATTACTATTAAAGTGTCAAAGAATATTTGTACTTGCAGTAAAATAAAAAAAATATTGGCATAGAAAAAAGTTTTTGTTAATCTTTTTTTTAACTATAATGATGCTTTTGTTTTTTAATGATTCTATTTTGACAAGTCTTAATCTGTTGTTTTTTTTCTCCTCCTATTTCCAGTTCAAATTGGATGGAAGAAGTGTTACCCCTGACAATAAAATCAGAGTCCCCCCAACTGACATTTCTACATTTAGAAATGGACTAGTCACTGAAAGAATGGAGGATGTTTTAGGTAGAGCTAGCAGCCAGTCCAGTATCAGCACTGTGTCCAGGGGAAGCAGTCGTAATGCCACACCAGTTGCTTCAGATTATGGTGTCAGAGATGTACATTTTTTTCTTATTCACTAATTAGAAAATGAGTACATATTATAGGAAAAATAAAAACACATACTTAAGTTTTAAAAAAAAAGTGGCAAATGTCAATACACAGAAACTAATTATTGTAGTGACAACTGACACCCAGGGGTGTTTCTATGAACGTAACATAAGTTTATTTACATACAATTAAAATATAAAAATTTAAATGTACTATATAAAACAGCAATATGAATTAGTTATTTTAGTTAGTTAGAATTAGTTATATGAATTATGCAAAATTACAAAAGAAAAATGTATACTTGAATAGAGAACAGAATAAAATAATGTATTCTACATAACATCCAAAGTTTGTCATTATTGTTGTAGTAACTCAATGGTCTAGAAGTATATGGCTGTACATGTATCTATTTGTCAAGTGTTTCTCATGCTGCAATCTCTAGTTCCTCACGGCATGAGTCATGACAACTCTCTTTATCTTCTTGATGATACAGTCATAGTATAGTCAATATACAGGGTTTCAAGCCACACTGACACTAAAACAATAGTATAGTACTTCTAACAATTAAACAATTGCCTACAGTTCTAGCAATCCAAGATCTTAAGAAAAAAAATACAATGAACTTACCCACTAAAAGTGGATAGATGACAAGGGTTTTCAACAACAACATCTGATATTAGACTAGACAGTACTTAAGTCAGTAACATGGGCTCATCTTACAAGTTACAGGCTACGTGCCTACACATTACACACTGGTCATTCTAGCAAATCTAAACATTGAGAAGTCATTCACAACTGAGGTCCATTGTAGTCACCAAGACAAAAAGTCACAATAAATAGACTAAAAAAATAAGTATAAGTGACAGCACACAATTTCATTTAAAAAAGAAAAATTTTCTAACAGTCATTCCATCGACTGTGCTATTTATCTTATTTCTTTACCCCTCCCCCCAAATGTTGCTACACTAGATCTTCATATTTAGTATTAGTGTTGCTTCTTGATTGGAAATGAGACTCGGGGAATTTCCAAAAATTAATTTCTTATCTTCTTCTTGTCTAGTTGTCTTGTATTCATAAGTGAATCATTGTACTCTGTATGTTTCATTAGAGGCTTAGTATTATTAATTGACTATTGTGTAAATGAGTTATGTTTTGAATTAAGTTTAAGTTTGATATTACAGTCAGAGTGTAATTTATTATTCTTCATGAAAGTAAACTAAATTTTCTGATCATTTTCTGATGCCATTTTTTGTTGTTTTTGTTTTCTTTTTTGGAAATCTCTCTGTGTGAAGAGCTCCCATTAAATTTCACAATTATTTTTTCATTTTTTTTTTAAAGAGCTTATCTAAATTATTTTTCTGCATTTTATTTAGGCTAATGCAGTTAAAATTCTGGAGCTTGAGGCTTCAGTCAATAACCTTAGAAAACTTTTGACCAATCGTGAAACAGAAGTACATTCACTAGCTGCACAAGTTGCTGACTTAAAAGATATCAACCGTTCACTCAGAGAAGATCTGGAACATAAAAGTCAAAGGCAAACACCAACGTCTATTGTTCAGGACTCTTTGGAGGTTAGCCTTGTGCAACATCTTCAATCTTTAGTTTTAAGTAAAATATTTTTTTCTTTTGGCATGTATTACTGTTTAAAAGAAGAAGTATTTATTAGTCCTTCATCCTAAACTTTGACATAATGCACTTAACATCAGGTCAAATTTTTAAAAATAATTAAAGCCTAATACACTTGCTATTGAAATTAATTATAAGTGTAATAGTGGAACAGATACTTTGTAGACAATTTGAAATGAATAATTTTATTTCATTACCATCAACGACAAGCAAATACGGTGAAAAGAGAATCTTAATTGACAACCTAGAAGACAAAGGCATTGTCAGTGGTGGTTGGGACAAATATTTAATTCAAACCTTGGTCTGTGTAGCCACATGAAATACTGCACTATTCTTTAATCTTTGGACTTGAAGTCATACTTAATTATTTGAAGAGCTTTATGTTCTTCTAATCATAAAAATGAACAAAAGTATTAGACTAGTAGATAAACAAAATTTGTATTGCCAGGAAAACATCAAATTTCTATTTAAAATGGATAATTTATTTTTTATTAGAATCTTAATGCTGATATACTAATACTTAATTTTTTTTTCTTACTCTGGCAGTACAAGCAGCTCCAACGAGAGAAAGAAATTTTAGCGGGTGAAATAGTGATCTTGAGAGATCAAGTTGAACGTTTAGGCAGAGGGCATCAAAATTCTGGAAGTGGCCGAAACTCAGTCAGTTCTGGTATCACAGATTACAGTCCCAACAGTCCCCATGTATTGCAGAGAAAAATAGGTGAGAATTAAAAATGAATATAAATTCTCACATTATTTAGTAAAAAGTGCATTGGCAATGATTTCATATTTATCATAGTTTTCTTTGATGGTTAATCATTGGCATATTGATGACTTTTAAACACTGTCACTTGATTAGCTCTAGTCCTCTGCTTTCTGCGAATGTTCCTCTCTCATCCATGATATCATATTTTAATGCTAAATTTATTGCCAAGTAATTTACTCATACAGTGAAAATTCCTCCAGTAACAGTAATATTTAAACGTACATCTAGACTAAAGATGTTTAGTTGTAATTTTTGTTGTTGTTGAATTGAGAGTAACATTTAGTCTCAGTTATGAATTAATTAAACAATTGTTTATAAAAGTAGAACAGAAACTATTTGAATTCAAAGATAACATCCTGCTTTATATTTTGTTTGATAAAATTCTATTTAATGTATCGGCTAGCGGATATGGAGGCACACATGAAAGACCTACAGGAAGTCACAGAGTCAACAACAGCGAGCTTAGTCAGAGCAGAAGAAAAGTTAAAACACCTTGAGGAAGAAAACCGGGAACTTAGAGCCAGGAATTCAGGTCACTTTGATATACAGGTACTTTTACAGTCATCATTATCAGTTATATGTTGTAATTATTTAGTTCAATTGTTAGTCAATTACCTGCTCCTTGTTACTCTGGACAGCCAGCATTCTTCAAAACTCTCTGACCTAATCCTCTGTCAATATTATTTGATGTATGTCATGACTCTAATTTTAGGATGCTCATAGGCTTGTCATTCATAAGCTAGTCAGTCATCTTTTGTTACTTTTTTTTGCTCATTGCTCTCCAGATGATCATGGGTTTTCCCTATCATTTTGGGGCTTCAGTTAAGAGCAAACCTAAAATTATTGGGGTTGAGCATTCTAGATATTTCTTGTACTCATCATAAATGACAACTTAAATTCTTTTTAGGCAATTTTGATGGGACAAATATAGTCAGTTATTTTCATTTTCATATTTTTGTTTCACTGACATACACATTTTCTGTGTATTAGGCTTTTATATCTGCACTGTCTTATAGAAAGTTCATTAGTTTTCCTTGTATAAATATTTATCATTTTTGGAAATGTTACAGTAGTCTGATCACTTAGTCTGAACGCATCAAAAATATGTAACTCCTTTATTGTCTACATTCTAAGTTTATGAAATCTTAAAACTTGATTTTAGTACTAGCTTGAGTTGCTAGACCAATTTTTTTTTTTTTGTGTGGTTTTGATGATGGAATTAGACATTTACATTTAATAAATATATATATATATATAAATATGTGTGTGTGTGTGTGTTTAAGTTGACTGCCTGCATGTGGTGTGTGCTCTGGACTTTCCTCTGATGGTCTCAATATCAAACCCTGCATGCCACTATTCCCCCGCCCTACTCTGGGAAATTTGGGCAAAACATATAACAGAATCCTGAAAGAAACATAAAGAGAATATAGATCTAATTATAACAGTTCTCTTCTAGCAGTATGTCTTTACATTAGCTTTGGCTATATCATTCTCAAATGCCAGGAGACTTGATTTAAATATACTTATAAATTTAAACAAAAGATTTCCACATCCATGTGTGTGTGTGTGTTAAAGTACTAAGTAATTTCTTACACCAACAGGGTAGCAATGACATTTTGAACTTGAGGGTAGAAATGAGAGCTTTGAGAGAAGATTACAGAAGTTTAAAAGAAAGAAATTTGCAACTTACTGAGGAAAATATGAGACTATTGGAAGGGAAAGAACCAAAGCATAAAGATAGAGATCATGTCTCAACTAATGGGTCTAAAAGTAGTAGTACTTACAAATCAGGTATTTACAAATGTATTTATATTTTATTTTACTAAAAATTATTCGTTTTCATGATAGTAATCACTACAAATTTATAATTGTGATTTTGGGTTTTATATTTTAATTTTATTATCAAATCTCTGTATTTTTGTAACTTATATATATTTTACATGTTATAGCTCAGTAATAGGACAATATTATATAGGATTCACATTTCATTGAACTCCAAATCTCCATCATTTGCAGAGTTATCTCACTTGTAACGATAGTTTCTCTTTCGTTCCTGTTGATATTCCTGTTGGTAATGGAGTTCATCTAGTGTACTCTTTATCTGAATGACTTCTATAGAAAAATTTAAATGGGTTTTGTTTGGCTCTTAATATGATATGGAAATTCAAAAAGCTGATTTCTAGCTAAAAGGAAAATGAAAATCAGAATAATTTTCGCTATGGTTTTTAATTTCTACTTAATTAAAATGTAGCATATTTTGAATCAACTTTAATTTTAAAAATATTTAATCTAAATGTTTGTTACAAAATTCCAATACAGTTCTTTTTATGCATGTATTTATCAAGAAACTATTTATTATGTTTTTGGAGTCAGGCATGCCATTTTCCAGATGCTTTTGTTTTTTTTTAAAACATCTCTCATCATCTTCTTCCTGGTAAATAAAATCTATTGAAGTATTTATTTTGTTACCAACTTGTTTTCAGACCTAGGCTCTAGACATGTTCAAGACTACATTCATTCTAACTATAAAGTAGAACAAGCAGAGCCCACCTTATCACTTGGAACCGACAAATCAAGCTATTTCAACTCCTCAACATCTAGAAACGTGAGTGATAGAGAGTCTCGACAGCCTACTCACACTCACAGCTATGAAACTGACAGAAAATACTCTGACCCTAACAGACTACTCCAACAACGAAACACCATAGAATCTACCAGATTACGACCTCAAGCCAAAGACACTAAGCCATCTGACTACCTTAAGCATGGGCTCAGCTATCCAGATAGATCCAGACCAGATGGAGAGGTCTCTGAGAAATTGTATACTGACAAATATCTGAAAAGGTCTGATGATCATAGAGACAAAGAAGTGACCAGCTCTTACCTGGACAAGCATTATGCTGCCCTCAAGGAAGGAGAACTGGCATCCGATGTGTGTCACAGAGATAGCTATGAGGATAAACCAAAGGAGATTAAGTACAAATATAGGCAAGATAGTTCAACTGATGTAGATGTCAGGCTATCTAGTAAACAGCTGGCTGGACCAATCAACTCAAAAGGTTTGCCAGATTTTTAACACTTTGCTTTTAGTTCTTCTACTTTAAACATTTTGATGAGAGCTGTTTTAAAACTCACATGCAAGTTTTATTTACCTTTTCATTTATTTTTAAAAATTTAAAAAGTATGCATATTTTTTTCTATTTTTTAACTTTGTGTAGCAGGCACAAGTCTATCTATCATCATATTTTTATCATTTTTTTAATGTAACCCAAATCTTAGACATAATATATTTAAAATATTCTAAAGTATTGAATAAAGTTTCTAGTTCTTTCCAGAAGTAGAGAACAATTTTAAACCATTTTAAATAAATCTTAATATTTTAGATTTTTTTAATATGAAATTGAAAGATCAAAGTACAAGCAGTTAAGTTGAAATGTTGAAAAATGCAAGTTGAAATGTTTAAAAAGGCAGAAAAATGAACATAATATAGTTAGAAAAATAAATGAATTCAACAGTATGTCACTCAGAGACTGTTTTAATACTTCATTAGAATATATAGAATCTATATCAAAGAAATATTAAAATAATCCATTGTTTATATCAATGCAGTAAATCACATTCTAAATTAAAAATAAAAAAAATTTCATCTCTTTATTGCCAGCTTGCATTAATCTTTCAAAGGCCAATGGATATCGCTTGTAGTTTAACTTAAAGCTCAATCAAAAAGCATGTAGATGTGTTAGAAAAACTTTGATTCTTAGAAAATCACTCACTACAGTTTCTTTAAATGTTTCATCTTTCTTTGTTCTCTCTTAAAACTTCTCTGTAACTTTTGCTTGTGTTTCTTTGTTCTCTCCAGACATTTTCCTCAATTTGCAACAGTCCAGAACCAGAAAATGGTTGAATGAAGGTAGTCATTTCTACATTCCTAAATGTTTTTGTAGAGAGAGTTATACTGTGTCATTGTACCACCTGCATTGTCTTTTGTGGCATTAACATTGTATATTGTAACATCAGCATCATATGTTTTTAGCACAAGTCTTCTTTACCATGGCTATGCGAAGATAAGTTAGCACTTGACTTTTAAAACAATGCACTGCTTACACTTCATCAATGTGAAATAAATCTAAAACATTCTTTTTGTTGCCATTTGATAAAATAAAGGCATATGCTAGGACAAAGTCTTTTAATTGCTCAATCTTTCCTAGTACAATTAAAGCATGGTATATGAAACCTTGATTATCCAGGAATAGCAAAGACTTAGTTGACTTTCTTTAATTATAATGCACTACTACATTAACACATGGATATACCTCAGATGTCATTATCTTCTTCTTTGAACGAATATCTGTAATTTATAAGATAGGAAGATTGTTTTTGTATCATCTTTTCAAACATTTTCAATGTAGCATGAACTAACCTTTACTTTTGTAGATTACTAAGTATTAGGTTTAATGGTATAACACCCAATCAGATTTATATAGTAATAAAAACTATTTTTATGTTGCCAACTTTCTAAGTGGACAGTGGCAGTCAGAAAGGGAAAGAGACACCAGAGTATGACAGTGATTCAACAGAGGCACTTGTCACTGGATTAGGAAAGGTTGCAACTTTTCATTCAAAATGTGGATATGAAATACCAGAGAAAAAGGCTGACATGGTGGCCTCCAGTATTACACTCATACCAAAGAAAGACCTAACCAATTCGTTGTTTACAAATGGTACACACAATATGAATGCATAACTTTGCTTCTTTGCTAGCTTGAACTAATCCATTTATAACCTTTTCGGATGCTTCCTACTTAGTTTAACTTGACATATATTCTCAGTATGCTCAATTTGTTGGCAGTTAAAAATAATATAACAAAGTATTAAAAGTTGGCAAGCCAGGATAAAGAAAAAGGCGCAAATAGATTACTAATTTTGAGATTTAATCCTGACAGACAGACAACAGAATGTCTATTGGAAGTCACAAACAGTGTCATCAAAAATATGTTTTTAAGGGTAGTATTGAAAATATTATTTTTTGTCTTCATTTTTAAAAAAAGTATTAAAAAACTAGAAGCACATTTTGTTGTGTTTTTCAATAAGGAAGAAAGCTTAAAAATTACATAATTATATTAATAAAATTATAGACTTTGTACCCAGAAAAAAAATATATCTATATGATCTAAAAATTTTAAGCTGTACCATTATTGAAATAATCCTTGCTAATTATTGAAGTCTTCCTTCCTATAGAAGCTAACAGTTACAGGCTGTAGAGTTGAGAAGCTAACTCTGTGGCGAGGTGTGTAGGACTGAATCATTGCCCTAGTTTATGTCTTCTTTCTTTGCAAGCCTCCAGTGTTCTCACATTCTTTCTTCTCCAGTGTTCTTACATTCTTTCTGCTCCAGTGTTCTTACATTCTTTCTGCTCCAGTGTTCTTACATTCTTTCTGCTCCAGTGTTCTTACATTCTTTCTGCTCCAGTGTTCTTACATTCTTTCTGCTCCAGTGTTCTTACATTCTTTCTGCTCCAGTGTTCTTACATTCTTTGTGCTCCAGTGTTCTTACATTCTTTCTGCTCCAGTGTTCTTACATTCTTTCTGCTCCAGTGCCTACAAACACACACACACAAACACACATTTTATTCAATCAATAATTTGTGACTTCATTCATTGTGTGTCGCTGTTTGACAGTTGAGTCTGTTTCTTTTATTTCAATTTCAGTAGTAACTAAATGCTCTTGGATGAATCTACATGTTAATTCCTCCATTAGTTTCTGTCTTTTGACAATTGTGTATATTTCTTTCTTTTTTGGTTTAATAAGCAGTATTCATAATTCTGAAACTATACTTTCTGTTAGTGTCTAGTTTACTTGCATTTTTATTTGTAGCTTTGGAACCTTTAGGCCTTCAATTTGTTACTTCAGTTTGCTTCCTAGCATATATAAATGCTGTGTAGTCATGTTTTTTTGGTTTCCTCTCAGCAATGAGAAGTAACATTGTAGCACCTTGGTTAAAAACAACAAATGATATACTGATGTTAATTGTGCTTACTTAATTGTAACTCAGCTATTTCACATGTTCTACTTACTAGCTTGTATTGTTTACTTAGCTTGCAATTAACTGCTTCAATTAGTAACATTTCTTTTTGTTTGCTTTTAGACCCCCATATGGAAGTGTTATACTAATTTCACTAGTGAATATCTATATAAATATAATATAATATGTTAGCTATTAAGAATATGTATATCTCTCTCTATATATATAAAATAATAATGTATATACTAGTAACTGTTAAGAATATGTGGATGTTTAAAACCCACTATTCTCAATCCTAACATGTTGACAAGTGGTAAAGGTAGTCTTAAAGTTTCTCAAATTGGAATTAGTGAAATAAGCTTGCTTTGGATCTAAATACTTCAAGATCAATTTTTCTTCCAAAAGCAAATCTTTCAACATGTGTCAAGTTACACATTTAAATTTGATGTTGTGTCCATTTTCAGATAATAGTAGAGTAGCCTTAATGTTGTCAACACTTACCATTTCAACAGTTGGGCTAACCTCACCCCCTACTCTCATTACACTAAATATACTTTTGTTTTGATATTTTGTACAAAACCATGGAAGCAAGCAATGTAGTGGCTATACAGAAAGACATGTGTGCAACATGTCTGGGAAATCTTTCATACTGCAGCCTCATTTTCTCTACTTTGTTTTTATTTTATCTCAGATGTTTTACTGAGTTAAAGTGTGCGCCACAGTTTCCTAAAAACTACATTTCTAAGTCTGCAGCTCAGAATGGATGTAACATCTTGATTCATTGCATGCACTTTCATGTTGAAACCCACAAGGGAAGCTTACAGTGCTTCCTGAGACCCCTAGTTTGCTAAGTCTATTGCAGGCAAAGTCTCTAGCTGGCAAAGTCTCTAGCTAGCAAAGTCAAATCTACTTAAGTGGACATACAGCATTCTTTTTTTTTTTGTCTGGGAGTCATCACAAGTTAGAGGTTAAGAAACACAGTTTTAGTTTATCTTTTAAACATAGAAAAGTCACAAATAACTGTATATTATTCTTAGGTTTTAGATAACATATTAATCTTAGAATACATATTTTTAGTTATATGATGCTAAATGTATCCTAAAGGCTAAGAAAGATTTCTTTCTGTCATCATGAAATGTTCTGTTAATTAAATTCATTGTTGCATTTATTGAATTGCTTTTGTCAGAGAACAAGTATATCAGTGGTAATTTAGACTTCAACAGATCTCAAGCTGTGTCTACTCGGCATACTGATGACACAGGCAATGACAGTGACACTGCCACTGACATCTTGCTAGCACAGGATACAATAGCCAGAGGTCTGCGATTTAATTTCTTTGTACATGAATTTTAAAATCTACTTATTAAATCTATTAAATTTCAATGGTATATATTTTTTTGGGGGGTCAGTTGGTTTCAACAAAACACACTGTTCTTTTTAAAGAAATTTAATGGATTGGTGTATTAGAGTCATGATCTCTATCTACCATGTTATAGTATTTTTAAAACTGAATAAATACAAAGATTTTTAAACCTCCATTAAAAAATACTAGAAGAATTGTTATTCTTACAATGTATTTTGTTTTCCATGTCTACACACAGGTACAAGTCAAAGAAGACCATCACTTGGTTCTGATGGCACTAGTTCCACTCTGAGTGATGCTGATGAGGACAGTTCATTGAGAAGAAGATCTAAATCTGTAGAAACCAGCAGAAGTATGTACACACTGGAATTTTAAAAAGAACTGCTTTAACAAATATTTTCTGGGAATGAACAATCAAGCAAAAAAATCATATTCACAGTCAATAGATCCAATACCAAAAGCTACCTTGACTTCTTGCCCCATGACTGGATTCAATGTATCTGGTGACTACTTGATACTATTTCACTTATTCTATTCTTCAACAATGGTTTTTACATAATGGGATAATCTTCATTTGTCACTAACTCCAACATTTTGTCCTAGTTTTTCGTCTGTCCTGCTTCTTGTTCCAACATTTTGTGCTAGTTTTCCATCTGTCCTGCTTCTTGTTCCAACATTTTGTCCTTTTCTAGTTTTCTGTCTGTCCTGCTTCTTGTTCCAACATTTTGTCCTAGTTTTCTGTCTGTCCTGCTTCTTGTTCCAGCATTTTGTCCTAGTTTTCTGTCTGTCCTGCTTCTTGTTCCAACATTTTGTCCTTTTATAGTTTTCTGTCTGTCCTGCTTCTTGTTCCAACATTTTGTCCTAGTTTTCTGTCTGTCCTGCTTCTTGTTCCAAGCCAAAGCTATTCTCTTTTTTGTTTGCTCCTTCAAGGTCATTAGTCTTGTCCTGCCATGAAATATAATGCCAAATATTCATGTATAAAGTAATATACTCTTTAAAATAAATTAAGACCCTTATATCCCACACGATGTATCCTCTCCCCTGAGTTTGGCATAGAGACTAGATTAAAAAACTCCCTTACTATAGGCCTACTGCACATGAAAGTGATATTAATTTGAAATAAATTGTTGTAAATTTTTAACCTCATTTTTATTTGAAATTGTTTACAAATTTGGTTAGTAGGGGAGTCTTAGTATGAAATGAAAGACAATTTTCTGATATACTGTAACTTTTATTGATGCAAACTGAACAATCTTATTTCTTATTTTAACAGTATTGATTATTTTGTTACACTATGGTTGCTTTTATTAATGATATTTTTTTTTTCTTATTTACTTACATGAGGTTTACATACATTGTATTGCTCATTTTTTTTAATCCGAAAAACTATATATTGCTTGGCAGGTAAAGATTCTACTTTTAATCGTCTTTTGTCGTCATTACCTCGAGGTACACCCACAGCCAGGTCAGTCACTTCATTGGACAGTATGCGAGCATCTGCTGGATTTCGCAGCGTCATTCCAGCCCCTCTAGTGACACAGCACAACAAGGGAGAGCTGGCACCTAAAAATGTGACCTCATTATTGAACAGGTCTTGTAAATACAGAAACATACATTTCCTAAATATAACAAATACTTTTTATATGTTAGGGTCATGTAACCTGCATTAGACAAATTATAAACACTAGCCAGTATAATAGGTGATTGGGTTATGCTATAAAAAATGTATTTGCAGCTTGAGTCTAAAAACAACCAGCAATTAGTGAATTAAAGACTTTGTAACCAACCAAGGATAATTTTTAATGCACCATACTAGCCAACAAGATTTTGTATTTGCTTATATGTTGTGTATACAGTGTTAATTTAGTGCTCTGTAAGGATTAACTGAAAAATTAGGCTGTGTTTGGTGATCTTAATGTGTTTCTAAAATTATGTCCTGCTTACTAAAGGAAATGGAATTGCAACACAAATGTTTGTTTATTTTGCTCAGACTAGCAAGTTTTTTTAATAACTATTTGTTTCTCCATCACAATGTATAGTAAGTAATATTTGAAGTTTGACTGCATAAAAAGATTAGTAACCTGTTTCTACTCTTTTTCCTTAGCATCTTTAAGGCAGGTGAATCAAATATTACACACTGATTGAGTTCAAAATCATTTTAAAAAAACTTGGACCTTTTATTCCATAACTTATGAGCTGTCCCATACAATGACAAGAAACAAAAAGAGAAGCTAAGATGTCTATGTCTACCAATAGACTCTATCAGCATTTTGGTTCTTTCAATGGCCCAGATTCAAGCCAATAGATACTTTTAAAAAAATGTTTTTATTGTATTCAGTTCTGCTCAAATTTTATGTTTGAATTTTCACTGCTGTTACTTTTGTTTCCAGTTCTCTCACTCAAGGCTTAAGGCCTTTTGCCCCACGCAGCATTGCTGACATAAGAAATGAAGATGTCGTCAAATTCTCCAGAGTAGGAGGTAAACTCACTCAAGGAGTGGTTAAGTATGTTGGCCATCTACCTGGCAGGAGTGAAGCCTACTTAGGTGTTGAGTTAGATAAAGATGGTAAGTGTTACATGAACCTGTTATGCTGCCAATGAATTGTACTATAAAAAGCATTTTGATACATTGATATTGATGATAATGTGACTAGACAACAAATCTTACTGTTCCAGAGATATATTCCATTCCTGAAGATAGGGTAATAAAAAAAAATACTAATAGCAAGAGTAAAAAAAACCTGAACTACTGTCACCATGATTTTCAACTGTACTTTGTTGTCTTACAGGGGAGATAATTAAATACAATAACATTTGTTTCTGCTTCTCTTATAATAGGCAAGATATTTAATTGTTTTTATTTTTTTTAAATGTTTCTACTTTATTTTTTATTTCAGAAGGCAAACATGATGGGACATTTGAGGGAATACGTTATTTTAAATGGTAAGTTTTGTTATTACAAGTTATGAATCTCAAGGGGATGTTTTTCTGTTTGAGTTTCATACAATCTAACAATTGTATTACATATTCAAAATGGTGGGTCCATATCTATTGTCATATAAATATTAATTGTAAATTCATAAAATACATCAGAGATTTTTTATTCACTATACCATCACAATTATTAAATAGGGATGCTCTGTTATACAATGAATAACTTAGTGAAACATCCTAATTGTTGAGAAAATGATCAATTACTTTAATTATACATAAGCTTCTGAAGAAAAAAAAAGGGCAAAAAAAATTTTAACCACTTAATAATAATTTATTTCTATTTTAGAATACAATTACCACATAATTGATGAACATGTTGATTCTTGTTGTGTTTCAGCAAACCAAATAAAGGTGTATTTGTAGCTTTCAACAAGGTTGTGATGGCATGGGCTCCCTAACTACAGCACCAGTTGTAGTCATTGTCTTTTAACTTTATTTATACAAGTAATTCAAGTCAACTGGCTTTGACATGTCATCATTCTTATTTCTTTACACTTGTATATAGATTCTTTTTGTAAACATTTCTTAATTGTGAACACTTTGCAATGTGGCTAAATATTTATTGAACTAACATTCAACTTGATGTCTGCACAGTTTATATGAGTCTTTTAAGGCTCCTAGATATTGGCATTGTAAAGTAGCTTGTACTCTTGCAGTCATTTAGTCATGGTCAATTGTTATTATTATTATTTATTATTGTTATTACTATTATTTCTCTTTTTTTTTCTTGGATATACACTTTAACAATCATTGATTATTTAGCCCAGCTCTTGGTGGCCTGCCATGGGTAATATATTGATTATTTAGCCCAGCTCTTGGTGGCCTGCCATGGGTAATATATTGATTATTTAGCCCAGCTCTTGGTGGCCTGCCATGGGTATTGAAGGGTATACTTATTTTTCTAATACATTGTATTCATTCCGATTTTGACAGTATTATTAGTTGTGATCTACATTTTGTATCTAGAGACATGGTTAGTATTAGAGAAAATAGTCAAGGATATTGAACTGCTTGTGATTCTATTACTACTATGAATGTCTCATTGGATTTCTTAATTGTTGTGAAACATTGTTGTTTATCTATTGTCATGGCTGCCACAAATACATTCCGTTGATAAGCCTTTTTGAATTTTTGTGCTAGCAAACATTTTTTTCTTTTGCATTGTGACATGTATAAGTAATCAAGATTTTCAAAAGTATTGGGAGCCAACAGAATATGTGAAGAAACTTGATCTTCCTTTATGTTTTTCATATATGATAAAAAAAAAATTGTTACAATACACAATGTGATATGACAAATTCACATTATTTTTACTAAAAAAAATGTTTAAATGTTTATTTTGAGTCTCACATTCCTTGTATAAGATATTTTATTTTTGATAAATGTTATCACACTTCTTACATATATATTTGTATATACAGTATTTCCTACATTGTTTGTATTTGAACAAAGCCGTCCAATTGAAGCCCTGACATTTTTTAATTTTAATTTGAGAAATTTTAAAACATTTTTTTATATATAACATTTTTTAATTAATTAAAACTACTTTGATATTTGATCAGACCATTTTTAATTTACTGTGATATATATATATATATATATATATATTATTTTTATTTTAGCTTTAATATTTGTAATAATTAAAGCAATTGTTGTTCATTATTGCATGCAAGTGTCATCTTTAATTTTGATGAGATCTATGCATAGTTCTTTTTTATTCTTTGTTTTATGTACTTAGCTGAACTGTGCATGTTTTGTCAACCCTAATTCTAATGAAGTTTTACTTCATTGAATGTGCTGTTTAATCATTTCTTTTCTTTTGCCAGATAAAAATGAACTTTGTTTGCAATTATGCCAGAAACAAAATATATTACTGCTACTTATAGCAGTACTTTTATTTCTTTGTATTATTATAGATCATTTTATAAAAATTAGAAACTATAGATTTTAAAAATATTTTAATATGTACTATATTCTGTGAACTATTGATATGACAATACTGTATAGAAGTTGGTATGATTGGAAATAGAATTATTTCTTTCTTAATAACTTTTAGAACAGTACAAAGAATAGTTGAATAAAATGTCTATAAGTACAAGGCTAAAGCATACATTTTCTTTGGTGTATGGACATTTTTTTTAAAATTTATTAAATATTAACATAAATATCACTCTTTCTTTTCTTTTTTTTAATATTATAGGCTTATAAAATACTTACAAATATAGGATGTGAAAAGATATAAAACAAAAGGTAGTATTAGAAGATAAATTATTTTTTCTCTCTCTCTCTTTCTCTTCTCTCTCTCTCTCCCTCTCTCTCTTTCTGTCCTTTTTTGATACCAGTATGTAAAAGTGTGTTCATTTACATCCTGAACTTTATTCTTTGGTGTGGGATGTGTGTTTTGAGTGTCATAAAAAAAACAGCATATGGCTCCTTAACAAAGGGAGTGAGTCCAAAATCCTTATCTAGATGGGAATTTTTTATTCAAGATTTAACTGGAGATAAACTTTAAGGCAGCATAGAGGAAGGGGGCTGAGTCAGCCTTAGCAGTTGGGCCCTGGTCGAGTGTCAATATCAGGCCAGGATAATTGTATGATGAACTGAAGGGGAAAAAAGATTCTCGCGGGTCCTGAGGAGGTTGGCCCATTTGCCATCCCCTAAGGCCACCTCTCTTTCGAGATTCATTCTCCACATGTCTTCATGAGAGACCAAGACTGAGTCCTGAGCATGCTAGAGGAATAGGAAGGACTTGTTATACAAATGTAAGAATAAAAAAATAAAAGCTTTACACCAGAAAAGAGATGAAAAAAAAAGATTTAAACTTGTCTATGTGTATATTTAATGTTTTGCAATTTACGGTATCAAGAAACTGGCTTATAAATTTAATTTCTTAGAAGCGAATTTATTTTTAATGAATATGTCTGATGATGGGTATTAGAGCTTTGGTCTTAAAACTATTACTCATTGTATCACTGCATTGGTGTTGGCCTGATAAATTGTCGATTTTTCACTAGACAAGCTTTTATAGACAATAGTTTTTATATATCCTTCAAACTATAGAATAATATAGATCCTTATTTGAACAATAGTTGTCATATTATCTTGAACCTATAGTTTCAAATAGTAGTCCTATTAACATGAGGCCTACAGTTGATCGCTCGTCCCGCTAGGCCTGTATAATATGTGTCAGCTGGCTACACAGACAATTACCTTTAAGCCTCACAACCAGAGTTGTAACAATATATATGTGTGTGTGTATATACTCTAATTATTTGTCTCGAATGTTCATTCCACGTAAGACGATTGTTTGTTGTTGTTTTTACAAAGCTTATTTCAACTCAGTCTGTCTGTCTGTCTGGTAAAAACTTTGTACACGTTATTTCTCCCACACCCAGTCTTGGATTGAGCTGAAGTTTTGCACAATTATTTCTTTTACCTGACAACACACGAGTCAATAAAAAAAATAACTATTGGTAATTAATTATTTTGTTTGGTATCTTGAACAAGGTAAAGAAATTGTACTTGATTGAAGTGGTGGTATAAGCTGAAATAGTCCCCTGTGTAGGTCGTCGTCTGAGGCTTAGTAAATACAAACATGAAATAGTAACAATAAAGATTACTATACAATCTTCCATATTTATGGCTCTTTGTTAGCAAAGTGGTTACCGTGTTTTTTTGAGAAGGCTAAGAAAGCTTTAGCCTACTTGTTTGAATTCAGGTCGTTCATTTTTTTTTCATAAATACATTTTTAATAACTATCACCCTAATACGTGGGCGAAGCCAGGGGGGTAGGGGTTCAAACACCACCCCCAGAAACCCCTGATCGGAATTTAGTGACAGATTTTTTGCTTTGATTCTATTTTTTTTAGCTGAGATGTTAATACTAAACCATCTCTTCCCCCAACGCAATCGAGGGGGTTTTGAGTTTAAAACTCACTACCAGGGAGTTTTGCTGTCAAATCCCCCACTTCTATTAAACAAAATTTTAAAAAAAATGCAAACGACAATTAAAAGAGCATGGCTATGTAAGATTTTGATTTTGAAACCAGCTCCGAAATTTACGATAAAATCCCCTCTTCAATATAAGACTATCCATACATCAGGCACCAGATTCTATGATTCTATTCTTCCTGTGTAAGGAACTTCAAAAATCCATTTTCTTAGGTATCTCCTGCACAATATCCTGCAATTCTTCCTGTAATTCTTTCTGCAATTCATCAATTCTTCCTGCAACTCTTCCTGCAATGCTTCCTGCAACTCTTCCAGCAATTCTTTCTGCAATTCTTCCTGCAACTCTTCCTGTAATTCTTCCTGCAATTCTCGTTCTGCAATTCTTCCTGCAATTCTTCCTGCAATTCTTCCTGCAACTCTTCATGCAATTCTTCATCCAATTCTTCCTGTGTAAAATATTTCCGGTGTGTGTGGGGGGGGAGCCCCGAACACCATGCTATAAAACAGCGTTTCCCAATCTTTTACCTAATCGGAACTTTTCACACATTCTGACTATATAACAGAACATTCTGCTTATTTTTTTTTTAGAGAAATCAACTCACGCGGTGTCCTAATTATTCCAGTAGTTCGTGGAACACCTATTGAGGCCTCGCGGAACACTAAGGTTCCTCTGAACACAGTTTGGGAAACACTGCTATGGAATATAGATTATTATTTCAAAAAAATTATTGAAGTATCTTTAGCCTCAAGAGTGCATATGTTATTATATTGTAGGTCTAATTATCTTCTTAAGGCTCTTGCTTTTACTTTGTGGGTTAGCCTCCTCAAGAATTAGCTGCCATTATTTTATTTTTCTGATATGTTTAGGGAAACCACTCTTAATTACATTTGTGTTGCCTGCTGTATGACGCAATGTAGGTCAGACTAAAGTAATGAGAAAACTTTTTCTTAGGCTAATTAATCTTCCTCAAAGTCTCAGATAATTAAAGTCAATGCACTTCTGCTGGTTGGCTAGAGGAATAATACAGATAGTTGCCTTGTTGGCATGTTCACTTAAATTGTGAATGTTTTAGATCTATACATGGACTCTTGAATATGGAGTTTCTTTTTTTTTTTTTTTTTTGGTTCAAAGGAGGAAAATGAACAAGAAAGACTTGTTTCTAACAAAGATACTAGAGATCGAGAGAAGTAGAAGTTTAGCTCTGCATTGAGAGAGAAATACATCCTAGAAATAGAAGTTTAGCTCTAGATTGAAAATGAAAAAAATCCTAAAAGTAAAAGTTTAGCTCTGCATTGAAAAAGAAATACATATTCAGTGAGAAGGATATATAGAGAGAGAGCTTGTAAGCAAGTAAAATAATTGGACTCAAGAACAGTTTAGTTACGAGATTACGTCAGAGAAGAAAACTTATAGACGAAAGGTAGATAATTGACTAAAAGACTTAGATCCTCCCGCGTAGTTCGGCGCATTGGGCCACAAGGATCTGTCGCTGGCAGTGTCCACTCCTCTGAGGTCCTCCGAGAAAGTGGGGCCCCAAATTATACGAGGAGGTCCCTGCATGCGCTTTGATCGTATTGGTCTTCATGTCATCGCATCTCTTGGTATGCGTACTTCATTTTCATTCGGAGAACATGTTCCGCAAACCTCATGCGACGCTCTGTCATAATTCGAATAAGAGAACTGTCATTATAAATTGAACAGATGCTAAACAGAAAAGGTGAGCCGAGTCGGAATGAATGTAAATGTAAGATTTGCGGGTCCAGGAGTAATGTGCACATATAGGTCTAAGGTTTTAACAACAATGTGTAAATGATGTTGTCTGGTGTAATGTTGAAGAATGCGAATGTCGTGAAATGCTGGGTTCTTGCTTCCTGGAGTACTTTTAACACGTGACAATTATGTACACTACAAACTGACTTAAGTCCGTTTCAGCAGACAAATATAAAGCTTATTTTACAACATAATAATAATACTGCACTCCTTGTTAGTGCTACGAGTCAAGAAATAATAAACAACCCTATCCGTATAACAGCGGTATCAAATGTATCCAATATATGTTAGAGTCTCTAGATTACAAATCACGTCCGCATCTCAGCGGCTAACACTGTGCAGAAATATAGATTAACTAATATATGTCTCAAAAAGACCACTGGCAACAACTGCCCACAAGTTACTTTCTAACTGCAATTACTACAGACTTTTCTAAGTCGCTACTGTCCGTTGCGGACTAAAATATCTAAGGATACAGAGGATAACACTTTACTTTACCACCAGGTCCAAAGTATCCCACTTGACTTAACTAACTTGACTGAACTCAAAGTCAACTTTATTCATTCTACTTCCTGTTTTCTACATCAGGAATTCCACGTGTCATTTAACTCTTGACATGACGTGAACTTTAGATCATGCAATGTCAACTGAGACTGTGACAAAGTAGTGCACGCTGGGAATAAAAACAGTAGAAGGAGACAAGAAAAAACATCGAAAATAATTTTAAGAAAAAACAACTTATATTAAATGAAATTGTATCAATTAGTTTTAATCAGTTATGTAGTTATATATATGGCATAGTTAAATATAATAAATCTGTGCGATTAGAAATATTTTTACCACTTGTTTTTGTATAGCTTTTAGCTTTCTCAGTATGATACTATCACTTGTCTGGACCAGTTCCAAAAGAGAGAGGGAAGAAGGGGGTATCTCGGTAAATGTTTGCATTATCGTTTTTTAAAAGCATATAAAAAATGTCCACTCAGAGTCCTCGAGCGGACTAATTCAACTTATACCACGACATCTGTCAAGTACGATTTCTCTCCCTTATTCAAGATACAAAACAAAGCAATTAGTTACCAATTGTTTAATTAACTGATTGATTTTTAAAAATTGATTCTTGTGTTGTCAAGTAAAATGAATAATTGTATAAAATTTCAGTTTAATCCGAGATTGGGAGAAATAACGTGCACAAAATTTTTACCATACAGACAGACAGACAGAGAGAGTGAGCTGATATAAGCTTTGTAAAAAAAAACATTAAAAGAATGTGGGACCTCTGACCTGACAGTGGGATAGAAAGAGTGACAGAGCAGGAGAGTAAGCAACTAGGATACATGGTAAATTAAATGGGGGTGGGGGAGCGCACGCACACACACGCACGATCAGTGAATATCGATCGGCCTAATACATAAAGACGATTATTGATTCCCCTCGCTCGACCCCTACACACGTACATACACAGACACACGTCAGATGTACAAGATACGCTACAACACTTAACTTAGTGTAAACTTGTCTGTGTTAGATTGACTGAACACGAGCTGTTGTGTAGGCCTATGTGTAACAAATATCGCGCTGCGTTTTCAACTTTAACCAACAACATATCAACTATAGATCGATAGAATTGGAATTTACAAATAAATGTTTTCTACAAGTTAATTCATTGTTATACACACATATCATTTAAACCTAGATCTAGATGCACAGCCTTGAAATTGTACATTGTTTTATCCAAGAGTATTTTTTTTTATTCTATAAGTAGTAACAACAAATCTAACAGACTATATAGATTTAGATCTTGTGAAGAGGGGTTCTATTTAATTATCTTACTGGAGATATGGGGTATTCGAACTAAAGTAAGTATACGTTTTGATTGTGTAC
Source organism: Biomphalaria pfeifferi (assembly GCA_030265305.1). NCBI lineage: Eukaryota > Metazoa > Mollusca > Gastropoda > Planorbidae > Biomphalaria > Biomphalaria pfeifferi. The sequence continues at coordinate 1,685,359 of JASAOG010000151.1, forward strand.
ATCTATAATAATAAATACTATTTTCAAAAGTTAACTAGATCTAATTACAACTTTAAAAACTTTTTGATAGTCCAGTTTTCTTACTTGTATTACCAAGTAGTAGGTACAATTAAGGCAGCGTTTCTCAACCTTTTTCGCTTGGCGACCCCTTTTTACAATTCCTCATCCTTCCGCGACCCACCCAACAGTAAATCTTATTTGCATTGTCAAAGCTTTATGTTTAATCAAGAAACAATATGTAATTATATTCTTGAAATATAAATTTCTCCTTATCATACGATAACACATAAATGAAATAATATCTTTATGACATGTATTTTTTTAGCTTTCTAACTCTTATTCACATTATCCCCATTAGATACACGTGACGATTTTCTATATTTAGATTTGATAATGAACAGGCTGTTATGCAAATAATGTATTGTTGCAGATTGAATGTGCAACACAGATGAATTGGGACATGATTGCAAACGCTTGATCTAAATGTGTGTAATTATAGAGAAATGTTTCGCTGCATCTCTATTGATGAGTTCAATCAACTATTTCTGTCTCCTGAACATCTCTATTGATGAGTTCAATCAACTATTTCTGTCTCCTGAACATCTCTATTGATGAGTTCAATCAACTATTTCTGTCTCCTGACCATCTCTATTGATGAGTTCAATCAACTATTTCTGTCTCCTGAACATCTCTATTGATGAGTTCAATCAACTATTTCTGTCTCCTGAACATCTCTATTGATGAGTTCAATCAACTATTTCTGTCTCCTGAACATCTCTATTGATGAGTTCAATCAACTATTTCTGTCTCCTGACCATCTCTATTGATGAGTTCAATCAACTATTTCTGTCTCCTGACCATCTCTATTGATGAGTTCAATCAACTATTTCTGTCTCCTGAACATCTCTATTGATGAGTTCAATCAACTATTTCTGTCTCCTGAACATCTCTATTGATGAGTTCAATCAACTATTTCTGTCTCCTGAACAGCTTCCACTTCGTCTTACGCTGGACTTCTGGCAAGTGCAAATGGAATGTTAAGTAGATTTGGAAAGTTGGATGAAATTTTGTCCAGCATTTATATGCATAACCATTCATCTAAAATACTGGGTATCTATGACGACAAAGTTCGGATCAGTTATTTAGACTTCATATATTCCAGTGAAGCCCAACCTAGATCGGCCCGTGGGCCATTTTAATTTCTGACACTCATGTCGCGGGCTATATATCAACGAAAAGAAAAAAAATGAATTGACAACTTTTCTGACATCCAATCCAACATTTCTTCAAAGTTTTACATTCAGAGTCTACTTTTTGTTTTCTTCCAATCTCCCATTTCATGAATGTACACACACACACACACACACACACACACATAGTACATGGTACAGCACCACTTGCCTTGATACCAAACACGATCCGTAATGTTGCACTCCCAAGATGTCACGTACAAGGCTAGAGCTCAAGTCAACAGCGGACATTTGAAAGAATAAAAGAAGATTCATGTGGGCTAAAAATTTAAACATAAACTCTTTCTTTTTCTTACAAGAATAAAAAAAAATAATATGAATATGAAAATAGCAAGAAATGAAATCAATGAAAGAAAGAGCGAGAACCTTAAAATAGGAACAGAGACATTTTTCAACCTTTTTTTTGTGTGATTTTCTACATTTTTGGTCCGATGTTTTGGCGGACCGGATAACACTATATCGCGGACCTGATCTGGCCAGCGGGCTGTATTTTGGCATCACTGATATATTCGACTTAAATGACTTCGCTACAAATGACATATTGGAGTTTTTCCATTCCTGCCTCAACTAATGGGGCAGACAGAGGAAACAGTGGAGCATTTCATACAAGAGTGTCCAAGAGCTGCGGGGAAACAACTGGAGGGTCACTTGAACTGCATGGGGGAGCTATGAGGCACTACGTTCAACAACAGAGTTTTTTACCAGAGCACTACGAGAGGCCCATGTTTTCCTGTCCTGCTACCATTAGGAGTTGATCCAAGGTTCATGTTGTCCAATACGTTATGCATTTCTGTACAAAGTTTACGTATTAAAATTCTAATTTATGGATGCGCTGTTTAACCCTTTTAAAAACGTACACATTTTGGTTCACATATTACAGATTTAACAAATATGTACATTGCTGTAAGAATTTAATATGTATTTTATAAGTGGCGAACCTTAAACTTCACTTATATCTAAATTAATTATTGATGATTAATGCTGACTTTTGAGATTACAAACGACAGTCCAGAGCTTTGCAACACGACCAGGCGTATATATACGTTATGCGTTAAGCGCCTTTACCCAAACTGTTACAAATATTTCTGCTGCGACAATTATGTTTCAAATCAACAGTCTGCAACATCTAGCTTCGAAAAGCAATAAAAATATTAAATTCCATTGACAAAAAAAACTTTGTATGTATAAAGTTTTACGTTACAATAGGCAAAAAAAAATAAGGTCCATATTTATTATGGTCTTTAGCGACCCCTGACAAATTGTCAATCGATCCACAGGTTGAGAACCCCTGCATTGATGGAGTGTATCTCTAACATCTCAACGAAATACTAAGAATTGTTTGTAATTTGGTTTTACGAATCCTTTAGCATAGATTTTTTGCTATGCAATAGAAACATACATTTTTCAAGAAACTATATTTTTTTTTTCTGTAAATATATGGTACGCAGCAACTAGAATAAATAATAATAACAGAATGACGGGGTGCTAATAAGTTTAAAATAACTACTTTTATTTCAGATATAAATCCTGTATTATTTATATATAGGAGATAAACTTGTCAGAATTGTAGAAGATGTTTCATATCTTTTAGCATTCCAATGTTAAATAAAATCTAAATCTATTTGAATGTCAGTACGAATGTAACCCAGATTACAATAATAAATAACACTCATTTTGACATATTTAATAAAAAAATGTATTGACATATAATAAATGATAATTAATGGAGGATTAATCGTTAAGGTTCTCAAATCTCTTGAGTTGATCTACATCTACTGTAAGCATAGTGTTACACACTTTTTTTGTGCATCTTTTTTTCCTTTTCTAGAACAGTTACAAATATCACGTGAGCCCATGTTTTGTGTGTGTGTGTGATATACTTTTGACTTTTTTATCCTTTCGTTCGCATGTCTTGTAACTATTTTAGGCCTGAAGCAGACGAGGCCATATTTTAGTGTAAACAAATTATCGGATGTTGTAAAAGCGTGAGCACTTAATGACTTTAGAAAACATCTTCTCTTATGTAACTCGGTGCAGCTTAGTTTATACACAGTAATCAATATCTATCTGGCATCGATATATTGACATATCGATACCTCATATCCACAAAAACGTATCAATACGAACTCGGTGATCCGCATATTTTTTCTTTTAATCCCTTATTGGTGGAGGTGGGGGGCTCATGGTAGATGGACCAGAAGATTCGGGGATGGATACCTATTGACCTTATAAATCTCAATATGCAAGAATTAATTTTTAAAACTTAGGACTTTCTCAAAACTGTTGTTTGTTTTTTGTTGTTTTTTTTTGTTTGAAAAGTTGACATATTTATCAATTTTAAGTTGACATATTTATCAATTTTAAGTTGACATATTTAGCAATTTTAAGTTGACATATTTAGCAATTTTATAACTGTTACATTTACAAAACGCTGTTAAATAGATTATTAGCAATGAAACTATAAATTATTGTTATAATAATTGTTAGTATTATCAAGTGGGAAGCGTGGTCGAGAGGCTAAGTGAGCTTGAACTTCGCTTGTCTTGGCTACCTAGAAGGGGGCTCGAGGTTCGACACCCGACTCGGGCAGAGTTGTGTTTATAAAGCGCCTAAAGGTAGCACGGAAAACCAACTCCTAGATACCCCTCCACCCCCCCCCCCCCACCACTGGTCAACAAATGAGATTGGACCAAAGCGCTCTGAGCATGCTATTAGCATGAAAGTAGCGCTATATAAAAGCTATAATAATAATTGAACTATAAATATTTTTAATTATGTAGTTAATTTAAGAAGAAGTTCGTTTATAAGCAAATTTTTGTGTGGATTTCATCTCCACATTTTGTACCAGGGTGCCAGTCATGTGATAGCAAACTACGTCCGGTCAGACTGATTTGACAGACAAACAATTGAAGTGAAATGCAAACGGAAAATTAAAATACTTAATTGAAAAAAAAAACTTATCTAAGGGAAAGAACTCCACACATCTATATCTCTTAATAATGTAGCTGTTATTTCTATTTTTCAATATCAAACAAAATTGAAAATACCCGGCCCTCCACTTGAGAGGGGCACCCAAATGAGTGTCCGAAATATTTTTACATTAAATATTAAATAAATTAGTTGCCATGTTGCATGTATTCCACACATTAGACATATATTTATTAAGCACATTATCTTATGTCATGATGTCGAATTTCAAAATGCAGTGGCCCCTAAAAAGGCCAAGTCCCCGGGGCCCCCACATTCCTTTCTATTCCGCTGTGTTTTGTAAGTTACAATAAATAATTATTTAAAGTTTCCATTTGACCGAAAATGGATGTTCGGAGAAATAATGTGCACAATTATCTAAGGGGACAAAACCCTAAATATTTTGCCATATCTTTGAATACTGAAGAATTAATTTCCCTTGTTGGTATAAAAGAAGCATTAATTAGTAATTAGTTGACTAATTCTTTTTTTTTAAAACGATATATGTCTTGTCTTTGCCAATGAATAGAATGGGGGTGGGGGAAATAACGTGTTCAAATTTTTTTATTAGACAAACAAAGTTGATATAAGCCTTATAACAAAAAAAATGAAACCTTACTAAGTATGAGGTTCTCACAGCTTTTCAGTTCAGGGATCTCTTTACAAGTAATCTGATGTTATTGAACCACTGACACAGCCTGATTTGTCTGCCCAAATAGCCTATTTCTAAGGCAGCTGACATACTCAAACTCTCCGCACTCGAGTGTGCTTAAGACTTAACACAATCGTCATCCCAACATCAAAATATACATGTGAGACATGGAAGTTTTCTGCCAAAATTGAGAAAAGACTAAATCAGGCTCAACAAAAATGGCTAAGACGGATTTTCGGTCAGTTATAGAGATCGGGTCTCAAACAAGGAAATTCTATGCCGAACAAGGAGTCGACCACTTAGTGAGGTTGTGACAGAGCGTCTCACGAGATTTACGGGACATGTTCTCCGACAAAATGAACAAAGCATAGCAAGAGTTGCGAAGACATGGAGGCCAATACGAGGAAAGCGCAAACAAGACGTCCTCGTAAAACTTGGCGCCACACTTTCACAGAGGACCTCAGAACAGTGGACACCAGGTGGGAGGAGTCTTCAGACATTGTCAGTGACAGATCTTTGTGGAGACAGCTCTCTGCCCAATGGAGTATGTAAGTCTAAGTAAGTCTTATACAAAAATAAAATGTTCCCTGGTGCTGCCTTTATCTATGTAATTTCTACCAATAGTACTGCTTTATCTTGATTGTTGGTGGTCTGTCTAAAGCTAGTTGTTTTACGTATATGTTTTCAAGAGCTCTAATGTCCTAGTTCTAAAACTAGTTCTATACCTAAAACCAAAATGTCAAAATATTTACGAACAATAAATTTTAACTAAGTCCTATAAAGTAAAGAATACTGATCTCTAATTTTAGAGTAGTCTAACTTCCAGTAAAGATCAAAGAGAAGGACTCTACCTTGGACATAAAATGTCTATGGACTCTACGTTTTTTTCGTACATCTCAAGTCGGCGAACTCTTCTGCGTTGATCCAAAATTCATGTGTGACAAAAGAAGCAATCAGATTCGATTAATCGATAACACAAAACTAATTCCTCTCCACATGTACCATTCTCTTGGTAGAACTTTGTCATCTCACACCATGGCCAAACAAAACAAAAACAAAATAAAAACTGAAACCTAAAATCGTTTTTTTTTCTGGCTTTAAAATTTGCTTCTGGCAGTGTCTTTAAAGTAACATTTGTTTGAAGACACACTGTGTAGAAAGAATGGAAATCACAATGTATGTAGTCTTTATAACATTCTCAATTAATAAGATAAATAAATCAAGAATCGTAGCACCCAAACTTTCTGTCTGGTCGTGTGTTTTGTGATAGGACGCAATAATCTTTATTTCTAAAATAACCTTATAAAAGAGACAAACAGACAAACAAACAAAAAGTCCTGTGGGTCCTAAAGCTTTTGTAATATACATGAAAGGTCAGTTCCCTATGACAGTTAAAAGAAGCGCCGCCAATATTTAGGAAAAAGATACTATACTAATAAGAGTGATTTTCATTGTTTAGATTTTTTTTTTGGGGGGGGGGGGGGTTGCAGTCTGCGCCAGACTACATTATAGACTATTAAACTGAAAAACTGCTTAACTTTTATTCCAGTGACCTTGTTTTTAAAACTATGTACGTATAAACTGACAAGTACCTAAATGACATGATGGTATAGATATAGTGCTCTGCACATAATAGATTTTTTTGCAAAGTCATACCCTTTCTGCGTATTTTGAATGTCAGCTACTTGAGCGGCTAGTTGAACGGCATGATTGTCATAGAATAGAATCCTGTTGCGGCGTATAATAACTTCCCCTATTTGAAATACGAGTTACATTTTTTTTGGTGACGTAAAAGTTATGAAAAAAAGTAACGTCAATGAAAGCACTGACCTATATATTTTGAGGTCGTCAAAGATTTGAGAATTTATCCATAAGTAGCCATCAATTTTAAACTTTGTTCATTTAAAAAAGATCACTAGAAAGAAAATTGCTGGTGGCAATGTCTTCGATTCCAAAGATTAAGGATGAGTGCAGTGTTTCACATGCTTACAGAAACCCAGTTGCGACCTGCTTATTTTATCACCCCTAATGCAGACAAAACTGTTCGCCGGAGGACTATTTGAGTTTTCTTTTCATCTCCAACGCCTGTCCGTCAAGGGCCTTTCTTTGTTCCTCAAGGGCCTTTCTTTGTTCCTCAGCGGCCTTTCTTTGTTCCTCAAGGGCCTTTCTTTGTTCCTCAACGGCCTTTCTTTGTTCCTCAAGGGCCTTTCTTTGTTCCTCAACGGCCTTTCTTTGTTCCTCAACGGCCTTTCTTTGTTCCTCAACGGCCTTTCTTTGTTCCTCAACGGCCTTTCTTTGTTCCTCAACGGCCTTTCTTTGTTCCTCAAAGGCCTTTCTTTGTTCCTCAAAGGCCTTTCTTTGTTCCTCAACGGCCTTTCTTTGTTCCTCAAATGTGTTTCCCGCGGCCTTCTAGGGAAACATATACACATCTACTAGAGTGACTTTTCCAGTGAAAAGTATCACACAATTATAGCTACAGAGAAAAGCATTATTACCTTTGTTTGACGAGAGCTCTGTTGAACTTGAAGGATCGGGGAAGATAAATGTTCAACATTACTATTGAAAATAAAACCAAACAAGGTTACAAAGACAGTTTGTGTGGGAACATAAACTCGAAATCGGCCCGCGAAGTGGCCCACCCAGGCAGGTAAAAAGGCAGGTTTTAGTATTTTCAGAAAGAACATCAGAATGAAATTCTATCAAAGACAAATGACAGAGAAGAATGGAAAAAGAAGGTTGTCAGATCTTGTGTGGTGCCCCAGTGGACCAAAGGATAGGTGAAAGTGAATGTGAAGTTAGATGCAAACCTGGCCTTACTAATGTCTTATAATGAATATCTAATTGATCTAATTGTTTTGTAAAGGGTCAATCTCTTATTGAAATCCTCAAGAATGGTAGGTATCCGTAAAAAAAAAAATAATTAAAAAATTATTTAGTTAGTGTTTTATAGATATAGTAATATAGCGCGCCTATGCCACTCACATGATAATATGAAAAACTACTTCTTCATTGTTGTTTTAAATTATGACCAACTTATATGTATATTAAATAGATTTGTTCTGTTAAAAAAAAGGTAACATTTTTTGTGTAAATGTAGAAGTTAGTATCACAAAACTTAAACTTAAAACTTTAACTTAAAAAAAAGTAAAAAATTTATTTTGAGAAAAAATCTAAAACCATTTGTATAAATATGGTCAAATGTGATCTCCCCTACTTAAGAGACTCCAGTGTTTGTTACTATTTATAGTGAATAGTAGTAAATGTGGTGTATTTTTATGGAAAAACTGCTTGCATAAGTGATTTAAAAAATTAGATTTTTCGCTTTCAGAAAAGAAAAAAGTAGCCGTTGCATCAGAACTTTGAATGGTCTAAAATATTATGGTGTCCGATTTTCACTATGCTTTATAGTTTCCGAAATCTAAACGGGTCGGACGGACGGACGGACTGACAGACAGACCACACAAAACAAATAACGTCTTTTCCACTTTCGGGGGCCGCTAAAAATAGAACAACTTCTAACAGTATGTATGTGCAACTATCGTAGAAAAATCTGCAATTTTTGTAGGCTTTGTATAAATGGAATGTTTGAATTTACAGTATTTAGGAATTGTATGTAGGCTGTTTATGAAGGCAACGTATGTATGCGACGTACATTTGGTAACCTTGTTTTGCTATGTATTTAGGCAATGAAAACGATTGTACGTCTTGGTGCCTTATGAAATATTTTGACTGTTTGTGTAAGTACTTTACTTAGGCAATGTGTTTAGATCTAAATGTATGTATTTATATCTAGTGCTGCCTCTGCTGAAATAGTCACAGCAACAAATGAGCCACACAATTTAACAAAGCTTTACCACAGACAGGGCAATTAGGTCTCGGGCCCTCAATTGTAAGCGGTTTAGATCTCTCGCCAATCAGATTGGCCCCTTCTCGCGTGACCGGAAGGAATGAGCGCTATTGTCGGAGACTTAATACAAGATGACTTCACCTGGTTGCGAGTGACTTATCGACCACTTTGACCTACTCATTCTATACAGAAGGCATCGCCTCTGAGTTGCACTGAATGAAGAGATAAAAAAGCAGTAAGGAAAGCATGGTGTACAAAAGTACACGCTGAAAGGCGATACAAAACTCTTTGTTGTAGTGAGTATAAGGAGATGGATATTTCATGACTTGTATGGTGCAACTCATTGTGTATGGCCTTAATAACGATACGTTGTGAATACACTTTTTGAACATTTATTTATATTTAGTTCTTTTTTTTTTAAATTGTTATCGGAAGTTGAATTTAAATATGGTTCTTCCATTGTATTAAAACAAACTTGCACGATTTATTCCCAGAACCAAACGTGAGCTTTCTATCACAAATTACGTCATTTCCTGGTGGTGATGTTCTTCTCTATCGCTAATCTAACAAAGGTAGACTTTTTGTTTTTACATCATCGAATCTCTAACAGCCTCTAAGCGAGTTGTCTGGATATTTAAATACTTACCTAAGATAAGATAAGATAAAATCTAAAATGTTTACTAGTCAGAATCTCTCACTTTTCAATAAAAAATATTGATCTAGATAAATATCTATATAACTATATAAGTAGATCTATCTAGAGTCTAATCTATCTATTCTAGAAATAGATCTAGACCTTAAAATAAAAGATAGATTTCAAATCTTGAAAATTATAAGTTTACATTTACTAGAATTTAGTAGTAGTAGCTCTAACCAAAAATAGATCATATCTCGATCTAGGCCTAATTCTAATTTCTAATTTTCAAAGTTTTTGACTCTTCACTCTAGGTTGTGCATCTAAACCTAAAGGCTTTGTTTGTTCAACGTTTTGGTTGTTCCTTCAGATAATTAGAGTCTATATCCCAAACCTTTGGCAAGACGGAGAGGGATGGGTGGTGAACGACAGTTCAGAGTGCAAATTCTCTAGTTCTAGATTGAACCTTGTAGTCTAGAAAGTTGCCTGAATCAGCCAGAGTTGATTAACTAACATGACTAGACTGACACGTGAAATGCGTAGGACGTATTATCTTTTTTTTTCCAAGTAACGTCTGTAATGTATAAGATAAGATAAGTTGTAGGTCGGACTAGAGGTAGTCTCTAGGGATTTAGAATTATAGATTATCTATCTAAAACTGAAAATATTGATTTATCTGAAGTTTATCTTTTGCTTAGGTGTGAAAGACAGTAAGCAATCATTTTTTGGACTTAGTTACACACAACGAATGGTCATAATGAGGAATAAATGAATGACTAGGTAGCCAATGCCATTTGAGTAATAGACGCAATAATTAAAGTCAGCATCTGTATGTTAAATGTTAATACTTTTAACACGCGCTAAAAAATCTTACAATTATAAATGATGCATACGGGCCTCTATTTAAAGATGCTAAAATTAATTTTATATGAAGTTCTTTCATTTCTTTTGTACCTACAGAAATAGGAAAAGAAATTTATTGTAAATATTCTTGTTTGCGTGCAAGTAAGTAAAGTTTTCCTTTCAGACCTTGAGATCTATTGGGCAGATGTTGTAAAATTCATCTGTTTCTGTGGCTTACGGTTAACGAGCAAGGTGTCATGTAGCCAGCACAACGACCAGCCGTCTTTACTTTTCCACAACTAATGTCAGGTACACATTAGAGCTGGGTGGACTCAGAGACGCCCAGAGATCCCGTGCAAATTTTGATAAAAAATTGTCACTTTTCAATGAATTCTTTACATGGTCACATGATCAGAAAATGTACAAATTGTTAACCATAAGACGTCGGAGAAAAAAAAAGCGAAATTATTATTTACCGCTTTTTTTTTTATCGTAATAAAGAATTAATGTAAACGTGTTATTTTACTATTGTTTCAGGATTGTCTTGGAGTGAAAGTGTTAAAAAGTTCAACTGAGGCCTAAGCCATGTAAATTTTGAGCGACTCCCGATCCTTCTTGAGTGTTTGAAACTTGACACATACGAGATCATGTCTGCTGCAGTAGCTCAAGCCAAGGAAGACAATCTTCTGCATAGGAGGACTGAACACATCGTTATAGAGCCACTGTCCCAAGGAGACTTGAGCTTCGAAGACAACCCGGAAGAAGAACCTTTGCTTTCGAGCGCCAAAAAAGCCGCCAAAGGTCATCCGGAACAAGCGCAGAGCATCCCTGGAGACGGGCCAGAAAAAGTTGAGAATGTTGGGGACAGGGTTAGCTCAACAGTCCTGGAGAAGGCAGACAAGGGACCCAGTACGGAGCTCAAAGAAAGGCAGCACACAGAGAGAGAAGGCACTCGGGAAAACGTTGATGAAGGCTATGAAAGTATTTGGCTCAGAGGTGAGATGTTAGGCAGCCGAAAGCGAGAAGTCACTCTAAGTGTAAAGGCGTCAGACTGCTACGAAGATGGTGTAGTCAAAGCCCCTATCATTGAGCCACACGAGCCCAGGCGCGAGCCCTCTCTGAACAAGCCCAAGCACACGTTGCTGTCCAGGAGTAACATGCTGGACGAGAGTGAGTACTCCAAATACTGGAGGGGGGAAGTGACCGTCATAAAGCCCTCAGACTTGGTCAACAATGCAGGCATGGAGGTAAATAGACAAATTAAACGTCAGCTTCTTTTTTTTTTCTTCAGCGATGTTCCATTTGCGTCTTTTGTTGATTTAATGTGATTTTGATAGAAACATGTCATTTAGTATTTCTTTGTGATTGTATTAGACAGATAGACCTGGTACAATGTTTTTTTTTAATGGTTCAACTGTTATAATGAAGAATGATATGCTAAACTACAAGTTGGTTAAGAAAAAAAAATGATACTTAATATACATATAATGTCAATGAATAATTCTTTAATTTGTTCTGATGGGAAGCCATGGTCAAATATTTGGAGAAATTGTACACATCTCGATTCTTACACTGTTAAATAATTGACTCTTCATTTTAACTTTCTCTGTAAAGAAATATTTGAGTTCAATGTAGACTTTTGCGGTCTTTTTAGGTCATGCCATCGGTCACTCCAGCTGCCCAGAACGTGAACACACTCGATCAGACCATGGCAGCCTCCAGCATCACAACCTCCATCATCAGGGGAGACAGTCGACTACTTCTGGAGTGTATCAAACAGGGAGAGAACCTGAAACTTATCTGCTCCAAAACGTAAAGTTTCATTTCATTGAAAAGTTTCTATAGTTCATCGTTTTATTTTATTTTACAAAGCAATTTAAATAATTTCACTTGAGCAGATAGAACAATAGTGTTGCTGTCGGCCCTAGATTGTTTCTCTCATTTCTTAACATGAAAAACTTCTGCTCTGTATTGGGATAAAATTGTTTATATTAACATTGTTTTTTTAACTTTATAATGATAAGCGAATGACCCATACAATTTTGAAGCTGCCGGTGCTTAGACCATACTTTGAAAACACTACATGGTTGTACATAAAATCGAAATGCTCACTGGCAATTGGTAGATCCTATTTAGACATGTTTAGCTTACTATTATATTCATGATAGATATTTTTCAACCACTCAATCCAAAATGCAATCCTTACGCCATAGTTAAAAACGTGAATCTGTTTGATATGGTGATGGCTAAACCATTAGCTTCACTAGTAGATGCCTCGGCTTATGTTCGTATGATGTAAAGGAATATTTTAGTATACTCATTTTTCTTTTCCATCCTTATTCAAACTCCAGGTACATCAACATTGTTTTTTCTAAATATTAAATTGCTTTAAGATAGGCATGTGCCTAAGTATTTCCAGTTGATTTCCATAGAATGTCTCTAGAGAGAAAGTTTGTCAACAGTTTTCCTCATGTTGTTGAATTCTTTTTCATTTTGATAATTGGAAAACTTTATTGAACATTTTTTTCTAGTTTTGTATTGTCTTCTTGTTTCATTGGTAGATCGGATCTTTCTGTTTCACAAATAGATTATTAACTTCTAGTTTTCAACAAGCTGCTAACCTCTTTTGTTATTGATAATTGGAAAACTTAATGAAGATTTTTTTCTAGATTTTGTATAGATAGCCAGATCAGGATCCGATCATATCTTCTTATTTCAGGGGTAGATCATATCTTCATCTAGTTGCACTTATTGCCTTCCCGGAACACGAGATGAAGTTTGTGCCCATGGTTTACCAACTTTCTAATTCTGGAATTGACCTGGACGCTCTAGACAATTCTGGAACAACAGCTGTGAGATACGCCGTCACCAGAAGACTTCCACAGGTAAGTAAAGAAATTTAATTTCCATCCAAGCTATCAATAGCTTCTTGACTATTTTTCAAATTCACTTGTTCAACGAAACTGAATGATACAAATTAGTTTTTGACCAGCCCTTTCATGTCTCCTAAAGTATCTGCTAAATGGAGCGTTTTTATTTTTTACTATTTTTTGTTTGTTTTTTGCTTATCACTATAAATTAACACAGTGCTAATTTTTAAATGTCTTTCTAAACTGAAGAAAGAAGAGCCCCCACTTTGTGAGTATTGTGACTCTCGCCTCACCGTGGAACATATCCTCATCGACTGCCCCAGATACCAGGATGTCAGGGAAAAATATTTTAGAGCCACTAATTTAAAAACACTATTCAATAGTGTCGACCCTGGGAAGGTACTGGGCTTTATCCGGGAAGTGGGGTTGTCTACGAAGATCTGATTTATGAATTCTGTAGACATGTACTATTTACATTAGATTTTTACCAAATTATTAAATTTTTACTACCTCTACTATTTTAACTGTGAATAGACCTTGATTTTAATGATTTGACTTTATGGAATTTGGCCTTTGCTGTGTGGAGGGAGAGTGGCCCTTGAGGGACTGCAGGCACGACATGGCCTAAATTGTGCCGATGTGCCCAAAATCACAAATCACAAATCATTCTAAACTTGAATTACATCCCATCACTGTAGCAAGACAAGCTCGAAAGATATTTCGACTATCACATATGTTCATAGTTTTATAGCTTTCCTATTATAAGGGAGATAATTCAATAATATATTTTTGTATTTTTCCCATACGCTATTATTTCTCTTTATAAGTTTAGCAGTTCGCTTCTAATCCATCACAGCAGTAGCCTGTGCACTTCTCTTAATGGGAAATTAATTCCATATTTCTATGACTTTTGTAAATGACTTCGTGCGACGGTGACGAGAATAGAGTATGTTAGGACAGAAAATAAAATGATTTATTCAATTCTTCACCAATGGCAATATCATTAGATGTTAACAATACCTGCTATGCATTGGTTTAGATTCTGGCTGCACTGCTAAAGTGCGGTGCTGAATTCAGTGGTGATGACCAGTACTGGCTGGAGCAGGTCAAAGGCGTATCCAAGGCTGAGATGATGGAACTAGTGCGTAGACTAACCCCTTCCTACTGGGTAGCTGTTCATGACGCCACGCCCTTTAAGGTAGGTCTTACCAGTCTGTCGTATTAATCTCAATGGTCTTGAGTATTTGGTGACTCTCCATTTGTGGACAAGTGGTGACATTCTAGAAACAATGAATCACCTATAAGTGTTTACAAACTTTCAACATTAGTCAGATGACGCCAAACTATGTTTCTGTCAAGTGTGTTATTGATCCAAAACAATAAGCAGTTCCAAATAGAAACAGAATGGATGTGGGGGTGACTACAAATATACTGCTTTATATCTTTAAATCTGTAGGATTTGTTTTAAAAATTGTTTACTTCTTATCATCTTCAGTTCTATAAGTATATAGTCTCTTTGCGTCCCCCCCCCCCCCCCCCAGTTTATTTACAATCCTGAGACATCGATACATTGACTTGGCCATGTATGCCTCGGGGATCGAATCTCTTTTTTCCCCTATGGATAGCTTACAACATGTAGAAGGAAAACTGATCACTTCCAATGGTTGTAATGATACAGGAGGCAAACATTGGTCCATATAGATGTTAACTGTTAGTAAGTCTTAACTCTAGCCCGCCACTATGTGGAGAGGTGCTAGCAAAACAAGCACAGAATAATGAGATCAACTCAACCTACTAAGTACAACGAGACGAACAGAAAAGACTCTGACAACCTGTCAAACGCTACTTTTACTTGGGATGTATGTCAGTGAGAATTCTTCTCCAGAGTAGTTCTCCATAAACACAAGAAGAAGAAATGATCTACCTCTTTAACAAGAAGGACAAGATCTACCTCTGAAACAGAAAAGACAAGATCTACCTCTGAAACAGAAAAACAAGATCTACCTCTGAAACAGAAAAGACAAGATCTACCTCTGAAACAGAAAAGACAAGATCTACCTCTGAAACAGAAAAGACAAGATCTACCTCTGAAACAGAAAAGACAAGATCTACCTCTGAAACAGAAAAGACAAGATCTACCTCTGAAACAGAAAAGACAAGATCTACCTCTGAAACAGAAAAGACAAGATCTACCTCTGAAACAGAAAAGACAAGATCTACCTCTGAAACAGAAAAGACAAGATCTAACTCTGAAACAGAAAGACAAGATCTAACTCTCAAACAAAAAGATATGAGATGAGGCAATTTATGAATGACGTTGGTTAACTCAAGAAATGCATTTGCTTTATTATATATATATATATATATGTGTGTATTTGTTTTATCTGTTGTTGTCTTTTATGAACAAACTAAAATCTGATGTTCAATTTTGAGTTCCCAACACATCTTTTATAAAAATCCTTTATTCAACATCCACAGGTGCATCGACTAGTGAAGTCCTGGTCGAGGGTGAATATCTCTAGGAACAAGCTCTCCTTGATAGAGTACGCAAAAAGGAATGACTGTGATGATGCCATCATTAAACTCCTGCTGCAGAATGAAGCCTCGATAGAACTTGCCCACGCAGTGATGGCCGGAGATCCAGACAGGACCAAAGTGCTCTTGTGCCATGGAGAGGTCGACATGGATACCAGAGACGCCTCTGTGAAAAACAACTGCTTCGAACCGTTCGCTCCACTCTCCCTGGTCGGCGCCGCCATCAAATACGACCACGTGGACGTGCTGAAGGTGCTAAGGAACGCCAAGATGAACCGCAAGTCCTACTCCTCCCAGAGGCAGCCCTGCGGGGAGAACACAGTAGCCGGCGGAGACAACTCCGTGCTCATCAAACGTGGCCACTCTTATGAGGGCGCAGGAGTAAGCGTCTTCCACTACAATTCCACCCGAGGGGGCTCGTTGGAGTTTCATCCTCCCGAATTGATGACATCATCTATCTGTGATATTTTATAAACACCGCCTTGATGCGCTTTAGTGCGACCAACTTAATATGCAATAATATTTAAGCCAATATTGATTAGATTATTTCACTCAACAACTGTGACGAAGTAAGAATGTAGAACCAATGCAAGCGGCCCGGATGTAGAGCCACAAACTTGCCAGAACTTGATTATTTAAGTTTAAATGCTTTAGAATATAATATAACAGTACGTCTTTTTTTTTTGTAAATCTTCAGAGCCAAATCTCTATATGATCTTAACACATCTGTGCACATTTCGGACGGAATTACATTCAAATTCTAAATTATATCGAGATGTGTTTTAGAGCTGATGTTGGGAATATTTCTTCATGTAGGGACTCAACTATTTTCTGGTGTAACAATGAATTAGTATTTTGTTGACCATGAGTTTTGTGCGTCTTCAGTCAGTGCCAGGCCTCTGTCGTTGTTTTGTGACCCAATTCATTGTTTTACTACTGTACCATTTATTTCAAGAATGTGTGTGTGTGTGCGTGTGTGTTGGTAACTAACGGGTTTTACTGTTGATGTAAGGAAAGCATTTCATCATTCATGTTGATCTTTGTTCACCTAACGACATTCTTGTCCATCATCTTCTAGGAGAACAAACAAATCCTCCTCGGCCACTGTCTAACCATCCAGACAGCTAATGACACGATATACAGATCTATTAATTTGTACATCTCTGTTCCTATTTCAACGAAGACTTTGCAAAGTATTTATACTTGAAAGAAAGTTGAGTTGGCAAATGTGCTTTGTGTGTGTGTTCGTGTTTGCGTGTAAATTTTAGCTTATTTATTACTGATTCTAGTAATGGACGCGAGTGTCCGTAGCAAGCTAGCGTTGATAGAAGTGGACCAGACTAATAAATAAAACGCTTTATTACCATCCTATAATGAATGTGTCTACTGTTGATTACCTTCCCAGAATGAATGTGTCTACTGTTGATTACCATCCTATAATGAATGTGTCTACTGTTGATTACCTTCCTACAATGAATGTCTTTACTGTTGATTACCTTCTCATAATGAATGTGTCTACTCTTGATTATATTCTCATAATGAATTCGTCTACTGCTGATTACCTTCCCAAAATGAATGTGTCTACTTTTGATTACCTTCCTATAATGAATTTGTCTACTATTGATTACCTTCCCAAAATGAATATGTCTACTTTTGATTACCTTCCTATAATAAAATGTCTACTATTGATTACCTTCCCATAATGAATATGTCTACTTTTGATTACCTTCCCATAATGAATGTGTCTACTATTGATTACCTTCTTATAATGAATGTGTCTACTATTGATTACCTTCCCATAATGAAATGTCCACTGAATCGAAAGCCATGAGATATTCTTAAAGGGACGTAAGCCGCGGGCCATCTTCAAATAATCTTTTCTTGTACTCTTTGTATAATTTAGCAGTAAAAAGAATTTTAATGACCGTAAGTGTATGTGTAATTATGTTTTAATGTGGTGCATGCATCTTATTACTGACCACAATGCCGAAGGTGACCAGAGTAGCCTTATCGTAGCCTAGGTGAAGTGACTGCCTTTGTATTGCTGTCATTTATCTGGAGAGTTGGGTCCCTTGACTTTCTTATTATTCTGTTTATCAACTCCTAAGTTTTTAAGCCCATCTATTATTATCTAGTAGTTTATACTTAGACTGACTGGTTGGAAATTAAAATGGATAGTAAAAATGATCTACTAAGACTATTAAACATAGTCCTAATCTAGCTGAGACAGTGTCAGTGTTTAGTTACAGTTTAGAAGAAATTTAGGCTACACTATACATTAGTTCACTATTGGTAACATCTAAACTTCTTTTTATTCTTTGCATGTTAGGCATACAAGCATTTCACATTTATACACATTCAGTATTATTTCATCCAAATATGCAACCCTGTAACTATGAGAACTCTTGGGAGACTGGTTTTTTGGATGGACATTTTGTGGCTTTTGGATTTGGCAATTGTTTTGTTTTATTTTAAGCATTAAATTTTTACACGTTTTTTTTTAAATGTATCGTTTTACTTTTAATATTATTTCAAGTTTTGTGAATGTTTTAAATATTTTTCTTGATGTTAACAAAAACAACAAAGAAAATCAAAATATAAAAAATCCTGATTTTAAAAAACAAAGCTTATCTAAAGGGAATAACTCCGTCCTTAAAACTACATCTACCTTTAATGTACAAGTTATTTTTCTTATTCAATTTCAAACAAAATAATTAATCACCAATACTTAATTGACTAATTGAGTATTTTTAGTTTAGTAGGTTCATGTTTTGTTAGATACAAAAAATAATTGTTTAAAGTATCAACTTGATCGGAGAATGCGTGAGGGAGACATAAAGTAGGTATTTATTTAACGGGACTAAATCTAACAGATATAGCCATATCTGTGATCACTGAAGTATTAGTTTCCCTTGTTGCTATTAAACTAAATAATGAATTACCAGCAAATAATTGTCTAATTGTTTGCTTCTTTTTTTTTTACTGATTCATGTTTTATCTATGTCAATGAATAATTTTGCCAAGTTTCAGCTTGATCCGAGAATGGGTATGGGAGAAATAACTTTTTAGCAGACAGAGTGAGCTGATATAAGATTTGTAATTAAAAGAAAGAGAGAAGGAGAGAGAACTAGCGAAAACTCACCCTGTCTCTCTGTCTGTTAGTTTGTTTGTCTGTCTGTCTGGTAAAAAATTAGCAAAATGGTTCATTGGCATAGAAAATACATGAACTAAAACAAAAATAAAAAATTAGTCATTTAATTTCTGGTTGATACCAACAATGGAAATTAATCCTTCAGTAATCCCAGATATGGCTAAATATGTAGGATTTTGTCCCTTTAGATGATGGAACACGTTATTCTTATTGTACCTAACGCAATAAGAATCAATTTTTAAAAAAAGTGACCAATTGGTCAATTAATTATTGATAATTAATTATTTTGTTTGGAATTGAATAAGGGAAATAACTTCTACAGTATTGAAAGATATAATTGTTAATGCGGACTTCTTCCACTTAGATAAGCCCTTTTTTTTTTAAATAAAGGATTTTTAAAATACTTTGCATGTTATTACAAGACTGTGTGTGACATATGAAATAGAAAGAAAAACAAAGGTATATTGAAATACCTGGTATGCAAACTTTAAAAATAGAAAGGCTACGAGTTATAAAAAAATGCCAAACAAAATTTGCAAAAATTAAAGTGTCATTGATGATCTGATTCTTTTAATATAGTTATTATAGATTTTCATATTCAAAGGTTACACTAGCCTTCTTTTCGTTTGAAGATCCCGTTTTTTGTTCGTTAAGCAACTAGACTCAAAGATAGTAAGAAAACAAGAACACGATATGAAGAAATGTGGTTACAACCCATAGAGAAATAACATTAAAAAATTATACTAAAAGGGGAAGATTTAACATACTTTCTTGAGAAGTAACATACAAAATCGTTACCTTTGCTGGGACATTGTTGAAAAGCTTATATACAATTTATTTAAATAGATAATTGTTTTTAACGCAATTAGCAGTCACTACAGATTGTTTGCAATGTCTAACAAAATATATTTATAACGGTTACACCTCATAAAGTGTCAGGTGCTGATACAAGTCTGTACTGTAAGTGGCGCAGCTGTCGATTCCTGTGTAAAGCTTTCGCTGTGATCTAATACTCAGTAAAACCGCTGCATTTCTTAGAGATGGTCCTGACTTCGGTCTGCTTCTGTGACCTCTCTTAGTTATTTTGACAGCAATTTCATTGTCAGTTAGATTCCTCGGCTCGTGCTAAATATTTTAAGACACTTATTCATAACATTATGTCTTTAAAACCAAGAAAACATTAAAAATACTTTTACAATACCTCTTTTCATGTCAGAACTTCATGGAACCTGGATCAAGGAACCTGGACAGCCGATCTCAAAAAAAGCTTTTCATAGAAATTTAACAATTTATTCATATCTAGTTTGATCGTTCTATTTTTTCAAAGTAAAAATAAACAAATGTAAATTTGACTTAAGACTTATATCTAGGTCTAGAGCCAACATGGCGAAGTCAGCCGTATTACTGTAATTATGGCATAACTGAGTACACTTCTTATATTTTTACTTAAATCTAATATGTATTACATCTAGATTCTAAATCTATAAGTAGCTCTAGACTAGATCTTTTGAGTTCTAAATAAGAAATGTAGGTCTAGTGTTAGATCTAGATGTCCATTGAATGAATATATCAATAAATAATCGAAATCCTATTCCTCGCTGGCCGAATAAAAGAAAATGCGTCCGTTCTCTCAGATGACCGTGTCACGGGCTCGGTACCCGATTTGAGACAGACATTTTTTTTTAATTATTTTATTATATTTGCAATTATAATATATATATAGTTTCAAATGTTTTTCTTGTTCAAAAAGACAATACCTCATTCATGCAACTTATGGAGAGCGATGTCGCCCTTCAGCAACTAAACAATGTTAGAGGAAAAAAAACAATGAAACTTTTTGTTTTTACCCCGGCCCGTTCCCCCCCCCCCCCCCAACCTTCCAACTAGAAAGATTCCTGGTTATGCTAATGTATGGAATAGATCTACCCTTTATAATTTTTCAATAAAAGTTCTTTCATTTATTAAACTCTTCAAAGAATGCGAAAATACCCAAAGACGTTTAGTCTGTTCAAGGTAATTATTTTCTCATTTTCTACATTTATTTACATTTTTTACATTATTTACATTTATTTCTTTTTTTACTTTAAAAAATTATAAAGGTCAAACTAGAGTGTGGCCAACGAACTAGTAATTCTTTTCCAAACGATATATAGCGACTATCAAATATCTGGGAAATCGTTAGAGCCGATTTTGAGAATCGCGTCCAACTCACCTTGGAGTATCCACCTATGTGTTTTGTTTCAAAGTTATGAATTGAATAGAGGTATTGTAAAAAAAAGGTACATATCTATGTTGGCTGTGTATGTTTGTGCTCAAAATGTATTTTTTAATTTTCATTTGTGTCTATTATATTTGGGGTTTAAGTTTGTTGTGTAATATTTGTTAGGTCTCTATAGGCATAATGTATGTGTGTATTGTCCAAAGACAAAATGAAACATTTATAAAAAAAAATCGATGCAAATTTATGATTGCACAAAAAATGTCTCTAAAATTTATGGTATCTTTAACTAAAAAGTTACCATTGATGTCATCCTATGTGTTTCTCACACCTCGCCTTTTGATTTTGGAGGGGAGGGGAAACATGGTAATGTCGTGGTCACTGGTAGAAACCTCACACATCATATCTCGTCATTTGTATTCCTAAAATACTGAAAAACTTCATTCAAACTTTTGTATAGAGGAAAAAAAAATGTCTGTTAGAAAACATGTTTGTGTTTTTCTTTTTTATCATGAAACTTCTAGCACCAAAACGTCTTTTGACAAAACGGAACCAAAAAAGGCCCGAGCCAAAATATCGAGTACAGTCGCTCGTGTTTGTATAGTTTTTCTGCTAGAAAGTAGGTCATGCTGACAAAACAAAAAGTCACGATAGTGACAGTTTAATAAACACTGATACAAATATATTAACCAATGCTAAGAAGCTAAATGTACGGTCACACATACAGCCTACATTCACGTCTTTACAGTACGTATGTAGTAAGGATAAAAATGGATCATTTTCGATAGTTATTTGACATTGGTTATGAATTTATTATCTTACCTTATCTTACATAATACAGACGTTACTTTAAAAATGAAGATTATTGCGTCCTACGCGTCATGCATTTAGTCATGCATATTAACCAACCATATTATATTACGTATTTATCATGTTCGTAAATATGTTTATAAAAATATTATTAATAAAAAATTGCGAAATACTATAAATGATTCTTTTGGATTCCTGCTACGTATATTTTTTAACAGTTCTATAAATGATTAATTTGTTAGTAATATTTATCAAAATTTGGCTTCTATGAACCCCCCCCCCCCCCAAAAAAAAAATTACTTTTTTACGGAACACCTATTTACAAAATACATAATTGTGTCAAACTTGCCATATAAACGGGAAAAGAATATAGAAGTGGAAGGAAATATGCTGACCTCACACTCAGGGTCGGCCTTAGGCATAGGCAAACTAGGTAACCGCCTAGGGCTCTGACTATTAGGTGTCTTGCATAGGACTTTAAAGAATTTTTTAGAGAAAAAATTGCGAAACTTGGATCTAGTGACAGTTTAACTGATCATAAATCGACTTTTAAGTCCATTCATGCGATGGGCCTTGGACGGCGCTTGAGGAGAGAAGACAATTGAAGACATGAACTGAACATTGAATTGAACATTTATGTCATCTGCGCATATCTGCTCAAGAAGTTTACGGAACGCTATTGCTCCCTGTTTCAATAGGGTTTGTTGCTGAACATAAAAATTATATATGTGTCAGACGCGAATAGCCCAATTTTCAGTAAAAGAAATTACAAAAGTCATTTCTCTAAAGAAGAAGTTACGAAGGCCATATAAAATACAACCTCAGACCTATATATACTACAATAAATATAGGCTTTTGATTGTTAGTTACGATTTATTTAGGTAGGTGCTGTTTTACTATTACATACCAAGTATTAGAGTTTAGAAAAACCTAGGTTTGTTTCTTGTGCAACGCTATTAGCTAACACCGCATATCATCTCTCCATTAGTATATTTAGATCTATAATCTAATTTTAGTCTAGATCTATATATATAAATCGAAAAGATCTAGTAATAGTATAGATTCTATTTTGAGACTAGATTGCCGAGTCTAGCCTATGCTATCCCTATAGTCAGTTTTTATTAGAAAAAAAGTCTAGATATTAATAAAGACTAAGGTTTTTTAATTATTAGATATAGACATAAGACATAGATCTAATAATACTGATGACTGATAATAATCTAATGACTGATTATTTATTTATTTTTTATAATAATAGGCCTACTAAATCTAGGTCTAGACTCTACTTAAATCTAGTCTAAAATAATGACTGTCTAAGACTCTAGATGATTGAGAAGTTCACATAGAGGTGTTTTTAATGATACGGCATGTCGACTGAAAGTATATAAAGTGCTTTTTTTAGTAAAACTAAAAAAGAGGCTCCGGTACTCAGTGATAGATTGCCTAACTTTCAACTAATAATAAATTAACAATTAACGTTGAATTACAAGAAAAGTAATTATTTTTCCCGACATTGAAAAAAGGTGCCGGTACCCCGTACCGGTGCGTACCGTC
The DNA here is from genome assembly GCA_030265305.1 of Biomphalaria pfeifferi. Lineage (NCBI taxonomy): Eukaryota > Metazoa > Mollusca > Gastropoda > Planorbidae > Biomphalaria > Biomphalaria pfeifferi. The sequence goes on from JASAOG010000151.1 coordinate 1,708,690, forward strand.
ACAAAGATATATGTATATCTCAATCCTCTTTCATTTAATTTTTTTGCGGGGTTATTGCTACTTAATACATTGATACCGGATCGATTTAAATAGGGCCTAAGTATACAAGCAGGATTTCGAGCATTGGATAAATTTATTTTTTAAGTACAAAGTTTTATGGAAGAAGCAATATATTAGTTGTTTGAAGTTTGTAACTTCTTGAATTCAGGCTAAAAGGCTAAAAATATCGAAGCCTACATTTTTACACTCATTTCTAAACAATTAGAAGAGATGGACTGACTTATAGTGTAGCTTGTGTACATCTGCAAAAACACAAACTCAGACTTTCAAAACTATTAAAAGAAAAACTTAGTGATTATTTTTACTGTATAATTCTATTACTATTCCTTTTTAGAATTAGGATATAAACAAAAATTTGATATATGACTTTATCTAACAGAAAAAAAAAATAAACTTACGTTTATTTATGCGGTTATTTATAGTTACCTAGTAATATAAAATTTTTTGAACTAACACGTACATTCATCATAATGCAGCCATGCGATTTTTCGTTTATAAACATAGCATTATTTAGGACCAATATTTACAAAGGCTGCTTGGAGAAATCAGGTATACCCATTAGGAGAAAAACGACCCCTTTACTCAAGAAAAATTTAAGAAACTAAAACAGACACAAAATAAACAGTGACATTCATAACAAAAGAATATTCAAAATTGATTAGAGTAACACCTTTTTAAGTAATCATTTAAAGTTTAAAATCACTACAATTTTTTTCAACAATTATTTTGTGTATGAAATTGTGTATCGGAAAATGCCGGGTACATGAAATAAGCTTGTCCTAAAAAAACAACACAGCTCTTGGGTAAAATACTCATCAAATAAAGTACTGTAAATGTGTAGTTTCACGCGCTAGTTTCAGGTCTTTTCTTTTTATAGCCTCTATCGGGTTATATCCCAACTACCAGTATTTTTGTGAAGGATTTTTCTCTCTATCAGACACACTTAAAATTATAGCCTAATAATGTCAGTTTAATTTAAAGAGAGAACTAAACAATACAAAGATATATAGGAAAAAAACAACTTCCGGCCCCATACTTTTTAATTAAAGAAACGAGACGGACTAGTCCAACAAACCCGAGTGTTACAAAGCATATATAGACTCAATCTGTCTGTCTACCTTTCTGTCTGTCTGTATGATAAAAAAGTTTCTAAACGTTATTTATCCCTCACCCAATCTCGGATTTAGCTGAATTTTGCACAACTATTTCTTTTATTCAATAAAAATAATGAACTATTTGTAATTAATTAATGTTTTGGTATCTTCAACATGGGAAAGAAATCGTACTTGACAGGTGTGGTCGTATAAGTTGAATTAGTCCCCTTCAGGACTCGTGAGCCCTCAGTGAACATTTTTTTTTTGCTTTTAAAAACTATCAAGTAAGCATTCACCAAGGTACCCCTTTCTTCCCTCCTCCTTTCACAACTGTTCCAGGATAGTGATAGGATCATAGCGCATTGAGAAAGCTAAAAGCTAAAAAAAAAAAAAAAAAACAATTGGTAGAATTATTTCTATCGCACAGATTTATGTCTAGGTCGATTGCACATAAATGACATGACTAATACAATTACATATAAGCTTTTTTTTTAATGTTTGCTTTTTAAAGAATTGTTTGTTTTTCTTATTTATTGATTCCAATTGAAAATATACAAGTAGGTTTTTAATAAATTGCATGATTTTTTTTTTATATGTTCTATTTCATTTGGGGCCTCCAAATTTACTTCCCCTAGGTCCTCCAATTACCTAAGACCGGCCCCATTACAATCTTCTTATAGTGTCTGGTTAAAAAGACGGACTAATACGACGTTATTTTGTGACATGTTTTAAAAAAAACATGTCAGAGGACAATGTCTTTATTCCCTTTAGATCAGGTCCTAGAAATAAATGTCTGAATTTCCTCTAAAAAAATCTCTTAAAACAGAAATTTATTACTTTTAAATCTTTTCCTTGACTGACGCACATGTCAGAAGCAGACCTTATGATTGAAACAATCGCTATGTCAAAGAGGGTAAAAGCTCTTTCATAATCCCCAGCTAGATGATAGTGAAGATCTCCAGCAATGAAGTGACCACTGCTAGAGCGGATGTTTGGCTGAGTTTTAAATCCCCCAGGAGACCTGTTTTGTTGATATCATGTCCAGTGTTCTTGCACCTTCCACGAAATGACCACTCTTGTCCCACATTGCAATCTTTTTTTATCAACTATGCCCGGAAATAGCGGAAAGGCGAATAATGACAGAATGCTTAGAATATTCTTTTTCATTATGAGAAATGTTAAAATACAATGAATTATAAGCTAGTCAATATATCTATTTGTCAATATTTCACCTCCATATATATTTATTTCAATAGTCTGAATTAGTCTGATGAAAATTGTTAAAAGATCAGCAATTCTGTTTTCCAAGTAAGTTATAGTCTGTATGTCCACAGAATGAACTCAAACTACTGAACAGTCCATGTTATTACCTACTCACTCTATGGTAATGGTCACTGGTCAATGTGTAAAATACCATTTACTCTTAGTTAGTGAGTATATCTTAATTTACTTTGTGGACGATGTGTTAAACTCATTTACTTTGTGGTCGCTTCAGCCTATTGTTGTTTTCTTTTCGACTAAACGTAATTAACTCTTGATCAGACAGAACTACACATTAGATAGAGGAGATTTGAATGTTTTTTAATTTCCATGATTTCTTAATTACCTTGTGTATATGGTTAAAGCTTTTATTTGGGAATCATTTCTTTTTTTTTTTTATTATTATTTTCTAACTAAATACACTTTTGTTTATTGAAAACTAGCATTATCCTTAATCCACCGCAACATAAGTCTCTCCCACATATACTTTTGATTTTCTTTTACACCACTTCTCTCTTTTTCTTTTCTGTAATTACTTTTTTGTAATTACTCTTTTTCTTCTCTTTAATAACTCCGTCTATTTTTATCCTCTTTAATTACTTCCTCTTTTTTTCTCCTTTTTAATACTCTCGATGTTTTGCTGACTTTGTGTCTTATTTCTGTCCATCCTCTGTATCTGTATGACAATTTAACTCTAAAACTTATTGTATAGATAGTATAGAGTCCCCAGGTTTGCCTCGTCACTCAAATGTCAGATCTTCTATTTTTACTCTTCTGACAGGCAGTCGTAGTCCCTTTCTCCTATTCATTTTTATGTATTCATATCTGTCGTTTGTTTCCCTTTCCCTCGCTCTCTCTCAATACCAATGTTTTTATGCATTTGCTTACCTACCTGTTGTGTGTCTCTTTTTACTCTCTATTTCTCTCTTACTCTCCCAGAAGGTAATGTGCCCATATGCTAGCTTCCCTATGGCTGACATTTTTTTTCTATTACTGTCTTTTTTATGACTGTCTTGCATTTCTCTGAATGTCGTAATCTCACTTTCTGTCTCTTACATTTCCCTTTTCTCTCCATCTATTTTCTTTCTCTCTAGATAAATATGAATCATTGCCCGTAAATCAATTTAATGTTCCACTTTCTCTTTCTATCACTGTAACGTTTTCACTATTTCTCTGGCCGTAAAAGCGGAGACTAAAAGACGTCCACTTTTTGTTTATCTCTCAGCTACATCGACATTCATGACTTTCCTAGAGCTCTGCATACTGTCTGGAGCTGCTATACGTTTTTTTTTTTTGTTGTTGTTTTTTTGTCAATGTACGAGGAAAGGTTATCAAATGAAGTTCTTAATACACTGAAAGAACCGCTTTCATGCACACAGCGCTTGACCGATAACGGTTTCCGCTTTATTTAATTTTTTTCGTGTGTTCCTTCCCCCCCCCCCCCCTCTAGGGTACGGGCAACTACGGGTCGTCTTGTAGTTTTCAATTGGATGCAAAGGGGAGTAACTGGGATCCACTCAGCACCACTCATTCTCTCCCCTTGTGTTTTTACCTTTCAATATCGAAAGCGAGTAATAAAAAGATAAAAAACTCATGCCCTCTCGTCGCCAGAGGGCGCTTTTTTAGGCGGTTTATATGAAAAAAAATGAAGTAACGAACTCTCGTCTGCTGTATTTTTTTTTTTAAAATAGTATAAGTAGCGAATTTCTTGTCGGATTGTATGATTATGGCGTCAGGGGAGAGAATTGGAATCATTTAACGAAAAAGACAGGGGGTGAAGAGAGAGGAAACAATATTGCAGAATGAACATTTAAAATTTTCTATTTAAAACTAGAACATTTCGAAAACAAAACAAAAAACAAAAAAAACGGACGAGAGCATGTTCTCTCCCTTGGATGTCTAAGAGGTTACCATTATTTATAGGAATGAACGTAATATATATTTTTTTTTCAAGTTTCAATTTCGTAATAGATGCGCGGGCCAAACAGGAAGGGGAGCCCAAGCTATTTGGGAGGATTCCTACAACTCTGGGGCGCAAGGGTGGCGTCGGAATAGCGGGGGCAATGGCTATAAGGAGATGGTACTTTCTGATAAGAATTATGAATGAGTGACATGGCTAACGTCGTTATCTTATTCATTCGTAGATTTAATATTGTCTATAAAACAGGGAGTTCTGTGCTGCTAGTTTATGAGGGCGTCCCTGCAGTCGTCTCTCTCTCTCTATCTATTAGTTCGTTGTCTCACTCCCCACTCCTACATTCACAGATGCACACACACAGAGATTTAGACTATTCTTTCTTGTGTATACATGCTTTTGTTTAGCCCCTTCCTATGCAAATTTTTTTTTGGCCAAGGGTTTTCTAGAGCAGGGGTTCTCAGCCTTTAGGGCAGGGGTGGACTAGGTATCAAAATCGGCCCGGGCATTACCATATAAACCGGCCCACAAATGGCATGTCATATCATGGATTTTTTCGGTGGATGTGGGATTTTTAACCCCCCTCCGCAATATGTATATATCATCCATCTATTCTACAAATGTACTAAAGGTACTTCATAAGTTCATATATATATATATATATATATATATATATATATATATATATATATATATATATATGAAGATGAATTACATACACACTCATGTATATATATCAATATATCTATATATCTATATATGAGTGTGTGTGTATGTAACTAATCTTCATTACATTCTGACCTTTCTTTCTTTCAAACCTTTTTTTCTACCCTAGAATGCTCTCTTCCTACAATTAGTGGAAAGACAGTTCACACCGCCAAGGACAGCTAGGGAGTCTGGGGGAGCGCTGTGAGCGCTGTGCATATTCTGAGATATCTACAGTGCAATTAGCCTGCTACTCTTCCGCTAAAAAATTCAAAAACTAATCTGCTATTCACTGCACTTAATTAATGGAGTCCAGCGACTGGTAGAAAATGGTAACTATAGTTTTGCTTTAGTTTTTGTATTGGAAGGGGGGGGTTAACATAAAACCCCTTTTGGCTACGCTCTTGAAATTTGGTGACTGTGGTTTGCTAAAGTTGGCTGACAAGGGCAGTAAGTAAAGTTTCCCTTTCTTACAAAGAGGCAAGTGATGGTTTGAACCCCCCTCCCTCCCGGCTACGCCCATGTGTCATTTTATAGATGTAAGCCTAATTCTCTTCAAAATATATAAAGTACGACAATGCATCGAAAACTTGATGTATGCTTGCGTAGGATTATATAATGTAGTCTGAAAACTATAAACCATGGGTTCTCAACCTGTGGGTCGCGACCTCTTTGGGGTCGAATGACCATTTGCCAGGGGTCGCTTAAGACCATCGGAAATTTTGGTTTTTGGTTCATTTTAAATTGAATTTTTTTTTTTTGGGTCATTGTGTTGTAACAAACACATTTGTACCATAGATGGTATACAATTACAATCTAATGTAGTAAGTAAAAGGATATAACTCTGATTAACGTCACGCTTAGTAAGTCATTAAACGATTGCGAAGTGTCAATTAAATTAAATATAAATTGGGGGGGGGGGGGGGGGGGAGACAGTTAAAAACACGAACTTATCACAAGACGAGGGCACCATTAGTGAGTGTAGCATCATTGCTTGAAGGTAGACATAGTTTTCCATTGGTAGTTCGGCGACTTTGTTTCTAACGCTTTGTTGAACTCCAGTACGGAATCAAACATTATTTCAATGGTTAAGATTTGAGCTCGTCTTGAAACTATGAATTGAAACTATTACAACGTAATTATATTCTAGTCCATGTTATTGAAGAGAATATATCCAGGACGAACCATCCCATGAACATCCCATGAACATCCCATGTACATGGCTCTTCAACACAAGAAGGTTAGAAAAGTAAATATAAAGACGATTGTTTGCTGGTTTTATGAAGTCAGAGCAAACTGAGACGTCTAAACTTTTGTAAAGAGGACATCCAGTAGTTTAGTTTTAAAGTTCATAGAGTCCAAAAATCTAAACTCATCATCAAAACATCGGCCGTTATCGCTTCTTGTTTGGCTTTTCTCTGAATTGACAGATCTATCAAATCTCACACCATTGCCGAGGAGCTAAAAATTGCCAGCGGTCAAAGACATTGCTCAAGCTATGAATGGAGTCGAATTCGTCACTAAATTTAGTGCGATTTTTTTTTATCTAATGACAATGTTCCCATTGAGAATAGTTCTGCTGAAATTATTAATTCAGGAAATGATATCTTCTCCACTTCCAATATTTAGCATCCAGCTTGATGAATTCACAGACTTTGCAACTTGTTCACAATGACTGGTTTACATGATTTCAAAGACGACTTTCTATTTTACAAACCTCTTAAAACAACTTGTAAGTTTTATATTTAGAAAAGTATCAGATTTCTTGGGAAAAAAAATTGTGATGTCTGCACAGATGGTGCTTCGAGTATGATTGGATGTCGTTTTGATTTCGACGTATTGTTCTGAATGAGTCACTAAAAGTCATCGAAACTCACTGTATGATTCATTGTTGTGTATTAGCACCAATAACGATGCAGCTGAATTTTTGTTTTTATTTTCAATGTTATTTATTCAATTCTCTTCCGTTCTACCTGAGATTATTTTGCGCCTTCTTCTTCCATTTCCAACAACATTTCATTGCAAAATATGTTTCTCCAGTTTGCTATTTATAAAGTCTAAATTCAGAAATAGACTGAATGATATGACTGATGCTGAAGATGACATTGTGCCTTCTTCCATTTCCAACATTTCATTGCGACAACAGGTTTCTCCAGTTTGCTAGCTATCAAGTCTAAATTCAGAAATAGACTGATTCTGAAGATGACATTCGTTGTGATCTTGCAAAGTCTGTCCCTAGAAATCCTGAACTGGTGAAACAGAAACAATCTGAACATTCGTAATGACTTTGGCTTGTTGGCAAATACTGTTACAACAATACTTTTGTAGCAATATAGTTTACTGTATCAATGACTCTAGGCTAACATTTTACATACTTAGTCATACATTTCAAATTGTCACTTAATTATGCAACATGAATATAATAAATATGCAATAGAAAAGTCATAACAGTAAATTTTTTTAGAGCAATTTAAGCACACATTTTTAATACAATGATATAAAGCTTAAATACATCATAAATTAAAAATTTGATCATGGCCGAAACAAATTTTATTGTTGGGGGTCGCCGCCTAGTGGAGAATCGTATTAGGGGGTCGCCGACCTAAAAAGGTTGAGAACCGCTGCTATAAGCAATACAATAGCAGTCTTAATGAGTTTGAAATTTTTTGATATTACTAATAGATTACGAACGATTCTTCAAGCAATAAAATAGTTACATCCTACGCATTTCATGTGTCAACATAGTCATGCGTGTTGATCTGTGACTTAAAATATACTAAGTCGTCGGTTTTCCTGGCTGACTCAAGCAACCCATTCCATTAAAAGTTAAAAGAATACAGAACGGTTGGAGAGCCACTTACTAGTACATTCTCAAAAACGCGAATTGTATGACTATATCATGACCCATTATTTAAAATATAAATATACATCTCCTTTCATTAAATATCGGACAGCGCTATATAATTATTATAATTATTATAAGCATTTGCATCATTAATGACTGCATACTAAGCATAAGTTCGCCATTAATTATAATTGTAGATGGCTGATTGAGATCTAGATATTTTGTTAAAATAAAACTTTTTTAAGCCTTTTGTGTAGTATTTTTTAGATCTATGTTATTAAAAATAAACAAAAAGAACACTTACTTTTTCTTTACAAATCGCAGAAAGTAGAACTCTCTACCCATATTGAGCTGTGAATAATTAGTGTGGTTTGCAATTTCGCGGCTGTGAGTGTGTTGAAGTTAATTCCTATTAAGTATTGTTAAAGAGTTATTTGTTTGTCAACTCAATTTTCTTACTGCGTTATATCAATGTTTTCTAACTTAAACTCTCTCATCCCTCATTTTCGTTAACTGTCAATGGAACCATCAAAAGACGGGGGAGGGAAGGAGCAAAAACAAATGGGAGTGCCATCAAATGTCCATGCCGACCAGCAAAATAATTAGGCCAGTATTGAAGTCCACGCCGCTCGTACATAGCAAAAAGTACGGTCTCACGTTTTGTAAATGATAATACATACAGTGTATAGTGTAAATTTTTTCTATATTCTTGTTGAGTTTCAAACAAAACTAATTGAAGACCTAATAATAATTTTAAAAAAAAAAAGAAAACCTGTTTGGGCAACTGTGTCTTGTGAGTAACCGCTGTCACTTTTTTTATATTTTTAAATTTGTTTTCATTGAAAAACAAAATGTTTTCTTTGGTCGCGACCAGACCGGTCCGTTTGGTAGCAGTCCGCCCATGCTTTAGGGGGCGAGAGGTCCTTAAGGTGGGGACGCAAGGGGACGAAGTCGTGACAATAAAGGTAGTTGGGTTGGGAGGAGCCGATCAGTTTCTTTTTCAATTCAAAAAGTGGGAAGTGAGGGATGCGTGGTCGTGAGGCTAAGTACGCTTGACTTTGGCTTTGGCTTCTCTTGACTAACTATGAAGGTAGAGTTGTGCTTACTGAGCGCCTAAAGACACACGGAGAACCTACTCCCAGACATACCCCCCACCCCCAACACTGATCCACAAATGAGATTGGACCATTGCGCTCTGAGCATGAAAGTAGCGCACTGTCATTTGGCGCGATATTGTGCACCATGGGACACGATGGAGAAACAGAGAAGGGAACGCTTGCAATGTGATTTAGTTGGACTCTAGATCTAGTTTCTTAATGATGATTCAACATTCTATTTTATAATCCTTTCGTTAAAGTTATTTGGCTAAGTTACAGCATTATTATTATTATTATAAATAAAATGACATTATTACTAATCTTCAACAGATTGAAATATTTCAAACGTCATTTCATCTTCTAATTAGGACCTTTTCAAATGTATAGCGTGCCCGACCAACACTAAGTTCTGACTTCTCAATACTATACCCTAGCACGGTGTTCCTCAAACTTTTGCGTATGGCACCCGGCAAGACCGTTATAGTAGTGTTCATCTACTATAGTCACTAGCGGATGCGATCGCCCCTACCCCCCCCCCCCACACACTTTCGGCCGACCCTCCCCCCCCCCCCCCGAAGGGGGGAGGGCGGGCAAAATTTATTATAGAAATCACACAATTTGTATATGAATTTATTACTTATGTTAAAAATATATACTAATTTTTTATATTTTAACCTATTTTTAGATTATTTTGCTCCCCCTTCTAGTATGTTGGCCGATTTGGTGGGGTCGGGAGGGGGCGATGGTATCAATCCCCCCCCATACACTTCCGATTGGGGGGGCGGTCCAATTTATTTGTAGAAATCACAGCTTGCTAACAGAATCAATTAAATATCTATATGATTAAAATTGTTATTGATATTTTAACCGATCTTTATATTATGTCTTTCCCTGTATGCCGATTGATGGGGGGTGGTGGGCAAATACCTCTACTGTCCTTCCCACTTAAATCTTTTGAGTGGGGGGGCGGTCCGTTTTTAAGAAAAAATCATACTTTGTTAACAAAATTAGTTGAATTAATATATACATTTTACATTATGTCGCTCCCTTTCTGGTATTTTGGCCGATTCGGTGGGGTAGGGGGGAGGGCAATTGCATGTACTGCCCTACCCACTCTAGCCCTCTGAGTGCTGGGGGGGGCGGTCCTATTTTTGTGGAGAATCATAGTTTGTGAACAAAGTTACTTAATTATCTATATAATATAAACTACGTATTGATATGTGACCCAATGTATTATATGTCGTACCACACTCTAATCTCAAATGGTATCATTAGTAAATTTAAATGAAAAAGGGTTGTACCAGGTGGGAGGGGCGATACATGCAACCGCATTTCCCCCATCGGACAAATCAATACTTTTTTCTTTTTGTATTATAGTTAAGAAATTACAAAATTTAAAAAATCTGTCACTAATATAATTTATATATACTATAAATTAAATTCTTATATCGAGTCGCCCCACCCCTATTTTTAAAGCTAAATGCAATCTTTAGCAGAAATTATTAAAGGAGCGAGGATTAATCGTTTTCACTCTACCGCCACTCCCATTTCCAGACAAAGTTTTTGTATTTTCACATAAATTTATCATCATTATTTTATAAAAGACTTTGCATTGGAAAAGTTGGAATTCAAACGAAATTTTTCAGTAAAAGATTCATGATTGAGATGAGTTCTAACATCAATATCTTCTTAGTCGCCTTTTCCCAACCTTTACTCAATGTGATATATTTCTAGTTTAATAAATTTTGGATTATAGCTCACAATTTATACCTACATTTTCTTGAATACTATTTATCGAATAATTTTTTTTTCGGCGGCGATCCTCAAAGCTAAAATCTAAATATGTGGGGTATCTTATCTTCTCAAGGAACAAATCGGTTTTATTTGCAATGTAATTAGAACCTATAAATTCATATTAGAATATTTTTCAAGTACAACATTATTGAAAAGGTCCTTTTTTAATAGTAGGAATAATGAGCTTTAGGTCAGGAGAATGCGTTTCTGCAGTGAAATATGCAAGAAAACGCTTTTGGCGTCGGGGCTTCGCCCCGAACTCCTTTGATTAATAAAGAGCTGTAGATGTCAGGACAATAGGTTTCTACAGTGCAAAAAGTAAGAAAACTCTTTTGGCGACGGGGCTTCGCCCCGAACTCCTTAGATGAATAATGACCAATAGATGTAAGGAGAATGCGTTTCTGCAGTGAAGAATGCAAGCAAACACTTTTGGCGTCGGGGCTTCGCCCCGAACTCCTTTACTGAATAAAGAGCTGTAGATGTCAGGAGAATGCGTTTCTGCAGTGAAAAAAGCAAGAAAACGCTTTTGTTGTCGGGGCTTTGCCCCGAACCCCACAAGAAAACCTTATAAGGCTGCCCCAGTTGTTTTGTTTTTCGACGAAGGTTGAGAAATGCTGCTTTTTTTATTCTCATATGTATGTGTGGGGGGATGTGTGGTGTGTATGGGTGTGTGTGGGTGTGTGTTGTAAGCACGTTTATGCATAGGGTTAGGGTTTACTTGGCGTTAGGGTTAGGGTTTGGAAAAAAATCGCCCCCCCCCCCCCACTCCAAAGTTCTGGATCGCTAGTGAATATAGTACGATAAATAGAATTTTACTTTCTATATTTTTTTCAGAAACCTATTCGACTTAAGAGAACACAGCAATATCCTTTCAAAAAAATTTTTTGCTTAATCTGGACATTCGGCATAAGGATTTTGGGCTTGCAAAAAAAATTTATTCAACAAAAGTGCATTTCTGGCCTCCTTCGCCCCATCCCCAGTCTACGCAGCAGTTGCTACGATTAGCTGACAACATCAAAGAGCCGAGCGCCAAAAAACTTGAGCACGTTTTGATTTGTCAAAACATTACACAAACTTCAAAGTATTCACACGACTTCATAGAAACGTCAGTCACTGGTAAGAAGACTAGGAAGAGTCCATTAGTGTTAATCTTTTTTCAATTTAGTCACAAAACAAACAAAAAAGATATTGTCTGTTTTAAAATTGAACACTGGGCAGAGAGGGCTGGAAAGTATGAGAATAATCTGGAACTATGGGATTATTTTAATTGTTTACTTTCAGACGTCTCAAGACACAAATAGCCGATGAATACTTGAATTAGTAGAGAACTAAATGACGCCCTCATTTAAGAATTAAGTATTACAAAGCTTATATTTACTCACTGTTACTTTCTTGTATGTTTGGGTCTTTCTTGAATGCTTCTTTTTTCACGATCGATTTTTCGACCATCAATGAAAGTATGTGGGAGAAGATAGCTCAAAACCGGACACCAGGGAGACAGACTGGACACCAGGGAGACAGACCGGACACCAGGGAGACAGACTGGACACCAGGGAGACAGACTGTGACGTGCTGGTACGAACTTCGCCGAATGCAAAAGAAACGAAGCTGCAGTCAAGAGAAAGACAAACAAAGTTGCCTCCCTGTCAACTAGCCCTAGGACAGATGCATATAACAGCACGAACTGTGGCAGACTCTGCCGCTCCAGAATTGGCTTGATCAGTCACTCCAGATTCTGCCCGTCTCAAGACGCAACCAAAGCCAGTTACACATCTGGGCACATCCATTGTCTTTCCAGCCACATCTTTGGAAGTCGCTAGCATTAGAACATCATCACGTCGACGTCATTTCTTCCACCCACCAATCTGGGATTGAGCTGAAATTTTGCACATTTATTTCTTTTAGCTGACAACATACAAATCAATAAAAACTAATTAAGCAATTAGTTAATTAACTATTGGTAATGAATTATTTTGTTTGGTATCTAGAACAAGGAAAGAAATCGAATCGTACTTGACAGATGTGTTGGTATAAGTTGAAGTCTCGAGCCCTGAGTAAACTTTATTTATGCATTTAAAAAACAAAACAATCCTGTCAACATTCACCAAGATACCCCTACTTCCTTATCCCTAACCCAACTGGTCCAGACAAGTGATAGGATCATACCGCAGTGAGAAAGCTAAAAGCTAAACAAAACAATTGGTAAAAATAATTCTAATCCCATTGATTTATTATATCCAGGACGATACCGCATGCAATCCAATAACTGATCCAAACTAGTTGATATAATTACACTTAGTACAAGTTTTGTTTTTTTAATTTATTTTTGTTATGTTTTTCTTCTTAAGAAAATGGAAAAGTTTTATTTGGTTACTTCGTTTTCTGGACGTAGCGAAAATGCGCCTAGTGGTTTAAAGCGCCCTGGTCTATGATCTCTATGTGCCCACAGTTTCCACTGAAAGAAGACAAAAATTGAGATGTTAAAAAGTTAAATGTTTCCCTTTCCTTTTAAACTTTACTTAGCGTCCAATGTGTAGTATCCGTTGATTAAATTATATTAATGACATAAAAGATAGTACCTACATAGGAATGTCTTTTTTTTAAATGCACTGATATATACTGGACTGTTCAATTGGACCTTCTGCCACATGCAAGTGGGGGAGAGGGAAACCCGTATCCACTGCGCTACTGAGAGGTAGAGTTTCTTTTTTATTCAGTGATTTATTTTTGACTATTTCAAATAACTATCAATATGACGCTTTTTTTTTAATGAATTCTAAATAGGAAATTAAATAGCTGAAGGATATTTCCACTCCAAATCAGAAGCGGATACGCCTCTGAAAGTAGTTTGTAGCTGAGTTCAAGAAACTACGGAAGCTTTAAATGATGAAAGTTGAAGTGGTAGGTACAAGTGACGGAGGCTCGATAAGAAAGTCACACCATATAGAGCAAGTGAGAGAAAAAAAAAGGTTCTTGGTACTTTCTGCTAGGGCTGCAAATTGAAAACTGGCATGGAGCCAGTTGATAAACCAGGTAACATTGTCCACAAAATGTTGTGATTCAAGTGATGGGCGTCGCCTTTGATCCTATCAGTCAAGCCGTCAAGTAGAAGAGAGGTGGGTGCTAAGGGATGTTCTCATGGTTTGAAAGAAGTTTTTGTTTCACATAAAGACTCAACTTTAATGACATTGCCTTCTGAATTTTTTATTTTTTTTTGTTGGGAAATTCAGTCAAAGAAATAACAGCGCGTTATAAAACACATTTCTATAAGCTCTATATAAAACAATTTGTTTTGGCCCACATGCCTTTTACTCTAGTGTGGAATATCTGTTACCAAAACTACGAGTAAAAATGTGTTGGTTGTATTATGTTACCAACATATAGTGGAAGGAGTTCAACGGGCTTAACTTCATTCTTGAATTTCATTTTGAGAACAACTCACTGAAAAAAAAACAACTAAATTTAATTATTAAGAAAAACTTGACAATTGTTTAAATATCTCTAAGATATTTAAACAACAAAATTAAAAAAAAAACATCAATTAAAAAAAAAGGTTATCTAAGGGGAAGAACTCAGAGCTTACAATTATATCTGTACAAAATGAAGAAGTTATTTCCTTTATTTAATATCAAACAAAATAATTAGTTCCCCTTTAGAGACCATGCAAAATAAGGCATCATAGGGCAGATGATGTTAAGGTCATCTGTTTCTTTGGCCAACGGTTAATGAGCAGGGTGTAATGTGGTCAGCACAACGACTAACCGCCTTTACTTTATCCAACTAAATCCAGGTATCCATGTGAGCTGGCTGGACTCATGGATAACCTAAAAATTCCGAAATCAAAACCCCAGTCTTCAGCGAGATTCGAATCCAAGACTCCAGGCTTTGAAGCCAAACGCTTAGCTACTCAGCCACCACACCCAAAATAATTAATTACCAATAATTTATCGATTAACTGGTTAATTGTTACGTGATTTATGTTTCGTTGATCGGAGAATAGGTGCAGGAGAAATAACGAGTGCAATTATCTAATGGGGACCAAACCTACAGATTTAGCCATATCTTCGAATACTGAAAGATTAATTTCCCTTGTTGGTATCAAACAGAATTAACTACCAGTAATTTACTGACAAACTGATTAATTTATGTTTTTGTTGAATTATGTCTAGTCTATGCTAATGAAAAAAAAAAAAACAGAAAAAATAAAATGTTTCTCTCTCTAGCTTTTTTTTTCCTCAAGAGTAGACAACGCATTAAAAAAATAAGTTCACAATATATTGCAGCACAGTTACGTGCGCTTATTTCACGTTCTACTCTCAATCCCGTTTGTACACTAGTTCTGCTCTTCAGTGTTACATGTCATGTTTGTTGAACTATTATTCTAGGGTTTTTTCTTCTTATCATTTCTCATTTACCCTTGACACAGTAGTTCTATATGGTGACACTGATCTCATTTACGGAACATTGCTGTCTCTAGAAAGGTATAAATGTTGTTCCATTCAATATGAATCTCGCTTTTGAACGGACGTTCTATACCCCCGTATCAAAGCAGACGGACTTGGCTATGGAATGCTGACAGCGTAGGCCGGAGAACAAGCAACACACTGGAGGGGGAGGCTATAGGAGGTGGGGGGGGGGGGGAGGCTTTATCTGATTAAGGTTAATATACTCAACTTTCTTTTTATTCAATTCTCCCGTGAAATAGTAGTTTGAGATGTGGAGGCAGAGACAGAGAGGGGGCGCCAATGAATGTTATTCGGGACACTTGATGCAAATACTTTGTAGATCAAGTGTAGGTACGAATTTTGTCAGGACGCTTTGCTTTTTGCCTGCGGCTCAAGGCACCCGAGACACAGAGTAAAGAATTTAAACTGTAAAACTCTTACTAAAGAGAATAAAAGTCTTGTATGCAAACCTTTTTTGTTAAGCGAAGCTAGAGTCTTTCGAATATATATTCTCCTTTTTATACTGAAATGTATTTCAGTTTGTATATACTGTATCTTGTGCATAGATTTGTGTGTATTTATAGTCGTGTATTTATTCAGGAAATTTATTGTAGTATATCTATTGTTGCATAATAAAATTATGTATTATCATCTATTTATCATTTTGTTGTGTTTTTTTTTTGTGGTTTATTTATTGTGGCATATTAATCATGGCTTGTTTAACCGTGTGTGTCTATTGTGGTGTTTTTAAGGGTGTGTGTCTATTGTGGTACATTTAACGATGTGTGTCTATTGTGGTTCATTTAACGGTGTGTGTCTATTGTGGTTCATTTAACGGTGTGTGTCTATTGTGGTACATTTAACGGTGTGTGTCTATTGTGGTACATTTAACGGTGTGTGTCTATTGTGGTTCATTTAACGGTGTGTGTCTATTGTGGTACATTTAACGGTGTGTGTCTATTGTGGTACATTTAACGGTGTGTGTCTATTGTGGTACATTTAACTGTGTGTGTCTATTGTGGTTCATTTAACGGTGTGTGTCTATTGTGGTACATTTAACGGTGTGTGTCTATTGTGGTACATTTAACGGTGTGTGTCTATTGTGGTACATTTAACGGTGTGTGTCTATTGTGGTACATTTAACGGTGTGTGTCTATTGTGGTACATTTAACGGTGTGTGTCTATTGTTGTGGTGTATTTATCAACATTTCGTTTTTTATATTATTTGTTCGTTGTGTGTGTGTGTGCGTGCGTGCGTGCGTGCGTGCGTGCGTGCGTGCGTGCGTGCGTGTGTGTGTGTGTGTGTGTGTGTGTGTGTGTGTGTGTGTGTGTGTGTGTGTGTGTGTGTGTATATATATTTCCAGCTATAACACATAATACTACAAGTATACGCGAGTTATACTCTGATAAAGCATGATAATATTTTTTATAGTTTTTTTTTTTTTTACAAATTCATTACTAAAATTACTAAAAACATTCCGAAACAGAAATGGAGTTAAAATTAAAGGAAGGGTAAACAATAAAATGAAACTCGACAATTCAGATTAAAACAATGATGTTCTGAAATATCTATCTATTCAAAGTGTCCATGACCCTCCAAGTGGTATTCATATTTATCTTTTTTATTTCCGCTTCTCACTCGCTAATGTGACGCCATCAATCTCTCGTACGTCCTAGCGGTGGCCTCAGTGTTATACCACCATGTTGTGGACGTCTTTTACTGGCCCTCGAAAAGAACTTCTAGCTGAACCCCAAGATGCTCTTACAACGATGACGTCTAGTACAAACTACTTGATCAACTTTGACTATGTAGATAGCGATGTAAAGAATGGTGTGGAAATGTAAAGAACTAACTATCTGGCAAACAGAAGAACTATTTGGCAAGGTAAATTAAAAAATGTAAAGAACTATATGACAATGTAAAGAACAATGTAAAGAACTATGTGCTAATGTAAAGAACAATTTACAATGTAATAATACTAGCTGCCAATGTAAAAAAACTGCCTCTTTAAAAATCTACTAAATGATGAGTACCAGATTTCCGTTTTCACCATTTTGGCTCTCACTACTTGAATACATTTCTGAATAGGAAAGAAAAGTATGCAAATAAAATTAAGAAAACCAATCTTACCCCAACTTGACCTTATTGTGGAATTAAGATGCCTACTTAGAAGAAAAAGTGCATATCATTTGGTTTCTTTCTTTGCTAAGAGACACCACATAGTAAGGCTATAGTTGAAGATAGAGCTACCCATAGACCTTGTCGGGCGACACTAACTACGGTAACATGAGGCGCCATGCTCCAGCAAACCTTTTGCGTTTACCATCTATTTACAGCTTTCTCTCAACATCCGTAGGGTGCCTGGGCACCCCACTTAGATCACGTTCAGACATTGAGTCTAGACCCCCGACCGATGCTGAAAAAAAAATTATTTAAATTACGATCCTAATGTTTTCACTTTTTTTTAAATGCATGAAAACATTTTGTTGAAGAGACTGAGGACTTCTGACACCCAGTTTTGTGTTTTCTCTATTAAAAATAGTCATTATATGTAAACGTAACGATGTATTGAAAACACACACACACGAACTTAAAGAAATGTACACTAGGATAGAAACATATCACTTACTCTTTGGCATAGTCTAACTTTACAAGATATAAAGTAACGACCATCTCATTCTATACGCTATTCTAAAATGTAAAGGATAACTTCAGACGATATAATATAAAAAATTAACTTTATACTAAGACCATCTTATTCTTTGGAATATTCTAAATGATAACTTCGGACGACATAATACTAAGACCATCTTATTCTTTGGGATATTCTAAATGATAACTTCGGACGACATAATACTAAGACCATCTTATTCTTTGGGATATTCTAAATGATAACTTCGGACGACATAATACTAAGACCATCTTATTCTTTGGAATATTCTAAACGATAACTTCGGACGACATATTACATGATCTCTTTATTCTTTGGATGGTATGCACGGCAATAAAGTACAAGTTGTCCTATTTGTTTAGGTCATAAGATGCTGTGACCTAGACGATCTTGTCATCGCAATGTTTTAATAACCTTCTTGCACTAGCTAAAAGATATTGTGTATCCACAGAAACGACAGTTTTCAGTTTCGGAATTGTTCTGACTGAAAAAAAAGTATCAAATAAATAGCTTCGTCAAACTGGAAGGCTTCGAAGTATTTTGTTGAACTACCCTATTGTTCACAAGTCTAGTCGCACAATTAATTTGACTGAGTGCACCAGCGCAAATACGAAGTTTGCCATTGCCAATAGCGCCGATAATAATTATCTTTTTTTTTTTCTTCTTTATGTCATTGTTGAATGTTCGGTTCAAAATGAAAGTGAAATCTCTATTCAAAGAAATATTTCCGCATTTGAATAAAAAAAAAAGGGAAAAAAGTGTCATTAATATAACATGACGTGATAATTATTCGGGATTTGGTTGCCTCTGGGCGGCGGCGCCCTATCCAAACTTAGCCCCTGCGACACACGGGGAGTCGCCATAAGGTGTTTGACAGGAAAATTTCATCGCAACCATTCACCAAACCTAGCAGACGTCTGCCTCACGTCAGAGAGAGTTATATCCCTTTTGCTTTCCTTGGCGATACGGAGACTGAACTTCTGGAGCAGGCTTTGAGATTTGTCTGTGATGCTACACCTGAAGGAAAGGGGTGGCGACTGATCAACGTAGGAATAGTTTGTTACCGACAATGTCTACTTCACTTTTCGGTCATACGCTTAAAAATAAGATTTGAAAAAAAGGTCGAGGTTGGGGCCGTTGGGGATAATCTTATAATTGTCCCTATAAAAGGATTAGAAATAATGTGTGTGACACAGTCAACAGTGTCTATCGGTCTGAAAGTAGATCTGCTTAGCTAGACGTAGCGTGACAATGGAAGGAACTAGGTTCACGCGAAGACGTTGATTAGGGAAAGAAATGTTCACATTAAAATTTCAGAAGAATGAATCGGTCAAGTGAATAAATGTACGTAGTTTGTTTTCAAATGACTTGTATGTATAGTTATACACTGCTTACAACTTCAGTGTAGCTGCATGTTGAAACACATATAAAATTATAGTTTAAACAAAATATAACTCACTAAAAATGCTCAATGACCTGCTAACCATTGTATAAAAAAAAACGCAAATTAAAACTCTATGACCACTTCACAAGGTCGTCTGTACTAGCGAAGACCTTCCTTCAGGAAACAGTACCAAGAAAAAAGAGGAAGAGTCAGACAGAGAATGCCCATGTCATCGCATTCACTTGAAGGCTATAAATGACATTCTCTTCCTCAATAAAATCTGTTTTCCAAGCAGTAGTTCTTGAAACGTGTCTCTTTGTGTTAAATTAAAAGTACCGAAGGCTTCTCAAACATTGCCATCAATGGTGCCCTAAAAGACGTATTTCAGTTTTTCAGTTTGCTTTACATTTATGAAGCCCCTTTATCAACTTTAGATGAGCATTATTGCATGGGACGCTCAATTTACACCCCCCCCCCCTTTTCCGATCCATTATAAACCTTAGACGAGTATTATTGCATGGGACGCTCAGTTTACCCTCCCCCCCCCTTTTTTCAATCCACAGTAAACGTTGCTAATGTGGAATAGTTTTTTTTCAAATAAACTCACCCTGTATTGGCCGCTTTACTGAATGGACAACGGCGAATAGAACAGTTTCTCAAGAATAAACCTCACAGTTGTTAATAAATATATATGCTTAGTTGAGAACGCGGAACAAAGGCAGTGCCACCTCTAAAGACTCACAAAACGCTAGAATGCAGCTTGTAGCTCTAACGACTAACAGAACGCTAGAATGCAGCTTGTAGCTCTAAAGACTCACAGAACGCTAGAATGCAGCTTGCAGCTCCAAAACTGCAGACGAGAATAAATTTAAAACATTAGCTCTACAATAATTGAACATCCGCGCGTAACAAAATCAATAATGTTAAATTGAGCAAGATACGCACGATATCCAATTCATTCACCCTCCTCTCTCTCTCTCTCTCTCTCTCTCTCGGTCTGTGACATGTACTAGATATATTGAGTGTTATCATTTGTTCTTTGGCTTTGGAAAAAAAATTCCAAAGGAAACTAGAAAAGTGGATTGTACACTTTAAACGTCGAAATTAATAACACGCCAGTCACGTGACGTCTCCAAAAGCCAAGTCCTAGGTCAGGATCAAGTGATCAGAATGTCAATGGCAGCCAGACAACGTTTGAGTATTAGCCTCTTAAGCCGAAAATTTGCTATTGAGTTAAAGGAGAAAATGTCCATCTCCCTCCAGTAGTATTGTAGTATGCCTTCATCACTCTCTGTCTTTACTTTCCAGATTTCTCTCTCTCTCTCTTTCATCCAGCTTTAAGATACAATACTGAGACATTTTCCCCATTTCTTCAAGCGATCTCTATTCTTAATCTTAAAATCTTTCTAAATTATAAACTGATATCCAAAGGGAGATTATTATAAAAAAAAAAAAAAGAATCTGTTACTTCCGCTTCGTCAGGGCAGACGTGAACTCGTTTAATTATGGACTGGGTTTTTTTCTTTCTCTTTCCCTCCCTTCCATTGTTCACTCAATTATATATTTTAAAGTATTTTTTTTACCTTTATGTTTTAGAGATGGTTGAAAACTCAAAAGGAGACCACTACTATTTAAAGGACAAGATGATTTCGTGCTTTAATAAATTAATAAACCCTACAAATTAAGAAAGATTAAGAGAGAGAGAGGGAGGGAAAGTGTTAGGAGAGAGAGAGAGAGAAAGAGAGAGAGAGCGTGTTAGTATTACTTTTAGGAGAGAAAAGATACCAAACCAAATACGAACAACAAAACCATGTCAAATACTTGTTTCTAAAAGACAATACTCCCTCCTTTATACAACTAATTGAGCGATTGCTTGGGTCTTCAAAATTAATGAAAGTTAAATTTAAAAATACATTTGTACCCCGCCCCTTCTCCCCGTGAAAGACTCCTAGTTAAGTGAATGTATATTCTAGTACACTTTTTAATATGCCAATGATAAGCATTTAGATCTAAACTTAGAAGACACTGCGCAAGATTTTCCTGAACATTATTTAATAAACTCTTGAATCAATAATGCATCACACACGGAAAGTTCCAAACGCGATAGTCCTTTCAAGAACGCGATAGTCCTTTCAAAGCCGATGTAGGATCGGACCTAAATTTTGTCTCTAGCTAAATAAACAATTATTTATTTTTAATTCGAAAAATTATAACTGTCAAATTAGAGTTTTCCACATGTGGCCAAAGAACTGGTAATTTTTTTTTTCAGCTATACATATCAACTGTAACTGTTTGACTTTTTTTGTTTTGTTTTTTTGATTTAATTTCGTTTATTAATTAGGTAAGATTTTAATGTTAAACCTTCACTTGGCCTAGTGCAACCAAAGAGGTGAAGATCTGGGTGTAAAATCTAACTTCAGGGCTTTTGAGGTTAAGCCCCCCTCCCATATTCTATAAAACAAAAATTATGAAAACGACGGACACCGCAAGTCCACGAGAATAGCCAGCATGGAGGAGTTTTGGGTGGACACCAGAGTTTGTTGTTTTACGTTCAAACACACCCCCCTCTTCACGATAACACTAAAACAAACTGCAGCCACCAACCCCCTTTTCACCCTTACACTAAAAAAAACAGTAGCTTCGAACCCCATCTTCACCCTAAAACTAAAACATACTAAAGCCACCAACCCACTCTTCACCCAATCACTAAAAAAAACTGCAGCCGCCAACCCCCTCTTCACCCTAACACTAAAACAAACTGCAGCCACCAACCACCTATTCAACCTAACACTAAAACATACTACAGCCACCAACCCCTTCTTCACCCTAACACTTAAACAAAACTACAGCAACCAACCCCCTCTTTACCCTAACCTTAAAACAAATTGCAGCCACAATCCCCTCTTCACCCAAACACTAAAACAAACTACAGCCACCAATCCCCTCTTCACCCTAATACTAAAACATACTACAGCCACCAACCCCCTCTTCACCCTAACACTAAAACAAACTGCAGTTTCCAACCCCCTCTTCACCCTAGCACTAAAACATACTAAAGCCACCAAACCACTCTTCACCCTAACACTAAAACATACAACAGCCACCAACCCTTTCTTTACCCTAACACTTAAACAAAACTACAGCAACCAACCCCCTCTTAACCCTAACACTGAAAATAATTGCAGCCTCCAACCCCCTCTTCACCCAAACACTATAACTGCAGCCATAAACCCCCTCTTCAACCTAACACTAAAACATACTGCAGCAATAAACCCCCTCTTCACCCAAATACTAAAACAAACTCCAGCCACCAACCCCTTTCTTCACCCTAACACTAAAACAAACTGCAGCCACCAACCCCCTCTTCACCCTAACACTAAAACAAACTCCAGCCACCAACCCCTTCTTCACCCTAACATTTAAACAAACTACAGCAACAAACCCCTCTTCACCCTAAAACTAAAACAAAATGCTGCCACCACCCCGTCTTCACCCAAACACTAAAACTAACTACAGCCACCAATCGCCTCTTCACCTTAACACTAAAACATACTACAGCCACCAACCCCTTCTTCACCCAATCACTAAAAAAAACTGCAGCCACCAACCCCCTCTTCACCGTAACACTAAAATAAACTGCGCCAAAAAAAACCTCTTCACCATGACACTAAAACATACTACAGCCACCAACGTCCTTTTTACCCTAACACTAAAACAAACTGTAGCCACCAACACATTTCTTCACCCTAACACTTAAACAAACTACAGCCACCAACCCCATCTTCACGATAACACTAAACAAACTACAGCCACCACCACCTCTTCACCCTATCACTAAAAATAATTGCAGCCACCAACCCCCTCTTCGCCCTAACACTAAAACATACTGCAGCCACCAACCCCCTCTTCGCAGTAACACTAAAACAAACTGCAACCATAAACCCCCTCTTCAACCTAACACTAAAAGAAACTACAGCAACCAACCACCTCTTCACTCTAACACTAAAACATACTACAGCCACCAACACCCTCTTCACCCTAACACTAAAACAAACTGCAGCCACCAACCCCCTCTTCACCCTAACACTAAAACAAACTACAGCCACCAACCCCCTCTTCACCCTAACACTAAAACAAACTACAGCCACCAACCCCCTCTTCACCCTAACACTAAAACAAACTGCAGCCACCAACACTCTTTTCACCCTAACACTAAAACAAACTACAGCCACCAACCCCCTCTTCACCCTAAAACGAAAACATACTACAGCCACCAACCCCCTCATCACCCTAACACTAAAACAAACTGCAGCCACCATTCCCCTCTTCACCCTAACACTAAAACATACTACAGCCACCAACCCCCTCTTCACCCTAACACTTAAACAAAACTACAGCAATCAACCCCCTCTTTGCCCTAACAGTAAAACAAATTGCAGCCACCAACCCCCTCTTAACCCTAACACTAAAACATACTACAGCCACCAACTCCTTTCTTCCCCCTAACACTAAAACAAACTACTGCCACCAACCCCCTCTTCACCCTAACACTAAAACAAACTACAGCCACCAACCCCCTCTTCACCCTAACACTAAAACAAACTGCAGCCACAACTTCCTCTTGACCCTAACACTAAAACAAACTGGAGCCACCAGCCCCCTTTTCACCCTAACACTAAAACAAACTGCAGCCATAAACCCCCTCTTCAACCTCAGACTAAAACAAACTGCAACCATAAACCCCTCTTCAACCTAACACTAAAAGAAACTACAGCAACCAACCCCCTCTTCACCCTAACACTAAAACAAACTGCAGCCACCAACCCCCTCTTCACCCTAACACTAAAACAAACTGCAGCCACTAACCCCCTCTTCACCCTAACCTTTTAACAAACTGCAGCCACAAACCCCCTCTTCACCCTAACACTAAAACAAACTGCAGCCACCAACCCTTCTTTTCACCCTAACACTAAAACAAACTGCAGCCACCAACCCCCTCATTACCCTAACACTAAAACAAACTGCAGCCATAAACCCCCTTTTCACCCTAACACTAAAACAAACTGCAGCCACCAACCCCCTCTTCACCCTAACACTAAAACAAACTGCAGCCACCAACCCCCTCTTTACCCTAACACTAAAACAAACTGCAGCCATAAACCCCCTTTTCACCCTAACACTAAAACATACTACAGCCACCAACCCCTTTCTTTACCCTAACACTTAAACAAAACTACAGCAACCAACCCCCTCTTCACCCTAACACTGAAACAAATTGCAGCCACCACCCCCTTCTTCACCCAAACACTAAAATATACTACAGCCACCAACTCCCTCTTCACCCTAAAACGAAAACATACTACAGCCACCAACCCCCTCATCACCCTAACACTAAAACAAACTGCAGCCACCATTCCCCTCTTCACCATAACACTAAAACAAACTACAGCCACCAACCCCCTCTTCACCCTAACACTTAAACAAAACTACAGCAATCAACCCCCTCTTTGCCCTAACAGTAAAACAAATTGCAGCCACCAACCCCCTCTTAACCCTAACACTAAAACTAAATGCAGCCATCAACCCCCTCTTCACCCTAACACTAAAACAAACTGCTGCCACCAACCCCCTCTTCACCCTAACACTAAAACAAACTGCAGCCACCAACCCCTTCTTTACCCTAACACTAAAACAAACTGCAGCCACCAACCCCCTCTTCACCCTAACACTAACACAAACTGCAGCCACCAACCCCCTCTTCACCCTAACCTTTAAACAAACTGCAGCCACCAACCCCCTCTTCACCCTAACACTAAAACAAACTGCAGCCACCAACCCCCTCTTCACTCTAACACTAAAACAAACTGCAGCCACCAACCCCCTCTTCACCCTAACCTTTTAACAAACTGCAGCCACAAACCCCCTCTTCACCCTAACACTAAAACAAACTGCAGCCACCAACCCCCTCTTCACCCTAACACTAAAACAAACTGCAGCCACCAACTCCCTCTTGACCCTAACACTAAAACAAACTGCAGCCACCAGCCCCCTTTTCACCCTAACACTAAAACAAACTGCAGCCATAAACCCCCTCTTCAACCTCAGACTAAAACAAACTGCAACCATAAACCCCCTCTTCACTCTAACACTAAAACAAACTGCAGCCACCAACCCCCTCTTCACCCTAACCTTTTAACAAACTGCAGCCACAAACCCCCTCTTCACCCTAACACTAAAACATACTACAGCCACCAACCCCTTATTTACCCTAACACTTAAACAAAACTACAGCAACCAACCCCCTCTTCACCCTAATACTGAAACAAATTGCAGCCACCACCCCCTTCTTCACCCAAAAACTAAAACATACTACAGCCACCACTTCCCTCTTCACCCTAACACTAAAACATACTACAGCCACCAACCCCCTCTTCACCCTAACACTTAAACAAAACTACAGCAATCAACCCCCTCTTTACTCTAACAGTAAAACAAATTGCAGCCACCAACCCCCTCTTCACCCTAACACTAAAACATACTACAGCCACCAACCCCCTCTTCACCCTAACACTTAAACAAACTACATCCACCAACCCCCTCTTCACCCTAACACTAAAACAAACTGCAGCCACCAACCCCCTCTTAACCCTAACACTAAAACAAACTGCAGCCACCAGCCCCCTTTTCACCCTAACACTAAAACAAACTGCAGCCATAAACCCCCTCTTCAACCTCAGACTAAAACAAACTGCAACCATAAACCCCCTCTTCAACCTAACACTAAAAGAAACTACAGCAACCAACCACCTCTTCACCCTAACACTAAAACATACTACAGCCACTAACACCCTCTTCACCCTAACACTAAAACAAACTGCAGCAACCAACCCCCTCTTCACCCTAACACTAAAACAAAACTACAGCCACCAACCCCCTCTTCACCCTAACACTAAAACAAACTGCAGCCACCAACCCCCTCTTCACCCTAACACTAAAACAAACTGCAGCCACTAACCCCCTCTTCACCCTAACCTTTTAACAAACTGCAGCCACAAACCCCCTCTTCACCCTAACACTAAAACAAACTGCAGCCACCAACCCCCTCTTCACCCTAACACTAAAACAAACTGCAGCCACCAACCCCCTCTTGACCCTAACACTAAAACAAACTGCAGCCACCAACCCCCACTTCACCCTAACACTAAAACAAACTGCAGCCACTAACCCCCTCTTCACCCTAACCTTTTAACAAACTGCAGCCATAAACCCCCTTTTCACCCTTACACTAAAACAAACTGCAGCCACCATTCCCCTCTTCACCCTAACACTAAAACATACTACAGCCACCAACTCCTTTCTTTACCCTAACACTTAAACAAAACTACAGCCACCAACTCCCTCTTCACCCTAAAACAAAAACATACTACAGCCACCAACCCCCTCATCACCCTAACACTAAAACATACTACAGCCACCAACCGCCTCTTCACCCGAACACTAAAACATACTACAGCCACCAACCCCTCTCTTCACCCTAACACTTAAACAAAACTACAGCAATCAACCCCTCTCTTTACCCTAACAGTAAAACAAATTGCAGCCACCACCCCCCTCTTCACCCAAAAACTAAAACAAACTACAGCCACCAATACCCTCTTCACCCTAACACTAAAACATACTACAGCCACCAACCCCCTCTTCACCCTAACACTTAAACAAACTACATCCACCAACCCCCTCTTAACCCTAACACTAAAACTAAATGCAGCCATCAACCCCCTCTTCACCCTAACAATAAAACAAACTGCAGCCACCAACCCCCTCTACACCCTAACACTAAAACAAACTGCAGCCACCAACCCCCTCTTCACCCTAACACTAAAACAAACTGCAGCCACTAACCCCCTCTTCACCCTAACACTAAAACAAACTACAGCCACCAAGCTCAAAATAAATGGAAAAGACAAAGGCACAGCCCTTGACACAAAATCTGACTGATGCGTTCCCTGGTCATGCCCACATTCTTATATGCTTGCGAGTCTTGGACTCTGACTGCAGAGTTAGAGAGGAGGATTCTTGCAATGGAATTGAGATGCTACAGAAGGATCCTAGTTATTAGCACACTTTAAAGACCGTATCACTAACCAAGAGGTTTGGTAACTAGAGCGATTTGACCCTACAATGACCTGCTAACTAGTGTCAATAAAAAAGGAAACTAAAACTCTATGGCCATAGTGCAAGGTCTTTGGGAACAGTACCAGGAAAAAGAAGAGGGGCAGACAGAGAAAGCGATGAGAATTAACGCAAAGGTACGGACGGGCCTACTTTTGAAAGACGTTCTATCCAAGGCAGAAGAGATTAATGAAGAAAGACGGTTGACAAATCTTGCGTGGTGCCCCATTGGGTCCAACAGATTAACCGATAAGAAAAGGTGAAGGTAAAACCAAGTGGGTTCTTAATGTTACCATCCCACACACACACACACAACTCCTTATAAAAGGAAAAGCAAAGCCAATATTACGAAATTTCATGAGAGTAATGATTACCTGTCAGGGTTGTGTTTAAAGCCTTAGCTCGTTTGCCTGTTCCTCTGACATTCAATATGCACATTCGTGCTTAAAATAGATAATTGACTAGATGTGAACATATCAATATAATCCTTTAATGAGACGTAAGGTTACAAAGGGGTACCAATCAACCTACCAAATCTGGTGTAAACCTAAAACATAGATGTAATGAAAATTGGGTTTAAAAAATTTAAAACAATATTGGACTCAAACTCAAAATACACCATTCGGAAGCCAGTGTTTCATTAGCATAGCACTTGCTTCCTTGTTCTGGATAAATCTGTGGATTTTACAAAACGTCAAGACAAATTTCTCTATTTCCTAGCTGTTTTTTTTTTCCGAAAGGGGGAAAGCGATGGAATTCGCAGAAGGCGACAGCGCCCTAATTTCAAATGAAAGAGTTAAAATAGGGAGAATCATTGAGAGTTTAATATAATTACTTCCAGGTCAGCGACACTAACTCAATGTCCCCAGCCTTCACGTCTGCCGTTTTCTTTCTCAGTAGAATTTGGCAGAGCTCCTAGCGCCTGACCTAACAGACTCCCCAGTGGGATATTGCCCATTTCATTGAGTGGTGGTGAACGAGCTTTTCTTTGATTTCAGAAAGTCTTCATCACTCTAGGATTGATCTTCTAACACAGTCTTTTGTGAGGGCATTAGGATTCTATTCAGTGAGTCTTACATTTTAAGGGGTGAGGCTATTTCATAGCTAAAAGCAAGTGAAAGAAAAGAAACAGAAACATTGGTTTTTAACCAAAACAGAGAGAAAGAGACTTGTTACTCTTCTGATAAGTATGATTATACGTTTTACTTATGCTTATTTATTAAACAAATATTATCCGAATAATATTTAGTTATTAGCTAGCACAATAAGGAACTGGTCCGACACTGCCCTATGTCAGATGGAGACACTTCTCCAAACTACGAAAGCAAAAGGGACATTGATAAATGCGTGGGGTTACTTGCACTATACTTTGTTTTTCTTCTTCCTCGAACAAACGTGTTTTTTTTTGTTTTTTTCTAAAGTCATTTTCATTCGCAGTTCTGTTCTTTTTTTGAGAACCTCTGAGTCGACGGTGAGATACAAGATAGTATCCTAATTGAAAGGACGATCATGGCAACAAACGAGGCTCAAGAACGAGAGAATGAACGCTCTGCTGGCTCGATGAACAAGATAAACACACGACATAGAGATGTCCGGGGAGGCCTTTTGCTGGTTCACATCATACAGAGAAACCGAAAGAGCGCAAAGAGAGTGTGAAAGAGACACAGAGAGGGCGATCGGTGAGAGAGAGAAAGGAAAACGGAAAGGAGAGTACAGAGATAGAGAGAGCGAGAGATACAGAGATAGAGAGAGAGAGTATTTTTGTTTTCTTTAAACTTGTGGAGACAAGATCTTTCTCTCGATGTCGCTACAGTGGCCATACAGGATCAAGGTATCGCCGAGAAGAACAAGGCGCTGAAAACGCCAACGATGCGTGAAAGTCTGCGAGGTTTTTACGAGCGGTGATAAGGCCGGCGTACACATTGTTTTTAATAAGACCTGGACCATTACCTTCTCATGACGACCTGTCGCATTCACGCGAACCAGCGATTCTATAACGTCTTTCAGTTTCTGTAATGCAGAGACAATTTCATTTAATTTATGCGCGCTATCTCCTATCTTATTTCTGTCCTATGGCATTGTCTCTACAAATAGATGACTTGATAACAACCAATGGGAGACTCCGTGTTTGCTTGTTTTTTAACTTTGATTTTGACACTTCTTTGACTAGTCTATTGTATGACTTGTGATCGTCCAACATTGAAAGTTAAACGAAAGCGTTGTCCAATTGTTTCTGAGATAAAAGAAAGCGTGATAGATCACCGGGACAGATAATGTGCGAATCATTTTGGACACTGAAATGAATGAAAGAGTTGACAGAAATAGAGGCTGGCCAACACAGGATCCTGTTTGCATGTGTTTGTAAAATATTCAAGACATAAGATGGTCGAGGGCTAGAATCAGAAGATGCTACATTGAAAGTCTGGAAGTCGCAATCCATAGGATCATAGCATAGATCAAGATTTGTCTTTTAAATTATATATTCTGATGAGATACGATTTTCGTTAGAATATTTTACCTTGAGAGAACATTCAAATTGTGAAAACATTTAATTTACCTTAATACTGTCTGTGATGATACATTTTACTGCGAATACTGATTATTTTACAAAAGGGGAGGGGCAAGAAAGATTACGATTATTAATACTGTTAGTGGAAAAGAATCCTTGTCTATGTTTTACCATGCTCATATATGCTGTATTTAAAGTTTCAATATCAATATTTCAACATATTAAAATTAAAATAAACTGCAGAAAATCATAAATGCTGCTATCAAAGTCATTGGTAGCCTTTGTCCGTACAAGTTCCTCTTTCAGATCTTGTGGTCTATAGGGCAGATGATGTATAGGTCATCTGTTTTTGTGGCCTACGGTTAACGAGGGTGTCATGTGGCCAACCGCCTTTACTTTTCCCGAACTAATGTCAGGTACACATAAAGCTGGCGCCCAAGGATCCCAAAATGAAAACCCCAGTCTTCACCAGGATTCGAACCCGTGACCGCTGTTCGGAAGTCAAGTGCTTTATCGCTCAGCCAACGCGCCACGCCAATTCTTTTTCTGTACTTTAATATGTAATGGTAATGTCTTCGATTCAGACTAAGGAGGAGTGCAGTGTTTCACATGACAACGCAAACTTATGCGACTTGCATAATTTACCGTGCACACAAAGCTGCGCTGGGATGGACACTTATCCCGCATGGGAGACGACCGCATGCCAGAGGCGATCTTCTTAAAGGAGGACGGCGTAACAGAGATGTCCCCCGTAATCGCTAAAAGGGTCAATTCAGGCGTCAGTTCATTGGTGTAGAGGAAAGTGGCTGGCAGCAAATGGTCTCTGAAAGAAACGGAGAACTCTCACAAAGGCTGCGGGACATATATTTGAGACTCAAGACCATTATTGAAGACAGGCGCAGAAGATTGTAAGAAAACTTAAATAGACCGAAAGCGGACAACAGCTTTGTCTGACGATATGCGGGAAAATATGCAGGTCTCAGCTGTATTTGCGTGGTCATGTGAAACAGTGCACTTAATCTTTAGTATCGAAGACATTACCATTATAAAATTGTACCAAAAATTCGAGAATTTGGTAACTTTATGCTTACTTATAACTTACGACGTAAACTTTATAGATAAAATCTAAATTATGGAACTATGTTGAGACTTATTCTGAAATATCTTGTTTATCTGTGTACTGATGTTTTACTATTGAATGTTCACATTTGTATCTATCTGTCCTCTTTGTGAATCATTGAGAACACCACCTTTACATTGCATCCCATTCAGAAACATGCAGCGATGTTTTGTTAGATGCGTTGTTTTGATATTTTCCAATGCAAGTGTGGTTGTGTGTGTGTGCTCTACGGCATGTGCGCGCATCGCTACAGGAGGTTAATATAGAATGGTTTAGTTTTAATATATGCTAATGTATTCTTTGAAAACGACGAACAATGAAAGTTGGCAACAAAAAAAAAACATTATTTGCATGAAGAGAAAGAGATAAAGTGAAAAACCAATAAGAAGACACAGACAGAGAGACAGACAGAGACAGGCTTAGTTGACAGACAATCAGACTAAGAGAGACAAAAAGAGATAATTATGAGTTGAATTCAAACATCATGGCTTTCACGCTTAGGCACCAGAGTTTGTTCATGATGAGACTGGTCTAACTTGCTCTATATGTCACAGAAGAGTCTAGTTTCAGTCAGCCTAGCTCTACATGTCACCTGCAATTAAATATCGAAAGTATATGCTGTTGACTATGCTGACCACATAACCCCCGTTGTTTATCTTTGACCACAGAAGTAGATGTAAGCTTATATCAACTTACTACGACTTATATCGACTCACTATGACTTATATCAACTTACAATGACTGCCTGTCTAAGAAAACGTGTGTACAATTTATTCCTCCATTCTCGGATCGAAATGAAACTTCGCACAATTATTTATTGGCATAAACAAGATATGAATCAATAAAAAAAAATGGTAACCAATTATTCATTTAATTACAGGTAATTAATTAATTTTTTTGCTACCAACAAGGGAACATCATCTTTCAGTATTCACAGATATGGCTAAATTTGTTGGGTTTATTCACCTTAAATAATTGATAATGCAAGTTCTCCCTCACGCATTCTCGGATCAAGTTCATACTTTAAGCAATTAATTATTGCACCTAACAAAAATGAATCAATAACAAAAATACCCAATTAGTCAATTAATTATTGGTAATTAATTATTTTGTTTGATATCGAATAAGGGAAATAGCTTGCACATTATTGATAGATATAGTCCTAAGGGATGAGTTCTTCCCCTTTAGGTAAGCTTGGTTTTAAAATAAAAGGATTTTTTTATATATTTTACTTGTTATTTAAAAAAAAAAAAAACTGACGCTCGTTTAAAAGAGAAGATGCGCGTATCCTTGGGTTAATCTAGTCTTGCATGCCAATTAGAGTCCTGCTTGACTTAGGCATCCCGTGTCATGCTGTAAAGGCACAAGGAAAGTAGAAGCACTCACACAAATTTGTCGTAGCATATGGAATAAGAAATGTGCCTTTAGCTTTGTATCTTTCTGATTATTGTATAAGGTGTTTTTTGTTGTTGTATTTGTATGCTATGTTTTATGTTGCATTGCTGATTTACTTTTGAGTCTTCTATCCTGAACTGCCTCTACAATTTCAGATTTTGGTCGTTGGTAAATTATTCGTTTGCTAAAAGTCTCAAAAAAAAATATTTTGTCTGTTGTAGTTTAAATATGTTCTGTTGAGTTGAGACGTCTCAAACAGACCATTGGTCTGTTCTAAATCATTTAGATATAGATTTTTAGTCTACTTTCTACCCAATGATTAGATGTAGATTATCTCAAATGACTAGCTCAATGAATTGATCGCTATGTCTTCAATTGTCAGATTAATTTCTCTCTTTCTCTCTTACTTTTTGACCCCATCTCATTTAATTCGCACCTTCTTTCTCTCCAATCAGTCCTCTCTCGGATTCTTCTGTTTTCCTTTTTTCCGCTATTCTTGTTTCGTTCTCAGTTTGTTAACATTTTGTGATATTGTATAGTATATATGTCTTCTTCTTTATCGAGAGACAGTTAATTTGAAGTGTGTGCGTGTTTGTTTTGGCTGATGAACCGAAACCAATCGTTATAAAAGCCCTGAACACTGATCTGTTTCGTCCCAACCCAACGAGCTATTGGTCTAAAATGCCCACAGGTTGTGACGTTGCAGGTCAGTGTTCAGGCCTTATATAACGATTAGTCCCTGATAATGGAGGAAGATGGTAAAAAGACGTCATCGGCTGATAAAAATCAGGTACAGTCGTATACGGAGTCATCATCTACAAGGGCTAGTTGGTCTAGTTGTCTGGAGTCATCAACTACAAGGGCTAGTTGGTCTAGTTGTCTGGAGTCATCAACTACAAGGGTTAGTTGGTCTAGTTGTCTGGAGTCATCAACTACAAGGGTTAGTTGGTCTAGTTGTCTGGAGTCATCAACTACAAGGGTTAGTTGGTCTATTCGTCTGGAGTCATCAACTACAAGGGTTAGTTGGTCTAGTTGTCTGGAGTCATCAACTACAAGGGTTAGTTGGTCTATTCGTCTGGAGTCATCAACTACAAGGGTTAGTTGGTCTAGTTGCCCAACCTACAACCTCATCAACTTATTCCTTCCATCTCTTCTTACTTTCTCTCCTTTCTCTCTCTCTCTTACTCTCTACTGTTCTCCATTTCTACCCCGCCCCCCCCCCCACAACATACATGCACACACACACACACTGAGACTGCTATTCACAGAAAAAAAAGGGGTTTCACTTAATTCGAGGGGCACTTGTTAATTTCCACTTTAGCTGCTGGGGGCCGTAATGATTGACGCGCCATGTATTGCCAGGTTGGACGCCGGGCCCCCCAGGGGGTCGCCACCACGAGTAGCAAATCCTTACTGGACACCCATCAAACGTATTTTCGGGAGGGCCATTGTGCAAGGGAGAGAATTTATAGTCCTCACAAGAAATAGAGAGTTCGCTTATCCAACTAACAAAAACGCTTAAAAGCTGAATTTAAAAAAAAATGTGTATTTTTTTATAGAACGTGCAAATGGAGTGTGTCGTCATAGCGCTTCCCTTCTATCCTTTTGTTCACTAGATAACTCTGTCAATTGTAGAGCGAAATGGCCTATGAATGAAAGGCGTTTAACCCCTGACTAAGTCTTCATTATGTCTTTCTTCATTCCATTATCTCTTCATTTTGAAGATTCACTCGACTGCAGTCAGAGGGCCCCCCTCCCCACGCCTTCTCTTAGTCTTTTTTTATTTTTTTTAAATTATTTTTTACTCTTCATTTTCTCCGTCATTTTGCACCTGTTTGTGTGTGTGTGTGTGTCATTTTATGCTGGTGTGAGTGGGTGTGTGACTGTGCGCGTGTGCGTGGACTTTGGTTTAAGCTTTAGTTAAAATGAAAAGTCCCTTGAGAATTGATGTATGTAGACATACAAAAAAAAAAAAACCTTGTGGGGATAGAAACTGTGAGTCTATATGAAGCACATTAGCATTTTCTTTTGATATGGTAATTTGTAGTATAATTGTAGTTTTTGCTTAAATAATTTTTTTTAGGAAACTTTCATTTTGAGATTATTTTTAGACAATGAAATTACATGGAGAAACAAAAGTGGAACTCCCTGTTGAAGTAATGAAATCCAAATCTAAAGGCTTAGAAACAATAGATCTACCCCCCCCCCCACCCCCTACATTTCACACTTGCCCAGGTATACACACACGCACACAATCGGAAGCAAAAGATATGAGTTCATTGTTTTTGCATTATTTATTTTTTTTTTGGACTCTTGTATAATTCCCTATTTGAATGAAGAAAAAAAATGCAACTGTTTTTTGTTTGCATTTAGTTCAACACAATACACAACAGTCAAGGTTGGTTACTCTTTGAGCTCGTATCGTCACTAAACATTTTCTTTTGTTTTAATATTCAATCTGTACAAATATTTGTTTGATGGGGCTGAACGGTACAAAGTCGCTTGGCTACTTTACTGGGGTAGGGGGGGATGACTCGAGTTCCAATCCTGATATAGATTAGGATAATGGCGCGTAATGGTGTGATGTCAATGTCGAGTGGCATAAACCGCTTGACTTGCTGAGTATTGGTGGGAATTGAAGTTCGAATCCAGATGTGGACTAAGAATTTTTAGCTGGAGATTTTACTTAAACTAAGTTGAGCTGAGTTGTATTTTCTTAAGTTCTTATAGCAGCATAAATACATTTTCTCCACTCCCTCCACAAATATCCACACAGAGTTCGTCGAGAATGTTTTAGAAAAAAAAACAACACAAAAGCAACAATACTACTACTACTACTAATAATAATAATAATAATAATACGAACGCTACCATCTCTTTTGATATGACATGGAAACATAACTGGGTCGCAATAAGCTTTATTTCTGAAGGAATAATAATAATACTTGTAATGAGTTAGTCACGAAGATATCAGCAAGAAGCTGTTCATCCAGGTTGTCCTAAACAGGTTGAGAAACTAATCCATCCTAATCTGGCATTCACACAAGATCAGATTGAGACGTGTCAACGGGAAGCTATGGGCATTCTAGTAGATTCTAGTTTCTACACAGAAGAGAAAATTAATGTAATGGTGACAATTCGTTTCCAAATGGAGAATATTCTTGCACTTTTGGTTTGAAAAGAATCTACATGTATCGGAGACGAGCTTATTCCAGGGTCCATAAAATGTTTTTTTTTTTTTTTTAATTTAGAAGTCGCAAGCTTTTGTACAATTATTCTTGAATTTGTATTATAAAGTGTATTCTTGCTTAATAAAGAGTGTGTGTTCAATCTTTCATGATCTCTAATTAATTATTTGAGACTTTTGGGGGACTAACATACTAACATACTCTGTACACGCAAGGCTGCACAGCGCGAACTACTACAATGATACACTTTTTTATGTTAGGAAATCTTTTTTTTTTTTTTTTTAATATTTTTTTTTGTAAAACGCAACATTCATTTTTTTAGTGTTTGAACCAGGGAGAGTTCGGGAGGTTGTGATGATGCCTGCAAAAAGCAACTTTAAAAAATAAAGTACTAAATATTTCTGCTCAAGTTTGAATTTAACCCCGAGCCTCCTTTATAGTAGCCTATTGTAAGAGCATATCTTGCATGAGGCGTAGGACGTAATCATCTTCTTTTTTGAAGTAACGTCTGTATTATATAAGATAAGATCTCCACGGAAGTTTTTCACTGAAAGTAGTGTATTTTTAAATGATAAAACTACTTTGTATATTTAATTTAAAACATTAAACGTTTCTTAAAAACAAAAAGAGGTGAACAGTTGCACCAGAACTTTGCAAGAACCCGAATAGCAGATCGAATTTTCAGTATCTTTTCTAGTTTTTTCTATCAAAATGGGGCGGAAGGACAGAAAGACAACACAAAACTGATAAGGGCTTTACCCCAATGGAGGCCGCTAAAAATAACTGAAAATGACAATGATTGTAAAGAGATTTTTTTTTTAAATTTCTAAAACCTGTTTTAAGTTTCGTAAGTTCCTTCAGACATAAAGCTGACTGCGGCCCCAGTTATAGTACATGGATGTATCAAAAGAGATAGTAGAGCGGGTAGCGTTTGAACACTGGACCATAATGATGACTGTCCGCAGCGCACACCTCACGACCAGGTAACAAACAAGCAAAATATAAAAAATCCTTTTTTTAAAAATACAACAAAGCTTATCTAAAGGTGAAAAACTATATCTACCATATGTACAAGTTATTTCCATTATTTGATATCAAAACAATTACCAATAATTAATTAACTAATTGAATATTTTTGTTATTTACAATAAATAAATGATTAAAACATCAACTTGAAGGAGAAATAGCGTGAACAATTATTTCAGAGGACTAAAGCCAAGGAATAGTTTCCCTTGTTGCAATTTAACAAAATAATGAATTACCAGTAATTAATTGTCTATTTGGTAACTTTTTATTTATTGGTTCATGCCTTGTCTATGTCAGTGAATAATTGTTCGAAGTTTCAACTTGATCCGAGGATGGGTGTGGGAGCAAAAATGTGTGCACACGTTTTACCAGACAGACAGGCAACGTGAGTTGATATAAGCTTTGTAAAAAGACACTATTAGTGTCAAGTCAACCAACACAACAAAGAGATTTATTGATGATCTTATTTTAAACACTATAACTTTTAAACTGTTCCCTGCAAACTATTTGTTTTTGTTTTTTTATGAAAATGAAAAGAGCAATAATAGGAGAGATTTGTTGAAATGTATATAACAAATAGACAATATCGAGGACGATTTATAGAGAAATCTATGTTAACAATTAAGTAAAATAATTACTTTGCGTTAGAATCTAAAGAGCTAACAAGCTGGATGTTGTAGTTTTAAAATGCGCACAAAGTCATTATGTGCTTGTATCAATTTAGAGAGTATCACTTCTTCCTTATTTTGTATACCGGATACACCAAAGACTCCATTAATGAAAATCCCCATCTAAAAAAAAAAGGAAATAAAAAAGTGAAACTAGCAATAATTACTTTCGCAAATAATTATGACTTCCAAAGAGAAGATCCTAAAAAAGAGATTCGGGCTTAAATATGTGGAAATAATGTGTGGAGGTTTTTATCTCGGCCTCTAATGAAGCATTGATGTCGCCGAGTCAATCTCTATGCACACACTGCTGTCTGAGTTGCCGTTTAGATGGCTGGTCTCTGCTGAACGTGACTGCTGCGGGGGCCCATTCATCTAATCGTCGGGCCACCTCAACTGGAACGTGGATAGAAGAAACGATTGTGTGGGGCCAGTCTAGGGCCCGTAGAGCGTCTCAGAAGCTACGGCAAAGGTTCGCAATTGGGAAGGAGGGGGGGGGAGAGAAATTGGGGACACCACGCATCGTTACGTTTGCATTGGAAGGGGACATTTTATCACAGAGACGAACAAGGAAATAAAGTGTCTATTTGCAAAAAGAACGTTAGAAGGCGGGAGGACAGAAAATGTCGAAGTATGTAAATTGTATTGTGTGACGATCCAGGGGGGGTGCCTAGTCATTTTCCCTTTTCAGTTTTCTCAGATTTCAAACTCTGAAGGGCTGGCAACTGTCGTTTGATATGTTAAACAGCCAACCTCTCTTTCACTCACTGTCTCTTTTTTTTCCATTATCTATTAATTTTTTTCTTTTTTTAACCTTCACGACATGCAACAGACAGACAGACAGATATACAAACAGATAGATAGCTAGATAGATAGATAGGACATCGCAGGTTTCAGGTTTTTCTTCTACACCTAGTCATTCTTCTGATGTGAAAATATGTGGACATAAATCTTTGCTTGACAAAGTTGTAAATGTGTAGTCTCTTCAAATGAGAAGCACTGCATGGTGTCTCAATCTCTATAGCTGATAGTTCTCAGTTCTCACATTAAAACACTACCTACCCTTGCAGTAGTTTGATTATAACATGGAGAGCAAGGCCAGAATCTTCACCAAGTATCAAATAGTTATTGTAAGAACAAATGAACCAAACTCAAAGCACTCTTAGACATTCCTATATAGCGAGAGCTACGAGTCCCACAATAATGTTTATTATTCTCTGTTTTATGTAAAACAGGCATTTTGAAAGATATATAGAAGCGAAGAAAGAAACAATACTGCAAATGAATTGTTTTATGACATTTATCACCTCCAAAGTGTTCTTGATCTACCAATGAAGGATATTAAGGGCCTTGTATATTCCCTTTCAGATTCTACATTATCTTTGTAAATGACGGTTCATATGTCGACTTAGATGTGTTAAAAAAAAAAAAGAGAGACACTTCTATTATTAACAGGCGTTCACTCTGAACAGGACATTGTGTGAATAAATGTGACAAAGTGGCAACACTCTTAAGTCTTTTGAGCAACGAACTGTGTACGCTCTCTCTCTCTCTAGAGTCAATGTTCAGCACTCTTCTACACACAATGAAAGACACGGCTCACAAATCTCGTAAAAGTGAAATGTAGAAGTTACTAAATGCGTTGTGGGTCATAAAAAGTCCATCTCCATATAGTAATGTTGTACTGTTGAATGGTTGGTTTATGAGCATAATTGAATGTGTTCGTCAGGAGGGAATAGGTTATCTTTATTTCCAATCAATGCTTGGGATGGCTTGTACTAACCACTAATATTACATTTTAATTAGAAAAATATTTCAGATGTTCGTTCGACTTTTTTTTTCGAGTAAAGTCTTTCAAAGCAACCTTATATTTGTTAAGATATTTGTTTTCTTTTTGATGTATTCACTGTTAATTTTAATCTTTGTAAACTCATACTGTTTGTTCATGTGAATATGCAGCTTTTTAAAAACTAATTTTACTTCACAAATTTAGCAAATATGATTAAAAGATGTTAGCTAACAATATGAGGCCCGCCCTCGTGATAACACTAAAAAACCATCAAATTCGCAGCTTCGGTTAAAGAAAAAAAAAAGGCAGAGATATTTGGTTGAAAGATGCTCCCATCTTTTTTAAACCGATAATCCCTTTGGCAATCGACGCTATGTATAACAGTAGTGTGTAGTTCCATGTCTATCTCCCCTTCTCCAGTGTGTCATCTGGTAGAAGTCTGCTTTTTAAAACTTCAAAGTCTCCCTGAGCTCTCAAAGCGCTACCTTGTTCCTGGAAAAAAAATGGTTTTGGTTGTAAATGTTTCACTGCAGAACAGAGCTTAAGAAATAGGCAACAGACTTGAAGATTGAAATACTTACACATTTTATGTTCAATCTTCACTATTTGTTTAATAATCAAACTTTTTGCGTTGTCACTTTCAGAAATCGGGGTTTCCAGCAAATGGCTCAAGCAGGATTTACATTCAGTCAATGTTACGGATGTCAGCAGAGGAGTCTGAAAATAGAAGAAAGTTTAACCTTGTACTTTTGATATGTTGGCTTTAAAAAATATATCTGGTCGAAATTTGCGAACAAAAAATGTGTGTTTGAGCAATTTTACCTCTGCGGTTCCGATCATGAGAATGGCTTAATTATTCTATTTTTACGGTAAATAATAACATGCTAATTTTTTTTTTCGACCAACGCAAGTGATGAGTCAGACAGAGCTTTTGCGTATACACAGGGCCGGACTCAACCATTGCGGGGCCCTATGCGAAACCGATTGCGCGGGACCAAGTTTGGATAGGGATACGGATAATACGTGAAAATTAAGAGTTTGTATTAATAAATTAGTCTTTGCATTTTATTCATTCTTTACTATGTACAGAATTACTTTACGAGACTTGCGTGTAGCGAAGTCATACAATATATCATAAAAATTATGTTTCCTACATAGATCACGCTCAATAGAATCAATCCATCCATCCCAGTGGCGTTACAGCCCATGGAGGGCTCTAGCCTGCTTCAACACAACCTTCCATTCAGATCTTTCCTTGGCCTTTCGTCTCCACGCCCTATCCCCTATCCCCAAGCTGTTGCAGATCTGCCTCCACATCATCAATCCATAGCATTCGGGGTCTGCCTTTGGGTCGCCTACCTTTTGGTTTATTGCCTGTATACAATGTTCGCTCTTATGTTCTCTGACAGTTTTTCAAGATGACCTCCCCTACTTAGTCTGTTTTTTTTTCCCAAAAGATTCCACAATTACAGGTATTGTTTAATGTCGTTTTTTTTAATCGCGCGTAGAATTGGCGTTTTCCATGTTGAATGACACCCCAAAATGACAATTTCGTCTATATTTTATGTGATTTAAATGAGTTTTCAAAAAAATTTTAATAATTTTTGCAATTTCAAGAGATTTCCAGGAGCTCCTGGTAAATCAGGAGGCTGCGGGAAATCTGTTATTAGTTATAAAATGGTTTAATTTAATAGTTTACACCTAGAATTAGCGCGGGTCCCATGAAAGGGCGGGCCCACTACGGTGGCATAGGTTGCATTGGCCCAAGGCGGCCCTGCGTATACATACAGCATAGCAGAGGTACCATAAGATGTTTTGTTGTAACCATGTATTTCATTTTTTTAAAAATCTATTTATTTATTTATTTTGCTGAAGTAAAATAACTTAATCCAAATATTTGTCAGTTATAATAAAGAACCAATTCAAAACAACAATACACACGGAAGTCTATTCCGAGGTTTATGGATAAATGAATACAAGGATAAGTGCGTTTATGAGTCAATGTGTGTAGGAGTCGATGTGTGCAGTGATGTTTGTGTTTAAGAGTAAAAGTGCTTACTCCTATAGCAATATAATAAAACTCAAATCTTATATTATATCCTTCAAAAAAGAAGATAATTACTTCCTAATGTGTCAATATTTAATCTAGTCGTATATTTTGATTACAGACTGCTAATAGTTGGTTTTCCTGTGTGACAAGTTGAATTAAAATATTGGCCGTTTGGGTGTCTAGGGGATTTTATGGTTTGAGAACCCACACTTGCACATAAGATCTACAAGCACAGCGATATAATGCAGGCAACAAATACTATATTTAGATGTAAAAATATGTACAGTTTATTATACAAAGGATAATTAAAAGGTAAAATGCTGTACAGTTGCTAGGATGGGATCTAGCGTATTTACATGTAGGAGACTATCATCATTACATTTGAGAACCAAGTGGTCTGAGTGTCATTAGGCTGGTTGCTTAGCTTTGGTCCGGTGCTGCACTGATGAGACGGGTGTGGCTAGTACGGATGCTGTCTGCTGGTGGGCTGGCGTAGTGGATCCAGGCTCCGGTTGCAGTCCAACGTTGTATGGTTGCAGAGCTAAGCTGCGTCTACCATTTAGTTAAGCCAGTGACGAGTCTGTGGCTAGCGTTGTTACTTGGACTCTTGAAGGATGAGTAGGACTGATGTCTGCAGATCTGGTACCAACAAATCTGGTATCAGCTTTAGGTTGCTAATATTTCAGGCGGATGTTGCCTATAAATAAAAGCTGCAACGATATGATGTATACGTCGGTTTAGCCATAATGATAACACTGGGAGGTGATGCCTTTCCGTGAAGGACATCTTCAGACTGGTGTAGAGAAACTATAAGCTAGTTTCATAAATATCAAAGGGAACTAACAAGTGAATATAGTGTTCCATTAAGGGACATAACAATAATAATGGGGACTCCATAAATGGAAATAATAAACAGTAATAAGTGATACACGATAAGTAATACAAGTGATGAAGTTCACCAGTCACGGTGAATAGCAAGTACATACCTCGCTTAGATAAATGAGATGAAAGTGGAAGGGGAGATCAACGTCTGATACTCGCCCATGCTCTCATATAAGTAAACATAGAGCATAAGTAAATACATACTCAGTAGTAAGACATGGTTACAGAAATGTTTTGATAATTCCCTGCCAAGGAATTAATCAATGATAATGGATATTGACGACTCTCGCTGAGCGCTAATATATCAGAGTTAAATTAATAATAGTTAAAGAGCTAAATACATCTGGTAAGAATTCTTAATAAATTCTAGTCCAGATGGCTTGAACATTTAGCCACAAAAGTCATGATATAAAATTATCCATGATAAGAATGCACAAATATGTACACAAATAATATAGTAAATAATTCACAAATATATACATCACTAAGTAAAATGGTTCTTATGCACTTTATAAAGGTACATACCACCAATCCAAAGTGAAATAAGGGAATGAAAATAGTTTAGAGCTCAAGCAAGAGATAGATGTTCTCTCTGTCAGCTCTCCAGCGAGAATGAGATCGGACGATGAAGTTTTGTCCATGTACACGTGGAGAGAGGGGTGAGGCGGGAGATAAGTGCAAAGGTGGTCTAGACTATCCGGCGTCTTTGACAGAGAGATCCTCGCTTGACCGTGACGGCGTTTCCGGTAGATAGACACCGCGCGAAGGCGCGAGTTGAAAGTCCAGGGAGTTCGCCCAGGTGGTCAGAGGATATAAGGGGGGGGGGGGGATTATCAGAGCACGGTCGGATCAAGGGAGATTATACCTTGATAATGGCTAGTGCTAGACGAACAGCGTTGCCCGAGGCGTTGAGTTGAATGGGCACTTTAAAGTGACCATCCGCTCCCGGAAAGGGGGGGGGGGGGGTCACCAGATGTTTGCCGAGATAGATAGAGGGAGTGTACACTTGTCAATAGTCTAGTGTGGCGCGAGTCAAGGTGGGGATAGTAAAATGTGACATCGCTGCCTAAGGGGGGTGGGGTTGGATTGGAGGGGTGGTGGCTGTGTTTTTAGCGCTTGACCGCTAAATTAGTGCAATTGATGATTAATAGCGTTTAAATAAATTAATTAAATGCTTAGACCTGAGTGATACCATGAGTGAGCTAAAACGGTTTGTCACATCCTGATTCAGGCAACCCATTCCATGCACTAATGGCATTATAGAAGAAGGAGCGTTTGTATGAAATTCTCCAACCAAATGGAATAAGAAATGTATCTGTATGAGTATAGTAGTAGGATTCGTTTTTGTATTGGTTAATTAGGGTTTTAGGTATAATTACTACATTACTTGCTAGTCTGCTGTCCTGAAGTGGCGCTATGTTTAGTGACTCAAACTA
Source organism: Biomphalaria pfeifferi (assembly GCA_030265305.1). Classification (NCBI taxonomy): domain Eukaryota; kingdom Metazoa; phylum Mollusca; class Gastropoda; family Planorbidae; genus Biomphalaria; species Biomphalaria pfeifferi. The sequence continues at coordinate 1,752,196 of JASAOG010000151.1, forward strand.
AATCTCAATATTCCATTGTTACAATATCTCAAATTCTTTTATTTGTGCACTCTATAGTATAACTAAAAGTAAGAACTGTTTTACTAAATCCCTACTTAGGTAGCGTTAGACTTTTCCAATTCCCGATTTCAACTTTCAACATAGGCTAAGTTTACAATCTGTTCAACACGTATACATTCTATATGAAAGTTAATCAGACAAACCTTGACAGGGCAGGGCCATGGACGCCCCCAAACCTTAAATTTTGCCTCGGCAAAAAAAAGTTCACACATTGCTGGTAATCACAGCGCTCAATTTTCTTCCCCCACTAAAACATGCGAGTCAGTAGGCAGTCAGTCAAATCTTTCTCCAGATCTTTCTAAAGTTTATAGCAAATGAAACGAGTGTAGCAGTCCAGAGCGCGGGTATAAAGTGCACGTGTGGAGCAGTAAAACCTACAAACAACAGTCGTAACACAGAAAGCTATGGTAGAGGGGGGAGAGGATAGACTAATTTCTTACTTTATAACATAATTCATTTTACTTAACTGTGGGTGTGCCTTTGAGAGGGGGGGGTATATTTGATATCAGATGCACGCATGCGCAGAGGCGGAAACTACTGAAACTAAAAATGAGGTTGGTATTTAATTTTATGAAAAAAAAAGGGGGGGGAGGTGGAATATTTGAAGGCAAAGAGTTATAGCGTCTCAATTATGAAGGCGCTTTATATATATATATATAGTTGTATATATGACCTTAATTTAGCCGGGACCGACGATCCTATGGGCCCAGCTCTAATCCTCATGATTCTCTGAGTTTCACAATGCATAATGTTAAGAGTAGGCCTACCAGTACATGTGCTTCTTCAGAGTGAATTATTAGTATCCTATGCCCAATTATTATCAAGAAAACACTTATTTAAAGCGCAATATGTTGAGCATTGGGTTAGATTAGACAAGACACAATTGTTATGTTTCCCTGTATTTTCCTTCTTCCTAATCATAAAGACGTCGCCTTTGATTAACGTACAAGGCTGATGGGCTACGTTTTTTCTCTCTACTTTTCTTGCATGCCGCCACTGAAACCTCGATAGATATCGACAGAGAAGAAAAGAAATAATGAGAAAAAGGTTGAAAAAGAAAGAGGGGGGGGGATTGGCGGGGATAGAGAAAGACTAAAAGTCTGAAGCTCTAAGGATTGGCCCGACATACTTTTAGCGTTTTAAAACGACATTAAAGACATCATCTATGTTTGCCTTATCGTGGATAATAATTGCCCTCCTTTCTTCTTGGTTTTAGTTGGGGTAAAATTTATGGTACAAATTGGTTTTCCCGGTCATTAAAAAACACAGAAGTGTTGAAGGTGGGCAAGAGATTTTTTTTTCCTTTGGAATATGAACAAATTATCTTCTTATTTACTTCTTTTGATTGACTTTGTAAAAGTGTATTTACAAGAACTGACTTTTATGTATTTAAAAGAGCTAACATTTATTTATTAGATTTAAGCATACTATCTATACATCAACCGATCTCGTCACTGTACAATTAATAGTATCCGGCTAAAACAAGTGAAGAGTCCGTCCGGCACATCACAATCGTCTTGATTGTCAAACACTGATGCTTAAATTAATTAAACTAATGTCAACTATAATATCTCTAAATTTGAAATACCATCCACCATTCCTCAATCTTTTTTAAATCTTTTCTCATTCTCGCTAAACTTCCACTACAAACCTCAATAGTGGCACGATATAGTGTCATCATTAATGTACTCAACTTCGTGTTACATGTAGTCTACTAGATCTCTACCATTGAATCACTCGGTGGCTTATATCTCTACCATTTAATCACTCGGTGGCTTAGATCTCTACCATTGAATCACTCGGTGGCTTATATCTCTACCATTTAATCACTCGGTGGCTTAGATCTCTACCATTGACTCACTCGGTGGCTTAGATCTCTAGCACTGAATCACGGGTAGATATTATCTCTAGCACTGAATTACAAACAGATAAGATCTCTAGCACTGAATCACTGGGAGATAAGATCTCTAGCACTGAATTACAAACAGAAAAGATCTCTAGCACTGAATTACAAACAGAAAAGATCTCTAGCACTGAATTACTATGAGATAAGATCTCTAGCACTGAATCACTGGCAGATAAGATCTCTAGCACTGAATCACTGACAGATAAGATCTCTAGCACTGAATTACAAACAGATAAGATCTCTAGCACTGAATTCCAAACAGATTAGATCTATAGCACTGAATCACTGGGAGACAAGATCTTTAGCACTAAATCACTGGCAGATAAGATCTCTAGCACTGAATGACAAACAGATAAGATCTCTAGCACTGAATGACAAACAGATAAGATCTCTAGCACTGAATGACAAACAGATAAGATCTCTAGCACTGAATGACAAACAGATAAGATCTCTAGCACTGAATGACAAACAGATAAGATCTGTATCATTTAATCTAAGGCCAGAACGTAAACTTGTTACAAATGTTCGAGTTCGAGCCTTTCCAAATGGTTCATTGGACAGTTTTCTCTTGGATGAAATTATCTTCCATTGAATTCTGAAGTAACATCCGAAACATGTCAAACAAAACAAAACCTAATGTTGGAGAAACCTAGACAAGATGTGAGAGACAAAGAGAACAAGAGAGAAGGTTGAGGAAAAGAGAGCGAGACATGAGAAAGTGAAATAAAGAAGAAAAAAAGAGTACTCAGAGAGACAATAGCAGAGAATGAAAGAAAGAGAGAGAGAGAGAGTGAGAGAGAGAGATAATGAGAGAGATAGAATGTCAGATAACAAAAGGATGGAATTGCACAAATCAAAGACCTACGCAATTAGATGAAAAATATTTATCGAAAAAGAAAGATGTAAAAAAAGAAACCAGTATACAAGAAAAAGGGCGAAAGTGGTTGGTGTACTGCACTGCTATCAGTTTAAATTAGATAATGGACTCAAAAACCCTTCGATTGCATACCTTGTTGTCACATTTACACGAGCTAATATCTTTGACAAACTTTGCGCTGATCTCCACGGAGACAACCAACGCCAAGGTCTCTTAATGACACCGGCATCCGCCGCTGCAAGGCCCGGGACACGAGCAGCTAATGAAAACCTACCTCCCTCCTCACCATGGGAACTCTAAAATTTCACACCGAGCGCTCGCTCTCTGAACACACCGGCATTAAAGATCGGTGCGCGCGATAACCCACGAAAAAAAGAAATTATCGCTCATTAGCCTTAGCCCAGTTACTAGGTCATGAAACACGCGTCGCTATTGGTTGTTTGGATTAGCCTTGCCCTGCGACATGGAAGATCTACGTAAAGGGGAGGCTAATCGTAATCCAGGTATTTTTTTTATCCTGTTAGGTTTTTTTTTCTTCCAGTTTCAGCTGGTAACAAAAGCATGATGGGGAATACAGAAGAGTTTCTCAAACAACAGACACAGAGGTCAAGAGGTGACATTTATTGTACAAATAGTGTCTAGTAGTGAATTTGTAGTAAATGTAATGCTTATTCAAATAACTATGCAAAAATTATTAATCACTAATAACTTTTATGAAATATCTAACAATTAAATACATTAGATTGCCATACCACTAATGCAACCGTCACTATCCATACCACTAATGCAACCGTTACTATCCATACCACTAATGCCACCGTTACTATAAATATAAATATTACTTTTTATCTCTTCATATAATTAAAATACCTCTATGCAAGTCAGAACTTCATGGAACCTGGTCAACTGATCTTAAAAACGCCTCTAACGATTTTCCTAGAAATTTTACAGTTGATGTACATAGCAGAGAAAAGAATTATTAGCTCGTTGGCCACATGGGGAAAACTCTAATTTGACCGATATAATTTTTCAAAGTAAAAATAAATAAATGTAAATTTGGCTGGAGAGTATATCTATGTCTAGAGCCAACATGATGTAGTCTGCCGTATTACCGTAATTATGTTATAACTGAGTAAATTTAAAGTTTCTTCAATATTATTGAAGTTTATAAGCGTTGCTTATATTTTACATAAATCTAATATGGATTACAGGCTGATTGATAGAAATGGTTCAGGCTGATTGATGGAAATGGTTCAGGCTGATTGAAGGAAATGGTTCAGGCTGATTGATGGAAATGGTTCAGGCTGATTGATGGAAATGGTTTAGGCTAATTGGAGGTAAACTTCTAAACAAATAGTGCAAACTCAATCAGCTGTTATAAATGTATCAATGAGTGACGATGTATTAATGTACTGGGAAGAGAAAAGGAGTTACAATTAAAGTGTTTAGCTGTTTTACTTAAACAAAATCATAATATTTACAGCTCTCCAAAATGAATAAATTCGTAATCTTTGCTCCAACCCAAGAGAAACTGTTTCAAGTGAGTCCGGAAATAGAGAAGATCAAAACACAAAATATGTAAGTGCCGAGAATTGTATTGACCACACACTCTCACTCATAGTCCAAATGATGTATAGTCTCCATGTGCAAGCACTTACCTACATAGATTACGCACACATCTGCGTTTACATTAAATCACAAGTTTAATAGAGATGGTTTTTAGAGTTTAGTGCTGACATAGGTGAGAGTCAAACAAATCAGATGATACAAACAGATTAGGTGATACCGACTAGTTCTCACTTTTTTTTCGCGAGAATCCCATGCAACAAGCTCGATTCAATTTTTTTTCCTTTTAAAGTAGACAGTCCAATAGGTCTTCGCCAATGCAATTTTATTGTCTGCCTGTTTATATTACGTAAGAATGGTTTTCATTTTTCCCGAGTGGCTTTCTGATGAGTTACACGAATAAAACAGGCCCGCAGCTTTACAAATTGTCATATTCTAATATGCAGACCAATAAATTCAAATCTCGGGTTCAAAAGGGTTGATATTGTGGGAAATGACTATGTTCATCACCAGCTAATGCTCTCGCCAACCCGCACCTCCCGCATTATATTTGGTATGCTACCCGAACATATGTAGCATGAATTTTCTTTCGAAATCTAAATTACATGAAACAAAAAAATAAAAAAAGACTAAACTTAAAATTTTTTAAAAACGTTAAAAATCCATTAAAATCAGAAGATGGAGCTATTTATTTGTTTATAAAGTAAATTATTCCTTAAAAGTAGAATGCTTTCACTTTAAGTTTTGCAGGTGAGCAGTCAAATCTTTCATTGGATTCATTACACACTGGCAGGCTTTTCGGTAATTAGAGACGGTAAGCCTTGCGTGGCGTCAGTGGGTTCCACGGTTGAGATAACTGCTCTGATCACGTCACGAGTCATTGGCCTCACGCAATAAACTGGAGACATTTAGACACTGGATAGCACTGTCACAAATTGACCCTTTCAAACAAGGTGTCAATGTTAACCTTTGACTTCCTCATCGCTTGGTCTAATAAATGCTCGAAGGCTCTCACTATCTTGTATTGCTGGAGAGAGGTTTGGGGAGAGGCTTGGGGAGAGGTTTATGTCAATGACCAAAGGGACGGAAGGATTTGAACATTGAGACTGTTGTCTCTTAAACTCTACATTAACAAACGGTATTAGATCTTCAATTTGTTGGGGCAATTATAAAAGCTTCTTAGGGACTAATTAACGTTCTTTGTGTTTGACCGTCTCTTTTAATCGTTTGTTTGGTTAGACCTCTTCATTTGTTTAGAAATTCTCTTCATATTGTTCATTTGTTTAGAAATTCTCTTCAGATTTTTCATTTGTTTAGAAATTCTCTTCAGATTTTTCATTTGTTTAGAAATTCTCTTCAGATTTTTCATTTGTTTAGAAATTCTCTTCAGATTTTTCATTTGTTTAGAAATTCTCTTCAGATTTTTCATTTGTTTAGAAATTCTCTTCAGATTTTTCATTTGTTTAGAAATTCTCTTCAGATTTTTCATTTGTTTAGACCTATTCTTCATATTGCATCAGAGGACTGAAACACGTCGAGTTAAAAGAATGGAACGCGAAGTGATTGCCACTTGCAGAGGAATAAATAAGGTTTTGAAAAAATAATCAATTAAAATAAATGAAGAATTTTAATTTTTGTTTTACTGAGAAGTGAACTTCATTATATGTTGAACTTCATTATATGTTGAACTTCATTATATGTTGAACTTCATTATATGTTGAACTTCATTATATGTTGAACTTCATTATATGTTGAACTTCATTATATGTTGAACTTCATTATATGTTGAACTTCATTATATGTTGAACTTCATTATATGTTGAACTTCATTATATGTTGAACTTCATTATATGTTGAACTTCATTATATGTTGAGCTTCATTATATGTTGAACTTCATTATATGTTGAACTTCATTATATGTTGAACTTCATTATATGTTGAACTTCATTATATGTTCTAAAAACTTCATTTGGTTCGTCAACTATTCAATTCTTTTTTTTGTTACTCGTTCTCAAGTTCATTTCAGGACATGACATTCCTCAAGAGACGGACGTCCTTCATGGGTAACAAAGAGAAGTAAAAGTTGACTCTATGGCAGAAGATGTTTATTTGACCAACGGTTAACGAGCAGGATGTCACGTGGCCAGCACAACGACCAACCGCCTTGACTTTCCTCAATTATTGTCAGGTATCCAATAGAGTTGGGTGGAATCCCAAAATTCAAAATACCAGTCTTCGCCGAGCTTCAAACCCAAGACCCCAGGTTCATAAGCCAACCTCTTAACCACTCAGCCACCGCCCTCCTTCCCCCGCCCATGATTGGGGCAAATAGTTATATATTCTATTGTTTGGATAAAACTAGGTCAGCGTCTACTTGAAAAACAACTAGTCACTTCATTCTAGTAGACTCTTGAGTTGTCAAAGATTATGTAAATGAGGACATGACTTTATGGAAGAAGACATTAAATCAGTTGGCTCGTTCAATTCATATTTTAACATTACTCGATTGTCTTAACAAATAGATTCTATGTGATTTTGAACATTGTGATTTCTTTATTAAAATTGTTTGAAATGTCCGTGTTTGCTTCTGTGATTGATTGATTTTGGAGTTTCCCTGTGTTTTCGATAGAAGAATGTCCTATAAAATCTTTTTCTCGTAAAAGTGAATATACACAATCGTAGACACACCGTAACAAACATTTAGACTGGCTTCTTCTCGCTACCTTCACGTTTTCCTGGCCGAGTCACAAGTTACAGAAGACTTCAACATATTTCTACTCATAGCACGAGAGAAGAGAGGAATAATCTTGAAAAAACCTGAGAGCCTTTTACATCAAATATTTTTTTAGTAGTGAAACAAATCAAAGAGAATCAAAGAGAAAGAGAAACGTGGTTGTTTTCTTTTTCTTATATTTCTACTTCTCTTTTCTTATCACACGAAATGAAAGCTGTTTTTATCATATCAAAAGTAAATAGTGGCAAAGGTGTGTGTGGATGTGTGTGGATACGTCAGATTCCCCACCCTCACGCTAGCAGCTCAAGAGGTCATTACCAAATATTGATAAGAGTGTATTTATTTCTCCATTGACGAGCGTGATGGGGCGAAGTAAAGAACACGGGCTGTGTGGGGAGGGTGCGGAGCTGGCGGTCAAATGAAAGGAAAACTGAAGTGTGCGTGAGTGGGCGCTATTAGCTCCCTTGCTTAACGATACCGTAAAGAGAGAAGAGAAAAAAAAAACATGTTACGCGCCAAAGAACTGGTGACTAACTTTTGCTTGATACGCCACTTTTTGATGCCTTTAAAATATGTTTTAATTGGAGCAATTTAATTCTAGGGAAGGGGAGGAAAGTGATCAAAGAAAAGTCTGGGTGGCTGCGGAAACACAGGTTCTAAAAGGTTCTAGTTCAAATATTGATCAAAATATTTTTTTTAAAATGTCTGCCAATTATTTAAAACATGTTCTAAAGATAATGTTTTGGAACATTCTGGAAATAGATTAAGTTTTGTGTCAGTTTAACATTCACTGCCATCAGAATGACATACACAGAGACATTTAGTTCTTTCTTTTTATTGTAATTGTATGTTGCTTTATAATGGAAGGTTCAGTCAACTAGTCCTATATCTGAGATGAACTGCCCCGTGGCTCAGTCAACTAGTCCTATATCTGAGGTGAACTGCCCCGTGGCTCAGTCAACTAGTTCTATATCTGAGGTGAACTACTAACTATCTATCTATCTATCTATCTATCTATCTATCTATCTATCTATCTATCTATCTATCTATCAACACATGTGTTTGACTTTATAACATTATACCTATCATTTTCTTTCTCCATATATCTATATATCTATCAGTGGCGTAGCTAGTCATGTGTTCGTTTCAGGAAAATAGTTCACTGCTTCTTGTAAATTTGAATGACCACTAAGTAATGACAATGATATTACTATTTTTTTATTCAAATTATTATTTTTATTTCTTGGTTTTTATTTTTTATGATTCAATAGTTAATTGTAATAGTGTCATGTAAGCAATATAATGGGCGTTGCTCAAAGCCTGAATATTCTAGTTGGCGAGCTTTGTGCTAGCTCAGATGGAGATACATTGTCATGTCAGGTGGAAAGGGTTGACGTTAGGGATCAAAGGGCACAAAAGGGTAAAAATCTGAAAATATGACTTGAAAAGAATCGTGGATATCATTCCTTTTCTCTTGGGGCTGAATCTGGCGGCACTCAATAGGCTGCGCAAACGAGTTACAAAAGAATCGCGAAAAAAAAATCTAGGTCATTTCTGAAAGTTTGTGAAATTCCAATCTAAGTACAATCTACTCCCGAGAGTCCATGTTCTCAACGGATTGGCCACAAGATTCCGAGCGAAAAAGGTGAAGATTCTATATGAACACACAAGAAAGACCTATTGGTGGAAATCTATTCTTCCTTGGACGGGATGGTTCCAGAAACAATCACACGATATGAGCAATATCATGGTGTGGTAGGTAAATATGAACTTTGTCGTCATCCCAACTATTAAATTCTCTGATCGAAATTAATCTCCATTATGCTCATAACGACATGACAAAAACAAATCTCTTCTGAAGCAAAAGATACTGAGAGACTTTAACGCTTTTTCTTTAGAAACCTCTGAATTTCTGAAACAAGGACCGGTTTGAGATCTTTAGTTTAAAAAACAAAAAGATATCGGCTGGATGATTCAGTTCAAACTATAGTCTTTGTTTGCATATTTCTGACTGTTGCGAGAAGTGTTATATGCGAGAGATTTTTTCATACTTAAAGTTGATCATGAATTAATTGCGTTCAACAATGAAAATTTTGCGACTCTCTAATTTGGCAATTGAACAAAAAAATAGATGTCTTTAAAATTGTGGATAGTTTTAGGAGCAAGAAAGCACGTACACTTTATTTCTACTATATTTTTATAAATTAATATTTTCCTTGACATATGAGTACTACCTGGTACTTGAACTACACTACACTTGGTACTTGAACTACACTACACCTGGTACTTGAGCTATACTACACCTGGTACTTGAACTACACTACACCTGGTACTTGAACTACACTACACCTGGTACTTGAACTACACTACACCTGGTACTTGAACTACACTACACCTGGTACTTGAGCTACACTACACCTGGTACTTGAGCTACACTACACCTGGTACTTGAGCTACACTACACCTGGTACTTGAACTACACTACACCTGGTACTTGAACTACACTACACCTGGTACTTGAGCTACACTACACCTGGTACTTGAGCTACACTACACCAGGTACTTGAGCTACACTACACCTGGTACTTGAACTACACTACACCTGGTACTTGAACTACACTACACTTGGTACTTGAACTACACTACACCTGGTACTTGAGCTACACTACACCTGGTACTTGAACTACACTACACCTGGTACTTGAACTACACTACACCTGGTACTTGAACAAAGACTCTACACTATAGTTGGACAACAAAAACAACACATCATTTCGCTGTTCCAATTATTATATTTTATTTTTGTGGGTAAGGGGGGTAGCTACGCCACTGATATCTATATATATCTATATATCTCTCTATCTATATATAAAATATAGATTGCGTACGTGTAAAGCATAACATCTTTATACCTATTTCCCCCATCCAATCTTGCTCGCTGGAATTTAGATTTAAAAAAATAAAACTTTTGCAGCAAAAATATTTATAAGGAAAACTTAACAAAAGGATAATTTAGTTCCCATAAATTGTATAATTGAAAATGTTTTTACCCATTCAGTTCTTGTCTTGTAGTCTTTCTACCTTTGTCTCGAGCCATTCCCCCCCTCCCCAGTTGTAATCTGTATTGTCTCTGCCAAGAGGCAAACTCTGAGTCTCTCCTCGCCCTCGTAAATTCCGCCTGTTTAAGCTCATCCTTCATCTTCCACTGACACCAAAGGCCATCCGTCTTCCAGTTTCTTTCGGTTATTAATTATTTTGTAACCAAAAATCTAACTATCTGGCGAAGAAATGAATTTATGTGTTGACAACAAGTACACACGCTACTGAGGAAGAGTATTAAGATTAGTGGACTACAGTGGTTCTCAGGAAGTATTCAGCTTTTGAATTATTCCTATTTACCATTTGTATTGGTGCTTTTTCATTTTAGTGTGTAGAACCTGTTATCAATTAAAATAAAACTTTTAAGCAATAGAATACAGTGAGAAAGATAAACAAGAGAAAGTGATACGGAGAAATGTGGTGGGAACTATAATGGAAGTGAGAGAAAAATGTAAGAAAATTAAAAGATGTAGAGACTTAATGCAATTTACAACAAATTAGATGTAGCCTTAATGCAATTTACAACAAATTAAATGTAGCCTTAATGCAATTTACAACAAATTAGATGTAGCCTTAATGCAATTTACAACAAATTAGATGTAGACTTAATGCAATTTACAACAAATTAGATGTGGCCTTAATGCAATTTGCAACAAATTAGATGTAGCCTTAATGCAATTTGCAACAAATTAGATGTAGCCTTAATGCAATTTACACAAATTAGATGTAGACTTAATGCAATGTGCAACAAATTAGATGTAGGCTTAATGCAATTTGCAACAAATTAGATGTAGACTTAATGCGATTTGCAACAAATTAGATGCAGACTTAATGCAATTTACAACAAATTAGATGTAGCCTTAATGCAATTTACAACAAATTATATTTCTGTATTTTTTCGGTCAAATCTCGAGAGTTCTATAAGTAAATGTGACTGTTGAAAAAAAAAAATGAACATTTCTTAATACTAAACGACCGTGATTAGACATTTTGATTCTGCATTGCTAAAAACTGCACAAAATTATTTTTACTTTTAAAAATCTGAATAAAACACATTTAGTTATTTTGAGTTTGCCTGAAATATACAAACCCCATGCATGTATGTTTGAGATCTAGTGTTGTATTAGTGTTGAGAAACAATTTGTCTGAACTATAATTTCAAAACAATTTGTCTGAACTATACTTTAAGAAACAATTTGATTGAACTAAACTTCAAGAAACAATTAGTCTATACTTAAGAAAAAAATTTGATTGAACTGAACTTCAAGAAACAATTAGTCTATACTTTAGAAAACAATTTGACTGAACTATACTTCAAGAAACAATTAGTCTATACTTTAGGAAACAATTTGACTGAACTATACTTCAAGAAACAATTAGTCTATACTTTAGAAAACAATTTGACTGAACTATACTTCAAGAAACAATTAGTCTATACTTTAGGAAACAATTTGATTGAACTGAACTTCAAGAAACAATTAGTCTATACTTTAGAAAACAATTTGATTGAACTATACTTCAAGAAACAATTAGTCTATACTTTAGAAAACAATTTGATTGAACTATACTTCAAGAAACAATTAGTCTATACTTTAGGAAACAATTTGATTGAACTGAACTTCAAGAAACAATTAGTCTATACTTTAGAAAACAATTTGACTGAACTATACTTCAAGAAACAATTAGTCTATACTTTAGGAAACAATTTGATTGAACTATACTTCAAGAAACAATTAGTCTATACTTTAGGAAACAATTTGATTGAACTGAACTTCAAGAAACAATTAGTCTATACTTTAGAAAACAATTTGACTGAACTATACTTCAAGAAACAATTAGTCTATACTTTAGGAAACAATTTGATTGAACTATACTTCAAGAAACAATTAGTCTATACTTTAGGAAACAATTTGACTGAACTATACTTCAAGAAACAATTAGTCTATACTTTAGAAAACAATTTGACTGAACTATACTTCAAGAAACAATTAGTCTATACTTTAGGAAACAATTTGATTGAACTATACTTCAAGAAACAATTAGTCTATACTTTAGGAAACAATTTGACTGAACTATACTTCAAGAAACAATTAGTCTATACTTTAGGAAACAATTTGACTGAACTATATTTCAAGAAACAATTAGTCTATACTTTAGGAAACAATTTGACTGAACTAAAATTTGAGAAACAATTTGTCTGAACTATATTATGAGAACGAATTTTTCAAAACTACACTTTAAGAACCAAGTTGTCAGAAATATACTCCTATAGCAAGATGTCTGAACTCTACTTTGAGAACCATTGTTTTCTGTTGTAGTTTTTTTTTTAAATATAGATCATGAAAATTTTATTTCTGTTCATGTATCACTTTTCCCACCCCCCCCTCCTAACCAATATCCCCATAAGTTTATCAGTAGACAGCCCTGTCCAAAAAGTTGCTCCCAAAGTCTTGCTAAGGAGACAGCCGCCGTCTCCGCGTCGTGTGGTGTGGCGGGTAGAAAGTTTCAGATAGCGTCACGCCGCAGTCTAATAAATAGCCTGCTCGCTCCCTGGCCCCCTCATCCCTCAGTGGTGCCAGGAAGAAGGGTGCATAAATCGTTTCCCCCGAGCCTCTCTCCTAAAACACGAGGCACCCCCCATGGATAACAGCCGACTAAAATAGCTATTTTTGTCACTTTTAGTATCCATATACATATTCTGTATCAGTGAATTGTGAAATAAAATTGTACAAGTTTTTCTCAAAACGTAATGTTCAATACAAAACCATGTTGTATGGAACATGTAGAGAGATATTACCAAAAAAAAAATTAAATTATAAGTCACATGGACCTGCGCACATACACAAATTTATATCAATCAACACAAGATATATGCAAGTCTTGCTAAAGCTAAAGCCGCTGAGGAAAACCAAAGGAAACATGTCGCGCCAGTAATTTGAATGAGAAACTAGTGCATTGGCTTGAGGAGGCTTGAGAGCTCAAGTTCGAATGCAGAAAACTAAAACAATGAAATTGCGCTTAAGAAAAAACTATTTGTAAAGATATTTCTAGTCGCACAGATTTAGTATTGTAAGTCTAGATTTTATAACAAATTTAATTAGATGAATGATTCAAACTAATTGATACAACTACGCTTATTATAAGCTTTTTAAGTATTTCTTATATTTGGTTACCAATAAGGTTTGTTGCTGAACATAAAAATTATATATGTGTCAGACGCGAATAGCCCAATTTTTTAGTAAAAGAAATTACAAAAGTCATTTCTCTATAGAAGTTACGAAGGCTATATAAAATACAACCTCAGACCTATATATACTACAATAAATATAGGTTTTTGATTGCTAGTTACGATTTATTTAGGTAGGTGCTGTTTTACTATTACATACCAAGTATTAAAGTTTAGAAAAACCCAGGTTTGTTTCTTGTGCAACGCTATTAGCTAACACCTCATATCATCTCTCCATTAGTATATTTAGATCTATAATCTAATTCTAGTCTAGATCTATATATAAAAATCGAATAAATCTAGTAATAGTATAGATTCTATTTTGAGACTAGATTGCCAAGTCTAGCCTATGCTATGCCTATAGTCAGTTTTTATTAGAAAAAAGTCAAGATATTAATAAAGACTAAAGTTTTTTAATTATTAGATACAGATATAAGACATACATCTAGATCCTTGGTTCTCAACCTGTGGGTCGCGACCCCCTTGGGGATCGATTGACGATTTGCCAGGGGTCGCCTAGGACTATCAAAAATAAGGATTGTTATTGTCTATTCTTCTATTGCTGTGTGTGTCTGGAGGGGGGGGGGGGTCGCGGCAGAGTGGGAGATTGTAAAAAGGGGTCGCCGAGCTTAAAAGGTTGAAAACCGCTGATCTAGATTTAATAATACTGTAATACGTTTACTATACTCTATACTTAATCTACTAAACTAGAGATCTATCTATAGATCTATCTATAATCTAGTCAATCTAGATCTATACAATATTCTTTATAATTCTTCTACTTATAATGACTTATTTAAGTTAGTATTTAGACTTAGATCTATTATAGTTTATTAATAGATTTACTTTTCAATGCCTAGACCTAATAATAAAATTGCGAATGATGTCTATAATGACGGATTTTTTTTTTTTTATAATAATAGGCCTACTAAATGTAGGTCTAGACTCTACTTAAATCTAGTCTAAAATAATGACTGTCTAAGACTAGATGATTGAGAAGTTCACATAGAGGTGTTTTTAATAATACGGCATGACGGCTGAAAGTATATATAGTGCTTTTTTTTAGTAAAACTAAAAAAGAGGCTCCGGTACTCAGTGATAGATTGCCTAACTTTCAACTACTAATAAATTAACAATTAACGTTGAATTACAAGAAAAGTAATCATTTTTCCTGACATTGAAAAAAGGTGTCTGTACCCCGTACCGGTGCGTACCGTCACAAAGATATATGTCTATCTCAATCTTCTTTCATTTAATTTTTTTTTGCGGGGTTATTGTTACTTAATACATTGATACCGGATCGATTTAAATAGGGCCTAAGTATACAAGCAGGATTTCGAGCATTGGATAAATTTATTTTTGAAGTACAAAGTTTTATGGAAGAGGCAATATATTAGTTGTTTGAAGTTTGTAACTTCTTAAATTCAGGCTAAAAATATCGAAGCCTACATTTTTACACTCATTTCTAAACAATTTGAAGAGATGGACTGACTCATAGTGTAGCTTGTGTACATCTGCAAACTCAGTTAGACTTTCAAAACTATTAAAAGAAAAACTTAGTGATTATTTTTACTGTATAATTCTATTACTATTCCTTTTTAGAATTAGGATATCAACAAAAATTTGGCCTATGACTTTATCTAACAGAAAAAAAAAATTAAACTTACGTTTATTTATGCGGTTATTTTTAGTTACCTAGTAATATAAAATATATTGAAGTAGCACGTACATTCATCATAATGCAGCCATGCGATTTTTCGTTTATAAACATAGCATTATTTAGGACCAATATTTACAAAGACTGCTTGGAGAAATTAGGTATACCCATTAGGAGAAAAACGACCCCTTTACTCAAGAAAAATTTAAGAAACTAAAACAGACACAAAATAAACAGTGACATTCATGTGAGCAGGTCAGGGGGTGGCGCTACTAAGTGAGGCCCTTTTTGTTTATCTGCTACTCAACATTTGTTCATTTAAAACAGTAGGCAGGTGGTAGCTCTACTGGGTGGGCCCAATCTGTGCACCTCGGTCTGCGACCAAGGGGCTAGAGTCGCCTAAGCAACCAGACAGCACAATTAAACTAAACTAAACTAAACTAGCTAACTAAAGATAAAATAACCAACTACAATTATAAAACAAACTTATATACACTTTATTTACAACCAACTTACAAAGCAATAAAAATATAGGTGAATGCGACAATGAAAATAAACTTAGAAATAAACAAAAACTATATATATGCACTACTAAATAGTTAATCAACCCTACTTAACTGAACTTAACAACTCCACTAACCAAAACCCTCTGCCGCCTCTGTAACTATGTTGCTAAATCTACAACTATTACTAACTAAACCGACCACCAAATAACCTAAATTACCCCAACACTAAACAGTAAACTACTAGCAGCAGTAAAGCAGAACTACAGCAGACAGTTTGGTCGTAAGGCAGTTAGGCCGTGAGGCAGCCGAAATAATGGCCGTTGTACAGCAGCAATAAAACAACAGCTATAGCTGCCGCAGACAGGAATTATAGCCTGCAATTACAAATATAAACAAACATAAAAAGTATATAAAATAATAATTCTAATATTAATGGAAATACTTTTAGAAACTAAAGGTAATAAAACATTGTATAGAAAAGAAACAAGGAGATCATAGGGATGGCTCCTGGGGGGTGGGGGGTGATGCTATCCAGATTAAAGGACCTTCCAGTTCCATCATAGACAATGGCTGAGTAATTAAGCTGGTGATGCACGCACTAATCCGTTTACATCAAAACAATCTAACAACAATCAATCCTAATTAAAATATATCAAGTAAAAATAAAACAATTTCTCAACTTACAGGCAGTCCACACAGAGCACGTCCACACAGGAACAACACTAAAAATAACTTTCTAGCTCACTGCTTGGTCACACAGACCAGCTAATCAAGCACTGACCAGCGGTCAACACCGGAAAAGGGACAAGACACGGCAGCATCCGTTCCATTTATAGAGCCAGATCATGACTCGTCTACACTAACTTTAAAGTTAAAGAGCTGGCGGGAGACAGGCATGCACTCAGCACTAGCCTAGATTGTTTACAAAAATTAAAATACAGATATAAATCGAAAAAAATTAGATCTAGGAGCGCCAGCTCACATTCATAACAAAAGAATATTCAAAATTGATTAGAGTAATACCTTTTTAAGTAATCATTTAAAGTTTAAAATCACTACAATTTTTTTCAACAATTATTTTGTGTATGAAATTGTGTATCGGAAAATGCCGGGTACATGAAATAAGCTAGTCCTAAAAAAACAACACAGCTCTTGGGTAAAATACTCATCAAATAAAGTACTGTAAATGTGTAGTTTCACGCGCTAGTTTCAGGTCTTTTCTTTTTATAGCCTCTATCGGGTTATATCCCAACTACCCGTATTTTTGTGAAGGATTTTTTTCTCTATCAGGTACACTTAAAATTATAGCATAATAATGTCAGTTTAATTTAAAAAGAGAACTGAAAAATACAAAGATATAGAGGGGGAAAGCGACTTCCGGCCCACTACTTTTGAATCAAAGAAACGAGACGGACTAGTCCAACAAACCCGAGTGTTTTTGTTTAGCGCAAATTTTATCCTTTTAGCTTTCTTATTGCTCTATGCTCCTATCACTTGCCTGGACCAGTTGGAAAGGGGTAGGGGGAGAAAGTAGGGGGTATCCGATTAAAGGTTACCGTGATAGCTTTCTAAATGTTTGTTTTTATTGTACCGCTTGAATTCGAACTCTATGGCACTAGCTCCTCAAGCCAATACACTAGCCACTGTGCCAGCGAAATGCTTATGAAAATTAAAAGTTATCTATTGTTAGTTTCAAACTTTTAAGTTAACGCCTAATTCTCTACTCAATGTATAAAGGGACTCATTAAACTTATACGGCTTCATCTGTCAAGTACCATCTCTTTGCTTTGTTCGATACTAAACAAAATAAATAATTACCAATTATTAATTAACATAGTGGGTTATCTTTGTAATGATTCTTGTTTTGTCGAGTACAAGAAATAATTGTGCAAAATTTGCAGCTTGATCCGAGACTAGGGTGTGGAAAAAAATAACTAGTTTGAAAATTGTACCAGACAGACAGTGAGTTGATATAAGCTTTGTAAAAATAGTAAAATACAAAACCAAGAATATAGCAAAGTAAACAGAAAATAGAACACACAAAGTAAATCACTCTGTCGGGTGTTATATAAAGTAAGCAGGAAGTAAAAGACAGAGATAACAATAATGGCAATGTCTTCGGCTCTAAAAATTAAGGATGAGTACAGTATGTCATATGACAACACAATACCAACTGCAGCCTGTATATTTTGCCACTTCAAATACAGACAAAGATGTTTACCTCCGGGGGTCTATTCAAATGTTCTTTTCGTCGTCTGTGCAGGGTCACCAAGTCATCTCTAAAATGAGGACCCAGAGGATAGATATCTAGTGTGACCTAAACCCAGAGGATAGATATCTAGTGTGACCTAAACCCAGAGGATAGCTATCTAGTGTGACCTAAACCCAGAGGATAGATATCTAGTGTGACCTAAACCCAGAGGATAGATATCTAGTGTGACCTAAACCCAGAGGATAGCTATCTAGTGTGACCTAAACCCAGAGATAGATATCTAGTGTGACCTAAACCCTAAATGGTGTCCTCATTGGAGGAACATTCAAACAAAAGCGTTGGCAAAGAGTTTATGCTTCATTCCTAACGTCCTGTGCCTGGAGTAAATCATACAGTCTCAAACGTGATTTAACTGTGTTGGTAGGTTGCGATTGTTATAATTCTATGCAATTAATGAAACAATGACAACTGAGCCATGAATTATACCCAGGGCAACAAAACCCATAGAATACCAAAACAACAAAGCAATGAATTGAACCCATGACAACTAGATCTACCTTGTAAATGCTATGCGAGCGCCATGTACCCTCACGCTCCCTGAGACATTTGGACGTAAAGAAGAGGTGGGAAGCACGTCAACATTCACCCACCCCCCCACCCCCGGCCCCGGGTCTCCTTTATTTTTTTTCATGGCAGACGTCAATTTTCTTTCTACGTTGCCAGCAAGGCGACTGAGTTCGGGTCGCATCGGAAAACCCCGCTGAGCATGGGTCGGCCAATATCGGCATTTATCGTGCGCAATCGTGAGGTTTATCGTCCAGCTAATCATCCGGCTATCGTGGCCCCCGACCGTCTGCCACCCTCGCTTTTGGAAGCTACCCATCACTCGAGATGTCCCAGTACCCTCCGCTTCCTCTTATTCTCCACGCTTTATATCTAAACAAATAAAACAATTTCATCTCCTCCCCTCGCAGTCTTCATTCAGAAGAACGAAATCTACGAGCCGGAGAGACACGAAGATTGTCGACTATAAAAGTACACATCTTACTATTAATTTTCATAACATTACAAAACAGAGAGAGAGGCTGACAAAAAAAAAAAATCCACCTCCTTTACGAGGTAATTATGAGAGAAGAAAATACGTTGCCGAGTTGCTGACATTTGTTTGAACATTGCATGTACATAAGACAAGATTTCATTGTTTTGAACTTTAAAAGGGCTGTTCTAGTGTAACAAAATGAAGGTCTGTTCTAGTGTAACAAAATGAAGGCTGTTCTAGTGTAACAAAATGCAGGGCTGTTCTAGTGTAACAAAATGAAGGGCTGTTTTAGTGTAACAAAAATGCAGGGCTGTTCTAGTGTAACAAAAATGCAGGGCTGTTCTAGTGTACCTAAAATACAGGGCTGTTCTAGTGTAACAAAATGCAGGGCTGTTCTAGTGTAACAAAATGCAGGGCTGTTCTAGTGTAACAAAATGAAGGGCTGTTCTAGTGTAACAAAAATGCAGGGCTGTTCTAGTGTAACAAAAATGCAGGGCTGTTCTAGTGTAGCTAAATGAAGGGCTGTTCTAGTGTAACAAAAATGCAGGGCTGTTCTAGTGTACCTAAAATACAGGGCTGTTCTAGTGTAACAAAATGCAGGGCTGTTCTAGTGTTGCTAAAACGCAGGGCTGTTCTAGTGTAACAAAAATGCAGGACTGTTTGTAGTGTAACAAAAACTTTGAATTGGAAAGTAGTTTAGAAAGATCTAGTTTGTGCTATTGAATTATTGAATATTACAAAAGAAAATCCATACACGAATATAAAATGAAGAAGAGAACTTAAATCGACAACGGTTGTGTCTGCGATGGATGTGGTAAAAAAAAAAAGTAGGTCGCACTTACATTGGAAGAGATTTGTTAAATGTAAAAAAAAAACAAAAAAAAAACAACTCTTGCTAAATTGCTATTTTAATGTTCTAAAATTAAATTAGGAAAACTCAAAGCTTCATCCGATTTGTTTCCGAATTTTTCGGAGGTATAAATGACATACAGAGAAAATATAACAACTAAACAGTTCTATTTCATGTAACGAACTTTATTATGGACCTTGTAATAGCTCAAAATGGAAACAGACTTTCTATGTCTGTTATTTTAATGTGACATTCCAAGCGAAAGTAGGAAAATGAACATGTCAGGCAGCCACTGAGTGTTGAGCTCTATCTGGAAATTAGACACGCAATACTTTCTTGTGTATTATACAATGACAAGTTTGCAATAGACTGGCACCAGTGTGAATGTTAAATGGTTCATCTGATCTAAAAAAAATAATCGTGAAAAAATGATCAGTGGATCGTTGTCAAGGAATCTGTCAAAGAATCTGTCAAGGAATCTTTCAAGGAGTCTGTCAAGGAATTTGTCAAGGAATCTGTCAAGGAATCTGTCAAGGAATCTGTCAAGGAATCTGTCAAGGAATCTGTCAAGGAATCTGGTGATTGAACGATGAAAACCTCTTCCCACCTCATCGTAGCACCATCTTGAAGGCATCAATTAGAAGACAGTAGCATCATCTTGAAGGCATCAATTAGAAGACAGTAGCACCATCTTGAAGGCATCAATTAGAAGACAGTAGCACCATCTTGAAAGCATCAATTAGAAGACAGTAGCACCATCTTGAAAGCATCAATTAGAAGACAGTAGCACCATCTTGAAGGCATCAATTAGAAGACAGTAGCACCATCTTGAAGGCATCAATTAGAAGACAGTAGCACTATCTTGAAGGCATCAATTAGAAGACAGTAGCACCATCTTGAAAGCATCAATTAGAAGGCAGTAGCACCATCTTGAAGGAATCAATTAGAAGGCAGGCGACACATAGACACGTAACTTCTGTGAGTTTCGCTGTGCGTTCTAGTGAAGAATACTTTCACATAGTGAGGATGAAAGGAAGCCTCGCTAACCCTGTTCCATACGACCCGACGTTCCTTACAGCGGTCGCATGAGGCTTTGGCGGAATACTGAGGAATTTCATTGTGGGGCTAGGACACCGATTTAGCAGGGGCATGGGCATTCAGGTTTGGTTGAAAATGGCGTT